>OY757244.1:48657963-49857963 GCA_963583935.1 Diaperis boleti
AATCGTCAAATTTTTCGTGAAATGATGTTGTAAACGTCTGAAATGGTAAAAACAGGGGTTTATTCATTGTTCTTGGCAAGTTTTGAGACGATTATGGTGTATTTATTAATTCCAAACGCAATAGAATCAATTTATCGCTGTTTTAGAAATGAAACGAGCTCTTTTAGACGAAATCTGCTAGTTTTCTTGCCAGGAACTCTTGTTTTGTGCCTAATAATGTGAGACTTTTACTATTTAATGCTACAGAATAAAGAAAAACCGGTAAATCGACTGGAATTAAAGTTAAATCGTCAAATTTGTCGTGAAATGAAGATGTAAACGTCTGAAATGGTAAAAACAAGGGTTTATTCATTGTTCTTGGCAAGTTTTAAGACGATTATAGTGTATTTATTAATTCCAAACGCAATGGAATCAATTTATCTCTGTTTTAGAAATGAAACGAGCTCTTTTAGGCGAAATCTGCTAGTTTTCTTGCTAGGAACTCTTCTTTTGTACCTAATAATGTGAGACTTTTACTATTTAATGCTACAGAATAAAGAAAAACCGGTAAATCGACTGGAATTAGAGTTAAATCGTCAAATTTGACGTGAAGTGAAGCTGTAAACGTCCGAAATGGTAAAAACAAGGGTTTATTCATTGTTCTTGGCAAGTTTTGAGACGATTATAGTGTATTTATTGATTCCAAACGCAATGGAATCAATTTATCGCTGTTTTAGAAATGAAACGAGCTCTTTTAGGCGAAATCTGCTAGTTTTCTTGCCAGGAACTCTTGTTTTGTACCTAATAATGTGAGACTTTTACTATTTAATGCTACAGAATAAAGAAAAACCGGTTAATCAACTGGAATTAGAGTTAAATCGTCAAATTTGTCGTGAAATGAAGCTGTAAACGTGTGAAATGGTAAAAACAGGTGTTTATTCATTGTTCTTGGCAAGTTTTGAGACGATTATAGTGTATTTATTAATTCCAAACGCAATGGAATCAATTTATCGCTGTTTTAAAAATGAAACGAGCTCTTTTAGGCGAAATCTGCTAGTTTTCTTACCAGGAACTCTTGTTTTGTACCTAGTAATGTGAGACTTTTACTATTTAATGAGACAGGCTAGAGAAAAACCGGCCAATCAACTAAATTAGAGGTAAATCGTCAAACTGTTTGAGAAATGAAGATGTACACGTCTTAAATTGTAAAAACGGGCGTGTATCCATTGCTCTTGACAAGTTTTGGAACGATTACAGTGTATTTATTAATTCCAAACGCAATTTAACGTATTTGTAAGTATTTTTGATATCAATTCGACGTTCTTGCACCGGCAAACCAAAAATTTTTGCCAATTTATCCCGGCGCATCCGCCATTTCACAATATTACGATAATATAGTTCTTGCATTTAAAATCAGATTTATTTCTAAACAGAAACTGTTCCTATGTACTTTATAATGTAAGAGTGTTACTATTTAATGCTACAGAATTAAAAAAAAACCTGTTAATCGACTGGAATTAGAGTTAAGTCGTCAAATTTGTAGTGAAATGAAGCTGTAAACGTCTGAAATGGTAAAAACAAGGGTTTATTCATTGTTCTTGGCAAGTTTTGAGACGATTATTGTGTATTTATTAATTCCAAACGCAATGGAATCAATTTATCGCTGTTTTAGAAATGAAACGAGCTCTTTTAGGCGAAATCTGCTAGTTTTCTTGCCAGGAACTCTTGTTTTGTACCTAATAATGTGAGACTTTTACTATTTAATGCTACAGAATAAAGAAAAACCGGTTAATCGACTGGAATTAGAGTTAAATCGTCAAATTTGTCGTGAAATGAAGCTGTAAACGTCTGAAATGGTAAAAACAAGGGTTTATTCATGGTTCTTGGCAAGTTTTGAGACGATTATAGTGTATTTATTAATTCCAAACGCAATGGAATCAATTTATCGCTGTTTTAGAAATGAAACGAGCTCTTTTAGACGAAATCTGCTAGTTTTCTTGCCAGGAACTCTTGTTTTGTACCTAATAATGTGAGACTTTTACTACTTAATGCTACAGAATAAAGAAAAACCTGTTAATCGACTGGAATTAGAGTTAAATCGTCAAATTTTTCGTGAAATGAAGTTGTAAACGTCTGAAATGGTAAAAACAGGGGTTTATTCATTGTTCTTGGCAAGTTTTGAGACGATTATAGTGTATTTATTAATTCCAAACGCAATGGAATCAATTTATCGCTGTTTTAGAAATGAAACGAGCTCTTTTAGACGAAATTTGCTAGTTTTCTTGCCAGGAACTTTTGTTTTGTACCTAATAATGTGAGACTTTTACTATTTAATGCTACAGAATAAAGAAAAACCGGTTAATCGACTGGAATTAGAGTTAAATCGTCAAATTTGTCGTGAAATGAAGCTGTAAACGTGTGAAATGTTAAAAACAGGTGTTTATTCATTGTTCTTGGCAAGCTTTGAGACGATTATAGTGTATTTATTAATTCCAAACGCAATGGAATCAATTTATCGCTGTTTTAGAAATGAAACGAGCTCTTTTAGACGAAATCTGCTAGTTTTCTTGCCAGAAACTCTTCTTTGTACCTAATAACGTGAGACTTTTACTACTTAATGCTACAGAATAAAGAAAAACCTGTTAATCGACTGGAATTAGAGTTAAATCGTCAAATTTTTCGTGAAATGAAGTTGTAAACGTCTGAAATGGTAAAAACAGGGGTTTATTCATTGTTCTTGGCAAGTTTTGAGACGATTATAGTGTATTTATTAATTCCAAACGCAATGGAATCAATTTATCGCTGTTTTAGAAATGAAACGAGCTTTTTTAGACGAAATCTGCTAGTTTTCTTGCCAGGAACTTTTGTTTTGTACCTAATAATGTGAGACTTTTACTATTTAATGCTACAGAATAAAGAAAAACCTGCTAATCGACTGGAATTAGAGTTAAATCGTCAAATTTTTCGTGAAATGAAGTCGTAAACGTCTGAAATGGTAAAAACAGGGGTTTATTCATTGTTCTTGGCAAGTTTTGAGACGATTATAGTGTATTTATTAATTCCAAACGCAATGGAATCAATTTATCGCTGTTTTAGAAATGAAACGAGCTCTTTTAGGCGAAATCTGCTAGTTTTCTTGCCAGGAACTCTTGTTTTGTACCTAGTAATGTGAGACTTTTACTATTTAATGAGACAGGCTTGAGAAAAACCGGCCAATCAACTAAATTAGAGGTAAATCGTCAAACTGTTTGAGAAATAAAGATGTACACGTCTTAAAATGTAAAAACGGGCGTGTATTTATTGCTCTTGACAAGTTTTGGAACGATTACAGTGTATTTATTAATTCCAAACGCAATTTAACGTATTTGTAAGTATTTTTGATATCAATTCTACGTTCTTGCACCGCCGAATCTAAAGATTTTTGCCAATTTATCCCGGCGCATCCGCCATTTCACAATATTACGATAATATAGTTCTTGCATTTAAAATCAGCTTTATTTCTAAACAGAAACTGTTCCTATGTACTTTATAATGTAAGAGTGTTACTATTTAATGCTACAGAATTAAAAAAAACCTGTTAATCGACTGGAATTAGAGTTAAGTCGTCAAATTTGTAGTGAAATGAAGCTGTAAACGTCTGAAATGGTAAAAACAAGGGTTTATTCATTGTTCTTGGCAAGTTTTGAGACGATTATAGTGTATTTATTAATTCCAAACGCAATGGAATCAATTTATCGCTGTTTTAGAAATGAAACGAGCTCTTTTAGGCGAAATCTGCTAGTTTTCTTGCCAGGAACTCTTGTTTTGTAACTAATAATGTGAGACTTTTACTATTTAATGAGACAGGCTAGAGAAAAACCGGCCAATCAACTAAATTAGAGGTAAATCGTCAAACTGTTTGAGAAATAAAGATGTACACGTCTTAAATTGTAAAAACGGGCGTGTATCCATTGCTCTTGACAAGTTTTGGAACGATTACAGTGTATTTATTAATTCCAAACGCAATGGAATCAATTTATCGCTGTTTTAGAAATGAAACGAGCTCTTTTAGACGAAATCTGCTAGTTTTCTTGCCAGGAACTCTTGTTTTGTACCTAATAATGTGAGACTTTTACTATTTAATGCTACAGAATAAAGAAAAACCGGTAAATCGACTGGAATTAAAGTTAAATCGTCAAATTTGTCGTGAAATGAAGATGTAAACGTCTGAAATGGTAAAAACAAGGGTTTATTCATTGTTCTTGGCAAGTTTTAAGACGATTAAAGTGTATTTATTAATTCCAAACGCAATAGAATCAATTTATCGCTGTTTTAGAAATGATACGAGCTCTTTTAGGCGAAATCTGCTAGTTTTCTTGCTAGGAACTCTTGTTATGTACCTAATAATGTGAGACTTTTACTATTTAATGCTACAGAATAAAGAAAAACCGGTTAATCGACTGGAATTAGAGTTAAATCGTCAAATTTGACGTGAAGTGAAGCTGTAAACGTCTGAAATGGTAAAAACAAGGGTTTATTCATTGTTCTTGGCAAGTTTTGAGACGATTATAGTGTATTTATTAATTCCAAACGCAATGGAATCAATTTATCGCTGTTTTAGAAATGAAACGAGCTCTTTTAGGCGAAATCTGCTAGTTTTCTTGCCAGGAACTCTTGTTTTGTACCTAATAATGTGAGACTTTTACTATTTAATGCTACAGAATAAAGAAAAACCGGTTAATCGACTGGAATTAGAGTTAAATCGTCAAATTTGTCGTGAAATGAAGCTGTAAACGTGTGAAATGGTAAAAACAGGTGTTTATTCATTGTTCTTGGCAAGTTTTGAGACGATTATTGTGTATTTATTAATTCCAAACGCAATGGAATCAATTTATCGCTGTTTTAGAAATGAAGCGAGCTCTTTTAGACGAAATCTGCTTGTTTTCTTGCCAGGAACTCTTGTTTTGTACCTAATAATGTGAGACTTTTACTACTTAATGCTACAGAATAAAGAAAAACCTGTTAATCGACTGGAATTAGAGTTAAATCGTTAAATTTGTCGTGAAATGAAGTTGTAAACGTCTGAAATGGTAAAAACAAGGGTTTATTCATTGTTCTTGGCAAGTTTTGAGACGATTATAGTGTATTTATTAATTCCAAACGCAATGGAATCAATTTATCGCTGTTTTAGAAATGAAACGAGCTCTTTTAGGCGAAATCTGCTAGTTTTCTTGCCAGGAACTCTTGTTTTGTAACTAATAATGTGAGACTTTTACTATTTAATGAGACAGGCTAGAGAAAAACCGGCCAATCAACTAAATTAGAGGTAAATCGTCAAACTGTTTGAGAAATAAAGATGTAAACGTCTTAAATTGTAAAAACGGGCGTGTATCCATTGCTCTTGACAAGTTTTGGAACGATTACAGTGTATTTATTAATTCCAAACGCAATGGAATCAATTTATCGCTGTTTTAGAAATGAAACGAGCTCTTTTAGACGAAATCTGCTAGTTTTCTTGCCAGGAATTCTTGTTTTGTAACTAATAATGTGAGGCTTTTACTATTTAATGAGACAGGCTAGAGAAAAACCGGCCAATCAACTAAATTAGAGGTAAATCGTCAAACTGTTTGAGAAATAAAGATGTAAACGTCTTAAATTGTAAAATCGGGCGTGTATCCATTGCTCTTGACAAGTTTTGGAACGATTACAGAGTATTTATTAATTCCAAACGCAATGGAATCAATTTATCGCTGTTTTAGAAATGAAACGAGCTCTTTTAGGCGAAATCTGCTAGTTTTCTTGCCAGGAACTCTTGTTTTGTACCTAATAATGTGAGACTTTTACTATTTAATGCTACAGAATAAAGAAAAACCGGTTAATCGACTGGAATTAGAGTTAAATCGTCAAATTTGTCGTGAAATGAAGCTGTAAACGTCTGAAATGGTAAAAACAAGGGTTTATTCATGGTTCTTGGCAAGTTTTAAGACGATTATAGTGTATTTATTAATTCCAAACGCAATGGAATCAATTTATCGCTGTTTTAGAAATGAAACGAGCTCTTTTAGACGAAATCTGCTAGTTTTCTTGCCAGGAACTCTTGTTTTGTACCTAATAATGTGAGACTTTTACTACTTAATGCTACAGAATAAAGAAAAACCTGTTAATCGACTGGAATTAGAGTTAAATCGTCAAATTTTTTGTGAAATGAAGTTGTAAACGTCTGAAATGGTAAAAACAGGGGTTTATTCATTGTTCTTGGCAAGTTTTGAGACGATTATAGTGTATTTATTAATTCCAAACGCAATGGAATCAATTTATCGCTGTTTTAGAAATGAAACGAGCTCTTTTAGACGAAATCTGCTAGTTTTCTTGCCAGAAACTCTTGTTTTGTACCTAATAATGTTAGACTTTTACTATTTAATGCTACAGAATAAAGAAAAACCGGTTAATCGACTGGAATTAAAGTTAAATCGTCAAATTTGTCGTGAAATGAAGATGTAAACGTCTGAAATGGTAAAAACAAGAGTTTATTCATTGTTATTGGCAAGTTTTGAGACGATTATAGTGTATTTATTAATTCCAAACGCAATGGAATCAATTTATCGCTGTTTTAGAAATGAAACGAGCTCTTTTACTCGAAATCTGCTAGTTTTCTTGCCAGGAACTCTTGTTTTGTACCTAATAATGTGAGACTTTTACTATTTAATGAGACAGGCTAGAGAAAAACCGGCCAATCAACTAAATTAGAGGTAAATCGTCAAACTGTTTGAGAAATAAAGATGTACACGTCTTAAATTGTCAAAACGGGCGTGTATTCATTGCTCTTGACAAGTTTTGGAACGATTACAGTGTATTTATTAATTCCAAACGCAATTTAACGTATTTGTAAGTATTTTTGATATCAATTCGACGTTCTTGCACCGGCGAATCTAAAGATTTTTGCCAATTTATCCCGGCGCATCCGCCATTTCACAATATTACGATAATATAGTTCTTGCATTTAAAATCAGCTTTATTTCTAAACAGAAACTGTTCCTATGTACTTTATAATGTAAGAGTGTTACTATTTAATGCTACAGAATTAAAAAAAACTGTTAATCGACTGGAATTAGAGTTAAGTCGTCAAATTTGTAGTGAAATGAAGCTGTAAACGTCTGAAATGGTAAAAACAAGGGTTTATTCATTGTTCTTGGCAAGTTTTGAGACGATTATTGTGTATTTATTAATTCCAAACGCAATGGAATCAATTTATCGCTGTTTTAGAAATGAAACGAGCTCTTTTAGGCGAAATCTGCTAGTTTTCTTGCCAGGAACTCTTGTTTTGTACCTAATAATGTGAGACTTTTACTACTTAATGCTACAGAATAAAGAAAAACCTGTTAATCGACTGGAATTAGAGTTAAATCGTTAAATTTGTCGTGAAATGAAGTTGTAAACGTCTGAAATGGTAAAAACAGGGGTTTATTCATTGTTCTTGGCAAGTTTTGAGACGATTATAGTGTATTTATTAATTCCAAACGCAATGGAATCAATTTATCGCTGTTTTAGAAATGAAACGAGCTCTTTTAGGCGAAATCTGCTAGTTTTCTTGCCAGGAACTCTTGTTTTGTAACTAATAATGTGAGACTTTTACTATTTAATGCTACAGAATAAAGAAAAACCGGTAAATCGACTGGAATTAAAGTTAAATCGTCAAATTTGTCGTGAAATGAAGATGTAAACGTCTGAAATGGTAAAAACAAGGGTTTATTCATTGTTCTTGGCAAGTTTTAAGACGATTATAGTGTATTTATTAATTCCAAACGCAATGGAATCAATTTATCGCTGTTTTAGAAATGAAACGAGCTCTTTTAGGCGAAATCTGCTAGTTTTCTTGCCAGGAACTCTTGTTTTGTGCCTAATAATGTGAGACTTTTACTATTTAATGCTACAGAATAAAGAAAAACCTGCTAATCGACTGGAATTAGAGTTAAATGGTCAAATTTGTCGTGAAATGAAGATGTAAACGTCTGAAATGGTAAAAACAAGGGTTTATTCATTGTTCTTGGCAAGTTTTGAGACGATTATAGTGTATTTATTAATTCCAAACGCAATGGAATCAATTTATCGCTGTTTTAGAAATAAAACGAGCTCTTTTAGACGAAATCTGCTAGTTTTCTTGCTAGGAACTCTTGTTTTGTACCTAATAATGTGAGACTTTTACTATTTAATGCCACAGAATAAAGAAAAACCGGTAAATCGACTGGAATTAAAGTTAAATCGTCAAATTTGTCGTGAAATGAAGATGTAAACGTCTGAAATGGTAAAAACAAGGGTTTATTCATTGTTCTTGGCAAGTTTTGAGACGATTATAGTGTATTTATTAATTCCAAACGCAATGGAATCAATTTATCGCTGTTTTAAAAATGAAACGAGCTCTTTTAGGCGAAATCTGCTAGTTTTCTTGCCAGGAACTCTTGTTTTGTAACTAATAATGTGAGACTTTTACTATTTAATGAGACAGGCTAGAGAAAAACCGGCCAATCAACTAAATTAGAGGTAAGTCGTCAAACTGTTTGAGAAATAAAGATGTACACGTCTTAAATTGTAAAAACGGGCGTGTATCCATTGCTCTTGACAAGTTTTGGAACAATTACAGTGTATTTATTAATTCCAAACGCAATGGAATCAATTTATCGCTGTTTTAGAAATGAAACGAGCTCTTTTAGACGAAATCTGCTAGTTTTCTTGCCAGGAACTCTTGTTTTGTACCTAATAATGTGAGACTTTTACTATTTAATGCTACAGAATAAAGAAAAACCGGTAAATCGACTGGAATTAAAGTTAAATCGTCAAATTTGTCGTGAAATGAAGATGTAAACGTCTGAAATGGTAAAAACAAGGGTTTATTCATTGTTCTTGGCAAGTTTTAAGACGATTAAAGTGTATTTATTAATTCCAAACGCAATGGAATCAATTTATCGCTGTTTTAGAAATGAAACGAGCTCTTTTAGGCGAAATCTGCCAGTTTTCTTGCTAGGAACTCTTGTTATGTACCTAATAATGTGAGACTTTTACTATTTAATGCTACAGAATAAAGAAAAACCGGTTAATCGACTGGAATTAGAGTTAAATCGTCAAGTTTGACGTGAAGTGAAGCTGTAAACGTCTGAAATGGTAAAAACAAGGGTTTATTCATTGTTCTTGGCAAGTTTTGAGACGATTATAGTGTATTTATTAATTCCAAACGCAATGGAATCAATTTATCGCTGTTTTAGAAATGAAACGAGCTCTTTTAGGCGAAATCTGCTAGTTTTCTTGCCAGGAACTCTTGTTTTGTACCTAATAATGTGAGACTTTTACTATTTAATGCTACAGAATAAAGAAAAACCGGTTAATCGACTGGAATTAGAGTTAAATCGTCAAATTTGTCGTGAAATGAAGCTGTAAACGTGTGAAATGGTAAAAACAGGTGTTTATTCATTGTTCTTGGCAAGTTTTGAGACGATTATTGTGTATTTATTAATTCCAAACGCAATGGAATCAATTTATCGCTGTTTTAGAAATGAAACGAGCTCTTTTAGACGAAATCTGCTTGTTTTCTTGCCAGGAACTCTTGTTTTGTACCTAATAATGTGAGACTTTTACTACTTAATGCTACAGAATAAAGAAAAACCTGTTAATCGACTGGAATTAGAGTTAAATCGTTAAATTTGTCGTGAAATGAAGTTGTAAACGTCTGAAATGGTAAAAACAGGGGTTTATTCATTGTTCTTGGCAAGTTTTGAGACGATTATAGTGTATTTATTAATTCCAAACGCAATGGAATCAATTTATCGCTGTTTTAGAAATGAAACGAGCTCTTTTAGGCGAAATCTGCTAGTTTTCTTGCCAGGAACTCTTGTTTTGTACCTAATAATGTGAGACTTTTACTACTTAATGCTACAGAATAAAGAAAAACCTGTTAATCGACTGGAATTAGAGTTAAATCGTCAAATTTTTCGTGAAATGATGTTGTAAACGTCTGAAATGGTAAAAACAGGGGTTTATTCATTGTTCTTGGCAAGTTTTGAGACGATTATAGTGTATTTATTAATTCCAAACGCAATGGAATCAATTTATCGCTGTTTTAGAAATGAAACGAGCTCTTTTAGGCGAAATCTGCTAGTTTTCTTGCTAGGAACTCTTGTTTTGTATCTAATAATGTGAGACTTTTACTATTTAATGCTACAGAATAAAGAAAAACCGGTTAATCGACTGGAATTAGAGTTAAATCGTCAAATTTGACGTGAAGTGAAGCTGTAAACGTCTGAAATGGTAAAAACAGGGGTTTATTCATTGTTCTTGGCAAGTTTTGAGACGATTATAGTGTATTTATTAATTCCAAACGCAATGGAATCAATTTATCGCTGTTTTAGAAATGAAACGAGCTCTTTTAGGCGAAATCTGCTAGTTTTCTTGCCAGGAACTCTTGTTTTGTAACTAATAATGTGAGACTTTTACTATTTAATGAGACAGGCTAGAGAAAAACCGGCCAATCAACTAAATTAGAGGTAAATCGTCAAACTGTTTGAGAAATAAAGATGTAAACGTCTTAAATTGTAAAATCGGGCGTGTATCCATTGCTCTTGACAAGTTTTGGAACGATTACAGAGTATTTATTAATTCCAAACGCAATGGAATCAATTTATCGCTGTTTTAGAAATGAAACGAGCTCTTTTAGGCGAAATCTGCTAGTTTTCTTGCCAGGAACTCTTGTTTTGTACCTAATAATGTGAGACTTTTACTATTTAATGCTACAGAATAAAGAAAAACCGGTTAATCGACTGGAATTAGAGTTAAATCGTCAAATTTGTCGTGAAATGAAGCTGTAAACGTCTGAAATGGTAAAAACAAGGGTTTATTCATGGTTCTTGGCAAGTTTTAAGACGATTATAGTGTATTTATTAATTCCAAACGCAATGGAATCAATTTATCGCTGTTTTAGAAATGAAACGAGCTCTTTTAGACGAAATCTGCTAGTTTTCTTGCCAGGAACTCTTGTTTTGTACCTAATAATGTGAGACTTTTACTACTTAATGCTACAGAATAAAGAAAAACCTGTTAATCGACTGGAATTAGAGTTAAATCGTCAAATTTTTTGTGAAATGAAGTTGTAAACGTCTGAAATGGTAAAAACAGGGGTTTATTCATTGTTCTTGGCAAGTTTTGAGACGATTATAGTGTATTTATTAATTCCAAACGCAATGGAATCAATTTATCGCTGTTTTAGAAATGAAACGAGCTCTTTTAGACGAAATCTGCTAGTTTTCTTGCCAGAAACTTTTCTTTGTACCTAATAACGTGAGACTTTTACTACTTAATGCTACAGAATAAAGGAAAACCTGTTAATCGACTGGAATTAGAGTTAAATCGTCAAATTTTTCGTGAAATGATGTTATAAACGTCTGAAATGGTAAAAACAGGGGTTTATTCATTGTTCTTGGCAAGTTTTGAGACGATTATAGTGTATTTATTAATTCCAAACGCAATGGAATCAATTTATCGCTGTTTTAGAAATGAAACGAGCTCTTTTAGACGAAATCTGCTAGTTTTCTTGCCAGGAACTCTTGTTTTGTACCTAATAATGTTAGACTTTTACTATTTAATGCTACAGAATAAAGAAAAACCGGTTAATCGACTGGAATTAAAGTTAAATCGTCAAATTTGTCGTGAAATGAAGATGTAAACGTCTGAAATGGTAAAAACAAGAGTTTATTCATTGTTATTGGCAAGTTTTAAGACGATTATAGTGTATTTATTAATTCCAAACGCAATGGAATAAATTTATCGCAGTTTTAGAAATGAAACGAGCTCTTTTAGGCGAAATCTGCTAGTTTTCTTGCTAGGAACTCTTGTTTTGTACCTAATAATGTGAGACTTTTACTATTTAATGCTACAGAATAAAGAAAAACCGGTAAATCGACTGGAATTAGAGTTAAATCGTCAAATTTGACGTGAAGTGAAGCTGTAAACGTCTGAAATGGTAAAAACAAGGGTTTATTCATTGTTCTTGGCAAGTTTTGAGACGATTATAGTGTATTTATTAATTCCAAACGCAATGGAATCAATTTATCGCTGTTTTAGAAATGAAACGAGCTCTTTTACTCGAAATCTGCTAGTTTTCTTGCCAGGAACTCTTGTTTTGTACCTAATAATGTGAGACTTTTACTATTTAATGAGACAGGCTAGAGAAAAACCGGCCAATCAACTAAATTAGAGGTAAATCGTCAAACTGTTTGAGAAATAAAGATGTACACGTCTTAAATTGTCAAAACGGGCGTGTATTCATTGCTCTTGACAAGTTTTGGAACGATTACAGTGTATTTATTAATTCCAAACGCAATTTAACGTATTTGTAAGTATTTTTGATATCAATTCGACGTTCTTGCACCGGCGAATCTAAAGATTTTTGCCAATTTATCCCGGCGCATCCGCCATTTCACAATATTACGATAATATAGTTCTTGCATTTAAAATCAGCTTTATTTCTAAACAGAAACTGTTCCTATGTACTTTATAATGTAAGAGTGTTACTATTTAATGCTACAGAATTAAAAAAAACTGTTAATCGACTGGAATTAGAGTTAAGTCGTCAAATTTGTAGTGAAATGAAGCTGTAAACGTCTGAAATGGTAAAAACAAGGGTTTATTCATTGTTCTTGGCAAGTTTTGAGACGATTATTGTGTATTTATTAATTCCAAACGCAATGGAATCAATTTATCGCTGTTTTAGAAATGAAACGAGCTCTTTTAGGCGAAATCTGCTAGTTTTATTGCCAGGAACTCTTGTTTTGTACCTAATAATGTGAGACTTTTACTACTTAATGCTACAGAATAAAGAAAAACCTGTTAATCGACTGGAATTAGAGTTAAATCGTTAAATTTGTCGTGAAATGAAGTTGTAAACGTCTGAAATGGTAAAAACAGGGGTTTATTCATTGTTCTTGGCAAGTTTTGAGACGATTATAGTGTATTTATTAATTCCAAACGCAATGGAATCAATTTATCGCTGTTTTAGGAATGAAACGAGCTCTTTTAGGCGAAATCTGCTAGTTTTCTTGCCAGGAACTCTTGTTTTGTAACTAATAATGTGAGACTTTTACTATTTAATGCTACAGAATAAAGAAAAACCGGTAAATCGACTGGAATTAAAGTTAAATCGTCAAATTTGTCGTGAAATGAAGATGTAAACGTCTGAAATGGTAAAAACAAGGGTTTATTCATTGTTCTTGGCAAGTTTTAAGACGATTATAGTGTATTTATTAATTCCAAACGCAATGGAATCAATTTATCGCTGTTTTAGAAATGAAACGAGCTCTTTTAGGCGAAATCTCCTAGTTTTCTTGCTAGGAACTCTTGTTTTGTACCTAATAATGTGAGACTTTTACTATTTAATGCTACAGAATAAAGAAAAACCGGTAAATAGACTGGAATTAGAGTTAAATCGTCAAATTTGACGTGAAGTGAAGCTGTAAACGTCCGAAATGGTAAAAACAAGGGTTTACTCATTGTTCTTGGCAAGTTTTGAGACGATTATAGTGTATTTATTAATTCCAAACGCAATGGAATCAATTTATTGCTGTTTTAGAAATGAAACGAGCTCTTTTAGGCGAAATCTGCTAGTTTTCTTGCCAGGAACTCTTGTTTTGTACCGAGTAATGTGAGACTTTTACAATTTAATGAGACAGGCTAGAGAAAAACCGGCCAATCAACTAAATTAGAGGTAAATCGTCAAACTGTTTGAGAAATAAAGATGTACACGTCTTAAATTGTAAAAACGGGCGTGTATTCATTGCTCTTGACAAGTTTTGGAACGATTACAGTGTATTTATTAATTTATCGCTGTTTTAGAAATGAAGCGAGCTCTTTTAGAAGAAATCTGCTAGTTTTCTTGCCAGGAACTCTTGTTTTGTACCTAATAATGTGAGACTTTTACTACTTAATGCTACAGAATAAAGAAAAACCTGTTAATCGACTGGAATTAGAGTTAAATCGTTAAATTTGTCGTGAAATAAAGTTGTAAACGTCTGAAATGGTAAAAACAGGAGTTTATTCATTGTTCACAATATTACGATAATATAGTTCTTGCATTTAAAACCAGCTCTATTTCTAAACAGAAACTGTTCCTATGTACTTTATAATGTAAGAGTGTTACTATTTAATGCTACAGAATTAAAAAAACCTGTTAATCGACTGGAATTAGAGTTAAGTCGTCAAATTTGTAGTGAAATGAAGCTGTAAACGTCTGAAATGGTAAAAACAAGGGTTTATTCATGGTTCTTGGCAAGTTTTAAGACGATTATAGTGTATTTATTAATTCCAAACGCAATGGAATCAATTTATCGCTGTTTTAGAAATGAAACGAGCTCTTTTAGACGAAATCTGCTAGTTTTCTTGCCAGGAACTTTTGTTTTGTACCTAATAATGTGAGACTTTTACTATTTAATGCTACAGAATAATGAAAAACCGGTTAATCGACTGGAATTAGAGTTAAATCGTCAAATTTGTCGTGAAATGAAGCAGTAAACGTGTGAAATGGTAAAAACAGGTGTTTATTCATTGTTCTTGGCAAGTTTTGAGACGATTATATTGTATTTATTAATTCCAAACGCAATGGAATCAATTTATCGCTGTTTTAGAAATGAAACGAGCTCGTTTACTCGAAATCTGCTAGTTTTCTTGCCAGGAACTCTTGTTTTGTACCTAATAATGTGAGACTTTTACTATTTAATGAGACAGGCTAGAGAAAAACCGGCCAATCAACTAAATTAGAGGTAAATCGTCAAACTGTTTGAGAAATAAAGATGTACACGTCTTAAATTGTAAAAACGGGCGTGTATTCATTGCTCTTGACAAGTTTTGGAACGATTACAGTGTATTTATTAATTCCAAACGCAATTTAACGTATTTGTAAGTATTTTTGATATCAATTCGACGTTCTTGCACCGGCGAATCTAAAGATTTTTGCCAATTTATCCCGGCGCATCCGCCATTTCACAATATTACGATAATATAGTTCTTGCATTTAAAATCAGCTTTATTTCTAAACAGAAACTGTTCCTATGTACTTTATAATGTAAGAGTGTTACTATTTAATGCTACAGAATAAAGAAAAACCGGTAAATCGACTGGAATTAAAGTTAAATCGTCAAATTTGTAGTGAAATGAAGCTGTAAACGTCTGAAATGGTAAAACAAGGGTTTATTCATTGTTCTTGGCAAGTTTTGAGACGATTATAGTGTATTTATTAATTCCAAACGCAATGGAATCAATTTATCGCTGTTTTAGAAATGAAACGAGCTCTTTTAGACGAAATCTGCTAGTTTTCTTGCCAGGAACTCTTGTTTTGTACCTAATAATGTGAGACTTTTACTACTTAATGCTACAGAATAAAGAAAAACCTGTTAATCGACTGGAATTAGAGTTAAATCGTCAAATTTTTTGTGAAATGAAGTTGTAAACGTCTGAAATGGTAAAAACAGGGGTTTATTCATTGTTCTTGGCAAGTTTTGAGACGATTATAGTGTATTTATTAATTCCAAACGCAATGGAATCAATTTATCGCTGTTTTAGAAATGAAACGAGCTCTTTTACTCGAAATCTGCTAGTTTTCTTGCCAGGAACTCTTGTTTTGTACCTAATAATGTGAGACTTTTACTATTTAATGAGACAGGCTAGAGAAAAACCGGCCAATCAACTAAATTAGAGGTAAATCGTCAAACTGTTTGAGAAATAAAGATGTACACGTCTTAAATTGTAAAAACGGGCGTGTATTCATTGCTCTTGACAAGTTTTGGAACGATTACAGTGTATTTATTAATTCCAAACGCAATTTAACGTATTTGTAAGTATTTTTGATATCAATTCGACGTTCTTGCACCGGCGAATCTAAAGATTTTTGCCAATTTATCCCGGCGCATCCGCCATTTCACAATATTACGATAATATAGTTCTTGCATTTAAAATCAGCTTTATTTCTAAACAGAAACTGTTCCTATGTACTTTATAATGTAAGAGTGTTACTATTTAATGCTACAGAATTAAAAAAAAAACTGTTAATCGACTGGAATTAGAGTTAAGTCGTCAAATTTGTAGTGAAATGAAGCTGTAAACGTCTGAAATGGTAAAAACAAGGGTTTATTCATTGTTCTTGGCAAGTTTTGAGACGATTATTGTGTATTTATTAATTCCAAACGCAATGGAATCAATTTATCGCTGTTTTAGAAATGAAACGAGCTCTTTTAGGCGAAATCTGCTAGTTTTCTTGCCAGGAACTCTTGTTTTGTACCTAATAATGTGAGACTTTTACTACTTAATGCTACAGAATAAAGAAAAATATGTTAATCGACTGGAATTAGAGTTAAATCGTTAAATTTGTCGTGAAATGAAGTTGTAAACGTCTGAAATGGTAAAAACAGGGGTTTATTCATTGTTCTTGGCAAGTTTTGACACGATTATAGTGTATTTATTAATTCCAAACGCAATGGAATCAATTTATCGCTGTTTTAGAAATGAAACGAGCTCTTTTAGGCGAAATCTGCTAGTTTTCTTGCCAGAAACTTTTGTTTTGTAACTAATAATGTGAGACTTTTACTATTTAATGCTACAGAATAAAGAAAAACCGGTAAATCGACTGGAATTAAAGTTAAATCGTCAAATTTGTCGTGAAATGAAGATGTAAACGTCTGAAATGGTAAAAACAAGGGTTTATTCATTGTTCTTGGCAAGTTTTAAGACGATTATAGTGTATTTATTAATTCCAAACGCAATGGAATCAATTTATCGCTGTTTTAGAAATGAAACGAGCTCTTTTAGGCGAAATCTCCTAGTTTTCTTGCTAGGAACTCTTGTTTTGTACCTAATAATGTGAGACTTTTACTATTTAATGCTACAGAATAAAGAAAAACCGGTAAATCGACTGGAATTAAAGTTAAATCGTCAAATTTGTCGTGAAATGAAGATGTAAACGTCTGAAATGGTAAAAACAAGGGTTTATTCATTGTTCTTGGCAAGTTTTGAGACGATTATAGTGTATTTATTAATTCCAAACGCAATGGAATCAATTTATTGCTGTTTTAGAAATGAAACGAGCTCTTTTAGGCGAAATCTGCTAGTTTTCTTGCCAGGAACTCTTGTTTTGTACCGAGTAATGTGAGACTTTTACAATTTAATGAGACAGGCTAGAGAAAAACCGGCCAATCAACTAAATTAGAGGTAAATCGTCAAACTGTTTGAGAAATAAAGATGTACACGTCTTAAATTGTAAAAACGGGCGTGTATTCATTGCTCTTGACAAGTTTTGGAACGATTACAGTGTATTTATTAATTCCAAACGCAATTTAACGTATTTGTAAGTATTTTTGATATCAATTCGACGTTCTTGCACCGGCGAATCTAAAGATTTTTGCCAATTTATCCCGGCGCATCCGCCATTTCACAATATTACGATAATATAGTTCTTGCATTTAAAACCAGCTTTATTTCTAAACAGAAACTGTTCCTATGTACTTTATAATGTAAGAGTGTTACTATTTAATGCTACAGAATTAAAAAAAACTGTTAATCGACTGGAATTAGAGTTAAGTCGTCAAATTTGTAGTGAAATGAAGCTGTAAACGTCTGCAATGGTAAAAACAAGGGTTTATTCATTGTTCTTGGCAAGTTTTGAGACGATTATTGTGTATTTATTAATTCCAAACGCAATGGAATCTGTTTTAGAAATGAAACGAGCTCTTTTAGACGAAATCTGGTAGTTTTCTTGCCAGGAACTTTTGTTTTGTACCTAATAATGTGAGACTTTTACTATTTAATGCTACAGAATAATGAAAAACCGGTTAATCGACTGGAATTAGAGTTAAATCGTCAAATTTGTCGTGAAATGAAGCAGTAAACGTGTGAAATGGTAAAAACAGGTGTTTATTCATTGTTCTTGGCAAGTTTTGAGACGATTATATTGTATTTATTAATTCCAAACGCAATGGAATCAATTTATCGCTGTTTTAGAAATGAAACGAGCTCTTTTACTCGAAATCTGCTAGTTTTCTTGCCAGGAACTCTTGTTTTGTACCTAATAATGTGAGACTTTTACTATTTAATGAGACAGGCTAGAGAAAAACCGGCCAATCAACTAAATTAGAGGTAAATCGTCAAACTGTTTGAGAAATAAAGATGTACACGTCTTAAATTGTAAAAACGGGCGTGTATTCATTGCTCTTGACAAGTTTTGGAACGATTACAGTGTATTTATTAATTCCAAACGCAATTTAACGTATTTGTAAGTATTTTTGATATCAATTCGACGTTCTTGCACCGGCGAATCTAAAGATTTTTGCCAATTTATCCCGGCGCATCCGCCATTTCACAATATTACGATAATATAGTTCTTGCATTTAAAATCAGCTTTATTTCTAAACAGAAACTGTTCCTATGTACTTTATAATGTAAGAGTGTTACTATTTAATGCTACAGAATAAAGAAAAACCGGTAAATCGACTGGAATTAAAGTTAAATCGTCAAATTTGTAGTGAAATGAAGCTGTAAACGTCTGAAATGGTAAAAACAAGGGTTTATTCATTGTTCTTGGCAAGTTTTGAGACGATTATAGTGTATTTATTAATTCCAAACGCAATGGAATCAATTTATCGCTGTTTTAGAAATGAAACGAGCTCTTTTAGGCGATATCTGCTAGTTTTCTTGCCAGGAACTCTTGTTTTGTACCTAATAATGTGAGACTTTTACTACTTAATGCTACAGAATAAAGAAAAACCTGTTAATCGACTGGAATTAGAGTTAAATCGTTAAATTTGTCGTGAAATGAAGTTGTAAACGTCTGAAATGGTAAAAACAGGGGTTTATTCATTGTTCTTGGCAAGTTTTGAGACGATTATAGTGTATTTATTAATTCCAAACGCAATGGAATTAATTTATCGCTGTTTTAGAAATGAAACGAGCTCTTTTAGACGAAATCTGCTAGTTTTCTTGCCAGGAACTCTTGTTTTGTAACTAATAATGTGAGACTTTTACTATTTAATGAGACAGGCTAGAGAAAAACCGGCCAATCAACTAAATTCGAGGTAAATCGTCAAACTGTTTGAGAAATAAAGATGTAAACGTCTTAAATTGTAAAAACGGGCGTGTATCCATTGCTCTTGACAAGTTTTGGAACTATTACAGTGTATTTATTAATTCCAAACGCAATGGAATCAATTTATCGCTGTTTTAGAAATGAAACGAGCTCTTTTAGACGAAATCTGCTAGTTTTCTTGCCAGGAACTCTTGTTTTGTACCTAATAATGTGAGACTTTTACTATTTAATGCTACAGAATAAAGAAAAACCGGTAAATCGACTGGAATTAAAGTTAAATCGTCAAATTTGTCGTGAAATGAAGATGTAAACGTCTGAAATGGTAAAAACAAGGGTTTATTCATTGTTCTTGGCAAGTTTTGAGACGATTATAGTGTATTTATTAATTCCAAACGCAATGGAATCAATTTATCGCTGTTTTAGAAATGAAACGAGCTCTTTTACTCGAAATCTGCTAGTTTTCTTGCCAGGAACTCTTGTTTTGTACCTAATAATGTGAGACTTTTACTATTTAATGAGACAGGCTAGAGATAAACCGGCCAATCAACTAAATTAGAGGTAAATCGTCAAACTGTTTGAGAAATAAAGATGTACACGTCTTAAATTGTAAAAACGGGCGTGTATTCATTGCTCTTGACAAGTTTTGGAACGATTACAGTGTATTTATTAATTCCAAACGCAATTTAACGTATTTGTAAGTGTTTTTGATATCAATTCGACGTTCTTGCACCGGCGAATCTAAAGATTTTTGCCAATTTATCCCGGCGCATCCGCCATTTCACAATATTACGATAATATAGTTCTTGCATTTAAAATCAGCTTTATTTCTAAACAGAAACTGTTCCTATGTACTTTATAATGTAAGAGTGTTACTATTTAATGCTACAGAATTAAAAAAAAAACTGTTAATCGACTGGAATTAGAGTTAAGTCGTCAAATTTGTAGTGAAATGAAGCTGTAAACGTCTGAAATGGTAAAAACAAGGGTTTATTCATTGTTCTTGGCAAGTTTTGAGACGATTATTGTGTATTTATTAATTCCAAACGCAATGGAATCAATTTATCGCTGTTTTAGAAATGAAACGAGCTCTTTTAGGCGAAATCTGCTAGTTTTCTTGCCAGGAACTCTTGTTTTGTACCTAATAATGTGAGACTTTTACTACTTAATGCTACAGAATAAAGAAAAATATGTTAATCGACTGGAATTAGAGTTAAATCGTTAAATTTGTCGTGAAATGAAGTTGTAAACGTCTGAAATGGTAAAAACAGGGGTTTATTCATTGTTCTTGGCAAGTTTTGACACGATTATAGTGTATTTATTAATTCCAAACGCAATGGAATCAATTTATCGCTGTTTTAGAAATGAAACGAGCTCTTTTAGGCGAAATCTGCTAGTTTTCTTGCCAGGAACTCTTGTTTTGTAACTAATAATGTGAGACTTTTACTATTTAATGAGACAGGCTAGAGAAAAACCGGCCAATCAACTAAATTAGAGGTAAATCGTCAAACTGTTTGAGAAATAAAGATGTAAACGTCTTAAATTGTAAAAACGGGCGTGTATCCATTGCTCTTGACAAGTTTTGGAACTATTACAGTGTATTTATTAATTCCAAACGCAATGGAATCAATTTATCGCTGTTTTAGAAATGAAACGAGCTCTTTTAGACGAAATCTGCTAGTTTTCTTGCCAGGAACTCTTGTTTTGTACCTAATAATGTGAGACTTTTACTATTTAATGCTACAGAATATAGAAAAACCGGTAAATCGACTGGAATTAAAGTTAAATCGTCAAATTTGTCGTGAAATGAAGATGTAAACGTCTGAAATGGTAAAAACAAGGGTTTATTCATTGTTCTTGGCAAGTTTTGAGACGATTATAGTGTATTTATTAATTCCAAACGCAATGGAATCAATTTATCGCTGTTTTAGAAATGAAACGAGCTCTTTTACTCGAAATCTGCTAGTTTTCTTGCCAGGAACTCTTGTTTTGTACCTAGTAATGTGAGACTTTTACTATTTAATGAGACAGGCTAGAGAAAAACCGGCCAATCAACTAAATTAGAGGTAAATCGTCAAACTGTTTGAGAAATAAAGATGTACACGTCTTAAATTGTAAAAACGGGCGTGTATTCATTGCTCTTGACAAGTTTTGGAACGATTACAGTGTATTTATTAATTCCAAACGCAATTTAACGTATTTGTAAGTATTTTTGATATCAATTCGACGTTCTTGCACCGGCGAATCTAAAGATTTTTGCCAATTTATCCCGGCGCATCCGCCATTTCACAATATTACGATAATATAGTTCTTGCATTTAAAAGCAGCTTTATTTCTAAACAGAAACTGTTCCTATGTACTTTATAATGTAAGAGTGTTACTATTTAATGCTACAGAATTAAAAAAAAACCTGTTAATCGACTGGAATTAGAGTTAAGTCGTCAAATTTGTAGTGAAATGAAGCTGTAACGTCTGAAATGGTAAAAACAAGGGTTTATTCATTGTTCTTGGCAAGTTTTGAGACGATTATTGTGTATTTATTAATTCCAAACGCAATGGAATCAATTTATCGCTGTTTTAGAAATGAAACGAGCTCTTTTAGAAGAAATCTGCTAGTTTTCTTGCCAGGAACTCTTGTTTTGTACCTAATAATGTGAGACTTTTACTACTTAATGCTACAGAATAAAGAAAAACCTGTTAATCGACTGGAATTAGAGTTAAATCGTTAAATTTGTCGTGAAATGAAGTTGTAAACGTCTGAAATGGTAAAAACAGGGGTTTATTCATTGTTCTTGGCAATTTTTGAGATGATTATAGTGTATTTATTAATTCCAAACGCAATGGAATCAATTTATCGCTGTTTTAGAAATGAAACGAGCTCTTTTAGACGAAATCTACTAGTTTTCTTGCCAGGAACTCTTGTTTTGTAACTAATAATGTGAGACTTTTACTATTTAATGCTACAGAATAAAGAAAAACCGGTAAATCGACTGGAATTAGAGTTAAATCGTCAAATTTGACGTGAAGCGAAGCTGTAAACGTCTGAAATGGTAAAAACAAGGGTTTATTCATTGTTCTTGGCAAGTTTTGAGACGATTATAGTGTATTTATTAATTCCAAACGCAATGGAATCAATTTATCGCTGTTTTAGAAATGAAACGAGCTCTTTTAGGCGAAATCTGCTAGTTTTCTAGCCAGGAACTCTTGTTTTGTACCTAATAATGTGAGACTTTTACTATTTAATGCTACAGAATAAAGAAAAACCGGTTAATCGACTGGAATTAGAGTTAAATCGTCAAATTTGTCGTGAAATGAAGTTGTAAACGTCTGAAATGGTAAAAACAGGGGTTTATTCATTGTTCTTGGCAAGTTTTGAGACGATTATAGTGTATTTATTAATTCCAAACGCAATGGAATCAATTTATCGCTGTTTTAGAAATGAAACTAGCTCTTTTAGACGAAATCTGCTAGTTTTCTTGCCAGGAACTCTTGTTTTGTACCTAATAATGTAAGACTTTTACTATATAATGCTACAGAATAAAGAAAAACCGGTAAATCAACTGGAATTAAAGTTAAATCGTCAAATTTGTCGTGAAATGAAGCTGTAAACGTGTGAAATGGTAAAAACAGGTGTTTATTCATTGTTCTTGGCAAGTTTTAAGACGATTATAGTGTATTTATTAATTCCAAACGCAATGGAATCAATTTATCGCTGTTTTAGAAATGAAACGAGCTCTTTTAGACGAAATCTGCTAGTTTTCTTGCCAGAAACTCTTCTTTGTACCTAATAACGTGAGACTTTTACTACTTAATGCTACAGAATAAAGAAAAACCTGTTAATCGACTGGAATTAGAGTTAAATCGTCAAATTTTTCGTGAAATGAAGTTGTAAACGTCTGAAATGGTAAAAACAGGGGTTTATTCATTGTTCTTGGCAAGTTTTGAGACGATTATAGTGTATTTATTAATTCCAAACGCAATGGAATCAATTTATCGCTGTTTTAGAAATGAAACTAGCTCTTTTAGACGAAATCTGCTAGTTTTCTTGCCAGGAACTCTTGTTTTGTACCTAATAATGTAAGACTTTTACTATATAATGCTACAGAATAAAGAAAAACCGGTAAATCAACTGGAATTAAAGTTAAATCGTCAAATTTGTCGTGAAATGAAGCTGTAAACGTGTGAAATGGTAAAAACAGGTGTTTATTCATTGTTCTTGGCAAGTTTTAAGACGATTATAGTGTATTTATTAATTCCAAACGCAATGGAATCAATTTACGCATTTTTAAAAATAAAACGAGCTCTTTTAGGCGAAATCTGCTAGTTTTCTTGCCAGGAACTCTTGTTTTGTACCTAGTAATGTGAGACTTTTACTATTTAATGAGACAGGCTAGAGAAAAACCGGCCAATCAACTAAATTAGAGGTAAATCGTCAAACTGTTTGAGAAACAAAGATGTACACGTCTTAAATTGTAAAAACGGGCGTGTATTCATTGCTCTTGACAAGTTTTGGAACGATTACAGTGTATTTATTAATTCCAAACGCCCTTTAACGTATTTGTAAGTATTTTTGATATCAATTCTACGTTCTTGCACCGGCGAATCTAAAGATTTTTGCCAATTTATCCCGGCGCATCCGCCATTTCACAATATTACGATAATATAGTTCTTGCATTTAAAATCAGCTTTATTTCTAAACAGAAACTGTTCCTATGTACTTTATAATGTAAGAGTGTTACTATTTAATGCTACAGAATTAAAAAAAAACCTGTTAATCGACTGGAATTAGAGTTAAGTCGTCAAATTTGTAGTGAAATGAAGCTGTAAACGTCTGAAATGGTAAAAACAAGGGTTTATTCATTGTTCTTGGCAAGTTTTGAGACGATTATAGTGTATTTATTAATTCCAAACGCAATGGAATCAATTTATCGCTGTTTTAGAAATGAAACGAGCTCTTTTACTCGAAATCTGCTAGTTTTCTTGCCAGGAACTCTTGTTTTGTACCTAATAATGTGAGACTTTTACTATTTAATGAGACAGGCTAGAGATAAACCGGCCAATCAACTAAATTAGAGGTAAATCGTCAAACTGTTTGAGAAATAAAGATGTACACGTCTTAAATTGTAAAAACGGGCGTGTATTCATTGCTCTTGACAAGTTTTGGAACGATTACAGTGTATTTATTAATTCCAAACGCAATTTAACGTATTTGTAAGTGTTTTTGATATCAATTCGACGTTCTTGCACCGGCGAATCTAAAGATTTTTGCCAATTTATCCCGGCGCATCCGCCATTTCACAATATTACGATAATATAGTTCTTGCATTTAAAATCAGCTTTATTTCTAAACAGAAACTGTTCCTATGTACTTTATAATGTAAGAGTGTTACTATTTAATGCTACAGAATTAAAAAAAAAACTGTTAATCGACTGGAATTAGAGGTAAGTCGTCAAATTTGTAGTGAAATGAAGCTGTAAACGTCTGAAATGGTAAAAACAAGGGTTTATTCATTGTTCTTGGCAAGTTTTGAGACGATTATTGTGTATTTATTAATTCCAAACGCAATGGAATCAATTTATCGCTGTTTTAGAAATGAAACGAGCTCTTTTAGGCGAAATCTGCTAGTTTTCTTGCCAGGAACTCTTGTTTTGTACCTAATAATGTGAGACTTTTACTACTTAATGCTACAGAATAAAGAAAAATATGTTAATCGACTGGAATTAGAGTTAAATCTTTAAATTTGTCGTGAAATGAAGTTGTAAACGTCTGAAATGGTAAAAACAGGGGTTTATTCATTGTTCTTGGCAAGTTTTGACACGATTATAGTGTATTTATTAATTCCAAACGCAATGGAATCAATTTATCGCTGTTTTAGAAATGAAACGAGCTCTTTTAGGCGAAATCTGCTAGTTTTCTTGCCAGGAACTCTTGTTTTGTAACTAATAATGTGAGACTTTTACTATTTAATGAGACAGGCTAGAGAAAAACCGGCCAATCAACTAAATTAGAGGTAAATCGTCAAACTGTTTGAGAAATAAAGATGTAAACGTCTTAAATTGTAAAAACGGGCGTGTATCCATTGCTCTTGACAAGTTTTGGAACTATTACAGTGTATTTATTAATTCCAAACGCAATGGAATCAATTTATCGCTGTTTTAGAAATGAAACGAGCTCTTTTAGACGAAATCTGCTAGTTTTCTTGCCAGGAACTCTTGTTTTGTACCTAATAATGTGAGACTTTTACTATTTAATGCTACAGAATATAGAAAAACCGGTAAATCGACTGGAATTAAAGTTAAATCGTCAAATTTGTCGTGAAATGAAGATGTAAACGTCTGAAATGGTAAAAACAAGGGTTTATTCATTGTTCTTGGCAAGTTTTGAGACGATTATAGTGTATTTATTAATTCCAAACGCAATGGAATCAATTTATCGCTGTTTTAGAAATGAAACGAGCTCTTTTACTCGAAATCTGCTAGTTTTCTTGCCAGGAACTCTTGTTTTGTACCTAGTAATGTGAGACTTTTACTATTTAATGAGACAGGCTAGAGAAAAACCGGCCAATCAACTAAATTAGAGGTAAATCGTCAAACTGTTTGAGAAATAAAGATGTACACGTCTTAAATTGTAAAAACGGGCGTGTATTCATTGCTCTTGACAAGTTTTGGAACGATTACAGTGTATTTATTAATTCCAAACGCAATTTAACGTATTTGTAAGTATTTTTGATATCAATTCGACGTTCTTGCACCGGCGAATCTAAAGATTTTTGCCAATTTATCCCGGCGCATCCGCCATTTCACAATATTACGATAATATAGTTCTTGCATTTAAAAGCAGCTTTATTTCTAAACAGAAACTGTTCCTATGTACTTTATAATGTAAGAGTGTTACTATTTAATGCTACAGAATTAAAAAAAAACCTGTTAATCGACTGGAATTAGAGTTAAGTCGTCAAATTTGTAGTGAAATGAAGCTGTAACGTCTGAAATGGTAAAAACAAGGGTTTATTCATTGTTCTTGGCAAGTTTTGAGACGATTATTGTGTATTTATTAATTCCAAACGCAATGGAATCAATTTATCGCTGTTTTAGAAATGAAACGAGCTCTTTTAGAAGAAATCTGCTAGTTTTCTTGCCAGGAACTCTTGTTTTGTACCTAATAATGTGAGACTTTTACTACTTAATGCTACAGAATAAAGAAAAACCTGTTAATCGACTGGAATTAGAGTTAAATCGTTAAATTTGTCGTGAAATGAAGTTGTAAACGTCTGAAATGGTAAAAACAGGGGTTTATTCATTGTTCTTGGCAATTTTTGAGATGATTATAGTGTATTTATTAATTCCAAACGCAATGGAATCAATTTATCGCTGTTTTAGAAATGAAACGAGCTCTTTTAGACGAAATCTACTAGTTTTCTTGCCAGGAACTCTTGTTTTGTAACTAATAATGTGAGACTTTTACTATTTAATGCTACAGAATAAAGAAAAACCGGTAAATCGACTGGAATTAGAGTTAAATCGTCAAATTTGACGTGAAGCGAAGCTGTAAACGTCTGAAATGGTAAAAACAAGGGTTTATTCATTGTTCTTGGCAAGTTTTGAGACGATTATAGTGTATTTATTAATTCCAAACGCAATGGAATCAATTTATCGCTGTTTTAGAAATGAAACGAGCTCTTTTAGGCGAAATCTGCTAGTTTTCTAGCCAGGAACTCTTGTTTTGTACCTAATAATGTGAGACTTTTACTATTTAATGCTACAGAATAAAGAAAAACCGGTTAATCGACTGGAATTAGAGTTAAATCGTCAAATTTGTCGTGAAATGAAGTTGTAAACGTCTGAAATGGTAAAAACAGGGGTTTATTCATTGTTCTTGGCAAGTTTTGAGACGATTATAGTGTATTTATTAATTCCAAACGCAATGGAATCAATTTATCGCTGTTTTAGAAATGAAACTAGCTCTTTTAGACGAAATCTGCTAGTTTTCTTGCCAGGAACTCTTGTTTTGTACCTAATAATGTAAGACTTTTACTATATAATGCTACAGAATAAAGAAAAACCGGTAAATCAACTGGAATTAAAGTTAAATCGTCAAATTTGTCGTGAAATGAAGCTGTAAACGTGTGAAATGGTAAAAACAGGTGTTTATTCATTGTTCTTGGCAAGTTTTAAGACGATTATAGTGTATTTATTAATTCCAAACGCAATGGAATCAATTTATCGCTGTTTTAGAAATGAAACGAGCTCTTTTAGACGAAATCTGCTAGTTTTCTTGCCAGAAACTCTTCTTTGTACCTAATAACGTGAGACTTTTACTACTTAATGCTACAGAATAAAGAAAAACCTGTTAATCGACTGGAATTAGAGTTAAATCGTCAAATTTTTCGTGAAATGAAGTTGTAAACGTCTGAAATGGTAAAAACAGGGGTTTATTCATTGTTCTTGGCAAGTTTTGAGACGATTATAGTGTATTTATTAATTCCAAACGCAATGGAATCAATTTATCGCTGTTTTAGAAATGAAACTAGCTCTTTTAGACGAAATCTGCTAGTTTTCTTGCCAGGAACTCTTGTTTTGTACCTAATAATGTAAGACTTTTACTATATAATGCTACAGAATAAAGAAAAACCGGTAAATCAACTGGAATTAAAGTTAAATCGTCAAATTTGTCGTGAAATGAAGCTGTAAACGTGTGAAATGGTAAAAACAGGTGTTTATTCATTGTTCTTGGCAAGTTTTAAGACGATTATAGTGTATTTATTAATTCCAAACGCAATGGAATCAATTTACGCATTTTTAAAAATAAAACGAGCTCTTTTAGGCGAAATCTGCTAGTTTTCTTGCCAGGAACTCTTGTTTTGTACCTAGTAATGTGAGACTTTTACTATTTAATGAGACAGGCTAGAGAAAAACCGGCCAATCAACTAAATTAGAGGTAAATCGTCAAACTGTTTGAGAAACAAAGATGTACACGTCTTAAATTGTAAAAACGGGCGTGTATTCATTGCTCTTGACAAGTTTTGGAACGATTACAGTGTATTTATTAATTCCAAACGCCCTTTAACGTATTTGTAAGTATTTTTGATATCAATTCTACGTTCTTGCACCGGCGAATCTAAAGATTTTTGCCAATTTATCCCGGCGCATCCGCCATTTCACAATATTACGATAATATAGTTCTTGCATTTAAAATCAGCTTTATTTCTAAACAGAAACTGTTCCTATGTACTTTATAATGTAAGAGTGTTACTATTTAATGCTACAGAATTAAAAAAAAACCTGTTAATCGACTGGAATTAGAGTTAAGTCGTCAAATTTGTAGTGAAATGAAGCTGTAAACGTCTGAAATGGTAAAAACAAGGGTTTATTCATTGTTCTTGGCAAGTTTTGAGACGATTATTGTGTATTTATTAATTCCAAACGCAATGGAATCAATTTATCGCTGTTTTAGAAATGAAACGAGCTCTTTTAGGCGAAATCTGCTAGTTTTCTTGCCAGGAACTCTTGTTTTGTACCTAATAATGTGAGACTTTTACTACTTAATGCTACAGAATAAAGAAAAATATGTTAATCGACTGGAATTAGAGTTAAATCGTTAAATTTGTCGTGAAATGAAGTTGTAAACGTCTGAAATGGTAAAAACAGGGGTTTATTCATTGTTCTTGGCAAGTTTTGACACGATTATAGTGTATTTATTAATTCCAAACGCAATGGAATCAATTTATCGCTGTTTTAGAAATGAAACGAGCTCTTTTAGGCGAAATCTGCTAGTTTTCTTGCCAGGAACTCTTGTTTTGTAACTAATAATGTGAGACTTTTACTATTTAATGAGACAGGCTAGAGAAAAACCGGCCAATCAACTAAATTAGAGGTAAATCGTCAAACTGTTTGAGAAATAAAGATGTAAACGTCTTAAATTGTAAAAACGGGCGTGTATCCATTGCTCTTGACAAGTTTTGGAACTATTACAGTGTATTTATTAATTCCAAACGCAATGGAATCAATTTATCGCTGTTTTAGAAACGAAACGAGCTCTTTTAGACGAAATCTGCTAGTTTTCTTGCCAGGAACTCTTGTTTTGTACCTAATAATGTGAGACTTTTACTATTTAATGCTACAGAATAAAGAAAAACCGGTAAATCGACTGGAATTATAGTTAAATCGTCAAATTTGTCGTGAAATGAAGATGTAAACGTCTGAAATGGTAAAAACAAGGGTTTATTCATTGTTCTTGGCAAGTTTTGAGACGATTATAGTGTATTTATTAATTCCAAACGCAATGGAATCAATTTATCGCTGTTTTAGAAATGAAACGAGCTCTTTTACTCGAAATCTGCTAGTTTTCTTGCCAGGAACTCTTGTTTTGTACCTAGTAATGTGAGACTTTTACTATTTAATGAGACAGGCTAGAGAAAAACCGGCCAATCAACTAAATTAGAGGTAAATCGTCAAACTGTTTGAGAAATAAAGATGTACACGTCTTAAATTGTAAAAACGGGCGTGTATTCATTGCTCTTGACAAGTTTTGGAACGATTACAGTGTATTTATTAATTCCAAACGCAATTTAACGTATTTGTAAGTATTTTTGATATCAATTCGACGTTCTTGCACCGGCGAATCTAAAGATTTTTGCCAATTTATCCCGGCGCATCCGCCATTTCACAATATTACGATAATATAGTTCTTGCATTTAAAATCAGCTTTATTTCCAAACAGAAACTGTTCCTATGTACTTTATAATGTAAGAATGTTACTATTTAATGCTACAGAATTAAAAAAAAACCTGTTAATCGACTGGAATTAGAGTTAAGTCGTCAAATTTGTAGTGAAATGAAGCTGTAAACGTCTGAAATGGTAAAAACAAAGGTTTATTCATTGTTCTTGGCAAGTTTTGAGACGATTATTGTGTATTTATTAATTCCAAACGCAATGGAATCAATTTATCGCTGTTTTAGAAATGAAACGAGCTCTTTTAGAAGAAATCTGCTAGTTTTCTTGCCAGGAACTCTTGTTTTGTACCTAATAATGTGAGACTTTTACTACTTAATGCTACAGAATAAAGAAAAACCTGTTAATCGACTGGAATTAGAGTTAAATCGTTAAATTTGTCGTGAAATGAAGTTGTAAACGTCTGAAATGGTAAAAACAGGGGTTTATTCATTGTTCTTGGCAATTTTTGAGATGATTATAGTGTATTTATTAATTCCAAACGCAATGGAATCAATTTATCGCTGTTTTAGAAATGAAACGAGCTCTTTTAGACGAAATCTACTAGTTTTCTTGCCAGGAACTCTTGTTTTGTAACTAATAATGTGAGACTTTTACTATTTAATGCTACAGAATAAAGAAAAACCGGTAAATCGACTGGAATTAGAGTTAAATCGTCAAATTTGACGTGAAGCGAAGCTGTAAACGTCTGAAATGGTAAAAACAAGGGTTTATTCATTGTTCTTGGCAAGTTTTGAGACGATTATAGTGTATTTATTAATTCCAAACGCAATGGAATCAATTTATGGCTGTTTTAGAAATGAAACGAGCTCTTTTAGGCGAAATCTGCTAGTTTTCTAGCCAGGAACTCTTGTTTTGTACCTAATAATGTGAGACTTTTACTATTTAATGCTACAGAATAAAGAAAAACCGGTTAATCGACTGGAATTAGAGTTAAATCGTCAAATTTGTCGTGAAATGAAGTTGTAAACGTCTGAAATGGTAAAAACAGGGGTTTATTCATTGTTCTTGGCAAGTTTTGAGACGATTATAGTGTATTTATTAATTCCAAACGCAATGGAATCAATTTATCGCTGTTTTAGAAATGAAACTAGCTCTTTTAGACGAAATCTGCTAGTTTTCTTGCCAGGAACTCTTGTTTTGTACCTAATAATGTGAGACTTTTACTATATAATGCTACAGAATAAAGAAAAACCGGTAAATCAACTGGAATTAAAGTTAAATCGTCAAATTTGTCGTGAAATGAAGCTGTAAACGTGTGAAATGGTAAAAACAGGTGTTTATTCATTGTTCTTGGCAAGTTTTAAGACGATTATAGTGTATTTATTAATTCCAAACGCAATGGAATCAATTTACGCATTTTTAAAAATGAAACGAGCTCTTTTAGGCGAAATCTGCTAGTTTTCTTGCCAGGAACTCTTGTTTTGTACCTAGTAATGTGAGACTTTTACTATTTAATGAGACAGGCTAGAGAAAAACCGGCCAATCAACTAAATTAGAGGTAAATCGTCAAACTGTTTGAGAAACAAAGATGTACACGTCTTAAATTGTAAAAACGGGCGTGTATTCATTGCTCTTGACAAGTTTTGGAACGATTACAGTGTATTTATTAATTCCAAACGCCCTTTAACGTATTTGTAAGTATTTTTGATATCAATTCTACGTTCTTGCACCGGCGAATCTAAAGATTTTTGCCAATTTATCCCGGCGCATCCGCCATTTCACAATATTACGATAATATAGTTCTTGCATTTAAAATCAGCTTTATTTCTAAACAGAAACTGTTCCTATGTACTTTATAATGTAAGAGTGTTACTATTTAATGCTACAGAATTAAAAAAAACCTGTTAATCGACTGGAATTAGAGTTAAGTCGTCAAATTTGTAGTGAAATGAAGCTGTAAACGTCTGAAATGGTAAAAACAAGGGTTTATTCATTGTTCTTGGCAAGTTTTGAGACGATTATTGTGTATTTATTAATTCCAAACGCAATGGAATCAATTTATCGCTGTTTTAGAAATGAAACGAGCTATTTTAGAAGAAATCTGCTAGTTTTCTTGCCAGGAACTGTTGTTTTGTACCTAATAATGTGAGACTTTTACTACTTAATGCTACAGAATAAAGAAAAACCTGTTAATCGACTGGAATTAGAGTTAAATCGTTAAATTTGTCGTGAAATGAAGTTGTAAACGTCTGAAATGGTAAAAACAGGGGTTTATTCATTGTTCTTGGCAAGTTTTGAGACGATTATAGTGTATTTATTAATTCCAAACACAATGGAATCAATTTATCGCTGTTTTAGAAATGAAACGAGCTCTTTTAGGCGAAATCTGCTAGTTTTCTTGCCAGGAACTCTTGTTTTGTAACTAATAATGTGAGACTTTTACTATTTAATGAGACAGGCTAGAGAAAAACCGGCCAATCAACTAAATTAGAGGTAAATCGTCAAACTGTTTGAGAAATAAAGATGTAAACGTCTTAAATTGTAAAAACGGGCGTGTATCCATTGCTCTTGACAAGTTTTGGAACGATTACAGTGTATTTATTAATTCCAAACGCAATGGAATCAATTTATCGCTGTTTTAGAAATGAAACGAGCTCTTTTAGACGAAATCTGCTAGTTTTCTTGCCAGGAACTCTTGTTTTGTACCTAATAATGTGAGACTTTTACTATTTAATGCTACAGAATAAAGAAAAACCGGTAAATCGACTGGAATTAAAGTTAAATCGTCAAATTTGTCGTGAAATGAAGATGTAAACGTCTGAAATGGTAAAAACAAGGGTTTATTCATTGTTCTTGGCAAGTTTTAAGACGATTATAGTGTATTTATTAATTCCAAACGCAATGGAATCAATTTATCGCTGTTTTAGAAATGAAACGAGCTCTTTTAGGCGAAATCTGCTAGTTTTCTTGCTAGGAACTCTTGTTTTGTACCTAATAATGTGAGACTTTTACTATTTAATGCTACAGAATAAAGAAAAACCGGTAAATCGACTGGAATTAAAGTTAAATCGTCAAATTTGTCGTGAAATGAAGATGTAAACGTCTGAAATGGTAAAAACAAGGGTTTATTCATTGTTCTTGGCAAGTTTTAAGACGATTATAGTGTATTTATTAATTCCAAACGCAATGGAATCAATTTATCGCTGTTTTAGAAATGAAACGAGCTCTTTTAGGCGAAATCTGCTAGTTTTCTTGCTAGGAACTCTTGTTTTGTACCTAATAATGTGAGACTTTTACTATTTAATGCTACAGAATAAAGAAAAACCGGTAAATCGACTGGAATTAGAGTTAAATCGTCAAATTTGACGTGAAGTGAAGCTGTAAACGTCTGAAATGGTAAAAACAAGGGTTTATTCATTGTTCTTGGCAAGTTTTGAGACGATTATTAATTCCAAACGCAATGGAATCAATTTATCGCTGTTTTAGAAATGAAACGAGCTCTTTTAGACGAAATCTGCTAGTTTTCTTGCCAGGAACTCTTGTTTTGTACCTAATAATGTGAGACTTTTACTATTTAATGCTACAGAATAAAGAAAAACCGGTAAATCGACTGGAATTAAAGTTAAATCGTCAAATTGTCGTGAAATGAAGATGTAAACGTCTGAAATGGTAAAAACAAGGGTTTATTCATTGTTCTTGGCAAGTTTTAAGACGATTATAGTGTATTTATTAATTCCAAACGCAATGGAATCAATTTATCGCTGTTTTAGAAATGAAACGAGCTCTTTTAGGCGAAATCTGCTAGTTTTCTTGCCAGGAACTCTTGTATTGTACCTAGTAATGTGAGACTTTTACTATTTAATGAGACAGGCTAGAGAAAAACCGGCCAATCAACTAAATTAGAGGTAAATCGTCAAACTGTTTGAGAAATAAAGATGTACACGTCTTAAATTGTAAAAACGGGCGTGTATTCATTGCTCTTGACAAGTTTTGGAACGATTACAGTGTATTTATTAATTCCAAACGCAATTTAACGTATTTGTAAGTATTGTTGATATCAATTCGACGTTCTTGCACCGGCGAATCTAAAGATTTTTGCCAATTTATCCCGGCGCATCCGCCATTTCACAATATTACAATAATATAGTTCTTGCATTTAAAATCAACTTTATTTCTAAACAGAAACTGTTCCTATGTACTTTATAATGTAAGAGTGTTACTATTTAATGCTACAGAATTAAAAAAAACCTGTTAATCGACTGGAATTAGAGTTAAGTCGTCAAATTTGTAGTGAAATGAAGCTGTAAACGTCTGAAATGGTAAAAACAAGGGTTTATTCATTGTTCTTGGCAAGTTTTGAGACAATTATAGTGTATTTATTAATTCCAAACGCAATGGAATCAATTTATCGCTGTTTTAGAAATGAAACGAGCTCTTTTAGGCGAAATCTGCTAGTTTCCTTGCCAGGAACTCTTGTTTTGTACCTAATAATGTGAGACTTTTACTACTTAATGCTACAGAATAAAGAAAAACCTGTTAATCGACTGGAATTAGAGTTAAATCGTTAAATTTGTCGTGAAATGAAGTTGTAAACGTCTGAAATGGTAAAAACAGGGGTTTATTCATTGTTCTTGGCAAGTTTTGAGACGATTATAGTGTATTTATTAATTCCAAACGCAATGGAATCAATTTATCGCTGTTTTAGAAATGAAACGAGCTCTTTTAGGCGAAATCTGCTAGGTTTCTTGCTAGGAACTCTTGTTTTGTACCTAATAATGTGAGACTTTTACTATTTAATGCTACAGAATAAAGAAAAACCGGTAAATCGACTGGAATTAGAGTTAAATCGTCAAATTTGACGTGAAGTGAAGCTGTAAACGTCTGAAATGGTAAAAACAAGGGTTTATTCATTGTTCTTGGCAAGTTTTGAGACGATTATTAATTCCAAACGCAATGGAATCAATTTATCGCTGTTTTAGAAATGAAACGAGCTCTTTTAGGCGAAATCTGCTAGTTTTCTTGCCAGGAACTCTTGTTTTGTACCTAATAATGTGAGACTTTTACTATTTAATGCTACAGAATAAAGAAAAACCGGTTAATCGACTGGAATTAGAGTTAAATCGTCAAATTTGTCGTGAAATGAAGCTGTAAACGTGTGAAATGGTAAAAACAGGTGTTTATTCCTTGTTCTTGGCAAGTTTTGAGACGATTATAGTGTATTTATTAATTCCAAACGCAATGGAATCAATTTATCGCTGTTTTAAAAATGAAACGAGCTCTTTTAGGCGAAATCTGCTAGTTTTCTTGCCAGGAACTCTTGTTTTGTACCTAGTAATGTGAGACTTTTACTATTTAATGAGACAGGCTAGAGAAAAACCGGCCAATCAACTAAATTAGAGGTAAATCGTCAAACTGTTTGAGAAATAAAGATGTACACGTCTTAAATTGTAAAAACGGGCGTGTATTCATTGCTCTTGACAAGTTTTGGAACGATTACAGTGTATTTATTAATTCCAAACGCAATTTAACGTATTTGTAAGTATTTTTGATATCAATTCGACGTTCTTGCACCGGCAAACCAAAAATTTTTGCCAATTTATCCCGGCGCATCCGCCTTTTCACAATATTACGATAATATAGTTCTTGCATTTAAAATCAGATTTATTTCTAAACAGAAACTGTTCCTATGTACTTTATAATGTAAGAGTGTTACTATTTAATGCTACAGAATTAAAAAAAAACCTGTTAATCGACTGGAATTAGAGTTAAGTCGTCAAATTTGTAGTGAAATGAACCTGTAAACGTCTGAAATGGTAAAAACAAGGGTTTATTCATTGTTCTTGGCAAGTTTTGAGACGATTATTGTGTATTTATTAATTCCAAACGCAATGGAATCAATTTATCGCTGTTTTAGAAATGAAACGAGCTCTTTTAGAAGAATTCTGCTAGTTTTCTTGCCAGGAACTCTTGTTTTGTACCTAATAATGTGAGACTTTTACTACTTAATGCTACAGAATAAAGAAAAACCTGTTAATCGACTGGAATTAAAGTTAAATCGTCAAATTATTCGTGAAATGAAGTTGTAAACGTGTGAAATGGTAAAAACAGGTGTTTATTCATTGTTCTTGGCAAGTTTTGAGACGATTATAGTGTATTTATTAATTCCAAACGCAATGGAATCAATTTATCGCTCTTTTAGAAATGAAACGAGCTCTTTTAGACGAAATCTGCTAGTTTTCTTGCCAGAAACTCTTCTTTGTACCTAATAACGTGAGACTTTAACTACTTAATGCTACAGAATAAAGAAAAACCTGTTAATCGACTGGAATTAGAGTTAAATCGTCAAATTTTTCGTGAAATGAAGTTGTAAACGTCTGAAATGGTAAAAACAGGGGTTTATTCATTGTTCTTGGCAAGTTTTGAGACGATTATAGTGTATTTATGAATTCCAAACGCAATGGAATCAATTTATCGCTGTTTTAGAAATGAAACGAGCTCTTTTAGGCAAAATCTGCTAGTTTTCTTGCCAGGAACTCTTGTTTTGTACCTAATAATGTGAGACTTTTACTACTGAATAAAGAATACAGAATAAAGAAAAACCTGTTAATCGACTGGAATTAGAGTTAAATCGTTAAATTTGTCGTGAAATGAAGTTGTAAACGTCTGAAATGGTAAAAACAGGGGTTTATTCATTGTTCTTGGCAAGTTTTGAGACGATTATAGTGTATTTATTAATTCCAAACGCAATGGAATCAATTTATCGCTGTTTTAGAAATGAAACGAGCTCTTTTAGACGAAATCTGCTAGTTTTCTTGCCAGGAACTCTTGTTTTGTACCTAATAATGTGAGACTTTTACTACTTAATGCTACAGAATAAAGAAAAACCTGTTAATCGACTGGAATTAGAGTTAAATCGTCAAATTTGTAGTGAAATGAAGCTGTAAACGTCTGAAATGGTAAAAACAAGGGTTTATTCATTGTTCTTGGCAAGTTTTGAGACGATTATAGTGTATTTATTAATTCCAAACGCAATGGAATAAATTTATCGCTGTTTTAGAAATGAAACGAGCTCTTTTAGACGAAATCTGCTAGTTTTCTTGCCAGGAACTCTTGTTTTGTAACTAATAATGTGAGACTTTTACTATTTAATGAGACAGGCTAGAGAAAAACCGACCAATCAACTAAATTAGAGGTAAATCGTCAAACTGTTTGAGAAATAAAGATGTAAACGTCTTAAATTGTAAAAACGGGCGTGTATCCATTGCTCTTGACAAGTTTTGGAACTATTACAGTGTATTTATTAATTCCAAACGCAATGGAATCAATTTATCGCTGTTTTAGAAATGAAACGAGCTCTTTTAGACGAAATCTGCTAGTTTTCTTGCCAGGAACTCTTGTTTTGTACCTAATAATGTGAGACTTTTACTATTTAATGCTACAGAATAAAGAAAAACCGGTAAATCGACTGGAATTAAAGTTAAATCGTCAAATTTGTCGTGAAATGAAGATGTAAACGTGTGAAATGGTAAAAACAAGGGTTTATTCATTTTCTTGGCAAGTTTTGAGACGATTATAGCGTATTTATTAATTCCAAACGCAATGGAATCAATTTATCGCTGTTTTAGAAATGAAACGAGCTCTTTTAGGCAAAATCTGCTAGTTTTCTTGCTAGGAACTCGTGTTTTGTACCTAATAATGTGAGACTTCTACTATTTAATGCTACAGAATAAAGAAAAACCTGTTAATCGACTGGAATTAGAGTTAAATCGTCAAATTTTTCGTGAAATGAAGTTGTAAACGTCTGAAATGGTAAAAACAGGGGTTTATTCATTGTTCTTGGCAAGTTTTGAGACGATTATAGTGTATTTATTAATTCCAAACGCAATGGAATCAATTTATCGCTGTTTTAGAAATGAAACGAGCTCTTTTAGACGAAATCTGCTAGTTTTCTTGCCAGGAACTCTTGTTTTGTACCTAATAATGTGACACTTTTACTATTTAATGCTACAGAATAAAGAAAAACCGGTAAATCGACTGGAATTAAAGTTAAATCGTCAAATTTGTCGTGAAATGAAGATGTAAACGTCTGAAATGGTAAAAACAAGGGTTTATTCATTGTTCTTGGCAAGTTTTGAGACGATTATAGTGTATTTATTAATTCCAAACGCAATGGAATCAATTTATCGCTGTTTTAGAAATAAAACGAGCTCTTTTAGGCGAAATCTGCTAGTTTTCTTGCTAGGAACTCTTGTTTTGTACCTAATAATGTGAGACTTTTACTATTTAATGCTACAGAATAAAGAAAAACCGGTAAATCGACTGGAATTAGAGTTAAATCGTCAAATTTGTCGTGAAATGAAGCTGTAAACGTGTGAAATGGTAAAAACAGGTGTTTATTCATTGTTCTTGGCAAGTTTTGAGACGATTATAGTGTATTTATTAATTCCAAACGCAATGGAATCAATTTATCGCTGTTTTAAAAATGAAACGAGCTCTTTTAGGCGAAATCTGCTAGTTTTCTTGCCAGGAACTCTTGTTTTGTACCTAGTAATGTGAGACTTTTACTATTTAATGAGACAGGCTAGAGAAAAACCGGCCAATCAACTAAATTAGAGGTAAATCGTCAAAATGTTTGAGAAATAAAGATGTACACGTCTTAAATTGTAAAAACGGGCGTGTATTCATTGCTCTTGACAAGTTTTGGAACGATTACAGTGTATTTATTAATTCCAAACGCAATTTAACGTATTTGTAAGTATTTTTGATATCAATTCTACGTTCTTGCAAAGGCGAATCTAAAGATTTTTGCCAATTTATCCCGGCGCATCCGCCATTTCACAATATTACGATAATATAGTTCTTGCATTTAAAATCAGCTTTATTTCTAAACAGAAACTGTTCCTATGTACTTTATAATGTAAGAATGTTACTATTTAATGCTACAGAATTAAAAAAAACCTGTTAATCGACTGGAATTAGAGTTAAGTCGTCAAATTTGGAGTGAAATGAAGCTGTAAACGTCTGAAATGGTAAAAACAAGGGTTTATTCATTGTTCTTGGCAAGTTTTGAGACGATTATTGTGTATTTATTAATTCCAAACGCAATGGAATCAATTTATCGCTGTTTTAGAAATGAAACGAGCTCTTTTAGGCGAAATCTGCTAGTTTTCTTGCTAGGAACTCTTGTTTTGTACCTAATAATGTGAGACTTTTACTATTTAATGCTACAGAATAAAGAAAAACCTGTTAATCGACTGGAATTAGAGTTAAATCGTTAAATTTGTCGTGAAATGAAGTTGTAAACGTCTGAAATGGTAAAAACAGGGGTTTATTCATTGTTCTTGGCAAGTTTTGAGACGATTATAGTGTATTTATTAATTCCAAACGCAATGGAATCAATTTATCGCTGTTTTAGAAATGAAACGAGCTCTTTTAGGCGAAATCTGCTAGTTTTCTTGCCAGGAACTCTTGTTTTATAACTAATAATGTGAGACTTTTACTATTTAATGAGACAGGCTAGAGAAAAACCGGCCAATCAACTAAATTAGAGGTAAATCGTCAAACTGTTTGAGAAATAAAGATGTAAACGTCTTAAATTGTAAAAACGGGCGTGTATCCATTGCTCTTGACAAGTTTTGGAACTATTACAGTGTATTTATTAATTCCAAACGCAATGGAATCAATTTATCGCTGTTTTAGAAATGAAACGAGCTCTTTTAGACGAAATCTGCTAGTTTTCTTGCCAGGAACTCTTGTTTTGTACCTAATAATGTGAGACTTTTACTATTTAATGCTACAGAATAAAGAAAAACCGGTAAATCGACTGGAATTAAAGTTAAATCGTCAAATTTGTCGTGAAATGAAGATGTAAACGTCTGAAATGGTAAAAACAAGGGTTTATTCATTGTTCTTGGCAAGTTTTAAGACGATTATAGTGTATTTATTAATTCCAAACGCAATGGAATCAATTTATCGCTGTTTTAGAAATGAAACGAGCTCTTTTAGGCGAAATCTGCTAGTTTTCTTGCTAGGAACTCTTGTTTTGTACCTAATAATGTGAGACTTTTACTATTTAATGCTACAGAATAAAGAAAAACCGGTAAATCGACTGGAATTAGAGTTAAATCGTCAAATTTGACGTGAAGTGAAGCTGTAAACGTCCGAAATGGTAAAAACAAGGGTTTATTCATTGTTCTTGGCAAGTTTTGAGACGATTATAGTGTATTTATTAATTCCAAACGCAATGGAATCAATTTATCGCTGTTTTAGAAATGAAACGAGCTCTTTTAGGCGAAATCTGCTAGTTTTCTTGCCAGGAACTCTTGTTTTGTACCTAATAATGTGAGACTTTTACTATTTAATGCTACAGAATAAAGAAAAACCGGTTAATCGACTGGAATTAGAGTTAAATCGTCAAATTTGTCGTGAAATGAAGCTGTAAACGTGTGAAATGGTAAAAACAGGTGTTTATCATTGTTCTTGGCAAGTTTTGAGACGATTATAGTGTATTTATTAATTCCAAACGCAATGGAATCAATTTATCGCTGTTTTAAAAATGAAACGAGCTCTTTTAGGCGAAATCTGCTAGTTTTCTTGCCAGGAACTCTTGTTTTGTACCTAGTAATGTGAGACTTTTACTATTTAATGAGACAGGCTAGAGAAAAACCGGCCAATCAGTAGATGTAGAAGAACAGTGCTGCACCCCCCACCACTCCCACTTGACCTTGACCTTGAATTTGACCTTGTCCTTGAATTTGACCTTGACCTTGAGACCCCCCCCTACTTGACTTTGGCCTTGAATTTGACCTTGTTCTTGAATTTGACCTTGACCTTGAGACTCCCCTCTACTTGTCCTTGACCGGATTCGACCTTATCCTTGAATTTGGCCTTGACCTTGAGATCCCCCTCTACTTGTATTTGTCTTTGAACTCCCTCTACTTGCCCAGTCGCATATAAGTGCACAAGGCTGCAGTACATAATAGAGTAGCCATGATGTGGTATCGATTTACGTTGCGCGGATATATAGTGTTTAGAGAAACGGTGTATTGTAATCAGCTGGGTCATATAAATGCCCTTGGAGACCATATTAGATACTTGTATCGAAAGTGCATGTGTAAAAAGTGTTTTGAAGAAGAATTAAAAAGTCAGCGACTGGAGGGATTTGAAAATATTAATAGAGCTGAGACTGAAAACATATTGGAAATTGACGCCGTTTGTAGTCAAGAAGAGCTGAGTTATTTAGTGCGCGTTTATGGTTCTGAATGTTGCAAATGTGCTGAGCCATTTTTCGCCGTCAAAGAAGTTGTGCCGTCCGACACGTTATTGGTTGAAGTGAAATTTTGTTAAATCTATTTTAATTAGACAATGTGTTTAGAAGATGATGCAAAGACAGAATTTGATTTGTTGATGAAAAGACTCTTAACATTTAAAAACTGGTATGTGGATACTCAGAACCCGGTGGAACTGTCAAGGTCAGGGTTTTTTTATACAGAAACGTACGACGTAGTTAAATGTTTTTATTGCAAAGTGGAAATTTGTAACTGGAAAAAAACAGATGTTCCAATAATAGAGCACAGAAAGTTTTCGCCGCTGTGTATATATGCTAGGTGGTATGCAAATTTATTGATGTGTGAAAAAATGAAAAAGAGTGAAAAAATGATAGAATTAGTACTTGCTCTCCTAGTTATATATGCAATAATAATTATTTTTATATAAGCAGTTTTGTGTGAGTGTGGCTTAATGTAAATGTGTAAAGCCACCTTAATACAGCGGCGAGAAATCAAGTAAGGTCATTGCATCACGCCACCGTAAAATTCCTGAGAGAGAAAACCTGTCCTTATTAAGAAACTGGAAGCGTTTAAATCGAGAACGGCATATAAGCCGACCAGTCTTGCAAATACCGTGCAGCTGTGTAGAGACGTCGCTAAAATGTTGTTGAACTGTAGCACATATCCTATTACTTCTCAAAAAAACGTTTGTGTCGGAATAAATTATGAATTGGAGCCGATTATAAAAATAGGTGATTACAAGAAAACCTTGGACTTCAATATTCCACAGTGGATTGAGCTAATTGAGCATAAAGCGGAAATTAATAATTTAGTGAATAAAAGAAGCAATGCTGGATTTCGTTTGAAGGGGTGTGAAATCGCATATTTTGAAATTGAGAAAAAACCAGTTGTGATGTTGATGCAAAACGAAAAACGGATTTATTTGGCCGAAACAACTCTGAAATTCTTGTGGGACATGGTTTCTTTGATTGACGATAAGTTAAAAGTGTTATTGCAAATTAATGTGAGTGGATTGTTAAAGACATTATTACTAAAAGCTGTGAAAATGCCTGGAAATCCCTTGGAAAACTTGCAGATATTGTTGGATCAACGGAGTGACATAGACAGAGCCTCCGGCATGTGCATTCGTGAATTGTTGTTATATTATCCAAAAAAAATAAATGAACATTTGCAATCTCTCAACCAAAATGCATAAATATTGTAATAATCACATAGGGAAAAATTTACAATAATTGGTTTATGATAATTTAAGTATATTGTAAAATAGGAGTTTTATTGAATTTCAATTTGTTATCTAAAAGTAGTTAAGTGTAAATAATAATACTAATACATATATGTAATAAATATCTATAAAATAATAATTATAATATTGATAAATAATTAATAAAAACTGTAGTAATAACTTGGTGTTCACATATGTTAAAAGATAACATTAATGTGTAATAAATGGAATAAATAATTTACAACAATGCTATTTTATGATTTAAAAAAGTATTTGAAACAAGGTAAGTGTTTAATGAAATAAAAGATTTGTTCAAATGCCTCCAGGCAACATTCATGCAAGCTGAGGTTGATGCTCTTTTCGATCCGAGCGCATATAAAGAAAACGAGTTTTATTTTAAAAAGCTGTTTCAATGCGACGGACAGCATTCCATAGACGGCGCGTCTGCTATTTTTTTCGTAGTGTTAAAAATAGTTGCAATGCCATTTTATTTTAAAAAAGCTGTTTCAATACGGCGGGTAGCATTCCATAGACGACGCGTCTGCTAGTTTTGTTCGTAGTGTTAAAAAATAGTTGCAATGCCAAAGTCAGTTACCTTCAATTGCAATAAGAACAGCATAAGAGTGATGTATGTATATGAGACTGCAGCTAAATTTTATCGCCAAAGTAATGATGAGGACCAGTCAAATAGACGTCACTTTTTACGTAGAATAGAAAAACTGCAGAGTGTTTTAAACAAAGTTCTGGAAAAATCACACAGAGAAAAAATTTACAAAGCCCGATTTATGGAAATAATGTGACTTTTATTAATTATGTTAGAAATAAGTAATAATCATGTAGAGTTCATTTAAAAAAATTAATGTATTGAATAAATAATTTACAACAATGGTTTTTTATTATTAAAAAAGCATAATAAAATAGATGTAGCTAAACGAGAGGGGATAGAAAAAAATTCTGACATGGCGGGAGGTGCAGATGGAACGAATGCATATGCACATGTGGTAAATTTAAAAATTTAAAATTATTTTATTAACCTTGACTCCCACCACCTTCTAACCTTGTAATCCCCACCATTCTCTCAATAAAAGTAGATGCGGGAGCATGGAGCGATCATTCGTGGTGTGTCTCTCCAACATGAAACGTGCATTTGCTCAATTCTGTGGTTGTAGTGGTGATTCCGAGTGCAATGTATGTGCTCAACCCGGCCCATCGAAAGTACAGTGTGTCCGACCTCCTCCATCTGTAAGTACCTTTGTGAATACTACACATTTGGCCGATTATTTGTTGTCAAAAGACCCTGTCGAATTTCGGAGAGTCTATGATAGAGTCCAACGGAAGCAGAAGGGGAAAAAAATCAAAATTATTTCCAATATCTTACTTCGTCCAGGTCAGACGGTTGCCAACAATGGGGATGTTGGAACTGTCAATGAACCTATCTGTTATGAAGATATTACTCCCGTGTCATCACCGTTATCTATTAGTAATATTTCACAGTATTTTACTCAAATAGACACGGAAGGACTCAGTGGACTAAGCCTAGATCAAGACTTTGACGAAATTCTGCAAAATTGTACTGTGAATAGTTTATCCGCGTTTGGACTCAATGCCGTGGAAAGGGTAGTTGAGAAGTTAAATATAGAATTGGAAATTGAGGCAGAATTAGCACATTTTCTAAATCATCTGTCTCAATGTGATTTGATTTTTAGTCAAAATTTTGATCTGGAAGGGGTCAAATGTGTAGATGAGAAAAGCGTAGTAGGTGCCGATGGCGCGAGAAACCATAATCAGGAAGTTGATGGTATCCTCAACCAACAACCCCTGCAGCTAGACCTGATAGATGATTGTTTTAAGGATGGAATGAATGATGATGAACTTGTTGTTGCGTGGAGAAAGCTTGAGGAGGAGGAGCAGAGGCGTGGTGTTGACCAAGGTCAACTACCTCTGTTCCCAGATTTTGGAATGACTGATGATGAACTTGTTGCGGCATGGAAGGAAATCGAGGATAGGGAACAAAAACGTAGAGATCAGCAACTTCTTGACAGTAATCTCAATGAGATGAGTGATGCGGAGCTTCTTTCCGCGTGGCTGGAATTAGAGGCGGCTCAGGAATCTCGCGCCAATCGTAAACAATTTAAATTTAAAAGTAAGGAATATATTAGACGTTATAATTTGAAAATAAATAATAAACTTAAATTTTGACTTTGTAAATGGGCACAAAACAAAATTTTGCCATCTGCTACGTTTCAAAATTGGAGGCAACTTTTTTGCGCAGACACAAAATGTTTTGGCGGAGACACAACCACATGGCAAGCGCGACTGCTCCTCCTCGTCGGTCTTGCTGGATATCTATGAGATATAAAATTTGGCATTTTTATAGCTCATAGTAACTAAAGGCAGTCTTAAGTTAGGATATTTCACGTACTCATAATGTTTTAATTCTCTTTTCAAGAAACCATTTATCTGTAAGGACTGTTTACGAACCTTTACTACTCAAAGGGCGCTTAGCAGACACGAAAAGGAGAGTTGTCCTATCTTAAAATGGCGCAATGCATTGTGCAACGAGTGTAACATCCCAATTAATTCTGGTGCACATTTTTTGGGACATCAGAGAAGTAATCAACATAAGGATCAGATTGTTCGAACTCTGGACGATGGTGTTATGGAAATAGCGTCAGCTTTTCAATGTAGGATTTCCAGTTACCGAATACCCGTAGAAACCACTTTTATAGATTTGAATGCTTTTTTTAACACTACCAAGGAAAAAATGATAAATTTGATAGAATACAATTTACAGCAACATACAACTTTGAAAATGAATGTGGAACTATTTGCATTATATACAATAGAAAAAGACGATAAATATGAAGTAAAATCATTTAATACAAGAAATGTCGTTATTACGTTTGGGACAAACTTACACTCGTTGTTGGAGGACTTCAAACACATCATCAATAAGAAAATGTCTGAATTTTTGGAGAGAGATTCAGGTAAGTTTTAAATTCTAAAGTAACTTTTTTAAAAAACTTACATTTTCTAGGTTGGGCACTGGTTAAACTTTATTACATTGAGCTAAATTTCAATCGTTATAATCCACTTCGAGCATCATCCTTCATTAATTTACCCTGTGAAATTGAGCGAAAACAAGCAATAGTTAATGTAAGAAACCAGGATTTACATTGCTTTGCGTGGAGCGTCGTAGCGGCCGTTTATAAACCAGACGGTCCTGCTTGGAGTCCCACATCATATCCACATTACAGTCGCATTTTCAACTTCACGGGTATGGAATTTCCGGTAAAGTTGGACACTATTAATATTTTTGAAAATTTAAATAATGTTTCGATTAATTGCTATGGCTTAGAGAAAATGTATGACAACGGTAAAACGACTTATGAAATAGTAGGACCTTTATATTATACAAAATGTAAAAAACAAGTGCATATAAATTTATTATTAATATCGGATAACGATGGAAATCAACATTATTGCACCATTAAAGATTTATCGCGACTAGTTTCAACGCAAATTTCAAAACGAGATGGAAAAAAACACTTTTGCGATGGTTGTTTGCAATATTTTATATCGGCCGAGTTGCTAAATAGACATTGTACACAAGACTGCGGTTATTTATATACTAGATTACCTACCGATCATGCTATTTGCAATCGAATAGGAGGCACTGTTCCGGGTAATATATTACAATTTCAAAATTATCACAAAAAGTTACAAGTGCCGTTTACATTGTTCGCTGATTTTGAGTGTTTGCTTAGGCCCTTGGATACTTCGTTGCCTAATCCCCAACAATCTTGGCAAGTTAAAACTTATCAACATGAGCCATATTCGTGTGGATATTACTTGAAATGTAGTTTTGATGATAGGTTTTCGAAATTGAAACTTTTTCGCGGAAAGGATTGTACTAGACAATTTTTAACCAGTTTGGATAATGAAGTAAAAGATATATATAATAATCATTTAAAAATAGTAAAACCAATGTTACCTCTTTCACCTCAGCAAGAATTGCAATTTCAGAGCGCGTCCACTTGCCACATTTGTGAAAAACCTTTTACCGCTTTTCAGATAAAAGTAAAGGATCATTGTCATTTAACCGGGCAATATAGAAACGCTGCACACATGCAATGCAATATTAATTATAAACTACCAAACTTTATTCCGGTCTTTTTCCACAATCTTACTAATTATGATAGTCATTTGTTCATAAAGCAATTAGCTTTAGATGGTGAAGACATTGATGTAGTGGCGAAGAATAAAGAAAAATATATAACTTTCAGTAAACAAGTTCTTGTTGGTAAATCAACGGATAAGAACGGTAAAGAAACCGATACTTTTATAAAACTTCGTTTTGTAGATTCTTTCAAATTTCTTGATACTTCCCTAGAAAAACTGGCTTCAACTCTAAATTCAGACGATTGCATTGAAATACGGAAATATTTTAGTGATGATACAAAATTTAATATAATTCGGCAGAAAGGGGTGCTACCATATTCTTTTCTTGATGATTGGTCTAAATTGAATCTTGCACACCTTCCTTCAATTAAACAATTTCATGATTCGTTAAGAAATGAGGATTGCTCTCAACAAGATTATGATAGAGCTAGAAACGTGTGGGAGTTATTTCAATGCAAAACTTTGGGCGATTATGCTGACATATATCTCAAATCAGATATTTTATTATTGGCAGATATTTTTGAAACCTTTAGGAAAAGTTGTATGCGAAATTATCATTTAGATCCTGCTCAGTATATTACAGTTCCGTCTTTAAGTTGGGATGCAATGCTCTTGCACACCAAAGTAGAGTTGGAATTATTAATAGATATAGACCAGCTCCATTTTTTTAAAAAAGGAATTCGCGGGGGCGTTAGTACCTGTATTAAGCGAGCATGCTCCGCGAACAACCGGTTTTTGCCAAATTATGATCCAACACAACCATCTTCTTATATTATGTATTTAGACGCAACAAATTTATATGGTTGGAGTATGAATCAGTATTTACCAACAGGGAATTTTAAATGGTTAACCGCACATGAAATTGAAACGCTTGATATAAACTCAATTTCTGAAAAGTCAGATTACGGATACGTCTTAGAAGTAGATTTACTTTATCCTGAAACACTGCACATGCTTCACAACGATATGCCGTTTTGTCCAGAAAACATGATACCTCCTAATGGAAAGTATCCTAAATTAATTCCAAATTTAAACAATAAAACAAAATACATTATTCATTATAGAAATTTGCAACAGTGTTTAAAGCATGGGCTAATTCTACAAAAAATTCATCGAGTAATTAAATTTCGTCAGTCACCTTGGCTTCAAAAGTATATCGATTTAAATACAAAATTAAGAGGACAGGCCAAGTCCAAGTTTGGAAAGGATATTTATAAAAAAATGAATAATAGTATCTATGGAAAGACTATGGAGAATGTTGAAAAGCGTGTTGATATAAAATTAGTCTCGCACTGGGAAAAGATCGGAAAAAAATTTGGAGCCGAAACGTGGATTGCCAAACCGCATTTTAAAAATCGCGTAATTTTCTCTGAAAACTTGATTGCAATAGAAATGAATAAAGTACAGGTGACTTACAACAAACCAATTTATGTTGGATTTTGCATTTTAGATTTGTCAAAGACTATAATGTATAATTTTTTTTATGAGTTTCTAAAGCCGCTGTATGGTGAAAACGTATCTTTACTTTACACTGATACTGATTCTCTAGTGCTTCAAGTTTTTACGGATAATGCGTATGACGATATTAAAAGATATTCACAATATTTTGACACATCAAACTATGCTATTGGCAATCTACACGGCATTGTGCCCAGTCCCTCAATAGTGGGAAAAATGAAAGATGAATATGCTGGTGTAATTATAAAAACATTTTATGGAACTGGAGCCAAAGCATATTGCATTGAGTTGTTGGACAGATTAGACAAAAAGGCCAAGGGCGTTAGCAAGCACATTGTCGACACTAAATTACAACTGACCGATTATAAAAAAGTAGCCACTGGTAATTCCCTTGTCCTATGTACAATGTCTATATTTAAATCTTGCCTTCACGAAATGTTTACTGAATTGCGAAATAAAGTCGCTTTATCGAGCATGGATGATAAACGATTTTTGTCTGATGGTACCGTAGACACTTTGGCTTGGGGACATTATGACATACCTAGAGTAATGAAACTTGATGTTTTATTACAAGCAATGAGAAACGCATGTGAATAAGTCGTTTTACCCTATTTATATCTATAAATTAACTTAACATGTAACATTATTGTATAGTATTGTGCAGTCTTTGTAGGAGAATGGAACATATTGAGTACGTGAAATAATGAAATTTGTTAAACAAACTTTAGAATTAAATGTGGATAATCATGACTATTGTTTTCCTTCATCTACCTTCAACAAACACAACAAGTTACTTGGGGGAACCGTTAAACGAGGTATAATTGTTGGGAGATCTGGATGTGGCAAGACAAACGCTTTAATTAGTTTATTGATACATAAAAATGGGCTGCGTTTTTCCAATGTTTATTTATATTCAAAAACACTAAGTCAACCGAAATATCAATTTTTAAAAGAGGTGATTGAACCAATTCGTGAAATGGACATGTTGCAATACGATGAAGACGAGGGCATTATTCCACCACAAGAAGCTAAACCTGATTCAGTGATTATATTTGACGATGTTGCCGGTTGCAATCAAAAAATTATTCGAGATTATTATTGCTTCGGGAGACACTATAACATTGATGTCTTTTATTTATGTCAGACATATTCATCGATTCCTAAACAACTCATAAGAGATAATGCAAATTTTGTAGTACTCTTTCCTCAAGACATGACAAACCTGAAACATGTATACAACGATCACATCAGCAGTGACATGGCTTTTGAACAATTTAATGCTTTATGTGCAAAGTGTTGGCAATCACCTCACGATTTTGTTGTAATTGATAAAGATTCACCCCTAGACAATGGTAGGTTCAGAAAGGGTTTTGATAAATATATTGCATTATAAGTGATGATGCATGTTGATATAAGGTCACAGTTTGTTTTGGGCAGTATGGATAAACGTTTACTTCTCAAACTCGCGAAAGCTCGAAAAGATGTTAGGCAAAAGTTACGTGGGCTCACTTCCGACGTGGCAGCGTCACAACTTACTTTTGAAAAGCGATTGCAACCAATCATTAACCCAATTAGTAAACTAATTACTGAAATAAAACAAGAGAAGCAAGAAAAACCAATCAAACTAGAAGATATTAAAAAGAGTATAGCGACATCTCCAATAGAAAGCCCTATAAATCCACTACATTCTACGATGCGTAGTGGATTGATGCAAACCCCTTTTTTGGATAGTGTAGACATTAGCGAATATATCCCTGAGGATGAGGTATCAGATAATGAAGATTCAATTGCTCCAATGCCTGAAGCTACCTCTAACGCTGCTCTCACTGAGTTTCTCGATCAATGGCCTTTACTTCCCCGACAGTATATCGAGGAAATGATAAGTGACGCAGCCAATCAATTTGATCATCAATATGGTGTACGTTTCGATCCGACAACTGCAAAATTTCACATTGGAGATTCCGAAATCGATTTTAAAGACAACGATGTCATTGTTAAAGACAAGCGATATGAAGGAACAACCGGTTTAATGGAGTTGTTATTTAAAAAAGAACCTGGTGACTTTAAAGAAACGGACCGGTTAATGTATAAGGACATAGTGGAAAAAACCAATGCACACCGCAAAAATTACAGTTCATCCGAACAAATTGCTGGCAATGCTGGTCCCAAATACACTGCAATTATAAAAAAATTCAAATATCAACCACTTATTCGTAAACCGCCAGCACAGTCCAGCTTAAGACCGCGCAGTGGAAGCCTACCTAGTCGGAGCGGAAGCTTACCTAGTCGCAGCTTGCTAAAAAAAGGAAAAGCCCTACGCACACTTGACTTAAATAATAAGAATATAGAATATATTAAATGGAAAAATCCCAACACATTAGTTAATCGCTTGCGTTTATTACTATCTTCTCAAAACGCAGGTAATACAAGTCACCAAAATGAGATTAGTAACATAATAGAAGAGCTTAAGGAATCCAAAATAATATGGTAGGAGTTTATGTGAAACCTTTAGTTGTTAACAAGCTGCCACAGAGATGACACTGAATCGATTTTACCAACACTCTAATGAACATTTGTTAAATAAACGTTTTACCGAACACATTGATAATGCTCCACTTTATTCTTATACTAGTGTTCAACTTCACGGAACTTTAGATCCTGCGACAAAAAAGTATCGACTGCAAAACAACAATTTTACATATATTATTACATTTCCAAGTGGCATAATTCATTCAACGAGTTTCAAACCTTCTAAAGGCGTGCTAATCTTTAGAATACGGGGCAAGGATGAAACGCCCATGGTTGACAATGTGTTTCAGTACCTTGATCAACTTGTGTTTAAAAACTACACTAACCCAACAGATACTAGTTTTTATGCCAATATTGTATTCAAAATACCCATTGATACAGTATCCATTGATACGAAATGAAATCCGCCGATGTTTCTGCCAGGCAACAACTTGTTAACGAACTGCATAGACCAGCTCGAGTAAAATTTCAAAGAAGACGTGTAATCGTAAAGGGATTATTGGATACGTTTCAAAGTGATATCGCTGATTTGCAAAAATATGCAAAGTTTAACAAAGGATTTCGATATATTTTATTCGTCATTGATATATTTTCTAAATTTGTTTGGGCGTATCCATTGAAAACAAAAACCGGTCGAGACGTTGCAAACGCGTTCTCAGACTTATTTAAAAGTGGGAAAAATATTTGTCGTAATTTACATACTGATGAAGGACGTGAATTTTTTAACAAAAACGCATCAGCAGTTTTTAAGAAGTATGGAATAAATCATTATCATACTTATTCCTCTACAAAAGCTAACATCGTTGAAAGATTGATAAAGACAATAAAACAATTATTATGGAAACAGTTTAGTATGCAAGGAACTTACAAATGGATAGATATTTTGCCAGAAATTGTGAAAAAATACAATACTACTGTGCATTCAACCACAGGTTTTAAACCAAGTGCAGTTAATAAACGCAACGAAAAGAAAATTTTAAATTCGGTGTACAGTCACATCAAAACTGTTGATTTACGACAACCAAAGTTTAAAGTGGGTGATTTTGTACGTGTTAGCAAGTATCGTCAAATTTTTGATAAAAAATATACCCCCAATTGGTCCAATGAAATTTTCTCTATTAGGAAAGTCAACGCAACAAACCCGAGAACATATTTATTACAAGATGAAGAACAAAATCCAATCTTGGGCGGTTTTTATGATCTTGAACTTCAAAAGGTTGGTGACCCCAATTTATTCCTGATTGAAAAAGTTTTACGAAAAAAGGGCAGCAGGCTGTATGTCAAGTTTCTTGGTTTTAATAAACGTTCTTGGATAAAAAAATCGGACATTGAATAAAGTAGGTACTAACTTTTAATAATTACTATTTATATACTTACCTTGACTTCTTTCAGATACGATATGTGCCGCCAGTGTTGTAAATTATTTCTTATACAATGTTAAATCTATTTTATTATATGCTTTTTTTAATAATAAAAGACCATTGTTGTAAATTATTTATTCAATACATTAATTTTTTAAATGAACTCTACATGATTATTATTTATTTCTAACATAATTAATAAAAGTCACATTATTTCCATAAATCGGGCTTTGTAAATTTTTTCTCTGTGTGATTTTTCCAGAACTTTGTTTAAAACACTCTGCAGTTTTTCTATTCTACGTAAAAAGTGACGTCTATTTGACTGGTCCTCATCATTACTTTGGCGATAAAATTTAGCTGCAGTCTCATATACATACATCACTCTTATGCTGTTCTTATTGCAATTGAAGGTAACTGACTTTGGCATTGCAACTATTTTTTAACACTACGAACAAAACTAGCAGACGCGTCGTCTATGGAATGCTACCCGCCGTATTGAAACAGCTTTTTTAAAATAAAATGGCATTGCAACTATTTTTAACACTACGAAAAAATAGCAGACGCGCCGTCTATGGAATGCTGTCCGTCGTATTGAAACAGCTTTTTTAAAATAAAACTCGTTTTCTTTATATGCGCTCGGAACGAAAAGAGCATCAACCTCTGCTTGCATGAATGTTGCCTGGAGGCATTTGAACAAATCTTTTATTTCATTAAACACTTACCTTGTTTCAAATACTTTTTTAAATCATAAAATAGCATTGTTGTAAATTATTTATTCAATACATTAATTTTTTAAATGAACTCTACATTAGTATTATTTATTTCTAACCTAATTAATTTTAATTTTCTTATATTTATTTAAAATACATGTCAGTAGGTAGCTTACAATTGTTGTTCTTGAATGCATTTAAAACATAAATATCGTGCTGGAGCCATACCATCCACGTGATCTGAAGTTAAACTCATATTTACATGTTTATCGCATGGTAGATGATTTTTGAGTTCCTTCATGTTCAAATACGAATATGGTAATCTTTCATAAATGCGACTCAGTTGTGCCGGCCTCAGTTTTTTTACCTTTGCCAATAATTTGTTTCGCATCTTTTCAAAATCCCACACCTCTTGCAAAAGTTCTTCGGATTCTTTTATAAAGTAATCTTCATTTGTTAGTGGATAAACCATCACGTGTGCACACTTCAAACTGTATAATAAGACTACTCTTACTATTGTAAGAGGTTATATTTTCTATATGGAGAGGGGGATGATAATGAAATATATATTTAAAACAAAAATGATTTATTGATTTTCAAGAAAATTTATGGTTTACTTGAGTTTTGTTGGAGAAAATTCTATTTACGGCCGCTTCTTCTTGTGCTGGTGACGGTAAATGTTCTTTCGATGAATTAGACGATTCACAAAACTGCTTTTGATATTGACAATCATTGTAGGAATACCACTGCTGCTGCCCGCAGCGCCACAAATGCCTTCTCAAGTGTTTCATTTTTAAACGATGTCCTTCGTTTTGCGGACATGTAACCCAACGTTCTCCATCCATGATTTGTGTTAAACTAACTTGTCTGACTCACTTAATATGCTTTTTAAACGTTTCCATCAACTTATTCACAATGCTGACACTACAATAGCAATTATCTGTGGTATGATATAAACATGCCGGTCTTCCTGCTGTTAAACGAGGCGATTCGGGTAACTCGACGATTTTTTTATGAAGATATTTCCGAAGAAACATTGCTTTCTCCCTCCCCTTTACATAAATGATATCAATATCATTAGTTAAATGTTTAAGTATATTTTTAAATCTCCACTGAGGTATAAAACCATCATTCCATTGTATACAATGATGGTTTTTTGAAAGCCAGTTTACTTGATATCGAACATTGTCAGGTAGTAAATGTGACTTGAAAGGTGGAGCGAAGACATAATGAGCCACTTTCTCGTTTTTCAATATAGCAAGTTCTTTTGGTAAGAATTGATTGTTTGTTAATTTAAATCCTTGAACATCAACGACTGCACTTCTCTCACTCATATTGCTTACAACTGTCTAATTGCTTTAGTTGCAGGATTATATGTAAAAATTCGATCATTTATCAGCAATGCATGCACCATTGTTCCCTCTTTTACACCCTTGACTGTATCGAATTCAACCCGCACTGTTACCGCTTGCGTTTGAAAGCCTAGTTTTTGCTTAGAGCAATCGACCACTATCAAGGGATATGTGTCCTTATACTCTTTTGGAGTAATACTACATTCCGTTTTTTCATCCAGATAATAACTTGAACGGAACTGGGTAAACATTTCATATAATGTTGAATAGTGATTGTTGTCAAAGTCTATATTTAAATTTTCATAAGGAAATCTTTCATTGTTTAAATAAATTCTGACATTGCTGAAGCTACAGGTATCAAATTTGGAAGTATTTTCTTTTAGTTCTCCGTTCCGCTTTGTTTGGAAACCTAAAATAACATATCTAGGTGATTCCAAACGCGTCGATGTTTTAATAGTGTAGGAATGTTTGGATGAATTGGGTATTGCTGGAAAACTATGCAATTCCCACGTTCGATGTGCAACACTTAAATCTTTGCCTTTTTTAATCAAGTCTGCCAAAGCTGCTTCTTCTCTAAACCCCGGTGAAATATGTGGAACTCTCCATATAAGTTTATCTATAATAACTCGCGCCTTTTCTGTTGTCGTACACATTAACGCGTCATTGTCACTGCTGTTGCGAATCAGAATTAATTCTTGCGGTGTCTGAACCATGACCTTTTTAAAATCTTCTGCAAAACCAAAAATCATCTTCAACGGAATACAAACATTAAACTTCCCATTGTTTAGAATGGCACTGCTCCCCGTAGGAAACCATCCCGCATTTTCATGTGCAATGCTTTCATTTTTCGAAAATGATACAATTCCTTTTAGCGTGCTTGTTAGCCCAGGTTTTATATTTGTATCTATGCTGTGACCATTAATTTCTAATCGTATCTCACTAAATAGAAATAATATTCCGTTGTTGACAAATTTTGTCTCTTTAGCGGCAGTAGTGGCACCTTTCCCATCATCAACCACGACTTGTCCTTCAATGTAAATATAACTTTCACTTGGTAATGTTGCTAAATCTTCAGGTAGTAAGATTCTTATTTCATCGTTGTTGTTAAATCGTGAAGTGTAAGACTCGTGGCTTTGTATTTTATATCCAAAAACCGATTCATCAATACTAACTCCCTCTGTTACGTTAAACATCTTCTCGTATTTTGAACCCAAGCGATCTAAGAAACGTTTTGTTCTGAATGCTTAGTCCTCGAACGTTCGTTCTCTTACTGACCTTTGCACAAACACAATTTTGCTTTTTATATGATGCACGGTTTGTATAAAATGTAACACCCATGATCACTCTGCCGTTTTTAAATGCAGTCCGACTGTGACCGTCTCTTTTGAGAAATTGATTAATTGTTCGTTTTGATCAACTATTTTAAGGGTTATGTTTCTGATTGTATTTACACTGATCGGTAAATAAGTGATGTGTTCAGGCGATTCTACTATTTTGAAACCAGGGGGAGCCGTTGGAAAAAATTGGTGTATTATATGTGCTGGTTTTCCATTTCTGTAACTTCCAATGGCTATATTGCATTCGACACATATGGTGTTCAGCTTCATTATGTCAGCAATGTTTTCCGATTCATGTGCCTTATTCTTTTCCAAGAATATCTTACCAAATCCAAGTAACGGTGCGATTGTATTTGGTTTTGTAAAATCGATTTCTCCAGTTGCTTTAATATGAGTATGTAACGTGTTATTATTTGCCCACATTTCGAAAATTTCTGTTTTATTCCGTTTGAATATTTCTAACTTCAAGTACTTGTGAATATCTTCTATTTGGTAACATCCTGTCGGTATTGTAATTTCTTCAGAGTTGTAATAAAACTTGTTACAACCTTCTTCAATGTTTGGTATAGAATTATACACTTCAAAGTTTGTTAACCCTAAAGCATAGTTTCTATCTCCTAGCTCAACAGGCGGAGTAAAATCCGCTGTTAGAGTTGCTGAATTGCCTGTTAAAACAAACAACATTTTCTTCTGGATTTTCGACAACAACTGAACTTTTATACTTTCGTATGTGCATATAAAAATTTGAGGCATAAATGTCCGCAATTATAAGTATCATAATTTTGGAACCTATCCAAATTGTACTTGATTTTATTACGATTATTATCGCTGTAAAAATATTTTGCTACTTCAACAGGAGGTTTTAAATGTCCCATGCTGTCAAAGTATATAATTTGTTTGTTTTTTTTAATATATGAGGTCCAATGTGTACCTGGCCCGCTTTTGTCATCCAAGTTAATTATACCCGTCTCGTTTTTATGTATCCGCCGTGGTAAACTATCGCGCATATGTACTCCTCTAAAATTTGGTATTTTCAATTGCTTAGCAAACTTTACCAACTCCACATTAGTCAATGCATGGCGCGGTAATTTCACCGGTAGTTTTTTTGATACCAATCAGAGGGTCCAATATATAGTCCTTTTCCGCGTCTACCCCTTTTTCTCTTACGTAGACCTTTTCCTTTTGTTGTAGAGCTAAGCGTTTCCATCGCTTTATTATGCCTCTGTGTTTCTGCAATCATTTGTTTATCCGCTTTTGCTTTATTTACGGCAGTCGCAATTCCTGCTGCTCCTCCACCTAAAGCGCCAAGCGCTCCTAATAATGGTAACAAGAACGGTAAAAATCCACCTCGTTTTGGTGCAGCTAATATTCGATTCTTTTTCACTTTCTTCCTGGAGCCCATGCCTAATTTTACTTTTGCCTTCATAATGCCTAGAACTGTGGCAGCTGCTGCTTTTTCTCCAAAACTTGAATCTTTTGCTTTCAAACGCTCTCTTGCCTTTTCCACCAATTTTTTGTCTGCCTCGTGTCTTTTATCCAAATCGTTCGATTCCGAATAGGCAATATCGTGTTCTTTACACGCTGAATCTAGTGGGTTTCTTCCACTATCTCCGCGAGCTAATCTTTTAGCCAACTTTGTACCCGGTCCGCAGAATTGATATCCAGGTATATGAAGTTCCACAGGTAATTTATTGATGAGTTTGTTAATAACAGAACCTCCTTTCTTTGCAGTACGCTGGCTATTAATGGTACGGTTTGAGCGACGAGGTTTCTTATATACCTTCATCGTTTACTCACTATCGCATACTAACCATTTCAAATGCAACTTTTACACTTATATCAAACAAAGGATTTTTACTTTTTAACGTTTTATTTCTTACATCTACAACTAATCATTTTTTTGATTCGCATCTTGCTGCTGCTGCTGCTGATGCCGGATCCAGCTCTCTTCCATTTGCTCTAAATACTCCTTATGGTGGACTTTCCAGATATGTTTCTCCAGACGATGCGCTAACATCACATGACTTTTATCATATGGGCAAATCGCTATGCTCTCTGCAAGAAACAAATCAATTAATATTAGTTTATTTTACAGTATTTTACCTTATACCTGTCTCCGGATCATAATAAAAATGAACTTTTGGAACTGTTACCTTCGACATTTTCACTTACTTCACTGAACACTGCTGACTTCTATTCGTTTATATAAGACATACAAATGGAGGAGATTCAAGGGCAAGTAGAGGGAGTTCAAAGACAAATACAAGTAGAGGGGGATCTCAAGGTCAAGGCCAAATTCAAGGATAAGGTCGAATCCGGTCAAGGACAAGTAGAGGGGAGTCTCAAGGTCAAGGTCAAATTCAAGAACAAGGTCAAATTCAAGGCCAAAGTCAAGTAGGGGGGGGTCTCAAGGTCAAGGTCAAATTCAAGGACAAGGTCAAATTCAAGGTCAAGGTCAAGTGGGAGTGGTGGGGGGTGCAGCACTGTTCTTCTACATCTACTCCAATCAACTAAATTAGAGGTAAATCGTCAAACTGTTTGAGAAATAAAGATGTACACGTCTTAAATTGTAAAAACGGGCGTGTATCCATTGCTCTTGACAAGTTTTGGAGCTATTACAGTGTATTTATTAATTCCAAACGCAATGGAATCAATTTATCGCTGTTTTAGAAATGAAACGAGCTCTTTTAGGCGAAATCTGCTAGTTTTCTTGCCAGGAACTCTTGTTTTGTACCTAATAATGTGAGACTTTTACTATTTAATGCTACAGAATAAAGAAAAACCGGTAAATCGACTGGAATTAGAGTTAAATCGTCAAATTTGACGTGAAGTGAAGCTGTAAACGTCCGAAATGGTAAAAACAAGGGTTTATTCATTGTTCTTGGCAAGTTTTGAGACGATTATAGTGTATTTATTAATTCCAAACGCAATGGAATCAATTTATCGCTGTTTTAGAAATGAAACGAGCTCTTTTAGGCGAAATCTGCTAGTTTTCTTGCCAGGAACTCTTGTTTTGTACCTAATAATGTGAGACTTTTACTATTTAATGCTACAGAATAAAGAAAAACCGGTTAATCGACTGGAATTAGAGTTAAATCGTCAAATTTGTCGTGAAATGAAGCTGTAAACGTGTGAAAGTGTAAAAACAGGTGTTTATTCATTGTTCTTGGCAAGTTTTGAGACGATTATAGTGTATTTATTAATTCCAAACGCAATGGAATCAATTTATCGCTGTTTTAAAAATGAAACGAGCTCTTTTAGGCGAAATCTGCTAGTTTTCTTGCCAGGAACTCTTGTTTTGTAACTAGTAATTTGAGACTTTTACTATTTAATGAGACAGGCCAGAGAAAAACCGGCCAATCAACTAAATTAGAGGTAAATCGTCAAACTGTTTGAGAAATAAAGATGTACACGTCTTAAATTGTAAAAACGGGCGTGTATTCATTGCTCTTGACAAGTTTTGGAACGATTACAGTGTATTTATTAATTCCAAACGCAATGGAATCAATTTATCGCTGTTTTAGAAATGAAACGAGCTCTTTTAGAAGAAATCTGCTAGTTTACTTGCCAGGAACTCTTGTTTTGTACCTAATAATGTGAGACTTTTACTACTTAATGCTACAGAATAACGAAAAACCTGTTAATCGACTGGAATTAGAGTTAAATCGTCAAATTTTTCGTGAAATGAAGTTCTAAATCAATCAATGGAATCAATTTATCGCTGTTTTAGAAATGAAACGAGCTCTTTTAGAAGAAATCTGCTAGTTTTCTTGCCAGGAACTCTTGTTTTGTACCTAATAATGTGAGACTTTTACTATTTAATGCTACAGAATAAAGAAAAACCGGTAAATCGACTGGAATTAAAGTTAAATCGGCAAATTTGTCGTGAAATGAAGCTGTAAACGTCTGAAATGGTAAAAACAAGGGTTTATTCATTGTTCTTGTCAAGTTTTGAGACGATTATAGTGTATTTATTAATTCCAAACGCAATGGAATCAATTTATCGCTGTTTTAGAAATGAAACGAGCTCTTTTAGGCAAAATCTGCTAGTTTTCTTGCCAGGAACTCTTGTTTTGTACCTACTAATGTGAGACTTTTACTATTTAATGAGACAGGCTAGAGAAAAACCGGCCAATCAACTAAATTAGAGGTAAATCGTCAAACTGTTTGAGAAATAAAGATGTACACGTCTTAAATTGTAAAAACGGGCGTGTATTCATTGCTCTTGACAAGTTTTGGAACGATTACAGTGTATTTATTAATTCCAAACGCAATGGAATCAATTTATCGCTGTTTTAGAAATGAAACGAGCTCTTTTAGACGAAATCTACTAGTTTTCTTGCCAGTAACTCTTGTTTTGTACCTAATAATGTGATACTTTTACTATTTAATGCTACAGAATAAAGAAAAACCGGTAAATCGACTGGAATTAAAGTTAAATCGGCAAATTTGTCGTGAAATGAAGTTGCAAACGTCTGAAATGGTAAAAACAAGGGTTTATTCATTGTTCTTGGCAAGTTTTGAGACGATTATTGTGTATTTATTAATTCCAAACGCAATGGAATCAATTTATCGCTGTTTTAGAAATGAAACGAGCTCTTTTAGAAGAAATCTGCTAGTTTTCTTGCCAGGAACTCTTGTTTTGTACCTAATAATGTGAGACTGTTACTACTTAATGCTACAAAATAAAGAAAAACCTGTTAATCGACTGGAATTAGAGTTAAATCGTTAAATTTGTCGTGAAATGAAGTTGTAAACGTCTGAAATGGTAAAAACAGGGGTTTATTCATTGTTCTTGGCAAGTTTTGAGACGACTATAGTGTATTTATTAATTCCAAACGCAATGGAATCAATTTATAGCTGTTTTAGAAATGAAACGAGCTCTTTTAGACGAAATCTGCTAGTTTTCTTGCCAGGAACTCTTGTTTGGTACCTAATAATGTGAGACTTTTACTATTTAATGCTACAGAATAAAGAAAAACCGGTAAATCGACTGGAATTAAAGTTAAATCGGCAAATTTGTCGTGAAATGAAGCTGTAAACGTCTGTAATGGTAAAAACAAGGGTTTATTCATTGTTCTTGGCAAGTTTTGAGACGATTATAGTGTATTTATTAATTCCAAACGCAATGGAATCAATTTATCGCTGTTTTAGAAATGAAACGAGCTCTTTTAGGCGAAATCTGCTAGTTTTCTTGCCAGGAACTCTTGTTTTGTACCTAATAATGTGAGACTTTTACTACTTAATGCTACAGAATAAAGAAAAACCTGTTAATCGACTGGAATTAGAGTTAAATCGGCAAATTTGTCGTGAAATGAAGCTGTAAACGTCTGAAATGGTAAAAACAGGGGTTTATTCATTGTTCTTGGCAAGCTTTGAGACGATTATTGTGTATTTATTAATTCCAAACGCAATGGAATCAATTTATCGCTGTTTTAGAAATGAAACGAGCTCTTTTAGACGAAATCTGCTAGTTTTCTTGCCAGGAACTCTTGTTTTGTACCTAATAATGTGAGACTTTTACTATTTAATGCTACAGAATAAAGAAAAACCGGTAAATCAACTGGAATTAAAGTTAAATCGGCAAATTTGTCGTGAAATGAAGCTGTAAACGTCTGTAATGGTAAAAACAAGGGTTTATTCATTGTTCTTGGCAAGTTTTGAGACGATTATAGTGTATTTATTAATTCCAAACGCAATGGAATCAATTTATCGCTGTTTTAGAAATGAAACGAGCTCTTTTAGGCGAAATCTGCTAGTTTTCTTGCCAGGAACTCTTGTTTTGTACCTAGCAATGTGAGACTTTTACTATTTAATGCTACAGAATAAAGAAAAACCGGTAAATCGACTGGAATTAAAGTTAAATCGGCAAATTTGTTGTGAAATGAAGCTGTAAACGTCTGAAATGGTAAAAACAAGGGTTTATTCATTGTTCTTGGCAAGTTTTGAGACGATTATAGTGTATTTATTAATTCCAAACGCAATGGAATCAATTTATCGCTGTTTTAGAAATGAAACAAGCTCTTTTAGACGAAATCTGCTAGTTTTCTTGCCAGGAACTCTTGTTTTGTATCTAATAATGTGAGACTTTTACTATTTAATGCTACAGAATAAAGAAAAACCGGTAAATCGACTGGAATTAAAGTTAAATCGGCAAATTTGTCGTGAAATGAAGCTGTAAACGTCTGAAATTATAAAAACAAGGGTTTATTCATTGTTCTTGGCAAGTTTTGAGACGATTATTGTGTATTTATTAATTCCAAACGCAATGGAATCAATTTATCGCTGTTTTAGAAATGAAACGAGCTCTTTTAGAAGAAATCTGCTAGTTTTCTTGCCAGGAACTCTTGTTTTGTACCTAATAATGTGAGACTTTTACTACTTAATGCTACAGAATAAAGAAAAACCTGTTAATCGACTGGAATTAGAGTTAAATCGTTAAATTTGTCGTGAAATGAAGTTGTAAACGTCTGAAATGGTAAAAACAGGGGTTTATTCATTGTTCTTGGCAAGTTTTGAGACGATTATAGTGTATTTATTAATTCCAAACGCAATGGAATCGATTTATCGCTGTTTTAGAAATGAAACCAGCTCTTTTAGACGAAATCTACTAGTTTTCTTGCCAGGAACTCTTGTTTTGTACCTAATAATGTGAGACTTTTACTATTTAATGCTACAGAATAAAGAAAAACCGGTAAATCGACTGGAATTAAAGTTAAATCGGCAAATTTGTCGTGAAATGAAGCTGTAAACGTCTGAAATGGTAAAAACAAGGGTTTATTCATTGTTCTTGGCAAGTTTTGAGACGATTATAGTGTATTTATTAATTCCAAACGCAATGGAATCAATTTATCGCTGTTTTAGAAATGAAACGAGCTCTTTTAAACGAAATCTGCTAGTTTTCTTGCCCGGAACTCTTGTTTTGTACCTAATAATGTGAGACTTTTACTATTTAATGCTACAGAATAAAGAAAAACCGGTAAATCGACTGGAATTAAAGTTAAATCGGCAAATTTGTCGTGAAATGAAGCTGTAAACGTCTGAAATGGTAAAAACAAGGGTTTATTCATTGTTCTTGGCAAGTTTTGAGACGATTATTTTGTATTTATTAATTCCAAACGCAATGGAATCAATTTATCGCTGTTTTAGAAATGAAACGAGCTCTTTTAGAAGAAATCTGCTAGTTTTCTTGCCAGGAACTCTTGTTTTGTACCTAATAATGTGAGACTTTTACTATTTAACGCTACAAAATAAAGAAAAACCGGTAAATCGACTGGAATTAAAGTTAAATCGGCAAATTTGTCGTGAAATGAAGCTGTAAACGTCTGAAATGGTAAAAACAAGGGTTTATTCATTGTTCTTGACAAGTTTTGGAACGATTACAGTGTATTTATTAATTCCAAACGCAATGGAATCAATTTATCGCTGTTTTAGAAATGAAACGAGCTCTGTTAGGCGAAATCTGCTAGTTTTCTTGCCAGGAACTCTTGTTTTGTACCTAATAATGTGAGACTTTTACTACTTAATGCTACAGAATAAAGAAAAACCTGTTAATCGACTGGAATTAGAGTTAAATCGTTAAATTTGTCGTGAAATGAAGTTGTAAACGTCTGAAATGGTAAAAACAGGGGTTTACAAAATAATCGTCTCAAAACTTGCCAAGAACAATGAATAAACCCTTGTTTTTACCATTTCAGACGTTTACAGCTTCATGTCACGACAAATTTGCCGATTTAACTTTAATTCCAGTCGATTTACCGGTTTTTCTTTATTCTGTAGCATTAAATAGTAAAAGTCTCACATTATTAGGTACAAAACAAGAGTTCCTGGCAAGAAAACTAGCAGATTTCGTTTAAAAGAGCTCGTTTCATTTCTAAAACAGCTATAAATTGATTCCATTGCGTTTGGAATTAATAAATACACTATAATCGTCTCAAAACTTGCCAAGAACAATGAATAAACCCCTGTTTTTACCATTTCAGACGTTTACAACTTCATTTCACGACAAATTTAACGATTTAACTCTAATTCCAGTCGATTAACAGGTTTTTTTTAATTCTGTAGCATTTAGTAGTAACACTCTTACATTATAAAGTACATAGGAACAGTTTCTGTTTAGAAATAAAGCTGATTTTAAATGCAAGAACTATATTATCGTAATATTGTGAAATGGCGGATGCGCCGGGATAAATTGGCAAAAATCTTTAGATTCGCCGGTGCAAGAACGTCATATTGATATCAAAAATACTTACAAATACGTTAAATTGCGTTTGGAATTAATAAATACACTATAATCGTTCCAAAACTTGTCAAGAGCAATGAATACACGCCCGTTTTTACAATTTAAGACGTGTACATCTTTATTTCTCAAACAGTTTGACGATTTACCTCTAATTTAGTTGATTGGCCGGTTTTTCTCTAGCCTGTCTCATTAAATAGTAAAAGTCTCACATTACTAGGTACAAAACAAGAGTTCCTGGCAAGAAAACTAGCAGATTTCGCCTAAAAGAGCTCGTTTCATTTCTAAAACAGCGATAAATTGATTCCATTGGGTTTGGAATTAATAAATACACTATAATCGTCTCAAAACTTGCCAAGAACAATGAATAAACCCTTGTTTTTACCATTTCAGACGTTTACAGCTTCATTTCACGACAAATTTGACGATTTAACTTTAATTCCAGTCGATTTACCGGTTTTTCTTTATTCTGTAGCATTAAATAGTAAAAGTCTCACATTATTAGGTACAAAACAAGAGTTCCTGGCAAGAAAACTAGCAGATTTCATCTAAAAGAGCTCGTTTCATTTCTAAAACAGCTATATATTGATTCCATTGCGTTTGGAATTAATAAATACACTACAATCGTCTCAAAACTTGCCAAGAACAATGAATAAACCCCTGTTTTTACCATTTCAGACGTTTACAACTTCATTTCACGAAAAATTTGACGATTTAACTCTAATTCCAGTCGATTAACAGGTTTTTCTTTATTCTGTAGCATTAAGTAGTAAAAGTCTCACATTATTAGGTACAAAACAAGAGTTCCTGGCAAGAAAACTAGCAGATTTCGCCTAAAAGAGCTCGTTTCATTTCTAAAACAGCGATAAATTGATTCCATTGCGTTTGGAATTAATAAATACACTATAATCGTCTCAAAACTTGCCAAGAACAATGAATAAACCCTTGTTTTTACGATTTCAGACGTTTACAGCTTCATTTCACGACAAATTTGCCGATCTAACTTTAATTCCAGTCGATTTACCGGTTTTTCTTTATTCTGTAGCATTAAATAGTAAAAGTGTCACATTATTAGGTACAAAACAAGAGTTCCTGGCAAGAAAACTAGCAGATTTCGTCTAAAAGAGCTCGTTTCATTTCTAAAACAGCTATAAATTGATTCCATTGCGTTTGGAATTAATAAATACACTATAATCGTCTCAAAACTTGCCAAGAACAATGAATAAACCCCTGTTTTTACCATTTCAGACGTTTACAACTTCATTTCACGAAAAATTTGACAATTTAACTTTAATTCCAGTCGATTTACCGGTTTTTCTTTATTCTGTAGCATTAAATAGTAAAAGTCTCACATTATTAGGTACAAAACAAGAGTTCCTGGCAAGAAAACTAGCAGATTTCGTCTAAAAGAGCTCGTTTCATTTCTAAAACAGCTATAAATTGATTCCATTGCGTTTGGAATTAATAAATACACTATAATCGTCTCAAAACTTGCCAAGGACAATGAATAAACCCTTGTTTTTACCATTTCAGACGTTTACAGCTTCATTTCACGACAAATTTTACAATTTAACTTTAATTCCAGTCGATTAACAGGTTTTTCTTTATTCTGTAGCATTAAGTAGTAAAAGTCTCACATTATTAGGTACAAAACAAGAGTTCCTGGCAAAAAAACTAGCAGATTTTGCCTAAAAGAGCTCGTTTCATTTCTAAAACAGCGATAAATTGATTCCATTGCGTTTGGAATTAATAAATACACTATAATCGTCTCAAAACTTGCCAAGAACAATGAATAAACCCCTGTTTTTACCATTTCAGACGTTTACAACTTCATTTCACGAAAAATTTGACGATTTAACTCTAATTCCAGTCGATTAACAGGTTTTTCTTTATTCTGTAGCATTAAGTAGTAAAAGTCTCACATTATTAGGTACAAAACAAGAGTTCCTGGCAAGAAAACTAGCAGATTTCGCCTAAAAGAGCTCGTTTCATTTCTAAAACAGCGATAAATTGATTCCATTGCGTTTGGAATTAATAAATACACTATAATCGTCTCAAAACCTGCCAAGAACAATGAATAAACCCTTGTTTTTACGATTTCAGACGTTTACAGCTTCATTTCATGACAAATTTGACGATTTAACTTTAATTCCAGTCGATTTACCGGTTTTTCTTTATTCTGTAGCATTAAATAGTAAAAGTGTCACATTATTAGGTACAAAACAAGAGTTCCTGGCAAGAAAACCAGCAGATTTCGTCTAAAAGAGCTCGTTTCATTTCTAAAACAGCGATAAATTGATTCCATTGCGTTTGGAATTAATAAATACACTATAATCGTCTCAAAACTTGCCAAGGACAATGAATAAACCCTTGTTTTTACCATTTCAGACGTTTACAGCTTCATTTCACTACAAATTTGACGACTTAACTCTAATTCCAGTCGATTAACAGGTTTTTTTTTAATTCTGTAGCATTAAATAGTAACACTCTTACATTATAAAGTACATAGGAACAGTTTCTGTTTAGAAATAAAGCTGATTTTAAATGCAAGAACTATATTATCGTAATATTGTGAAATGGCGGATGCGCCGGGATAAATTGGCAAAAATCTTTAGATTCGAAGGTGCAAGAACGTCGAATTGATATCAAAAATACTTACAAATACGTTAAATTGCGTTTGGAATTAATAAATACACTGTAATCGTTTCAAAACTTGTCAAGAGCAATGAATACACGCCCGTTTTTACAATTTAAGACATGTGCATCTTTATTTCTCAAACAGTTTGACGATTTACCTCTAATTTAGTTGATTGGCCGGTTTTTCTCTAGCCTGTCTCATTAAATAGTAAAAGTCTCACATTACTAGGTACAAAACAAGAGTTCCTGGCAAGAAAACTAGCAGATTTCGCCTAAAAGAGCTCGTTTCATTTCTAAAACAGAGATAAATTGATTCCATTGCGTTTGGAATTAATAAATACACTATAATCGTCTCAAAACTTGCCAAGAACAATGAATAAACCCTTGTTTTTACCATTTCAGACGTTTACAGCTTCATTTCACGACAAATTTGAGGATTTAACTCTAATTCCAGTCGATTAACAGTTTTTTTTTTAATTCTGTAGCATTAAATAGTAACACTCTTAAGTAGTTAAGTAGTGCCGGTTCTGGCCCACTTTGACCTGAATTGACCTTTGGCCTTGAGAATATAGTGCCGGTTCTGCCCCAGTTGAATGACCCAGTCGTCAGAGGACAAGTCTGAACTTGAGTGGAGTTTAGCCTTGAGATTATAATGCCGGTCCTGATCCAGTTTGATGACCCAGTGTTGACCTGAAGTAACCTTTGGGTTGATCGAGACTTGAGCCTAGCTCCCCCCACCCCACGCCCACCTTGGGTTAATTTTTGAGCAGTTTTTAATTTAGAGGGTTAAAAAATATTATATAAATTTAAGGTTTTATTAACTTTATTGTGGAAGTGATTCATACATCCAGTTATACAATTTTTTGACATTACTTAAAGAACATATACATTTTTTATTCTTACTAGAACTAATGATGTGATTATTACATCCTATAGGGATTTCTTTACATAACTTAGGAGAGTTCATTCTGTTATCTAAATCTATAATTTTAGGACATAGTTCTTCCAGTGCTTTTCGTATATAATTCGCCTTAACTTGTCCTTTGAGGTACACCACATCAATATCCTTTTCAGTAATAAATTTTTTCAAAATATCTGATGCGTTTTGCTGCTCTTCTGTTCCACTATGATATCTCAACATATGATGATGTTGCTCTAAATATCGAACACATTTCTTAATGCTGTCGTCTAATCTGTGATAGGATTTCGTCGGCTCAAAAGTATGATGTACAATTGTACGTCCATCAAAAATGGTTAATTCCTTAACAATAAATTCTGGAATATTAAAACCTTGTATATCAACGGTAGCAAACCTCATCGCCAGAAATTTAATTTTTTGAATAGGCTAGCTTTATTGTTTCTCCAACATTTATACAGCTGCTGTAAGAGAAATATTAAACTGATTACGTTATGCTTTGTTTATCTATCCAACTGTTGTGGGCGTTGCTGAATCCCAACCATTTGACTAAAATTTTATTTCCTTTTTTTCGCAAAACCTTTTCAACTAAATAAACACCGGGATGTTTTACCTTTTGTAGTTCCATTTCATAAAATCCACCTAAAATATCTTCACCTCTTTCATCTACTAGTAAATATGTTGTTGGATTAGTTAATTTCACTTTTTTAACGGTAAAAATTTCATTAGACCAATTAGGTGTGTATCCTTTTTCAAAAGTACCTCTGTATTTGCTAATTCTAACGTGATCACCAATGACATACTTGTTATGTTTGTTTGCAATTTTAATGTGAGTGTAAACATTTTTCAATATGGATTGTTCATTTCGTTTATTAACTTGTGTTGGTTTCATGCGAATTGTTCTGTGATAACTATTGTTATATTCATTTACTATGATAGCTAACATATTCAGCCATTTATAATTTCCTTGTAAACTAAGACGCTTCCACATTAGGGATTTTAATGTTCTATTTACCCTTTCAACAATAGATGCTTTTTTTAAACTAAACACACTGTAATGATTTATTTTATATTTCTCCATTAATTTTTTAAATTTTTCATTATAAAATTCTTTTCCTTGGTCAGTTTGCAAATTTTTTGGTAGAATCAAAAGCGATAACAAAATTTTTTCCATAGCAACAGTAACTTCATTTGCATCCTTAGATTTAACAGGAACAGCCCATACGTATTTAGAAAAACAATCAATTACTACAAGTATATATTTAAATCCTTTATTTTCTTTGAAATAAGGAATCATCTCAACAAGATCTGCCTGTAACGTTTCGTTGATACCCTTTACAATAACTCTTCGTCTTCGGAAATTAATTCTTGCTGGTTTATGTAATTCCGAAACAATATCTTTTTTGATTGGAGTTGGCTTAAATGGAGTTTTTTTACGTTTCATATTTACTTTTATTTTACGGGAAATTGTTTGTATACTGCTTGCTCAGACTGAACTAATGAATCTTCAAATTTAACAGGACATTTTATGATAATTTCTGCCCGTAAACTTGATGTAAGGTTATTATCATTTGTTGAATTGAATAAGAATGACAAACAATCGTTTTGTTGTAACGGAAAATTTTGCAATTCATGTTTATGAATCTGCTTTTCATTTATTAATGTGACAATATCCTCATCGTTTGTATTAAAAAATCTTACATTTTCAATAAAAGCGTACTCTAAAGGAAAAATATAGTATGGATTTACTGAGTTCAATATAAATTTTTTATCTACAAGCTGATTAGATTCAAAATTTAAAATGATGTTGTAGTACATATATTTTGATATGTTAACTGAGTCAGTGCTTGTATTACTATCTGTTCTAGCATGTTTAACTATATGACGACCGAACTTATCAAGAGTCATCTTACTTTATTATACCAGATTCACGTAATTCTTCAATTATAGCAACAATTTCGTTTCTGTGACCCGTATGACCTGCTGCTTGAGAGGCAACTAACAAACGCAACCGATCAACTAATTCATTTGGATTATCCCAGTATATATAGTCAACTGAATTGTTACTAAGTTCTTTAAACATTCCTTTACCAGTCTTTTTTTTGGTACTTTTTTTACAATCTCCAGCAATTAAAGGTCCTATAATGTTTTTATATTTGAGATTTCTTGTTCCCAATACCTGTTCGTTTGGATCAAAAATTTTTTTATATGCACTACTAACGTCTAAAATTCGTTTATAATGTTGCAAGTCTTTATCTGTGTATTGTAAAGGGTGATTTTTAAATAATAGCTCATAGAGACCAGGTGTTCCTTTATAAATCATATTAGATATTTTTATATCAGGACCAACAAAATTTATTTCCGATGAACCAATAAAATATTTTTCTTGAAAGCTATCATGTCGGACTCCAGTTCTATGATCGAAATTTTCATTCTTTTTATCATGTAACATAGCATCGATATAAGTTCTTGGCAATTCATCAAATTCATCTAAATATTTTTCATAAATTGATGTATCAATAACTGTCTCTAAATTATTTCTACTTTCCGATACAGATAGATCCAAAAGTTCATCAAATCCATAGTCATCTACATCTTGTTTGGGATTGTAGTCAGCAATTATTTCATCTTTATTCTCCTCTTTTAAAACTGTTTCTTTTGATGTACTAGGCGTAAAATCATTTTTCAAAGCTTCAATTTTATTTTTTAGATTGGTGACTTTGGTAACTATTCTGCTTTGATTTTTATCGCTTACAGCAGGAGTGTTATAACTGTTGGGAAATAGATTTCTTTTTATCTTATTGCTAGTCGGTGTTACTAAATCCACATCTTTCTTTGGAACATCAAACGATTTCACATTCTGCTCTGTTTTAGAAGTTGCAACATCAAGGTTAGGTGTATGCAAAATGTTTTTTTCATCTAATTTGTCTACGATTGTTTCCAAATGCTTAGTAATTGGAAAAAATTTTTTCTCCTCATGAAACTGTCCTTCCTTCAGTAGCTCCATTTTATGTTTTAATTCGTTTCTCTTTTTAATTAATTTTTTTTTTAAATCAACTGTTGTAAATAATGTCTCATTTAAATTCATTTTAACTTTGTGCTTCTTGGTTTGCTAGTTGATGACTGTTTGAAAAACACTTGAAAACTGATCAGAAGAACTATCTATGAGGTATTTTATTACTACTGAAACAATTATTTTATTATTCAGGATCAATAAAACTATCAAAACCCTTTCGATATCTACCGTTTTTAAGGTCACTGTCTTTATCAATCACTAAAAACCCATAATTATCTTTCCAACAGAACGAGCACAGTTCTCTAAACGTATCAAAAGGAACATCCGTATTTACGTGATCTTCATATATATGTCGTAAATTTAAGTTATCTTGTTTAAAAAGTATTAAGAAATTTGCATTATCTCTAACCAAATGCTTAGGAATGTGAGCGTACGTTTGGCATAAATAAAAACAGTCCACATTGCTATGACGTCCCATACTAAAGTACTCTTTCATTAAATTTTGCTTATCACATGCAACATCGTCAAATATGAATAAAGAATTCGGTTTGACTTCATTCGGAGGTGGTATGTTGTTCTCCAAAGAACTGAAAGCAAAGTAATTCATTCCTTTAATAGGTTTCAGTAAATGTTCCAAATAGGAATATTTTGGTTGATATAAGGATTTCGAAAATATATAAATATTTTCAAATCTTAAACCATTAGGATGTTCAATCAGATTAATCATAAGATTCGTTTTCCCACAGTTAGAAGGCCCTACAATAATAGATCGAATTGTAGGAGGCAAAAGTGTGCCATGTCGTTGATATTTATTCACAACACATACATCATTGTTATTTATGGGTAAGCTAACCGGTTGCTGTATTACTCGCATCTTACTTGCAAACTGGTTTAAGATAGACTCATCAAAGAGTATAAATAGGAGATAAATTAGAAATTTATTTCAGTAATGCTAGTGTTGTAGTGGCATATATAAAAGTATAAATGATGGTAAAAAAAAGAAAAGTTCTCAGTCGTAAAAAGGTTTCAAAAAAGACACTACGTGGAGGTGGTCTAGTAAATTCCGTAATAAACAATTTACCATTTGAGCTTCACATTCCAGGATATAAGTTTTGTGGACCTGGTACTAAATTAGCAAAAAGACTAGCCAGAGGAGATCAAGGAATCAACAAATTAGATGAAGCGTGTAAAGCACACGACATAGCTTATAGTCAAAATAAAGACTTAAATAACAGACATATTGCCGACGATAAACTTTTTCAAGAAGCCAAAAACAGACTTCGATCATCGGACGCATCTTTTGGTGAAAAAGCAGCCGCTTTAAGCGTAGCTGCAGCAATGAAAACTAAAGTAAAACTTGGTATGAGTTGCAAAGATAAAAAAATTAAAAAACGTAAAAGTCGTTCTAAAGTAAAAAAAATTAAATTTCGAGATTTAACAGATAAGGCTAAGTCTGTGTTAAAAAATAAAAAATTTATAAACACCCATGATGCTATTAGCGCGGCCATAAAAGAGGTAAAGGCTTTTAGAGGCAAAAAGAAAGTAAGACCCTTGCGAGTAATCCCAGTACCAAAGGCTGGAGGATTTTTACCTCTGTTGCCTATCTTTGCTGCTCTAGGAGCTTTAGGATCATTAGATGGAGGTGCTGCTGCTGTTGCGAAAGCTGTAAATGATGCTAGTGCAGCTAAACAACAACTTAAAGAAAAACAGCGACATAACCAAACGATGGAATCAATCGCTTTAGGAAAATCAGGAAGTGGTTTATATTTGAAGCCATACAAATCAGGTCTTGGTCTTTTTTTAGCCCCTTCAAAATTTCAAAAAAACTTCCGATAAACCTTCCTAAAAGAGCGTTAACTAATATTGATTTATATAAATTTATAAAAATTTTAAAAATTCATAACTTTAGAGGTGTGTTTATGAAAAACTCTTTACCTAAAAACGTTTACTTTAATGAATGTGGTATAGTAAATTTAGATAACAAAGAAGGTCCTGGAACACATTGGACAGCATACAGAAAAAATGGTAAAAATGTGCTATATTTTGATAGTTTTGGAGACCTCCGACCACCACTTGAGTTGATTAAATATTTAAAAAGCAACGGTACTTGTAACGTAATATACAATCATGAAAAATTTCAAACTTTTAACAGTGTGAACTGCGGTCACTTATGTCTACAATTCTTATACTACTATAATAAATCTTAAAGAAAGCATATTCATTTAGTTGTTACTTAAACGCCCTCAGAGTTACACTACCTCTCCAAAAATGTCAATGACTTTTACGTTAACAGGAAGAAGTTCTATTCTTACTAGCAAATACTATCCTCAAATCACTTTAACAGACGACAGTGATTACGAATTAGGTCTGATTAATTTAGAAACGTATAACTCGTTTCCAAATGTAGATAAATCAAACAACATGTTTCACTTTACAACTGTATACGGCAAGGATGCACATATCAAAATTCCAGAAGTTTCTTATGAAATTGATGATATTTATAAGTATCTTAGAAATGCATTAGTGGAGTTTGCATATAAAGAGAATAAAACTGAAAAATATGAAAATCCCAATAAAAAAAGAAAAATATCAAGAATACCACAGCCTGTTTTAACAATATCCGGAAACAATAACACCTTGAAGACCGAAGTAAAATGTACTTGTGACATAGATTTTTCTAAAGAAAATTCTATTGGAACCTTGTTAGGTTTTATACCAAAAAAATTAAAAGCCAATAGAACTCATACATCTGATTTTCCAGCTAAAATTCTAAAACTCAATGCTTTATGTGTGGAATGTAATATTGTTATAGATTCATATAGAAATGGTAGTCAGGTTCACGTCATTCATGAGTTTTTTCCAACAGTCCCACCTGGATATAGAATAGTTGAGACACCATCAAACGTTATCTATCTACCAATTAATACAAAGCAGATTAACGAAATAATCCTTAAAATAACTGATCAAGATGGTCAGTTAGTTAATTTTAGAGGTGAAGTCATAACGGTAAGACTACATCTCCAAAAGTCATCATAAAAAAACCGTAATGGGTATAATTTTTAATAACTCTCGCAAGCAATACAATTTTAATCATATAAATACTTTTAATAAAAAGAGTGTATTCAGTCGTCGTGATACATCAAGACGTTTAACATCGAAGAACAGACAGTTCCTTAGATCACTTGGATTTACTGTTTTAATATAAAAAATGAATTTTGAAGTTTTAAATGTAAATGAAAGAGCTGTGTTTGATAGTTCGATCATTTACGCTGAGAAACGTACACATCAACCTTATGCATCAACTTCATACAACAACAACGATGAAATTAGAATTCCCATAGAACATCAAGATGTATATACATTGCCATGGTACAGCTCTTTATACATGGAGGGAAAAGTTACAGTCACCGATCAAGACAATAAAAAAGTCGAAGCTCCCAATATTAGATTTGTTAACCATGGACTTTTGCTACTTTTTGAAGAAATACGTTTAGAAATTGCAGGAAACGTTATAGATCGAGTACGAAATCCCGGTATGGCATCGATTATGAAAGGATACGCAACGTATAATAAAAATCAAAGCAACGCGCTTCAGAATGCCGGATGGTTTCCCAAAGAAACTTCCACATTGATAGATGGAAGCACTGGACATTTTAACGCAGTTATACCATTAAGGTTAATTCTAGGATTATGTGAAGATTTTAAAAAAGTTATTTTAAATGTACGTCAAGAACTTGTTCTAATTCGAAGTAACACTGATGTTAATTCCTTACTATATGAGGACGCAACAAAAAATGTTAAAGTTCAATTAACGAAAATATTTTGGAAGATGCCACATGTGGCTGTATCTGATGCGGAAAGACTAAAATTAATAGATACTTTAGCTAGTGGTAAAGAATTAGACATTCCATTTAGAAGCAGAGAATTTCATGAATATCCCTTATTACCTCAAACACAGAGACATACCTGGCCAATTAAAACATCTATCGAAAAACCTCAATACATATTTTTTGGACTTCAAACCGATCGTAAAAATCAACTTTTAAAAGATAACAGTCATTTTGATCATTGCAATTTAACAAACATTAAAGTGTATCTCAATGATGAAATGTATCCCTATGATAATTTAAATTTAAATTTTGCTAACAATCAGTTTGCTATATTATATGATATGTTTATCAATTTTCAAGGCTCATTTTTAGAAAAAGAGTGTGAACCAATATTTACACCGGAAGAATTCAAAAATATTGCACCGATAGCAGTAATCGACTGTAGCAAGCAAAATGAAGCTTTGAAAAGAAGCCCAGTATCTATACGGTTGGAATTCGAAACAAGCACTGCAATTCCAGACAAGACCAGCGCTTATTGCGTAATTCTTCATGACCGTATGGCCAAATATATTCCAGCACAGAGCGTTACCAGAATTATCTAATTAAAATTTGCATTCAATAATTTTACATGAAATTTATTATATTATATGATTATTTAGTAATGTATTTCTGTATTTGATGATACAGTAGTAGGGGTGTAAGGTTTTTAATAAACATAATATAAATATAAAAATCTTTTATTTAATATCTCATCTTTTACAATATTATGAAATAGATTGCAACAAAGATAATGTTTCTTTATAATCTTTTAGCTCTGTAGACGGCCATCTTGCTGAGTCGGGTCCATTTTCCCATCCCAATATGCTTTCTGGATTTTGTTCTCCTTTACAAATATTCTTCTTTATCCAAGTTAGAATGGTGCAATGTCGTTCTATATTTGAGGGTTGAAACTTATAATTTATATTTCTCATAATTAAAGCTACAATGAAATTTTTTAATATTTTACAATTAGCCAGATAAGCTGCTTCGCATATGAACTCATCAACTAAAGTTTGAAGATTTTTATAAATTTTGTTTATATTTGTTACAGGATAAAGCATATATGATGCTCCTCCAAAGTTAAAGCAAGATAATAGGTTTAAAACATACACTATAAAAGAAAAGTTATGTTCTAAACAGTGTCCTTGCAAAAGTGAGGTTAGTTCACTAAAACTTAAGTATTCACGTTTCTCTTTATTACAAATATTTACAATTGAATCAATATAATTATCCATTTTCTTCTTATTGTCCAATAATTGAGCAATTTCACTGTAACAAATGTTAGCATCATATCTAGCAATCCATATAAATATACTGCTAGGTATAATATAATCATTTTTCTTAATCAAGGAACGAAACAAGTTTTTACATTCAACCGTTTCATATCCACGTATTGCGTTTTTCAAATAGCTTACATAAACTTTTTCTGAAGCAATATGTGCCTCCAATTCAACTTCAATGTTTAAATTCATGATTTGTATCTAACTGACTAATGATTCTCTTACGTGGAATGGTCTTATACAGTCTAATTCCCACTCTTACGTTTTCCCCCACTTTTTCTTCTTTCCTTTAATGATATTGATAGCCCCAAGCTTTTGTATCAGTTTGTGGAAAATTAAGGATGCGTTTATCATCATACGGACTAAGAACAATTTTATTCTGTTGAATAGAATAAACTACATGATTTTTGGATCTAATAAGCTTTTGATTTCTTTCAATTACCTCACGATCAAATAGACTTTTTTTGTAATCATTAAATGTAATATTTCTGATGGAAGATTTTGTGGACCCTTTTGATTTTTTAACAATTTTTTTATCGTCTTCACATTCAACTGTATATGCATACATTTTAGATCTCAGACCTATAAATTCAAGCATAATTTTACCATTATTTTCATCTTTCATTAATCCAGGAACTTTTTTATTTTGTAACTCAATTCCATAAATATTATTTAAATTATAATCAGAAGTATCAAAACGATGACTATCTTTTTTTATATATTTATATATATCGTCTACGTGGAATTCATAAATTAAGCTGTCAGTATCGGTATAAAGTAACTTAACATTTTTATTAAAATTTTTTAAAATATAATCATAATGGAATTCATAAAGAAATGTTTTTGAAATATCTAAAATACAAAACCCTACATAGATTGGTTTGTTCATACATACTTCCAATTTATTCATTTCAATAATTGTTAAATTTTCATCAAATATACAGAACTATGAAAATTTGGCTTAGAAATAAGAGAACGCACACCCCACCGACCATCCCATTTGGTTAGTAAACGAATATCTTTATGCTTTCTTACATTCTTCATACATTTACCGTAGATTGCGTTAATCATTAACTTATAAAAATCTTTTTCAAAATCATTTTTTGACTGCTGTCTTAGTTTTGTGTTGAAATCTATATATTCTTTTAACCACGGTGATTGCTTAAATTTTAAAACTCTATGAACGTTAGATATTTTCATTCCAAGTCTGAGATACATCTTTAGATTCTTATAGTGTACAACATAATTTTTTTTTGGATACAAAGTTAAGAGCAATTTTCGAATTTTTGATTTTGAGATCGGAGGAACCATATGTTCTGGAGCTAAAGGTAAATCACTATGCATATCATGCAAATGTTGGGGATACTCCAAATCGCATTCTAAAATATAACCGACGTCAGAGTCATCTGGGGTATTTAAAATGTCGGATATGGAAAAATCTTCCAAAAACTCAAATCCTGCGTACGGGAGATATTCAGACATCGCAGCTCCATATAAATTATTGACATCGTAATACATTAAAAATGTATTTGCTTCCGTTGGATCATATTCATTTTTCATGTATTGATTGTTAGCTTTTCCATATCTATTTGAACATTGAGAAACACCACCTCTAATTCCTTTTTCAATAAAAAGGATTTGATCGATATCTGTAAGAAGTTCTAAATTTATATTTGTTGTTTTTAACATTGCATCAAATGTTAAACCTGGTAATGTATGATAATGTAAAGGATCAAGCTGATAAGTATTATGACATGTTTTTCGAAAGGCCTCAATAACATCAGCCAAAAGACGAACATCAGTTTCAAGATACAAATCTGAATATTCACCAATTGTTTCAATATTAAAGGTATTCCAAATATTTATGGCATGAGAATAATCAACATCACTTATTTCGTTATCATTGAGTCGAGTATAAAAATCTTCTCTTGGCGGTAATTTTTTTTCTTCGAGCTTTTCCCAAGAGTCTATATAATCATAAGGAAATACTCCTTTTTTATTCAATAAAGAAAATTCTTTCAAATTTTTACAACGAGCCTTAGTAATTAATTTTTGATCGTCTTGCAAATTTGCTGAAAGCTTATCTAAACTGGACGACATAAAACGAAAAGAATCAATAAATCGTAAACTAACTTTAGTACCATCAACAAATTTAGTGAATGAAATATATTTTTCTTTATTAATGGGTAGTAACTTAATTGCTCCCTTGATTGATGTTGACAACTCTTTGATAATAAAGTGTGCATCATAACCGCTCATATTATGAAAAACAACAGGTATAGTATTCTCATCTTTATAATTTAAATTACAATTTTGGTGAGCCGCCCCTCTATATGATCCAGTTTGATGATTATGATCTCGAACTCTAATCTGATCCTTTGAAATAGTGTCTTTGCAAATATGACAAGTACTAGTTTCTGAAAAATTTGAATTTTGTTCTGCAGTCAATTCTGTCATTGGTAATATATCTTTAAATATCTCATCACAATATTCTGCAATAAACTTTAATTCATTCACAAACCATTGAATACAATCTTTACCACGATATGAGCGAAATTTTGATAGTGAATCATCATAAGAACATTTAAAATAATAAGCAATACTAAACGCAACATGTTTTTGATAAGGTGTAATTTTTGATTGATGTCCTTCAATTTTGGAACAATTTTGTAAAATACTTTCAAGATCAGCATAAATAACAAATGGTACTTTCTCTTGAAAACGATGATTTTTAAAAGATAAAAATTTGTCATCTTCTTTGGGCACTCTTACTGAGCATTTATTGAGATTTTGACAATACGTTTTATGTTTTTGCAATAAATTTTTGTTAGTAAAGTAATTTAGACATCTTTCGCATATGTGTACTTTATGATCATGTGTTGAAAGCTGTTTACTTAAAAGAGCCGAAAGATTTTTTATCCAGGTAAAATGATATAATAATTGATTATCATTGAAATTATTTTCTGATTGGTGTAATATTATATTTTCGGCTGGTAACATTAGTAAATTAATTGTTTTGCTAGTGTTGGTGCAATTGTCACTGAGAGAGCAAGGTAAATTTTTTTTCTTTTGTCCTATTGTATACAAATTTATGGTCAAATTATTAAGTTTTTCAAATTTTTTTATATCTTTTAATGTAATTGGAAAATCAATATTGTCATATTTTAATACTTGACTAAAGTGCGGATAAGACGATTTTCTTTCAGAGTGTTTGTTTGTGGGATATAGGGATGAAACAACTGCCCAAAGAAAACAATATTTATCATTATTATTAACATTAACTACTGCATGTTTATTTTTTATAAAATTTGGAACTGAAATATAAGTGGAATATCCAAATTTAATTGGATCATATTGATTAATATTGACTATTAATCCTAAAATTTCATATAAAGCCCATCCAGAATCTTTTTCGGCAAACTCTTCTAACTTATTAGTTAATTTCTCTGTAACATTTTCTTGATACCATTTTTTTATATCGGTTGATGAATCAATAGGATTACTTTTTGTGGAAAATGTTTTTAAATCTATATCTCCACTATGAGGCTTTATAAAATTAGCAGTAAAATTTACGTTTATTTTTAACATTGATTTTTTCAATTCTTTCTTAATTCTAAGAGAAAAGCATCGAAAAGCTCTGTTCAGAAAAATTATAGGATCCTTAATATCATAATTGGAAATAATTCCAGTACGAATTCTTCCATTAAAACATGAATTAACTTCTTCCCAAGACACATATCCATTTATCTTGCTTTTTAACTTTTCAGACATCCCTTCCCCAGCTTTGACTATCATATTGCTTTTCATTTTTTTGAGTTTTAGACGATAATGCTGTAAATAAGAGAGATTTGCTTCTAAAGAAAGAAGATTTTCCAAAACATTTTGTTTATGAATTTTGTTTTTAATTGCTTTTCGAAGTAGTCGAATTATGTAATTAACATGCAACAAAATCAAATTCACTTCTTCAACACATTTAATTTTGGATATATATTCACGCACTAATTTCACCGAATTTTTAGCTAACTCTGTCACAGTCTCCATGGTTTCCACACTTAATCTTGCGATCTTGCGATGTACAAAAATTGATGCACAATACATCTAATATGAAATTTTCTTTATTTATACATACAGTATCAGAGAATATTTAGCGTCAATATATATATTTTTTTTATATAAAGAAAAGAGGGGATTATAAAAAGTGTGAGTAAAAAATGGTTGTAAAAAGAGGGAGTAAAAAGTGGGCGGTTTTGCTGAGAAAATATATAACGTCAACAGTTTTATTATAAAGAAAGGAGGGGATTGTAGAAAGTGGGCGTAAAATAGTGATAGTAAAAAGAGGGAGTAAAAAGTAGGCGGTTTTTCTCCGAAAATGTGTAACGTCAGCAGTTTTATTGTATAGAAAGGAGGGGATTGTAAAAGTGGGAGTAAAAAGTGGTAGGTGAATCTAATATAAAGAGTTTTCTCTTTAAAATAAATCAGTTAACTTTTGATTAAAGCTAAAAACTAAAAGCTGAAAATGAGTAAACATATTAATGGTGTTAAGGTGCCTTTTTATCACGATCCTATGGAAGGTTGGTAACATAAAATTTTAATGTTTTGGTTTTCTAATCTTTTTTTTTTAGAGGACGTTAGGGTCTGTCCCTACAATCGCTACCACATTATGTTGGCGCACCGCCTGTCAAATCATATCTACCGCTGCCATTGGGCGGAGCATAAACTTCGCCAGGAGCAGCTGGAACAGCAGGAACAGCAGGAACAAAAGGAACAGCAAAAACAACAGCAGCAGGAACAGGAACATGACCAACAGCAGAAACGTCCCCAGTGGGAGGACCTATCGTATTTAAAAGAGTTAAATCTAAACTTTGAACCCAATTGGGACTGACCCATAAATAAAGTGTTAATAATATGCTTTTTTTCTGTTTTTTCCATCTGATCACCTTTCCCATATAGTAAGAGTTAAGAAAAACATAGAAGTAATTTACATAAGTATTTTATTTAAAATAACAAATTAACAACACCAATACAAACATTGTGCAATGATAAGAAGTAGGTAAAATACAACAAAGAGCGTACACATCCAGACCATCGGATTTCTCATACATGTTTTTAGTTTGTTGTAGTCAGTCAAACCATTTGTTGAATATTCGGCAATGTGTTTGCATTGAGTAGTTTCCCAGTAAGCGTAATCTCCAAACAGAAATCTAAGCTTGTATGATAGTTCCATTTGCCCCGTAACGTTGTATGTAAATATCTGCTGATCCTGTAGTTGGTTATTGTATCTCTCCATGGGTGACCATTCATATTTTGTGGGATCACATTGAAATGAAACTAACACTTGCGTAACGTTGAGAGGACTATTGACGAACAGCATATTATGCGTTAAAGCGGAGAACAGAAGGAACGTTCCGTTGTACATGAACATGTTGACTTTGTAGCAAAGCTCTGGTGATACTGTAAAGTGGAAAGTAAAGTATTTAAGAAGCCAAGACGTCCGATGTTTTAGTAGTGGGGCGGCGCACCTATGGAAGTAGAACCGCATATGCGCAACATGTGGGAGATATTTTCCTGTTTTTTTTTTTTCGTTTTTTCGCTTTTTTTTTAGTAGGGGGGCGAAATTTTGAGCGAAAAATTTACTAAGTCCCACATGTTGCGCTTATTCGGTTCTATTTTAATAGACCTTTAAATCGGCTCAAATAAGGTCTTATGTAAACGACCTTGAAAAAACTTTAAAAATTCGTGGACGTCAGGCTTTTCAACAGGAAGTCAGGTTTACCATATGCGCTTGTGCGTTCAGTCCTTCTGCACCTTTTGGCATACTTTTTTTTTTCTATCCCCACTCCTTTAGTCACAGGAAACTTTTGCCCTTTTCTACGTTACGTTAAAAAAAAAACAATTTATTTTTTTATCATCATACTCCTTACCTATCAATGCATGTTTCCGTTCCCTTGCGTCAACATTGTATTGTTACTCCTTTCGTAACCTGACACCGTAATTTGACACCGCAACATGAGACAGTGATTCTGACTTCGATATCAAATTTCATTTTTTTGCTGAATTAATAATTTTTGGTGTCAAATTTCATTTTTTTGTTGATTCAACAATTTTTGGTGTCAAGTTTCATTTTTTCGCTGACTCGACCATTTTTGGTGTCGAATTTCATTTTCTGCCGGATCAGCATTTTATAGTGTCAGGTTTCATTTTTTGCTGGCTCGACATTTTGTGGTGTCAAATTACATTTATTTGGTGTCAAGTTTCATTTCTTAGTGTCAAATTTCATTTTTGGTATCAAATTTCATTTCTTGGTGTCAAATTTCATTTTTGGTGTCAAATTACATTTTTGGTAATATGAGACTTCCTTTGAAGTGCGTTCACCTTGGAATTCTGCAAAAATGCATTTCCTGCGCGATATATTGACCCTAACATTTTGTCACCTCAGTATTTCCTGTAAAGTATGTTCACCTAAGATAAACGACACTTCCTTTGGAAGTGTATTTACCTTATTTACCGTGTGAACTGATGAATTTTGCATGCGTTGCTAATTTTTTTCCTATATAAACTTTAGTAGGTTTGAAGCGCTTCATTTGGTCTTTGCTTTCTGTGTCACCAAAATGAAAAGAGAAATTAGTTTAAGTTTAAAGAAGGAGACGAATGCACCAAAGGTGCATATATTAGAAGATGTGGTGATTCAAGTAAGTATTAATGTTTTTCTTTTTTAGTTAAATTTGATTATTAATTTTTTTTTATTTTTTTTTTCACGGCCACCAACAATCATAAACAATATTCCTTTCAATATTGAAGAGGAAGAAGACTTCTCATTCGATATCTTGAATGCTCTCGAGTCCCTTGATCAACCACCACAACCACCACCTTTACGACCGATTGACGAGTGCGAGCCTGACGAGCCTGTAAGAAAATTAAAAAAAATTGATGTTCCGGAATGCTCCATGCCTCCTATGGGAAGGAAGGACCTTTCCAAACTAGAAGAAAACCTTGACTTCCCATTTAGTCAATTTAGTGTTAGGAGTGAGTTTAGTGAAAATGAAGCTGGTGAGGATGGTGAGGGTGGTGAGGGTGGTGAGGGTGGTGGTGAAGTTAAGAACATATTTAGAGAATGTTTAAAAAAAACTACATTAGTGTACCTTAAAAATAAGGATGAAATAGGTCGGCTTAAACAAGAGTTAATAGATACGAAATCAAGAATTACAACCCGCATTAAAAGTTTGGAAACAGAATGCGTTAGCTTAAAAAACATTTCACTAAATTTAAAGGATGAGTTAAAAAAATTGTAAGTTTTTCTTTGCATGTCTAATAACTCTTGTTTAAGTCTAAAAATTTCATTTTCTTTTTAATTTTATATTTTTTGTTAGTTGTAATTTTATATAATTATTATTGTTTATTTTTTATTAATTTTAATTGTAGATATTATTGTTTATTTTTATTTTATAAGTATAATTTTAGAATAAAACACAATTTAAATTTACATTTATTGTTTAATTTACTTATATTAATACATATTATTCCCAAGTTAAACAACATAAGTATTTATTATTTTCTTGATTTTTTTTTCTAATATTGGCTTCAGAATAAGTTCTACTTCACAAATTCTTTTTTCAAACCGCACTCTATCACTAACCCAATAAGATCGTCTGTCCTCACCTTGATCATTCAAATTATATATTATGATATTTTCGCTAAAGTTAACACGTTTTTGTTTCATTACTGCTACAATAAAACAATTTTTTATTATATTATTCAGAAAAATATATATATTAAATTAATTAATTATTATTAATTGTTTTCTGCTGCTCCAACGTACTGTTGTTCCAGATTGTACGGTAAAAATTGTTTCAAGTCTTCAATGAATAAATGTAATTTATGTTCAAAGAGAGAAGCACATAATCCTTTTAGATCAGTTTTCTGTGCCAAAAAGTCCTCACAATCATTCATTCCATTAGAATACTTGGTTGCTAATTCTTTATATATTTCAGGGCTTGCATAGTTGGAATCATAAACTGATGCATGACAAGCTTCGAAGTAACAATCATGAAATTGATGCCACAATCGTTGAACAGCTGAACTCACATCTGTTGCTTTTGGCCACTTATCCATGCTATACATTTGCCACATTTTTTTTTTTTTGTTGTACTATCACCACTGAAAATAATATTAAATATGAAACAATTCGTAAAATGTGTTGAAGTTTAAATATAATCTATCCCCACTTTTAATATTGCCTATGACGTCAATTAGTATTTTCTTTTATATAAAAATTAAAGGTATGCTCATTCAAATAATGAAATAATACGACAACATTTTTAAATATATATTTATTATAAAGCAACGTTCTACATTATATTTTTATATTTTTAATTCCATTTTGTATTTGATACATGTTTATATCTTGTTTTAATATATCTAGATCTTTAAGATACTTTTCTAATTTTTTTTTTATATAATAATTCTACTTTAAAAGCCTTCTTTCTCGTTGATTTCATTCTTCAGTAAACTTTACGTTGGTTGTTTGCCCTACTGCACCTTCACTAATTAGATAGTATATCTTCTTCCCACTTGTAATTTCCTTATTCAAATCTTCTATTACTTGAGAATTGAATTTTGCAGTGAATCGATGGGGTAACACGGTTTTGAAAGCATCCGTTTCCACGACTATCTTCTCGCCGTACACTGTGTTGCACTTACTAAAAGAATTAATTTTAAATTTTTTATTGATTTCTAATGTTTTCAAACTAACAAACTTTTGTAAATAAAAGTGCTTATTTAATTCCTTTAAAAATGAAGCCATGTTTTCTGATTAATAGTTTATAACTTAAGAGAGCGTGTTACAAATGAATAATTGGAATCAAGAAACTTGCATATTTATAAAAGAGCTTGTAGATAAGAGGGTATAAGAGTGAAGGAAGATAAACAATGTGCGCGCATACTCGGTCGGATGGGAGGGGAGCTATACGAAGGTGCGCGTGGGGTGGGGGGAGCTAGGCTCAAGTCTCGATCAACCCAAAGGTTACTTCAGGTCAACACTGGGTCATCAAACTGGATCAGGACCGGCATTATAATCTCAAGGCTAAACTCCACTCAAGTTCAGACTTGTCCTCTGACGACTGGGTCATTCAACTGGGGCAGAACCGGCACTATATTCTCAAGGCCAAAGGTCAATTCAGGTCAAAGTGGGCCAGAACCGGCACTACTTAACTACTCTCTTACATTATAAAGTACATAAGAACAGTTTCTGTTTAGAAATAAAGCTGATTTTAAATGCAAGAACTATATTATCGTAATATTGTGAAATGGCGGATGCGCCGGGATAAATTGGCAAAAATCTTTAGATTCGCCGGTGCAAGAACGTCGAATTGATATCAAAAATACTTACAAATACGTTAAATTGCGTTTGGAATTAATAAATACACTGTAATCGTTCCAAAACTTGTCAAGAGCAATGAATACACGCCCGTTTTTACAATTTAAGACGTGTACATCTTTATTTCTCAAACAGTTTGACGATTTACCTCTAATTTAGTTGATTGGCCGGTTTTTCTCTAGCCTGTCTCATTAAATAGTAAAAGTCTCACATTACTAGGTACAAAACAAGAGTTCCTGGCAAGAAAACTAGCAGATTTTGCCTAAAAGAGCTCGTTTCATTTCTAAAACAGCGATAAATTGATTCCATTGCGTTTGGAATTAATAAATACACTATAATCGTCTCAAAACTTGCCAAGAACAATGAATAAACACCTGTTTTTACCATTTCACACGTTTACAGCTTCATTTCACGACAAATTTGACGATTTAACTCTAATTCCAGTCGATTAACCGGTTTTTCTTTATTCTGTAGCATTAATTAGTAAAAGCCTCACATTATTTTTTTATTCCGAACTGTCCATATTTATACCTGCTCCTAAATTTGTGCCATTTATCTAGTGTTAAAGTTTAAAGATAAACTTGTGTCTTATACCAAAATGTGCAGCAAATTGTGAGGAATAATTTTGTGGTAACGCTTTCTTTGTAAATATTGTGTAGTTGATGATATCAGGGATATTTGTTCATGCCTTGGTTTTTTTGGAGATAAAATTTATCTTCTGTTGAAAAACTTATCTCGGTGGGTGAAGAAATAGTTGGAATCCGCCATCGTTAGTTGGGCGTTACGACCCGCCTCCCAGTAGTGGTCACTGGGACCACTGCGCTGTCATTGGTAAACATAATATTTATATTTTCACCTGGGCGTGACCCTAACTACCATTATGTCTAACTTCAATTGCTGCCACTGTTTCAAGGAAACTACCGGTTCCAATTTTACTCAGTGCTTCAGTTGCAAACTGAACCTGCATTATTCCTGTATCAACTTGGAGCAAAAGGATTTTGATGCTATTGTCAAGTTGGGAACCAAGAATATAAAAATTGTGTGTAATAGATGCGAGGTTACTTTGTCTTCATTAGCTGACCTTCATAATAGTATTGAAACCGTTAAATCTACTTTGGAAAATCGACTAGGCCACATTGAATCTTTATTAAATGCTGCAATTATGACACCGGTTGTTAAGGAAGATATAATCTCTGAATCAGTCGAAAGAAGTTTACGTGCTTCCAACGTAATCCTCACCAACGTTCCAGAAAATGCTGGAGTTTCGGATGTAAATCTTGCAAATGATATTTTAGAAATTATAGATGAATCAGCTGTTGTGTCTCCGGAAAATGTTGTCAGATTGGGAAAATCAGTTGATGGGACGACCTCGACTTTTACGACTGGGCTTCAAGTCCGCTGAAATTGCGAGATTAGTATTACGAAAACGTGAGGCGTTGAAGAGGAATCCCCAATACAAAAATGCTATTGTTCGTGATGATAAGACCAGGAGCCAGCTGAGCTATCTTAAGGATCTTAGAACAGAACTTGATTCTCGGAAAAACCACGGAGAGAAAAATCTAACGATTAAGTATGTTAATGGTATACCGCAAATTGTAATTACAAATATTTCTACTAACAATTCTATTAATCATGCAAATTCAAATTTAAACTAACTTCGCCCAACGTCCCCAAAATATTTACCATATATTATCAGAATGTGCGTGGTATACGATCCAAAATCGATCAGTTATATCCTAATGTTTTAGATTTATCCTATCAGATTATTTGTTTGACTGAAACGTGGCTTGATGGTGTTATATCTAATAGTGAGATTTTTCCAACAACATATACCGTTTTCCGCTGTGACAGGAACAAACAAGCATGTGGACGCACAAGAGGAGGTGGATCCTTGGTGGCGGTAAATAATAAATTTAATTGTGCATCTATTGATTTATCGCTACTGGCAGACATAAATTTAGTAGACATAGCAGGCTGTAAAATATGTTTTTCTACTTATAGTATTTCTGTTTTTAGTGTTTATATTGCACCTGACATTTCTGTTCACGAATATGAATTATTCTTTTTAAACAAATACTTATTAACATTGATCATGTCGTAATACTCGGTGATTTTAATGTTCCAAAATTTTGTGATACAGATTCCCCAGACTGGAAGGTTATTTTAACTAAGAGATTCATGTCTTATCTAGACGTTGAGCAATGTAATTATGTGAGAAATGTCCATAATCGTCTTCTAGACCTAATTTTTGTGAGAGGGATTAAAGTTAATGTATTTTTAGATAATTGTCCATTGTTGGATCCTGATCCACATCACCCTCCCCTTGAAGTCAAAGTAAATTACGCCGACATCAAAGTAAAATATTTCCAATTTTCCACTGATACTAGAGTTTATAACTTTTGTAAAGCCAATTTCATTTACTTATATCAGGAACTATATAATACTGATTGGAGTTTTTTATATATTTTTGAAGATGTTAATTCAATTGTTGATGAGTTCTACAAATATCTGTATTACCTATTTGATATGTTTGTGCCGTGTTATAAATCTTTTAAAGCCAAATATAATTCATGGTATTCAGTTGGTTTAAAGCAAAAAATAAAAACCAAAAATTATTTTTATAAAAAATATAAGAAGTTCAGAACTGAATTCTATTATCTGCAGTTTTCGAAAGCAAGAAGTGAAACAAAGGCTTTGATACAATCAGACTACAAAAAATATTTGGAAGAAACTCAGAACAACTTAAAAATTAACCCTAAAAAATTTTGGGAATTTATACGTAATAAGAGAGGCCAAACTAGTATTCCCAATGAAATATTACATAACAATATCAAACTAGCGAATCCACCGGATATTGTAAATGGTTTTCAACAATATTTTTCTAGTGTATTTCACAATATATCAGATTTAGATTCCTACTCATCTATTCAAAATTCCTTAGATTGCAGTATTCCGTCCCTTTCTATTTCTATTAAAAGTATTACTGAAAATGACATAACTATGGCAACGCGGAAAATTAAACCTAACATGTGCTCAGGTATGGACAACATACCTGCATTCCTTATTAAAGACTGTTTTGGTGTGTTAATTGAACCACAGTAGTATGTAGGGGACTTGGGAAGGCCGTATCAATTAACTTTCACTTTCACTTTTGGAACATTAGGTTTAATGCCCCTCATTAAGACCCCATTATTGACATCATGACCTCGTTAATAATGCATTAGGTTTTAATGAGCATCATTAAAAACCCATTTTTTGAATCATGACCTCGTTTATAATGCCTTAGGTTTTAATGACCCTCATTAGATGGCGTCTAGACGGTAAAATTTGAAGTTTTTTTTTTTAGTCAACATGGCGTCTAGGCGATAAAATTTGAATCTCCTCTATTTAAATTATTTTGACATCATGGAAATTTTTCTATTCAAGATGGCGTCTCCTATATTTAAATTATTTTTACATCATGGAAATTTTTCTATTCAAGATGGCGTCTTGGCGCTAAAATTTGAATGTTCTGACTGTTCACAAGTTATACTGATAGGAATGATAGAATATGTCAAGAAATATTTGATATGTATTTATATTTTTATTAAATATATTTTATTATACAAAAAATACATGCAATACTTTACATCATTAAATAAATCAAACATAAAACATAAAAATACGTACAATTATTCCTACTGTGGGAATTCACGACGAAATAAAGTTAAAAAGGGGTATATTAAAACGAAATTACAAGTCACTAAATAAAAATTACAATTAAACACTGATTGGTCCTTTGGTAAAGGGTCGTACGGCTCGACGGGGTAGAATCTGCAAAATTACACGTTTTTGTCTAGGGGAAAAACTAAGTACCGTCACCACTGACCTGCGTCTCAACAACTGCCTTTAGGCGAGCCCATCGCCCTTGGCGGTACCATCGTGTTCTTCGGCTGGCGCTTGCGCATTCACGGTTCCTACAACTCGGCCATCCTGCGGGTCATCCGTCCCGGATGTCGAGGACGCTGATGAAGAAGAATCGTGCTCACGGGCCCATGGCTTCATGTACTGAGCACAGGTAGAGGTCTTCAACGGTCCTTCTTGCATACCCTCTCTGTGGATGTCGTAGGTGTCCTTTGGTTTTACTTTTGTGATCCGGTATGGACCAAGATACTTCGTTTTGAGCTTGCATCCTGGACCAAACTGAGTTCTCTTGATAGCAACTAGGTCGTTAACTCGATACTTGGCTGGTGGGCGTCTTCTCAGGTTGTAAGTTCGTCGATTTTCTTCTTGAACTTTCAGGATCTGATTCTTTGCTTCCTTTCTCAAGTTTCTTCTATCGTCATTGAAGTTTTCTAAAGTGGCATCTTTTAGTAACTTCATAATTTCGAGGTCGGTTGTTAACTTCATTTTCACTCCAAAAAGTAACTCGAATGGGGTGGTGTTTATACTTCGATGGTGAGCTGAATTAATCAATTGTTGTAACTTATCTACGTGTCGATACCATTTCGTAGAGTTTTCGACGGAAAGCTTTGACAATACTGGAATGATTGTTCTATTGATTCGCTCAACTTGTCCGTTGCTTCTTGGTAAACCGGTGGTTATTAAATGCAGTTCGATATTTTCTTCTTTGCAGTAATCTTGAAATTCTGCGGATCTAAAAGCAGAGCCTTTGTCAGCAATGATTTTAGTAGGATTACCGAAATTCTTTTGTTGTTGGCTTAGCTTATCTATCACTTCTTTCGTCGTCGTTGATTTCGTGGGGTAGAGCCAAACAAATTTGGTAAAACTGTCTATAACGGCTAGTATGTGATTGTAGTTCTTGTGCGTTGATTCTAATGGTCCTAAATGATCGATGTGATACGTGTCAAATGGAACATCTCCTTTTGGTATAGGATTTAAATAACCTTCTTGTTTTCCACTTTTACGATTAATCAATATACATGATACACAGTTGGCAATATATTTCTCGACCTTTTCATGCATCTTTGGGAAGTAAAAGTCTCGTTTAATTATTTCTTCTGTCTTTCTTGCGGCGAAGTGTCCAGTTTCGTGTGTTCTTCGTATTATTTCAGTGCGCATCGTCTTCGGCACGACTAATACTTCTCTGCCATCAACGAGTTTATATAACAGATTTCCTTTAATAAAATAATCTTCGTAGGATCTCAACTTCAATATATCTTTAATGGATCTCAATCCTTCGTCTTGCTCTTGTGCTTGTCTCATTTTCGGGATGATCTGGTCAGCTGTAACCGTCATTACAGGGTAACGGCTTAGGGCGTCGACATGCTTCATTTTTGAGCCTGATCTATGCTCTATAACGTAGTTGTATTCTTCTAAAAGCAATGCCCATCTTGCTACTCTCGTTGCTAGATCTTTTTTATCCATAGTCTTCTGGAATGCTGAACAGTCTGTTATGATTTTAAACCTTATGCCCAATAGGTATACTCGGAACTTCTTTAGGGCTTCTACTATCGCTAAAACTTATAATTCATAGCTAGAATAATTTTTTTCGGGCGGCGTAGTTTTTCTGCTCATATAATATACAGGGTGAAACTTCAGATCGTTTGAATTCTTTTGGAGCAACACAGCACCATATCCTTCTTTCGAGGCATCTGTGTGAACTTCCGTTTCATACTCTTGATTGTAAATACTAAGGACTGGCTCCTTTGATAACAGTGCCTTCAATGTTTCAAAGCTTCGTCGTTCCTTATCTTCGAAGCGAAATTCATGCCCTTTCTTCAGTAAATCGCTAAGTGGTTTGGCCAATATTGAGAAATTTTCAACAAATTTCCTGAAATAGCCAGCAAGACCTAGAAAGCTTTGTACTTGCTTCTGGTTCGTAGGTTCTGGATACGCCATAACTGCTTTGATTTTAAACTGGGATGGATATATCTTCCCTTCTTCAATAATGTGTCCGATAAATTCTATTCTCCTTTTCAAAAATTCACATTTCTTTGTTTGTATTTCAAGTCCATACTCTTCAGCTGTTTCTAATACCGTTTTCAAGCGATTAATACCTTCTTCTTCGTCCTTTGCTGGTATTATCAAGTCGTCCATGTATGTCAATACAAAGCCTTTCATTGACAAATCTCGAAATATGTTATTGATAAAACGTTGGAATACGGCGGGTGAATTACAAAGTCCAAATGGAACTTTCAAAAATTGAAACTGTCCATCACAGGTTACAAAGGATGTGTACTTTCTACTTTCTTCTTCTACATTCACATGAAAAAATCCGTTTCTTAAATCCAATGTGCTGAATATTCTTGCATTTTGTAATTTGTCCAACTGGTCCTCTATGAGCGGCAATGGGTAACGATCTTTCAGGATTACTTTGTTAATACGTCTGTAGTCGATACATATTCTTGGACTTCCATCTTTTTTCTTTACGACTACTACAGGGCTTGCATATTCAGATGAACATGGTTCCACTATCCCTTCATCAATCCAGTCTTTGACTTGTTTATCCACAATCTCTCTTTCGCTGAATGGTAGTCGACGTGGTCTTTGGTATATCGGTTTATCATCGGTTACTATGATAGACATCGTGACATTAGTATTCTTCTTGTCTTCTTTCCTTCTCGGGTTGTAGTTGGAAATAAGTTGTTCTATTCTCTCCTTCTTTTCTTGTGTTTTCATCAAAATTAATTATCGTTTCCATTTCCTGTTCCACATAGTCAATGTGCATTAAAGTTACGGATGGGGTTTTCTCAAAGTGTACGCCATCTTGATTTATGATCACTTGGGCTTGATTAATAATTTCTGTACCTATTACGGCTTCCATTTTCATTGACTCTCTTGTCACTACATAAACGGTGGCTGGAAATTCGTCATAATCTATGTTGATTTGAGTCTGAAAATATCCCAATGGCTTAATTTGAGTAACTCCTAACCCTGTCAAGACAAGGTTTGATGGACTTAATTCAGTGAAGTTAATCTTATTGACAATGTCTTCTCTCAGCAAATTTACTTGACTTCCTGTGTCGATTAATGCGTTAATCTCAATGTCATGGATTCTTATTTTCTTATGCATTTGATTTGATGTCATACTTGGTTTTACTTCGCACGTATTTACTGTCGCTTTATCTTTACCATCTTTCTTAACTGCTGCTTTGCATTCGGATGCCTTGTGACCAAAATTTTGACAATTAAAACATTTAAAACCCTTATCTTTATGTCTGCAATCGGTAGCTAGATGTCCTTTTAAACCGCAATTGTGGCAACGTACAATTGAATGTTTTGTTTTACTTTCTGCGTTTTTTGTGTTCTCATTCTTTACTTTATTAAAATTGTGGGGCTTCGCTTGGTTTGTTTTTATTTCCGAATAAATCTTAATTTTTCTCTTAAATTCTGCAATATTCGTAGCACCATGTAGAATTATTTTATTTCCAGAGTCGTCGTGAATGCCGTCTATAGTATATTGAATAAGAGCATCGTCTTCAATATGTCCTCTGTTCGCTAATTCTCTCATGTGTAGAAAATATTCTTGCACGGTTTCTTCTTTTTTCATTTTTCTCTCAACCATCAATTTGTGTAATTTAGCGCTATTTACTTTTTGTGAAAATTCCTTCTTAAGTGCTGTCTTTAATCGCTGCCATGAGGAAATACCTGTTTCGCTTTGAATGAATAGTTTGGCTAAATTCTTAAGAGACTTCTTTGCGAATATTAATTTTTGCAAGTTGTTCCAACTCAACAATACAGCGGTTTCTTCAAAATCATCGATCCATTTTTCTATTGGATAATCATCATTACCGTAAAATGGTCTAACCGAGTCTTGGACATCGTGAAATGTAATCGCAAATTTTGTACCGTGGCGCCTGGCGCCTCTTCCTTCATCGCTACTTCCGTCATTCGTTATCTCGTCCTCATCGACATCGTTTTCATCTCGTTCGTCTTCATCTTCCTCTTCCTCTTCTTCATTATTAGTAATTAATTGTAAGTCAATTAACCGCGACAAAATTCTTCGTGTCAACGCATCTTCTGTACCGGCATAATCTAATTTTAGGATGTTACATATTGATGTTAAATCGCCCATCGTTAGATTTTCTGCGGCATAGGCTATTTTGGCATTAAACTCTTCAGATTCTTGTGCAAAATTGAATCCATTAAATTCGCGTAGTCGCCTTCGATTTGACCTACCGCAATCCTCTTCAAAAATTAGCAGATGTAATGCCTTAATGGCCTTTACTGGGGCCGTGCTTAGATTTCTATTTACGGCTTCGATTTGTCCTAAATTTTCCATTATTCAATAATTAGGTCCGGCTTTAACAAGTTATTGGTCGTAAATTTCGTCGGCGGAGTTCTCAGAAATATTCGTAGAAATGAATTCGTTTCCTCATAAATTAACACTAAAATGCTACTTCTGGCCTTCCCGAATATAAAATCCGGTTACACGATATCTTCGAACTTTTTGTAAATAATCATGCGTTACTTACAATACTTACTTAAATCATGCGTTACTTACAAAAAACGACGTGAAGTGGGTCATGGATTGCATTACATCTCTGTCGGTCAATGAGGACCACGCACCTGACCGACAGAGATAAGATGCAATCCATGGCTCACTTGACGTCGTTTTTTGGTTGAACGCACGATAGTTTGCTACCAACAATATCAATAAATTTAGGAGAAATAAATGATATATTTATGTGAAATAAATATATTCCTAGATCAACATATATGTATACTGTAGATAAATAAATTATTCTTCTTCTCAATATATAAAGTTGTTTGCGGCAAATGTTAGTTTACTAGCATGAATTAAGCTACATGTTTAAGAAAAATGTACTGTTTAAGTCAAATAATTGGATATACTTGGGTGAAATATATATTTATTTCGAGCAAATAAATGCTTCAATTCTATGATTTCTTTGATTCAACTGCTATATTTATTTCGCCAAATCCAGGTCTGGCATTTATTTGGGACAAATAGATTTGATATTGTTTTAAAAGTAGTTAAGTAGTGCCGGTTCTGGCCCACTTTGACCTGAATTGACCTTTGGCCTTGAGAATATAGTGCCGGTTCTGCCCCAGTTGAACGACCCAGTCGTCAGAGGACAAGTCTGAACTTGAGTGGAGTTTAGCCTTGAGATTATAATGCCGGTCCTGATCCAGTTTGATGACCCAGTGTTGACCTGAAGTAACCTTTGGGTTGATCGAGACTTGAGCCTAGCTCCCCCCACCCCACGCCCACCTTCGAATAGCTCCCCTCCCATCCGACCGAGTATGCGCGCACATTGTTTATCTTCCTTCACTCCTATACCCTCTTATCTACAAGCTCTTTTATAAATATGCAAGTTTCTTGCTTCCAATTATTCATTTGTAACACGCTCTCTTAAGTTATAAACTATTAATTAGAAAACATGGCTTCATTTTTAAAGGAATTGAATAACTACTTTGATTTACAAAAGTTTGTTAAACAAGAAGAATGTTCTTAAATCCAAGTGGAGTAAATTTAAATTAAAATTTAAATATATCTATGTCGAACTCCACAAACTTTAATAACTGTAAGATTACTAATGGTACATGTTTCGGCAGAATACTTCTGCCATCATCAGCCCTAATTTAACAAGAGATTAATGATACAATTGATGAATTACAAGAGGGGTTCTTACCTTAAAGAATATAAAAAATTATGACATTGACGTAATTTTGAATTAAATTTGACGTTTTCAAAGGGTTACATGATTTTTAAAAGATTTCGTAAAAACAACATTTTATAAATGTAAAAATTAAAAATGGATCTAAGAGAATCTGGTAAGTTTGTTTGAGTGAAAAATTAAAATAGTGAATTAATAATGGGATTATTGAAGTTATTCTGTTCATTTAAACAAGATCTGTTTTCCAGTTTCAAGGCTTTCCTTATTTCCAAAGTCTCGAGAAAATCTAATTTCCGGCCTTTATTGCATTTATGAATAGACACTAGACTTGTTTCATTTGACGTAGTTAATTTATTCCCCAGCATCCCACCCAAATCTTGCTTATTAATTTTAAAAAACCTACTATTTAATTCTAATATGCCAACCATACATGCCCTAAATTTACATTCACTTTGTGAGACTGTCCTAGATCAAAATTTCTTTCAATTTAATAATAATTTTTATTCACAAGACTCAGGCTTAGCAATGGGCTCTAATTTGTCACCTCTTTTAGCAGAAATATTCATGAATAACTTGGAAGATCAGTTTTTAACTTCTTCACCTTTTAAAGATCATTTTCTCTTTTGGTACAGATATGTAGATGACATAATTGTTTTATTCAAAGGATCTGATTCTGAACTTGATAACGCACTCAGCAACTTAAATTCATTAAACCAATCCATTAAATTCACCGTTGAAATTGAAATCAATTCCCAAATCCCCTTTTTAGACTTGTTAATCACTAGAAATAATAATACTTTTGAATTTGACATTTATAGAAAACCTAGTATCACAGATTGCGTAATACCTTTTGACTCTTGTCACCCTGTTTCCCATAAATTTGCAGCTTTTCATTCCTTTTTCCACCGATTATTTTCTATACCACTATCAGATTCATCTTTTCAAACAGAACTTAATAACATTAAACAAATCGCTTCAAATAATGGATATTCTTTAAAAACTATAAATAAATTATACTATAGATACTGTAACAAATTCAAATACACACACTACTTGGTTAAAAATCCTTCAGAAACAATTTCCTTTTCAAATTCATTAACATATTTTGGCGTCGTCTCAGAGAAATGTTCTAAAATACTTAAGAAAAACGGTTTTAAAGTTTCATTTAAAACAGATAACAACTTATCCAGATTTTTTATTAAAAATAAAGATCCATTAGATTACAAATCATCATCAGGTGTATACAAATTAAGCTGCTCTACTTGTGAGTCATTCTACATAGGTCAGACAGGTCGCAAAATATCAGACCGTATTAAAGAACATTTCAGGCACATCTATAACAACACAGATCTTGATCCTCCACCATCAACACCTTCTTCTTTCGCCAATCATATATTAATAACGAAACATAGTTTTTCACCATCAAATTCAAAATTGATTCATAAATGCAATAAAGGCCGGAAATTAGATTTTCTCGAGACTTTGGAAATAAGGAAAGCCTTGAAACTGGAAAACAGATCTTGTTTAAATGAACAGAATAACTTCAATAATCCCATTATTAATTCACTATTTTAATTTTTCACTCAAACAAACTTACCAGATTCTCTTAGATCCATTTTTAATTTTTACATTTATAAAATGTTGTTTTTACGAAATCTTTTAAAAATCATGTAACCCTTTGAAAACGTCAAATTTAATTCAAAATTACGTCAATGTCATAATTTTTTATATTCTTTAAGGTAAGAACCCCTCTTGTAATTCATCAATTGTATCATTAATCTCTTGTTAAATTAGGGCTGATGATGGCAGAAGTATTCTGCCGAAACATGTACCATTAGTAATCTTACAGTTATTAAAGTTTGTGGAGTTCGACATAGATATATTTAAATTTTAATTAAAAGTTTGTTAGTTTGAAAACATTAGAAATCAAAAAAAAATTTAAAATTAATTCTTTTAGTAAGTGCAACACAGTGTACGGTGAGAAGATAGTCGTGGAAACGGATGCTTTCAAAACCGTGTTACCCCATCAATTCACTGCAAAATTCAATTCTCAAGTAATAGAAGATTTGAATAAGGAAATTACAAGTGGGAAGAAGATATACTATCTAATTAGTGAAGGTGCAGTAGGGCAAACAACCAACGTAAAGTTTACTGAAGAATGAAATCTACGAGAAAGAAGGCTTTTAAAGTAGAATTATTATATAAAAAAAAATTAGAAAAGTATCTTAAAGATCTAGATATATTAAAACAAGATATAAACATGTATCAAATACAAAATGGAATTAAAAATATAAAAATATAATGTAGAACGTTGCTTTATAATAAATATATATTTAAAAATGTTGTCGTATTATTTCATTATTTGAATGAGCATACCTTTAATTTTTATATAAAAGAAAATACTAATTGACGTCATAGGCAATATTAAAAGTGGGGATAGATTATATTTAAACTTCAACACATTTTACGAATTGTTTCATATTTAATATTATTTTCAGTGGTGATAGTACAACAAAAAAAAAAAAACAAAAAAAAATGTGGCAAATGTATAGCATGGATAAGTGGCCAAAAGCAACAGATGTGAGTTCAGCTGTTCAACGATTGTGGCATCAATTTCATGATTGTTACTTCGAAGCTTGTCATGCATCAGTTTATGATTCCAACTATGCAAGCCCTGAAATATATAAAGAATTAGCAACCAAGTATTCTAATGGAATGAATGATTGTGAGGACTTTTTGGCACAGAAAACTGATCTAAAAGGATTATGTGCTTCTCTCTTTGAACATAAATTACATTTATTCATTGAAGACTTGAAACAATTTTTACCGTACAATCTGGAACAACAGTACGTTGGAGCAGCAGAAAACAATTAATAATAATTAATTAATTTAATATATATATTTTTCTGAATAATATAATAAAAAATTGTTTTATTGTAGCAGTAATGAAACAAAAACGTGTTAACTTTAGCGAAAATATCATAATATATAATTTGAATGATCAAGGTGAGGACAGACGATCTTATTGGGTTAGTGATAGAGTGCGGTTTGAAAAAAGAATTTGTGAAGTAGAACTTATTCTGAAGCCAATATTAGAAAAAAAAATCAAGAAAATAATAAATACTTATGTTGTTTAACTTGGGAATAATATGTATTAATATAAGTAAATTAAACAATAAATGTAAATTTAAATTGTGTTTTATTCTAAAATTATACTTATAAAATAAAAATAAACAATAATATCAACAATTAAAATTAATACAAAATAAACAATAATAATTATATAAAATTACAACTAACAAAAAAATATAAAATTAAAAAGAAAATGAAATTTTTAGACTTAAACAAGAGTTATTAGACATGCAAAGAAAAACTTACAATTTTTTTAACTCATCCTTTAAATTTAGTGAAATGTTTTTAAGCTAACGCATCCTGTTTCCAAACTTTTAATACGGGTTGTAATTCTTGATTTCGTATCTATTAACTCTTGTTTAAGCCGACCTATTTCATCCTTATTTTTAAGGTACACTAATGTAGTTTTTTTTAAACATTCTCTAAATATGTTCTTAACTTCACCACCACCCTCACCACCCTCACCACCCTCACCATCCTCACCAGCTTCATTTTCACTAAACTCACTCCTAACACTAAATTGACTAAATGGGAAGTCAAGGTTTTCTTCTAGTTTGGAAAGGTCCTTCCTTCCCATAGGAGGCATGGAGCATTTCGGAACATCAATTTTTTTTAATTTTCTTACAGGCTCGTCAGGCTCGCACTCGTCAATCGGTCGTAAAGGTGGTGGTTGTGGTGGTTGATCAAGGGACTCGATAGCATTCAAGATATCGAATGAGAAGTCTTCTTCCTCTTCAATGTTGAAAGGAATATTGTTTATGATTGTTGGTGGCTGTGAAAAAAAAAAATAAAAAAAAATTAATAATCAAATTTAACTAAAAGAGAAAAACATTAATACTTACTTGAATCACCACATCTTCTAATATATGCACCTTTGGTGCATTCGTCTCCTTCTTTAAACTTAAACTAATTTTTCTTTTCATTTTGGTGACACAGAAAGCAAAGACCAAATGAAGCGCTTCAAACCTACTAAAGTTTATATAGGAAAAAAATTAGCAATGCATGCAAAATTCATCAGTTCACACGGTAAATAAGGTAAATACACTTCCAAAGGAAGTGTCGTTTATCTTAGGTGAACATACTTTACAGGAAATACTGAGGTGACAAAATGTTAGGGTCAATATATCGCACAGGAAATGCATTTTTGCAGAATTCCAAGGTGAACGCACTTCAAAGGAAGTCTCATATTACCAAAAATGTAATTTGACACCAAAAATGAAATTTGACAACAAAAAATGAAATTTGATACCAAAAATGAAATTTGACACTAAGAAATGAAACTTGACACCAAATAAATGTAATTTGACACCACAAAATGTCGAGTCAGCAAAAAATGAAACCTGACACTATAAAATGCTGATCCGGCAGAAAATGAAATTCGACACCAAAAATGGTCGAGTCAGCGAAAAAATGAAACTTGACACCAAAAATTGTTGAATCAACAAAAAAATTAAATTTGACACCAAAAATTATTATTTCAGCAAAAAAATGAAATTTGATATCGAAGTCAAAATCACTCTCATGTTGCGGTGTCAAATTACGGTGTCAGGTTACGAAAGGAGTAACAATACAATGTTGACGCAAGGGAACGGAAACATGCATTGATAGGTAAGGAGTATGATGATAAAAAAATAAATTGTTTTTTTTTAACGTAACGTAGAAAAGGGCAAAAGTTTCCTGTGACTAAAGGAGTGGGGATAGAAAAAAAAAGTATGCCAAAAGGTGCAGAAGGACTGAACGCACAAGCGCATATGGTAAAGATGACTTCCTGTTGAAAAGCCTTACGTCCACGAATTTTTAAAGTTTTTTCAAGGTCGTTTACATAAGACCTTATTTGAGCCGATTTAAAGGTCTATTAAAATAGAACCGAATAAACGCAACATGTGGGATTGTAAATTTTTCGCTCAAAATTTCGCCCCCCTACTAAAAAAAAAAGAGAAAAACGAAAAAAAAAACAAGAAAATATCTCCCACATGTTGCGCATATGCGGTTCTACTTCCATAGATGCGCCGCCCCACTACTAAAACATCGGACGTCTTGGCTTCTTAAATACTTTACTTTCCACTTTACAGTATCACCAGAGCTTTGCTACAAAGTCAACATGTTCATGTACAACGGAACGTTCCTTCTGTTCTCCGCTTTAACGCATAATATGCTGTTCGTCAATAGTCCTCTCAACGTTACGCAAGTGTTAGTTTCATTTCAATGTGATCCCACAAAATATGAACGGTCACCCATGGAGAGATACAATAACCAACTACAGGATCAGCAGATATTTACATACAACGTTACGGGGCAAATGGAACTATCATACAAGCTTAGATTTCTGTTTGGAGATTACGCTTACTGGGAAACTACTCAATGCAAACACATTGCCGAATATTCAACAAATGGTTTGACTGACTACAACAAACTAAAAAGATGTATGAGAAATCCGATGGTCTGGATGTGTACGCTCTTTGTTGTATTTTACCTACTTCTTATCATTGCACAATGTTTGTATTGGTGTTGTTAATTTGTTATTTTAAATAAAATACTTATGTAAATTACTTCTATGTTTTTCTTAACTCTTACTATATGGGAAAGCTGATCAGATGGAAAAAACAGAAAAAAAGCATATTATTAACACTTTATTTATGGGTCAGTCCCAATTGGGTTCAAAGTTTAGATTTAACTCTTTTAAATACGATAGGTCCTCCCACTGGGGACGTTTCTGCTGTTGGTCATGTTCCTGTTCCTGCTGCTGTTGTTTTTGCTGTTCCTTTTGTTCCTGCTGTTCCTGCTGTTCCAGCTGCTCCTGGCGGAGTTTATGCTCCGCCCAATGGCAGCGGTAGATATGATTTGACAGGCGGTGCGCCAACATAATGTGGTAGCGATTGTAGGGACAGACCCTAACGTCCTCTAAAAAAAAAAAAAAGATTAGAAAACCAAAACATTAAAATTTTATGTTACCAACCTTCCATAGGATCGTGATAAAAAGGCACCTTAACACCATTAATATGTTTACTCATTTTCATTAGCTTTAATCAAAAGTTAACTGATTTATTTTAAAGAGAAAACTCTTTATATTAGATTCACCTACCACTTTTTACTCCCACTTTTACAATCCCCTCCTTTCTATACAATAAAACTGCTGACGTTACACATTTTCGGAGAAAAACCGCCTACTTTTTACTCCCTCTTTTTACTATCACTATTTTACGCCCACTTTCTACAATCCCCTCCTTTCTTTATAATAAAACTGTTGACGTTATATATTTTCTCAGCAAAACCGCCCACTTTTTACTCCCTCTTTTTACAACCATTTTTTACTCACACTTTTTATAATCCCCTCTTTTCTTTGTAAAAAAAAAATATATATATTGACGCTAAATATTCTCTGATACTGTATGTATAAATAAAGAAAATTTCATATTAGATGTATTGTGCATCAATTTTTGTACATCGCAAGATCGCAAGATTAAGTGTGGAAACCATGGAGACTGTGACAGAGTTAGCTAAAAATTCGGTGAAATTAGTGCGTGAATATATATCCAAAATTAAATGTGTTGAAGAAGTGAATTCGATTTTGTTGCATGTTAATTACATAATTCGACTACTTCGAAAAGCAATTAAAAACAAAATTCATAAACAAAATGTTTTGGAAAATCTTCTTTCTTTAGAAGCAAATCTCTCTTATTTACAGCATTATCGTCTAAAACTCAAAAAAATGAAAAGCAATATGATAGTCAAAGCTGGGGAAGGGATGTCTGAAAAGTTAAAAAGCAAGATAAATGGATATGTGTCTTGGGAAGAAGTTAATTCATGTTTTAATGGAAGAATTCGTACTGGAATTATTTCCAATTATGATATTAAGGATCCTATAATTTTTCTGAACAGAGCTTTTCGATGCTTTTCTCTTAGAATTAAGAAAGAATTGAAAAAATCAATGTTAAAAATAAACGTAAATTTTACTGCTAATTTTATAAAGCCTCATAGTGGAGATATAGATTTAAAAACATTTTCCACAAAAAGTAATCCTATTGATTCATCAACCGATATAAAAAAATGGTATCAAGAAAATGTTACAGAGAAATTAACTAATAAGTTAGAAGAGTTTGCCGAAAAAGATTCTGGATGGGCTTTATATGAAATTTTAGGATTAATAGTCAATATTAATCAATATGATCCAATTAAATTTGGATATTCCACTTATATTTCAGTTCCAAATTTTATAAAAAATAAACATGCAGTAGTTAATGTTAATAATAATGATAAATATTGTTTTCTTTGGGCAGTTGTTTCATCCCTATATCCCACAAACAAACACTCTGAAAGAAAATCGTCTTATCCGCACTTTAGTCAAGTATTAAAATATGACAATATTGATTTTCCAATTACATTAAAAGATATAAAAAAATTTGAAAAACTTAATAATTTGACCATAAATTTGTATACAATAGGACAAAAGAAAAAAAATTTACCTTGCTCTCTCAGTGACAATTGCACCAACACTAGCAAAACAATTAATTTACTAATGTTACCAGCCGAAAATATAATATTACACCAATCAGAAAATAATTTCAATGATAATCAATTATTATATCATTTTACCTGGATAAAAAATCTTTCGGCTCTTTTAAGTAAACAGCTTTCAACACATGATCATAAAGTACACATATGCGAAAGATGTCTAAATTACTTTACTAACAAAAATTTATTGCAAAAACATAAAACGTATTGTCAAAATCTCAATAAATGCTCAGTAAGAGTGCCCAAAGAAGATGACAAATTTTTATCTTTTAAAAATCATCGTTTTCAAGAGAAAGTACCATTTGTTATTTATGCTGATCTTGAAAGTATTTTACAAAATTGTTCCAAAATTGAAGGACATCAATCAAAAATTACACCTTATCAAAAACATGTTGCGTTTAGTATTGCTTATTATTTTAAATGTTCTTATGATGATTCACTATCAAAATTTCGCTCATATCGTGGTAAAGATTGTATTCAATGGTTTGTGAATGAATTAAAGTTTATTGCAGAATATTGTGATGAGATATTTAAAGATATATTACCAATGACAGAATTGACTGCAGAACAAAATTCAAATTTTTCAGAAACTAGTACTTGTCATATTTGCAAAGACACTATTTCAAAGGATCAGATTAGAGTTCGAGATCATAATCATCAAACTGGATCATATAGAGGGGCGGCTCACCAAAATTGTAATTTAAATTATAAAGATGAGAATACTATACCTGTTGTTTTTCATAATATGAGCGGTTATGATGCACACTTTATTATCAAAGAGTTGTCAACATCAATCAAGGGAGCAATTAAGTTACTACCCATTAATAAAGAAAAATATATTTCATTCACTAAATTTGTTGATGGTACTAAAGTTAGTTTACGATTTATTGATTCTTTTCGTTTTATGTCGTCCAGTTTAGATAAGCTTTCAGCAAATTTGCAAGACGATCAAAAATTAATTACTAAGGCTCGTTGTAAAAATTTGAAAGAATTTTCTTTATTGAATAAAAAAGGAGTATTTCCTTATGATTATATAGACTCTTGGGAAAAGCTCGAAGAAAAAAAATTACCGCCAAGAGAAGATTTTTATACTCGACTCAATGATAACGAAATAAGTGATGTTGATTATTCTCATGCCATAAATATTTGGAATACCTTTAATATTGAAACAATTGGTGAATATTCAGATTTGTATCTTGAAACTGATGTTCGTCTTTTGGCTGATGTTATTGAGGCCTTTCGAAAAACATGTCATAATACTTATCAGCTTGATCCTTTACATTATCATACATTACCAGGTTTAACATTTGATGCAATGTTAAAAACAACAAATATAAATTTAGAACTTCTTACAGATATCGATCAAATCCTTTTTATTGAAAAAGGAATTAGAGGTGGTGTTTCTCAATGTTCAAATAGATATGGAAAAGCTAACAATCAATACATGAAAAATGAATATGATCCAACGGAAGCAAATACATTTTTAATGTATTACGATGTCAATAATTTATATGGAGCTGCGATGTCTGAATATCTCCCGTACGCAGGATTTGAGTTTTTGGAAGATTTTTCCATATCCGACATTTTAAATACCCCAGATGACTCTGACGTCGGTTATATTTTAGAATGCGATTTGGAGTATCCCCAACATTTGCATGATATGCATAGTGATTTACCTTTAGCTCCAGAACATATGGTTCCTCCGATCTCAAAATCAAAAATTCGAAAATTGCTCTTAACTTTGTATCCAAAAAAAAATTATGTTGTACACTATAAGAATCTAAAGATGTATCTCAGACTTGGAATGAAAATATCTAACGTTCATAGAGTTTTAAAATTTAAGCAATCACCGTGGTTAAAAGAATATATAGATTTCAACACAAAACTAAGACAGCAGTCAAAAAATGATTTTGAAAAAGATTTTTATAAGTTAATGATTAACGCAATCTACGGTAAATGTATGAAGAATGTAAGAAAGCATAAAGATATTCGTTTACTAACCAAATGGGATGGTCGGTGGGGTGTGCGTTCTCTTATTTCTAAGCCAAATTTTCATAGTTCTGTATATTTGATGAAAATTTAACAATTATTGAAATGAATAAATTGGAAGTATGTATGAACAAACCAATCTATGTAGGGTTTTGTATTTTAGATATTTCAAAAACATTTCTTTATGAATTCCATTATGATTATATTTTAAAAAATTTTAATAAAAATGTTAAGTTACTTTATACCGATACTGACAGCTTAATTTATGAATTCCACGTAGACGATATATATAAATATATAAAAAAAGATAGTCATCGTTTTGATACTTCTGATTATAATTTAAATAATATTTATGGAATTGAGTTACAAAATAAAAAAGTTCCTGGATTAATGAAAGATGAAAATAATGGTAAAATTATGCTTGAATTTATAGGTCTGAGATCTAAAATGTATGCATATACAGTTGAATGTGAAGACGATAAAAAAATTGTTAAAAAATCAAAAGGGTCCACAAAATCTTCCATCAGAAATATTACATTTAATGATTACAAAAAAAGTCTATTTGATCGTGAGGTAATTGAAAGAAATCAAAAGCTTATTAGATCCAAAAATCATGTAGTTTATTCTATTCAACAGAATAAAATTGTTCTTAGTCCGTATGATGATAAACGCATCCTTAATTTTCCACAAACTGATACAAAAGCTTGGGGCTATCAATATCATTAAAGGAAAGAAGAAAAAGTGGGGGAAAACGTAAGAGTGGGAATTAGACTGTATAAGACCATTCCACGTAAGAGAATCATTAGTCAGTTAGATACAAATCATGAATTTAAACATTGAAGTTGAATTGGAGGCACATATTGCTTCAGAAAAAGTTTATGTAAGCTATTTGAAAAACGCAATACGTGGATATGAAACGGTTGAATGTAAAAACTTGTTTCGTTCCTTGATTAAGAAAAATGATTATATTATACCTAGCAGTATATTTATATGGATTGCTAGATATGATGCTAACATTTGTTACAGTGAAATTGCTCAATTATTGAACAATAAGAAGAAAATGGATAATTATATTGATTCAATTGTAAATATTTGTAATAAAGAGAAACGTGAATACTTAAGTTTTAGTGAACTAACCTCACTTTTGCAAGGACACTGTTTAGAACATAACTTTTCTTTTATAGTGTATGTTTTAAACCTATTATCTTGCTTTAACTTTGGAGGAGCATCATATATGCTTTATCCTGTAACAAATATAAACAAAAATTATAAAAATCTTCAAACTTTAGTTGATGAGTTCATATGCGAAGCAGCTTATCTGGCTAATTGTAAAATATTAAAAAATTTCATTGTAGCTTTAATTATGAGAAATATAAATTATAAGTTTCAACCCTCAAATATAGAACGACATTGCACCATTCTAACTTGGATAAAGAAGAATATTTGTAAAGGAGAACAAAATCCAGAAAGCATATTGGGATGGGAAAATGGACCCGACTCAGCAAGATGGCCGTCTACAGAGCTAAAAGATTATAAAGAAACATTATCTTTGTTGCAATCTATTTCATAATATTGTAAAAGATGAGATATTAAATAAAAGATTTTTATATTTATATTATGTTTATTAAAAACCTTACACCCCTACTACTGTATCATCAAATACAGAAATACATTACTAAATAATCATATAATATAATAAATTTCATGTAAAATTATTGAATGCAAATTTTAATTAGATAATTCTGGTAACGCTCTGTGCTGGAATATATTTGGCCATACGGTCATGAAAAATTACGCAATAAGCGCTGGTCTTGTCTGGAATTGCAGTGCTTGTTTCGAATTCCAACCGTATAGATACTGGGCTTCTTTTCAAAGCTTCATTTTGCTTGCTACAGTCGATTACTGCTATCGGTGCAATATTTTTGAATTCTTCCGGTGTAAATATTGGTTCACACTCTTTTTCTAAAAATGAGCCTTGAAAATTGATAAACATATCATATAATATAGCAAACTGATTGTTAGCAAAATTTAAATTTAAATTATCATAGGGATACATTTCATCATTGAGATACACTTTAATGTTTGTTAAATTGCAATGATCAAAATGACTGTTATCTTTTAAAAGTTGATTTTTACGATCGGTTTGAAGTCCAAAAAATATGTATTGAGGTTTTTCGATAGATGTTTTAATTGGCCAGGTATGTCTCTGTGTTTGAGGTAATAAGGGATATTCATGAAATTCTCTGCTTCTAAATGGAATGTCTAATTCTTTACCACTAGCTAAAGTATCTATTAATTTTAGTCTTTCCGCATCAGATACAGCCACATGTGGCATCTTCCAAAATATTTTCGTTAATTGAACTTTAACATTTTTTGTTGCGTCCTCATATAGTAAGGAATTAACATCAGTGTTACTTCGAATTAGAACAAGTTCTTGACGTACATTTAAAATAACTTTTTTAAAATCTTCACATAATCCTAGAATTAACCTTAATGGTATAACTGCGTTAAAATGTCCAGTGCTTCCATCTATCAATGTGGAAGTTTCTTTGGGAAACCATCCGGCATTCTGAAGCGCGTTGCTTTGATTTTTATTATACGTTGCGTATCCTTTCATAATCGATGCCATACCGGGATTTCGTACTCGATCTATAACGTTTCCTGCAATTTCTAAACGTATTTCTTCAAAAAGTAGCAAAAGTCCATGGTTAACAAATCTAATATTGGGAGCTTCGACTTTTTTATTGTCTTGATCGGTGACTGTAACTTTTCCCTCCATGTATAAAGAGCTGTACCATGGCAATGTATATACATCTTGATGTTCTATGGGAATTCTAATTTCATCGTTGTTGTTGTATGAAGTTGATGCATAAGGTTGATGTGTACGTTTCTCAGCGTAAATGATCGAACTATCAAACACAGCTCTTTCATTTACATTTAAAACTTCAAAATTCATTTTTTATATTAAAACAGTAAATCCAAGTGATCTAAGGAACTGTCTGTTCTTCGATGTTAAACGTCTTGATGTATCACGACGACTGAATACACTCTTTTTATTAAAAGTATTTATATGATTAAAATTGTATTGCTTGCGAGAGTTATTAAAAATTATACCCATTACGGTTTTTTTATGATGACTTTTGGAGATGTAGTCTTACCGTTATGACTTCACCTCTAAAATTAACTAACTGACCATCTTGATCAGTTATTTTAAGGATTATTTCGTTAATCTGCTTTGTATTAATTGGTAGATAGATAACGTTTGATGGTGTCTCAACTATTCTATATCCAGGTGGGACTGTTGGAAAAAACTCATGAATGACGTGAACCTGACTACCATTTCTATATGAATCTATAACAATATTACATTCCACACATAAAGCATTGAGTTTTAGAATTTTAGCTGGAAAATCAGATGTATGAGTTCTATTGGCTTTTAATTTTTTTGGTATAAAACCTAACAAGGTTCCAATAGAATTTTCTTTAGAAAAATCTATGTCACAAGTACATTTTACTTCGGTCTTCAAGGTGTTATTGTTTCCGGATATTGTTAAAACAGGCTGTGGTATTCTTGATATTTTTCTTTTTTTATTGGGATTTTCATATTTTTCAGTTTTATTCTCTTTATATGCAAACTCCACTAATGCATTTCTAAGATACTTATAAATATCATCAATTTCATAAGAACCTTCTGGAATTTTGATATGTGCATCCTTGCCGTATACAGTTGTAAAGTGAAATATGTTGTTTGATTTATCTACATTTGGAAACGAGTTATACGTTTCTAAATTAATCAGACCTAATTCGTAATCACTGTCGTCTGTTAAAGTGATTTGAGGATAGTATTTGCTAGTAAGAATAGAACTTCTTCCTGTTAACGTAAAAGTCATTGACATTTTTGGAGAGGTAGTGTAACTCTGAGGGCGTTTAAGTAACAACTAAATGAATATGCTTTCTTTAAGATTTATTATAGTAGTATAAGAATTGTAGACATAAGTGACCACAGTTCACACTGTTAAAAGTTTGAAATTTTTCATGATTGTATATTACGTTACAAGTACCGTTGCTTTTTAAATATTTAATCAACTCAAGTGGTGGTCGGAGGTCTCCAAAACTATCAAAATATAGCACATTTTTACCATTTTTTCTGTATGCTGTCCAATGTGTTCCAGGACCTTCTTTGTTATCTAAATTTACTATACCACATTCATTAAAGTAAACATTTTTAGGTAAAGAGTTTTTCATAAACACACCTCTAAAGTTATGAATTTTTAAAATTTTTATAAATTTATATAAATCAATATTAGTTAACGCTCTTTTAGGAAGGTTTATCGGAAGTTTTTTTGAAGTTTTGAAGGGGCTAAAAAAAGACCAAGACCTGATTTGTATGGCTTCAAATATAAACCACCAACCTGATTTTCCTAAAGCGATTGATTCCATCGTTTGGTTATGTCGCTGTTTTTCTTTAAGTTGTTGTTTAGCTGCACTAGCATCATTTACAGCTTTCGCAACAGCAGCAGCACCTCCACCTAATGATCCTAAAGCTCCTAGAGCAGCAAAGATAGGCAACAGAGGTAAAAATCCTCCAGCCTTTGGTACTGGGATTACTCGCAAGGGTCTTACTTTCTTTTTGCCTCTAAAAGCCTTTACCTCTTTTATGGCCGCGCTAATAGCATCATGGGTGTTTATAAATTTTTTATTTTTTAACACAGACTTAGCCTTATCTGTTAAATCTCGAAATTTAATTCTTTTTACTTTAGAACGACTTTTACGTTTTTTAATTTTTTTATCTTTGCAACCCATACCAAGTTTTACTTTAGTTTTCATTGCTGCAGCTACGCTTAAAGCGGCTGCTTTTTCACCAAAAGATGCGTCCGATGATCGAAGTCTGTTTTTGGCTTCTTGAAAAAGTTTATCGTCGGCAATATGTCTGTTATTTAAGTCTTTATTTTGACTATAAGCTATGTCGTGTGCTTTACACGCTTCATCTAATTTGTTGATTCCTTGATCTCCTCTGGCTAGTCTTTTTGCTAATTTAGTACCAGGTCCACAAAACTTATATCCTGGAATGTGAAGCTCAAATGGTAAATTGTTTATTACGGAATTTACTAGACCACCTCCACGTAGTGTCTTTTTTGAAACCTTTTTACGACTGAGAACTTTTCTTTTTTTTACCATCATTTATACTTTTATATATGCCACTACAACACTAGCATTACTGAAATAAATTTCTAATTTATCTCCTATTTATACTCTTTGATGAGTCTATCTTAAACCAGTTTGCAAGTAAGATGCGAGTAATACAGCAACCGGTTAGCTTACCCTTAAATAACAATGATGTATGTGTTGTGAATAAATATCAACGACATGGCACACTTTTGCCTCCTACAATTCGATCTATTATTGTAGGGCCTTCTAACTGTGGGAAAACGAATCTTATGATTAATCTGATTGAACATCCTAATGGTTTAAGATTTGAAAATATTTATATATTTTCGAAATCCTTATATCAACCAAAATATTCCTATTTGGAACATTTACTGAAACCTATTAAAGGAATGAATTACTTTGCTTTCAGTTCTTTGGAGAACAACATACCACCTCCGAATGAAGTCAAACCGAATTCTTTATTCATATTTGACGATGTTGCATGTGATAAGCAAAATTTAATGAAAGAGTACTTTAGTATGGGACGTCATAGCAATGTGGACTGTTTTTATTTATGCCAAACGTACGCTCACATTCCTAAGCATTTGGTTAGAGATAATGCAAATTTCTTAATACTTTTTAAACAAGATAACTTAAATTTACGACATATATATGAAGATCACGTAAATACGGATGTTCCTTTTGATACGTTTAGAGAACTGTGCTCGTTCTGTTGGAAAGATAATTATGGGTTTTTAGTGATTGATAAAGACAGTGACCTTAAAAACGGTAGATATCGAAAGGGTTTTGATAGTTTTATTGATCCTGAATAACAAAATAATTGTTTCAGTAGTAATAAAATACCTCATAGATAGTTCTTCTGATCAGTTTTCAAGTTTTCATCAACTAGCAAACCAAGAAGCACAAAGTTAAAATGAATTTAAATGAGACATTATTTACAACAGTTGATTTAAAAAAAAAATTAATTAAAAAGAGAAACGAATTAAAACATAAAATGGAGCTACTGAAGGAAGGACAGTTTCATGAGGAGAAATTTTTTTTTCCAATTACTAAGCATTTGGAAACAATCGTAGACAAATTAGATGAAAAAAACGTTTTGCATACACCTAACCTTGATGTTGCAACTTCTAAAACAGAGCAGAATGTGAAATCGTTTGATGTTCCAAAGAAAGATGTGGATTTAGTAACACCGACTAGCAATAAGATAAAAATAAATCTATTTCCCAACAGTTATAACACTCCTGCTGTAAGCGATAAAAATCAAAGCAGAATAGTTACCAAAGTCACCAATCTAAAAAATAAAATTGACGCTTTGAAAAATGATTTTACGCCTAGTACATCAAAAGAAACAGTTTTAAAAGAGGAGAATAAAGATGAAATAATTGCTGACTACAATCCCAAACAAGATGTAGATGACTATGGATTTGATGAACTTTTGGATCTATCTGTATCGGAAAGTAGAAATAATTTAGAGACAGTTATTGATACATCAATTTATGAAAAATATTTAGATGAATTTGATGAATTGCCAAGAACATATATCGATGCTATGTTACATGATAAAAAGAATGAAAATTTCGATCATAGAACTGGAGTCCGACATGATAGCTTTCAAGAAAAATATTTTATTGGTTCATCGGAAATAAATTTTGTTGGTCCTGATATAAAAATATCTAATATGATTTATAAAGAAACACCTGGTCTCTATGAGCTATTATTTAAAAATCACCCTTTACAATACACAGATAAAGACTTGCAACATTATAAACAAATTTTAGACGTTAGTAGTGCATATAAAAAAAAATTTGATCCAAACGAACAGGTATTGGGAACAAGAAATCTCAAATATAAAAACATTATAGGACCTTTAATTGCTGGAGATTGTAAAAAAAGTACCAAAAAAAAGACTGGTAAAGGAATGTTTAAAGAACTTAGTAACAATTCAGTTGACTATATATACTGGGATAATCCAAATGAATTAGTTGATCGGTTGCGTTTGTTAGTTGCCTCTCAAGCAGCAGGTCATACGGGTCACAGAAACGAAATTGTTGCTATAATTGAAGAATTACGTGAATCTGGTATAATAAAGTAAGATGACTCTTGATAAGTTCGGTCGTCATATAGTAAAACATGCTAGAACAGATAGTAATACAAGCACTGACTCAGTTAACATATCAAAATATATGTACTACAACATCATTTTAAATTTTGAATCTAATGAGCTTGTAGATAAAAAATTTATATTGAACTCAGTAAATCCATACTATATTTTTCCTTTAGAGTACGCTTTTATTGATAATGTAAGATTTTTTAATACAAATGATGAGGATATTGTCACATTAATAAATGAAAAGCAGATTCATAAACATGAATTGCAAAATTTTCCGTTACAACAAAACGATTGTTTGTCATTCTTATTCAATTCAACAAATGATAATAACCTTACATCAAGTTTACGGGCAGAAATTATCATAAAATGTCCTGTTAAATTTGAAGATTCATTAGTTCAGTCTGAGCAAGCAGTATACAAACAATTTCCCGTAAAATAAAAGTAAATATGAAACGTAAAAAAACTCCATTTAAGCCAACTCCAATCAAAAAAGATATTGTTTCGGAATTACATAAACCAGCAAGAATTAATTTCCGAAGACGAAGAGTTATTGTAAAGGGTATCAACGAAACGTTACATGCAGATCTTGTTGAAATGATTCCTTATTTCAAAGAAAATAAAGGATTTAAATATATACTTGTAGTAATTGATTGTTTTTCTAAATACGTATGGGCTGTTCCTGTTAAATCTAAGGATGCAAATGAAGTTACTGTTGCTATGGAAAAAATTTTGTTATCGCTTTTGATTCTACCAAAAAATTTGCAAACTGACCAAGGAAAAGAATTTTATAATGAAAAATTTAAAAAATTAATGGAGAAATATAAAATAAATCATTACAGTGTGTTTAGTTTAAAAAAAGCATCTATTGTTGAAAGGGTAAATAGAACATTAAAATCCCTAATGTGGAAGCGTTTTAGTTTACAAGGAAATTATAAATGGCTGAATATGTTAGCTATCATAGTAAATGAATATAACAATAGTTATCACAGAACAATTCGCATGAAACCAACACAAGTTAATAAACGAAATGAACAATCCATATTGAAAAATGTTTACACTCACATTAAAATTGCAAACAAACATAACAAGTATGTCATTGGTGATCACGTTAGAATTAGCAAATACAGAGGTACTTGTGAAAAAGGATACACACCTAATTGGTCTAATGAAATTTTTACCGTTAAAAAAGTGAAATTAACTAATCCAACAACATATTTACTAGTAGATGAAAGAGGTGAAGATATTTTAGGTGGATTTTATGAAATGGAACTACAAAAGGTAAAACATCCCGGTGTTTATTTAGTTGAAAAGGTTTTGCGAAAAAAAGGAAATAAAATTTTAGTCAAATGGTCAAACGCCCACAACAGTTGGATAGATAAACAAAGCATAACGTAATCAGTCTAATATTTCTCTTACAGCAGCTGTATAAATAGTTGGAGAAACAATAAAGCTAGCCTATTCAAAAAATTAAATTTCTGGCGATGAGGTTTGCTACCGTTGATATACAAGGTTTTAATATTCCAGAATTTATTGTTAAGGAATTAACCATTTTTGATGGACGTACAATTGTACATCATACTTTTAAGCCGACGAAATCCTATCACAGATTAGACGACAGCATTAAGAAATGTGATATTTAGAGATATTTAGAGCAACATCATCATATGTTGAGATATCATAGTGGAACAGAAGAGCAGCAAAACGCATCAGTTATTTTGAAAAAAATTATTACTGAAAAGGATATTGATGTGGTGTACCTCAAAGGACAAGTTAAGGCGAATTATATACGAAAAGCACTGGAAGAACTATGTCCTAAAATTATAGATTTAGATAACAGAATGAACTCTCCTAAGTTATGTAAAGAAATCCCTATAGGATGTAATAATCACATCATTAGTTCTAGTAAGAATAAAAAATGTATATGTTCTTTAAGTAATGTCAAAAAATTGTATAACTGGATGTATGAATCACTTCCACAATAAAGTTAATAAAACCTTAAATTTATATAATATTTTTTAACCCTCTAAATTAAAAACTGCTCAAAAATTAACCCAAGATGGGCGTGGGGTGGGGGGAGCTAGGCTCAAGTCTCGATCAACCCAAAGGTTACTTCAGGTCAACACTGGGTCATCAAACTGGGTCAGGACCGGCATTATAATCTCAAGGCTAAACTCCACTCAAGTTCAGACTTGTCCTCTGACGACTGGGTCGTTCAACTGGGGCAGAACCGGCACTATATTCTCAAGGCCAAAGGTCAATTCAGGTCAAAGTGGGCCAGAACCGGCACTACTTAACTACTTTTAAATAAATACTTCTCTCGGTGTAGTGAGGCATACAAATGCACTTGCTCTATATATTGCAAAACGACGCAACTAATAACGGCTATTAGAAATTCTTGACAAGGGCAAATTGACGTCACATTTGTAATGAGGTATCGATTATTTGGAGGCTGTCGAGCGTGTTTGAAGATTTCCTTACTTACTTTTAAATGTTAATAATGTATCCAACTTAAGAAAAGAAAAGATGAATCTGATAGTGGTATACAAAATAATCGGTGGAAAAAGAATGAAAAGCTGCAAATTTATGGGAAACAGGGTGACAAGAGTCAAAAGGTATTACGCAATCTGTGATACTATAAATGTCAAATTTAAAAGTATTATTATTTCTAGTGATTAACAAGGCTAAAAAGGAAATTTGGGAATTGATTTCAATTTCAACGGTGAATTTAATGGATTGGTTTAAAGAATTTAAGTTGCTAGTTCAGAATCAGATCCTTTGAATAAAACAATTGTGTCATCTACATATCTGTACCAAAAGAGAAAATCATCTTTAAAGGGTGAAGAAGTTAAAAACTGCTCTTCTAAGTTATTCATGAATATTTCTGCTAAAAGAGGTGACAAATTAGAACCCATTGCTAAGTCTGAGTCTTGTGAATAAAAATTATTATTAAATTGAAAGAAATTTTAATCTAGGACAGTCTGACAAAGTGAATGTAAATTTAGTGCATGTATGGTTGGGGTATTAGAATTAAAATAGTAGGTTTTTTAAAATTAATAATTAATTAATTCTTTTTTCCACCTATTATTTTGTATACTACTATCAGAATCATCTTTTCAAACAGAACTTAATAACATTAAACAAATTGCTCCAAATAATGGATATTCTCCAAAAACTATAAATAAATTATACTTTAGATACTATAACAAATTCAAATACACACACCACTTGGTTAAAAATCCTTCAGAAACAATTTCCTTTTCAAATTCATTAACATACTTTGGCGTCGTCTCAGAGAAATGTTCTAAAATAATACTTAAGAAAAAACGGTTTTAAAGTTTCATTTCAAACAGATAACAACTTATCCAGATTTTTTATTAAAAATAAAGATCCATTAGATTACAAATCGTGATCCGGTCTATACAAATTGAACAGCTCTTCTTGTGAGTCATTCTACATAGGTCAGACAGGTCGCAAAATATCAGACCGTATTAGAGAACATTTCAAGCACATCTATAACAACACAGATTTTGATCCACCTCCATCAACACTTTCATATTTCATCAATCATATATTAATAACGAAACATAGTTTTTCACCATAAAATTCCAAATTAATTCATAAATGCAATAAAGGCCGGAAATTAAATTTTCTTGAGACTTTGGAAATAAGGAAAGCCTTGAAACTGGAAAACAAATCTTGTTTAAACGAACAGAATAACTTAATTAATTAATTTTTTACTACTCAAACAAACTTACCGATCCATTTTTAATTTTTACATTTTATAGAATGTTGTTTTTACGAAATCTTTTAAAAATCATGTAACTTTTTCGAAACGTCAAATTTAATTCAAAATAACGTCATAATTTTAAATATTCTTTAAGGTAAGAACCCCTCTGTAATTCATCAATTTTTATCATTAATCTCTTGTTAAATTAGGACTGATGATGGCAGTAGTGTTCTGCCAAAACATGTTCCAATTGTAATTTTGTGTTTATTAAAGTTTGTGGAGTTCGATTTAAATATATTTAAATTTTAATTTTTCTGTTTATTATTGATTTATCTGAACCTTGTAATAACTTAAAATTTGTTGAAATTACTTTAAATTTAAACGTGTAAGATAAACTGGCAAATTTCTTCTGGTATCCAGAAAGAAGACCCAAATTCAGAACTACGATACACATTCAACTCACAATTACGTTTACGCAATCTGAATCAGAAAATATTAAAGTTGAAGAAACACGGCTTGATAATATTTATCTGCTAGGAATTTTTAAAAAGAACTGATTTTACAAACATGTGTCAAAAAAATAAACGCGTTCGCACAAAAGTTGGTCGAAAAGATTCTCACTTATGACTCAAGTACTTCGTCAGGCTCATTTCACTTTTTCTTAACATTTCAATTTCTCGATTTACAGGTTTAAAGTTTCTTAGATTCTTGTTTACTCGGGTCCTGAACGTCTTAATTTCTCAGATTTTCTGAATTTTTAATTTCGCAGATATATATTCATCGCCTCGTTTTATGTTTTCAAATTGCTCTCGAGTTTCTAACTTTTCGTCTCAAGGTCTTAAGTTTTCAGTTTTTTAGGTTCTAACTTTTCTTAAAATTTCAGTTGCTCAATTTACAGGTTTTAAAGTTTTATAGATTCTTGTTTACTCAGGTCTTGAATATCTTAATTTCTCAGATTTTCTGAACTTGTAATGTTGCAGATATTCAGTTCACCTTCAGAGATTCTGCTTAATTTCGTATGTAGCAATAATTGTAAAATGACGTCCGGTCGTCTGTTTAAAATTCAGTGGCAAATTTTATTTTATTTCCTTCTGATATTACTAATGCAGCTTGAAAAGTAGTTTAAAATTCCTAGCAGATAAATATTATCAAGCCTTGTTTCTTCAACTTTAATATTTTCTGTTTCAGATTGCGTAAATGAAATGGTAAGTTGATTGTGTATCGTAGTTCTGAATTTAGGTCTTCTTTCTTGATAGCAGAAGAATTTTAAGTTATTACAAGGTTCAGAATTAAAGAATATTTAAAATTATGACGTTATTTTGAATTAAATTTGACGTTTCGAAAAAGTTACATGATTTTTAAAAGATTTCGTAAAAACAACATTCTATAAAATGTAAAAATTAAAAATGGATCGGTAAGTTTGTTTGAGTAGTAAAAAATTAATTAATTAAGTTATTCTGTTCGTTTAAACAAGATTTGTTTTCCAGTTTCAAGGCTTTCCTTATTTCCAAAGTCTCAAGAAAATTTAATTTCCGGCCTTTATTGCATTTATGAATTAATTTGGAATTTTATGGTGAAAAACTATGTTTCGTTATTAATATATGATTGATGAAATATGAAAGTGTTGATGGAGGTGGATCAAAATCTGTGTTGTTATAGATGTGCTTGAAATGTTCTCTAATACGGTCTGATATTTTGCGACCTGTCTGACCTATGTAGAATGACTCACAAGAAGAGCTGTTCAATTTGTATAGACCGGATCACGATTTGTAATCTAATGGATCTTTATTTTTAATAAAAAATTTGGATAAGTTGTTATCTGTTTGAAATGAAACTTTAAAACCGTTTTTTCTTAAGTATTATTTTAGAACATTTCTCTGAGACGACGCCAAAGTATGTTAATGAATTTGAAAAGGAAATTGTTTCTGAAGGATTTTTAACCAAGTGGTGTGTGTATTTGAATTTGTTATAGTATCTAAAGTATAATTTATTTATAGTTTTTGGAGAATATCCATTATTTGGAGCAATTTGTTTAATGTTATTAAGTTCTGTTTGAAAAGATGATTCTGATAGTAGTATACAAAATAATAGGTGGAAAAAAGAATTAATTAATTATTAATTTTAAAAAACCTACTATTTTAATTCTAATACCCCAACCATACATGCACTAAATTTACATTCACTTTGTCAGACTGTCCTAGATTAAAATTTCTTTCAATTTAATAATAATTTTTATTCACAAGACTCAGACTTAGCAATGGGTTCTAATTTGTCACCTCTTTTAGCAGAAATATTCATGAATAACTTAGAAGAGCAGTTTTTAACTTCTTCACCCTTTAAAGATGATTTTCTCTTTTGGTACAGATATGTAGATGACACAATTGTTTTATTCAAAGGATCTGATTCTGAACTAGCAACTTAAATTCTTTAAACCAATCCATTAAATTCACCGTTGAAATTGAAATCAATTCCCAAATTTCCTTTTTAGCCTTGTTAATCACTAGAAATAATAATACTTTTAAATTTGACATTTATAGTATCACAGATTGCGTAATACCTTTTGACTCTTGTCACCCTGTTTCCCATAAATTTGCAGCTTTTCATTCTTTTTCCACCGATTATTTTGTATACCACTATCAGATTCATCTTTTCTTTTCTTAAGTTGGATACATTATTAACATTTAAAAGTAAGTAAGGAAATCTTCAAACACGCTCGACAGCCTCCAAATAATCGATACCTCATTACAAATGTGACGTCAATTTGCCCTTGTCAAAAATTTCTAATAGCCGTTATTAGTTGCGTCGTTTTGCAATATATAGAGCAAGTGCATTTGTATGCCTCACTATACAACGATTCTCACTGCAAATTGTAAGTGTACCTAACTGTGTGTTTTTTCAAAGTTTCTTTTCAAATATTTCTGGTAAGTTATATTATTATTTTTATTTATTAAGGTTGTTTTATAATTTATTATTTTAATTTAAGAAATGGCTCCTGTCGTAAAGCGCACTAATGCCCAAGATGCCGGACCAGAGAGCCCTAAAATAAGAATTTTGGCGAACCAGTATCCGATCATTGCGATGGACTACATCGTCGACGATAGCGTACTGATAGCAGGCGTTATGACGGATATGGATGAAGAAATTAATGGTTCTAAAACGATTAAATTATTGATGATGAACTCATTTTGGAGTAAATTTAGACAGAGGGAAAATTAACAGTGAAATACGGAATATAACTTTTTTTGAACACGTTTTTCTTTTTGGGTTAAAATTAGTTTAGCTCGTTTTGGGGTAAATTGGACAGATATGCCTCATTGTAGATTAATGTTTTACTATTTATATATTCGTCAAAATTTGAGTGCTTCGGTACTTTCGACCAGTTTCTAATAATGGTATTGGAAAATTAAACAGACGACCGGACGCCTTTTTACAATTGCTAGATACGAAATTAAGCAGAATCTTTGAAGGTCAACTGAATATCTTAATTTCTCAGATTTTCTGAATTTTAATGACGCGCCTATCCAGTATCTCTAAATATTTAACCATACATGCACTAAATTTACATTCACTTTGTCGGACTATCTTAGATCAAAATTTCTTTCAATTTAATAATTAATTAATTCTTTTTTCCACCGATTATTTTTTATACCACTATGAGATTTATCTTTTCAAACATAACTCAATAAACGAGGAACGTAAATTTACTGGCACGTTTGTTGCCATAAAAAAGGGATACCAAATTTTGACCACATACGAAATTTGGAAATACAACGTAGAACAATCTGATCCAGTGAGTAAATCAGATGGTTTGTTTGCGGAATACGTAAATAACTTTTTAAAGCAAAAAGTTGAAAATAGCGGGTGGCCTGGTAAGTGTCAAACTGCAGAAGACAAGGACCAGTATATAAAATTGTATTTTGAAAAAGAAGGCATAACCTTACAACCAGAAAACATTTCACATATCGCGGGGCTTCGATTTAACTCCAAATTAATGTTAAATAGTTTTTGGGAAAAGTTTGGTCAGAGCGAAAATATGATGCAGTCATCAATTATACAAGACCCTAAAAAATTTCATGACGTCAGAATAATTTTCCAAAAGTAAAAACTAAAAGTATGTTAATTGAATTTCAAGATTGCGGTAAACAAAGTTTTTACGTTTTCACAATAGGTAAAAAAATAGAAAAAGATACATGTAAAATTTTTTGTTAAAAACATTCCTAAAAGAACTGATTTACAAACATGTGTCAAAAAATAAACGCGTATATAAGTATGTACAAAAGTTGGTCGAAAAGATTCCCACTTATGACTCTCGTACTTCGTCAGGTTCATTTCACTTTTTAGGTTCTAGCTTTTTCTCAAGATTTCAATTTCTCAATTTACAGGTTTAAAGTTTCTTAGATTCTTGTTTACACGGGTCCTGATGGCTTCCGGTTGTTTGTTTAATTTTTCAATACCATTATTAGAAACTGGTCGAAAGTACCGAAGCATTCAAGATTTCACGAATATATAAATAGTAAAACATTATTCTACAATGAGACATCATGGCTCATAAGATCATGTACTGGATTTCGACGGTTACAAGACTCGTTTCACGCTTTACCCTATGAATTTAGAAACTAATAGTATGTAAGGTAGTAGGAATAATTGTACGTATTTTTATGTTTTATGTTTGATTTATTTAATGATGTAAAGTATTGCATGTATTTTTTGTATAATAAAATATATTTAATAAAAATATAAATACATATCAAATATTTCTTGACATATTCTATCATTCCTATCAGTATCACTTGTGAACAGTCAGAACATTCAAATTTTAGCGCCAAGACGCCATCTTGAATAGAAAAATTTCCATGATGTAAAAATAATTTAAATATAGGAGACGCCATCTTGAATAGAAAAATTTCCATGATGTCAAAATAATTTAAATAGAGGAGATTCAAATTTCATCGCCTAGACGCCATCTTGACTAAAAAAAAAAATTCAAATTTTACCGTCTAGACGCCATCTAATGAGGGTCATTAAAACCTAAGGCATTATAAACGAGGTCATGATTCAAAAAATGGGTTTTTAATGATGCTCATTAAAACCTAATGCATTATTAACGAGGTCATGATGTCAATAATGGGGTCTTAATGAAGGTCATTAAACCTAATGTTCCAAAAGTGAAAGTGAAAGTTAATTGATTTGGCCTTCCCAAGTCCCCTACATACTACTAACCACTTTTATTTATTTACAACAAATGTTTAAATACGTGTACCTTTCCTGTTGCCTGGAAAAAATCGAGAGTTTGTCCAGTTGCAAAAGGTACGAATTTACATGATGTATCAAATTATCGACCTATATCAATAATCTCAAATTTTGCTAAGATATTTGAGAGCATTCTGTACAGTTATATATATCCTAGTATTAAAAATTTAATTTCCGTTGATCAACATGGTTTCATGGCAAATAAATCTACTGCGACTAATCTAACTTGTATAGCCCAATACTTATCTAACGCTATTGACAATAGGCAGCAGGTTGACGTGATTTATATGGATATGTCAAAGGCGTTTGACAAAATATTACACAAAACGTTAATAAAATTAGATAAATTAGGGTTTTCTGAATCGTTGCTGCAATTGTTATCTTCATATTTATTTGAGCGTCAGCTGGTTGTTGTCTATAATGTTTTTATGTCTGATAGTTTCACACAAACATCTGGAGTACCGCAAGGATCAAATCTTGGACCGTTACTGTTCTTGATGTATATTAATGATATTGTTCATTGCGTGCATAATTCTAGATGTTTGCTTTATGCTGACGATATAAAAATATTTAAAATAGTTAAGAATTTGGAAGACTGTGAATCAATACAAGATGATATAACTAGACTGGATAACTGGTGTAAATGTAATGGCTTAATGTTTAATGTTTCTAAATGCGAAGTTATTCAATATACCAAAAGAATGCATCTGATTAATTATGACTATACTATAAATAATCTTGTTGTCACAAAAAATACGACTTTTAGAGATTTAGGAATAATTTTTTATTCAAAATTATCTTTTAATGATCACATGCAGAACATGGCTCAAGTTGCACTTAAGACATTCGGGTTTATAGTTCGTAATACCAGATCATTCAAAGATGTAGATGTTTTAAAAAGTTTATTTTTTAGCTTAGTTAAGAGTCGTCTTGAATACTGTTCTGTAGTGTGGTCACCATTTTATAAGTGTGCGAGTTCGAATATGGAAACTGTCCAGAGATGATTTTTAAAATTATTATATTTGAAATCACACTCGCAATACCCTCCACGAGGTATAGATCAAGGCGATTTACTTAATGAATTTAATCTAGATTCCCTAACTTTTCGTAGAGTGGTGTGTGATGTTACATTTTTATACAAATTAGTAAATGGTACTATTGATTGCTCTGAACTTCTTTCACAGGTTTACCACCACATACCCACATTACAATTAAGGAAATCTTTGACATTTAAAACATTAGCTTCAAAAACAAATGTGGGTGTAAATTCACCAATGAATAGAATTTGTAGTAATTTTAATAAGCATGTTAATCAATGCGATATATTTTTTGATGCACTGGGTAAAATATTAAATTTAATAAAACAAGATATGTAAGTTAATTCGTATATAAACAACCTGTTAAATTGGAGTATGTTTTTCTTTTCTTTTTGTCTACGTCAAATACAATTTATTTGATTTAAGTTTATTACTTTTTGTGTACCTATTACTGCTTTCGTTAATCGACATTAATATTGATACTTTAGTTTTTATTTTATATGCCTTATCTAGAGTTTTCTATTATTTTATAAGTTTGGATTTTGTATTTAATATTTTGCAGTTTTGCTAATCTTTTCCTAATAATAGTTTATGTAAGTTTAGGTGTAGGTTTAGTTCTCATATTGTAATGTTTGTCTTAATTGTTCTTTAATTTTTTAATTACCAATTTAATTTAATTATTATTAATGATTGTCCTGTAAGTGGGGATTTCTCTGTTGGGCAATAAATAAATTATTATTATTATTATTATTATTATTATTATGTACAAAACAAGAGTTCCTGGCAAGAAAACTAGCAGATTTCGCCTAAAAGAGCTCGTTTCATTTCTAAAACAGCGATAAATTGATTCCATTGCGTTTGGAATTAATAAATACACTATAATCGTCTCAAAACTTGCCAAGAACAATGAATAAACCCTTGTTTTTACCATTTCAGACGTTTACAGCTTCATTTCACGACAAATTTGACGATTTACCTTTAATTCCAGTCGATTTACCGGTTTTTCTTTATTCTGTAGCATTAAATAGTAAAAGTCTCACATTATTAGGTACAAAACAAGAGTTCCTCGCAAGAAAACTAGCAGATTTCGTCTAAAAGAGCTCGTTTCATTTCTAAAACAGCGATAAATTGATTCCATTGCGTTTGGAATTAATAAATACACAATAATCGTCTCAAAACTTGCCAAGAACAATGAATAAACCCTTGTTTTTACCATTTCAGACGTTTACAGCTTCATTTCACTACAAATTTGACGACTTAACTCTAATTCCAGTCGATTAACAGGTTTTTTTTTAATTCTGTAGCATTAAATAGTAACACTCTTACATTATAAAGTACATAGGAGCAGTTTCTGTTTAGAAATAAAGCTGATTTTAAATGCAAGAACTATATTATCGTAATATTGTGAAATGGCGGATGCGCCGGGATAAATTGGCAAAAATCTTTAGATTCGCCGGTGCAAGAACGTCGAATTGATATCAAAAATACTTACAAATACGTTAAATTGCGTTTGGAATTAATAAATACACTGTAATCGTTCCAAAACTTGTCAAGAGCAATGAATACACGCCCGTTTTTACAATTTAAGACGTGTAAATCTTTATTTCTCAAACAGTTTGACGATTTACCTCTAATTTAGTTGATTGGCCTTTTTTTCTCTAGCCTGTCTCATTAAATAGTATAAGTCTCACATTACTAGGTACAAAACAAGAGTTCCTGGCAAGAAAACTAGCAGATTTCGCCTAAAAGAACTCGTTTCATTTCTAAAACAGCGATAAATTGATTCCATTGCGTTTGGAATTAATAAATACACTATAATCGTCTCAAAACTTGCCAAGAACAGTGAATAAACCCCTGTTTTTATCATTTCAGACGTTTACAGCTTCATTTTACGTCAAATTTGACGATTTAACTTTAATTCCAGTCGATTTACCGGTTTTTCTTTATTCTGTAGCATTAAGTAGTAAAAGTCTCACATTATTAGGTACAAAACAAGAGTTCCTGGCAAGAAAACTAGCAGATTTCGTCTAAAAGAGCTCGTTTCATTTCTAAAAGAGCGATAAATTGATTCCATTCCGTTTGAAATTAATAAATACACTATAATCGTCTCAAAACTTGCCAAGAACAATGAATAAACCCCTGTTTTTACCATTTCAGACGTTTACAACTTCATTTCACGACAAATTTAAAGATTTAACTCTAATTCCAGTCGACTAACAGGTTTTTTTTTAATTCTGTAGCATTAAATAGTAACACTCTTACATTAAAAAGGACAAAGGAACAGTTTCTGTTTAGAAATAAAGCTGATTTTAAATGCAAGAACTATATTATCGTAATATTGTGAAATGGCGGATGCGCCGGGATAAATTGGCAAAAATCTTTAGATTCGCCGGTGCAAGAACGTCGAATTGATATCAAAAATACTTACAAATACGTTGAATTGCGTTTGGAATTAATAAATACACTGTAATCGTTCCAAAACTTGTCAAGAGCAATGAATACACGCCCGTTTTTACAATTTAAGACGTGTACATCTTTATTTCTCAAACAGTTTGACGATTTACCTCTAATTTAGTTGATTGGCCGGTTTTTCTCTAGCCTGTCTCATTAAATAGTAAAAGTCTCACATTACTAGGTACAAAACAAGAGTTCCTGGCAAGAAAACTAGCAGATTTCGCCTAAAAGAGCTCGTTTCATTTCTAAAACAGCGATAAATTGATTCCATTGCGTTTGGAATTAATAAATACACTATAATCGTCTCAAAACTTGCCAAGAACAATGAATAAACACCTGTTTTTACCATTTCACACGTTTACAGCTTCATTTCACTACAAATTTGACGACTTAACTCTAATTCCAGTCGATTAACAGGTTTTTCTTTATTCTGTAGCATTAAATAGTAACACTCTTACATTATAAAGTACATAGGAGCAGTTTCTGTTTAGAAATAAAGCTGATTTTAAATGCAAGAACTATATTATCGTAATATTGTGAAATGGCGGATGCGCCGGGATAAATTGGCAAAAATCTTTAGATTCGCCGGTGCAAGAACGTCGAATTGATATCAAAAATACTTACAAATACGTTAAATTGCGTTTGGAATTAATAAATACACTGTAATCGTTCCAAAACTTGTCAAGAGCAATGAATACACGCCCGTTTTTACAATCTAAGACGTGTAAATCTTTATTTCTCAAACAGTTTGACGATTTACCTCTAATTTAGTTGATTGGCCTTTTTTTCTCTAGCCTGTCTCATTAAATAGTATAAGTCTCACATTACTAGGTACAAAACAAGAGTTCCTGGCAAGAAAACTAGCAGATTTCGCCTAAAAGAACTCGTTTCATTTCTAAAACAGCGATAAATTGATTCCATTGCGTTTGGAATTAATAAATACACTATAATCGTCTGAAAACTTGCCAAGAACAGTGAATAAACCCCTGTTTTTATCATTTCAGACGTTTACAGCTTCATTTTACGTCAAATTTGACGATTTAACTTTAATTCCAGTCGATTTACCGGTTTTTCTTTATTCTGTGGCATTAAATAGTAAAAGTCTCACATTATTAGGTACAAAACAAGAGTTCCTGGCAAGAAAACTAGCAGATTTCGTCTAAAAGAGCTCGTTTCATTTCTAAAACAGCGATAAATTGATTCCATTGCGTTTGGAATTAATAAATACACTATAATCGTCTCAAAACTTGCCAAGAACAATGAATAAACCCCTGTTTTTACCATTTCAGACGTTTACAACTTCATTTCACGACAAATTTAACGATTTAACTCTAATTCCAGTCGACTAACAGGTTTTTCTTTATTCTGTAGCATTAAGTAGTAAAAGTCTCACATTATTGGGTACAAAGCAAGAGTTCCTGGCAAGAAAACTAGCAGATTTCGTCTAAAAGAGCTCGTTTCATTTCTAAAACAGCGATAAATTGATTCCATTGCGTTTGGAATTAATAAATACACTATAATCGTCTCAAAACTTGCCAAGAACAATGAATAAACCCCTGTTTTTGCCATTTCAGACGTTTACAACTTCATTTCACGACAAATTTAACGATTTAACTCTAATTCCAGTCGATTAACAGGTTTTTCTTTATTCTGTAGCATTAAGTAGTAAAAGTCTCACATTATTAGGTACAAAACAAAAGTTCCTGGCAAGAAAACGAGCAGATTTCGTCTAAAAGAGCTCGTTTCATTTCTAAAAGAGCGATAAATTGATTCCATTGCGTTTGAAATTAATAAATACACTATAATCGTCTCAAAACTTGCCAAGAACAATGAATAAACCCCTGTTTTTACCATTTCAGACTTTTACAACTTCATTTCACGACAAATTTAAAGATTTAACTCTAATTCCAGTCGATTAACAGGTTTTTCTTTATTCTGTAGCATTAAGTAGTAAAAGTCTCACATTATTAGGTACAAAACAAGAGTTCCTGGCAAGAAAACTAGCAGATTTCTTCTAAAAGAGCTCGTTTCATTTCTAAAACAGCGATAAATTGATTCCATTGCGTTGGGAATTAATAAATACACAATAATCGTCTCAAAACTTGCCAAGAACAATGAATAAACCCTTGTTTTTACCATTTCAGACGTTTACAGCTTCATTTCACTACAAATTTGACGACTTAACTCTAATTCCAGTCGATTAACAGGTTTTTTTTAATTCTGTAGCATTAAATAGTAACACTCTTACATTATAAAGTACATAGGAACAGTTTCTGTTTAGAAATAAAGCTGATTTTAAATGCAAGAACTATATTATCGTAATATTGTGAAATGGCGGATGCGCCGGGATAAATTGGCAAAAATCTTTAGATTCGCCGGTGCAAGAACGTCGAATTGATATCAAAAATACTTACAAATACGTTAAATTGCGTTTGGAATTAATAAATACACTGTAATCGTTCCAAAACTTGTCAAGAGCAATGAATACACGCCCGTTTTTACAATTTAAGACGTGTACATCTTTATTTCTCAAACAGTTTGACGATTTACCTCTAATTTAGTTGATTGGCCGGTTTTTCTCTAGCCTGTCTCATTAAATAGTAAAAGTCTCACATTACTAGGTACAAAACAAGAGTTCCTGGCAAGAAAACTAGCAGATTTCGCCTAAAAGAGCTCGTTTCATTTCTAAAACAGCGATAAATTGATTCCATTGCGTTTGGAATTAATAAATACACTATAATCGTCTCAAAACTTGCCAAGAACAATGAATAAACCCTTGTTTTTACCATTTCAGACGTTTACAGCTTCATTTCACGACAAATTTGACGATTTAACTTTAATTCCAGTCGATTTACCGGTTTTTCTTTATTCTGTAGCATTAAGTAGTAAAAGTCTCACATTATTGGTTACAAAGCAAGAGTTCCTGGCAAGAAAACTAGCAGATTTCGTCTAAAAGAGCTCGTTTCATTTCTAAAACAGCGATAAATTGATTCCATTGCATTTGGAATTAATAAATACACTATAATCGTCTCAAAACTTGCCAAGAACAATGAATAAACCCCTGTTTTTACCATTTCAGACGTTTACAACTTCATTTCACGACAAATTTATTATTATTATTATTATTAATAATATTATTATTATTATTATTATTAAGTCGGTCTACAGGACTGAGCCCAATTACAGACCGACTAGTTAAATTGTTAGTACTAGTTAAATAAGTCGAATGTGAGTTGATGGCGGTGGTAATTAGAACACATTTCGTGGACAGGAGAGTATTTTTGTACATCGATTCGCGGAGTACTAAGGTAGAATAACTGGGGAAAGCGCGATGACATCCTGGGTGAGCAAAAGTAGAATTGATGTAAGAGAACAGAGCAATCGATTTCGCTGTTAATATTTTTTTTTAGAAAATTTAATGACGCTCTAATTCTTCTAGATTGTAGTTCCTCGACAGCAAATCTCTCCAACAACTGGGACTGAAGAGTCCCTCTAGCTGGGTAAGCGCCGTCCAGCTTATAGCTTAAGAATTTAAGAAAAAGTCTCTGGATCCTCTCAATGCTTGCAATGTGAAGTTTGGCTGATGGAGCCCATATGATGCTTCCATATTCTAATTTCGATCGGACAAACGCAAAAAATAGAGTAATGAGGGTGGTGATGTCGCGAAAGTAGCCACTAGTCCTTATTATAAATCCCAAGGATCTAAAGGATTCTGAAATTATGCCGCTTATGTGAGGACTGAATGAGAGACGAGAATCAAATAATACTCCTAAATCCTTGAACAAAGCAACTCTAGTTAGTTGAGTGGAGTTAATGGTGTAGGTATAAGACCGAACAAGATGTTTATTAGTTAGTGACATAATGCGGCATTTATCAAAGTTAATGGGCAAATAATTATGTCTACTCCAGTTATAAAAGGTGTTGATATCATCCTGGAGTGCCGCGTGGTCTCCATCATGGGAAATACGACGAAAGATTTTGAGATCGTCTGCATACATTAATACACTGGAGTCGATATTCTTAGTGACGTCGTTTATGTAAATACAAAACATCAACGGCCCCAGGACTGAGCCTTGCGGAACTCCTGATGTTACTTTAACTTTTCTAGATTTATGTCCGAGATATTTGACGCATTGCCATCTGTTAGATAGATAAGATTGTAGTAGCCGCTCTAAAGAAGTCGAGACACCTAGATTGCGTAGTTTGATCAAGAGAATGGCATGATTAAGTTTGTCAAACGCCTTGGAGAAATCTGTATAAACGGCGTCAACTTGGCATCCATCGTTAAAGCTGTTGGATACAAACTGAGTGAAGCAACATAAGTTAGTGATTGTAGAACGTCCATTTATAAATCCGTGCTGAAAATTGCTAATATGATTCCGAAGATTAAACGTGAGAAAGTTATGAAGGATAATTTCAAAGACCTTGGAGAAGCTGCAGAGTAAAGAGATCGGTCGGTAATTTTCAATTAACTCTCTGTTGCCTTTTTTAAATATTGGCGAGATTAACGACAGTTTCCAAATCTCTGGAAAACAAGAAGATTTCAGAATTAGGTTAAAAATAGTCATTAATGGATAGGCGAAAGCAACTGCACAGTCTTTGACCAAAAAAGCAGGAATATTATCGTGACCGCAATAAAGAGTAGATTTCAATTTTCGTATGGCTTTGAGAACATCTGAGTCATCTATGGAAGAAATATGAATAGATGAGTTAAAACAGTTCGGAGATTGGTAAATAAATTCGTCTAAGTCATTGGCAGAATCGTTGGAGTAGCTGGCGCTGAAGTGTTCGACAAATGCATTCAGAATATTCTTGGGTTTCTGTAGGATTTCGCCTGAGTGTCTCATTTGAGAGGGTATGCCGGATCGTTTAGTTAAGTGACTAATATGAGCCCAGAAATTTCTAGGCTGACTTTTGATGGAAGTTTCGAGTTTGGCAGTGTAACTGTAATAAGCTATCTTAATTTCAGCTTTTAATTCAGAACGAAGCGTCTTAAAACTTTGAAAAGCAGATTCGCTTTTGCAGGCTTTATATGCACACCATAGTTTCCATTTCATTTTGACCTTTCTGATTATTATTGATGTAAACCAAGGCGGGTAAGAGTTATTAAAAAGACGACGGGTTTTACGAACATAGAGGTCTAAGATGTTTTCGAGTTTGCGATAAAATAGCATACATGCTGCGTTAACGTCAGCGACACCTTCAAGAAAAGACCAGTCGGTGCGCCCAAGGTGTTCGTAGAGATGCACAAAGTCAGCCTTGCGAAAGTTCCATTGTTTAGTTGATGAATCAGAGTTACTGATAACTTTGACCTTAGGTTTGATATAATTCAAGGTGACTTGTAGGGAGGGATGATGAAGATCTTCCGCCAAAAGGGGGTCATCGCATTTATCGACACTGCATGGGTGGTTGGGAAGAACCAGATCAAGAAACCTGCCATTCTCATTCGGAACATTATTGAGTTGGTTGAAATCAAAGAAACTTAAAAAAGATTTTAAAATCGAGAGTTTGTTATGATCGGTGAAAGTGTTATTTGATTTAATGTCGTAATCAGGAATATTGAAGTCGCCTACGATTAAGATGTGTTGACTGTACAGTTCGGTGAAGGTGCTGAACAAGTTACATAGCGAAGCAAACTCATCGACAGATGTTCTGGGTGGTACATAAATCACGAAAATAAAAAAGGTGGCAAAGTCACAGCGGTACTTAGCACCAACGATATCGATGTAGTTAAGTGAGTCAAAGTGTTTAGCAGATAGATCAAGTTTTGTAACAGATAAATGGTGTTTGAACGCTAGTAAGACTCCACCGCCTCTAGAAACATTTAATTTGTCAAATTTTCTATCAGACCGAATAATCTCGTATCCTTGTGAACAGACTTCTGTATTGAGGGTAGATTCAGAAAGCCATGTTTCCGTAAGACATACAAAATCAAAGTTGGAGCATGATAACGAATTATAAAGTTCAGCTAGCTTTGAGTTGAGACCACGGGTGTTCTGATAATATACGGATAACAGAGACGAGATGGAAGTTGCAGAGATGAGTGATGTGGGGGGAGGACTGTCTATGATATTCGAGGATGCGTTTGTAGGGTGCGGGTGCTGCGTGTTATCTATGTGAGTGGTAGAAGGCTGTGGTTGCTATTTGTTGATATTGTCTAGGATGTCGTTTTGTAATTTGCTAATGTAGTTTTTGTAATAGGTACATTTGTTGTAGTTCCATGCAGCATGGGCAGTGTCATCAATGCTAAGGTTAAACTTATCACGTATTTCCGAAGTTTACGCATTTTAATTTCTTAGCCTTGCAGTCCTTGAGTTCGTGATTACTGCTGCAAAGTGGACATGAGAGGCTGTTGGTGCAGGTTCTCTTTCCATGGTTTAGTTTATTACAGTTGAAGCAGCGCGTGATTTCGAATTCGCTATAAATGTAGCAGCGGTCTTGCCCTATGTAGCAGCGTCCAGCATCTAGAGCTTTTCTGTATGTGACTGCATCAACTTGAATAATAATTTGAGATATATCCGATTTGCGCTTTAGAGGCAGAAATTTAAGCAGTTTATAACTGGAAGAATCGGTGAATATGTGTTTGTTTTGTTTTATGAGGAGTGATAAAACATTGTTTTCAGAGATGTCATCAGATATTCCAGAGATTCTGAGCCTTGGCGAAGGTGTATCAAGTTTTAAGATGTCGTAGTATTTTGTAATTTCATTATCCTCAGCAATTTTATGCAGTTCATCCGGATTATAACATTTTAGGGCAAGGCCGCCATTTTTAACAGTGCGAACGTTGGAAATTTCAAATTTGGAATTACTGTTGTCGATTTTAGTAACAATGTCAGATTTTGTTTTTGAGGTGGTTTGAACAATATTTTTCGGCTTAAAGATAACGGTAGCTACATCTTTTACTCTGGCAGCATAGGTTTCAGAATTTCTAGCGTGACTTGTTGCTGTTTCTACGTTGGTTCTTGCATTGAGAATCCGTATTTCATTATGTAAAATGGAGTTTTGTTGTTGTAAATCAGCGATTTGTTTGCCTAGAGAGTTGAAGTGATCGATTATAGTATCTGCGAAGTCCGACAAAGCGCTCCTTATAGAGATGGGAAGGTTTTTAAAAGTGTCGTCGATTTTGTCGGATACAGCAGATTTAGGTTTATTGTAGTCGGCCTTAGGTTGGTTATCAGGATCTGACACAGCAGAGCAAAGATCACAGTTCCAGTTTTTCAGAGATTGCGACTCAAACATTGTTTTAAACGTAGGTTTATCGATGTTAACGCAAAAAATGTGGTAATTACCATCGCAGTTTCCGCGGCACGGGACGTACTCATCATGTCGGCCGATTGATTTAGAGCATTTGTAACATTTGATTCCCATGATTGAAGAAAACAGAAGTAATATTTAATAGCTGTTTAATTTAAAGTACAGACAGTGCTGAATCACACCGTCTCCCGTACGGGAAACGCAGCTGTTAAAAGAAAAAAACTCCCAGCCAAAGAAGTTAGATTGTGTATTCGGAAGAAAGAAAAGAAAAAAAGAAAAAAAAAAAAAAGAAAAAATTTAACGATTTAACTCTAATTCCAGTCGATTAACAGGTTTTTCTTTATTCTGTAGCATTAAGTAGTAAAAGTCTCACATTATTGGGTACAAAGCAAGAGTTCCTGGCAAGAAAACTAGCAGATTTCGTCTAAAAGAGCTCGTTTCATTTCTAAAACAGCGATAAATTGATTCCATTGCGTTTGGAATTAATAAATACACTATAATCGTCTCAAAACTTGCCAAGAACAATGAATAAACCCTTGTTTTTACCATTTCAGACGTTTACAGCTTCATTTCACGACAAATTTAACGATTTAACTCTAATTCCAGTCGATTAACCGGTTTTTCTTTATTCTGTAGCATTAAGTAGTAAAAGTCTCACATTATTAGGTACAAAACAAGAGTTCCTGGCAAGAAAACTAGCAGATTTCGTCTAAAAGAGCTCGGTTCATTTCTAAAACAGCGATAAATTGATTCCATTGCGTTTGGAATTAATAAATACACTATAATCGTCTCAAAACTTGCCAAGAACAATGAATAAACCCTTGTTTTTATCATTTCAGACGTTTACAGCTTCATTTCACGACAAATTTGACGATTTAACTCTAATTCCAGTCGATTTACCGGTTTTTCTTTATTCTGTACCATTAAATAGTAAAAGTCTCATATTATTAGGTACAAAACAAGAGTTCCTGGCAAGAAAACTAGCAGATTTCGCCTAAAAGAGCTCGTTTCATTTCTAAAACAGCGATAAATTGATTCCATTGCGTTTGGAATTAATAAATACACTATAATCGTCTCAAAACTTGCCAAGAACAATGAATAAACCCTTGTTTTTACCATTTCAGACGTTTACAGCTTCATTTCGCGACAAACTTGACGATTTAACTTTAATTCCAGTCGATTTACCGGTTTTTCTTTATTCTGTAGCATTAAATAGTAAAAGTCTCACATTATTAGGTACAAAACAAGAGTTCCTGGCAAGAAAACTAGCAGATTTCGTCTAAAAGAGCTCGTTTCATTTCTAAAACAGCGATAAATTGATTCCATTGCGTTTGGAATTAATAAATACACTATAATCGTCTCAAAACTTGCCAAGAACAATGAATAAACCCTTGTTTTTACCATTTCAGACGTTTACAGCTTCATTTCACGACAAATTCAACGATTTAACTCTAATTCCAGTCGATTAACAGGTTTTTCTTTATTCTGTAGCATTAAGTAGTAAAAGTCTCACATTATTAGGTACAAAACAAGAGTTCCTGGCAAGAAAACTAGCAGATTTCGTCTAAAAGAGCTCGGTTCATTTCTAAAACAGCGATAAATTGATTCCATTGCGTTTGGAATTAATAAATACACTATAATCGTCTCAAAACTTGCCAAGAACAATGAATAAACCCTTGTTTTTACCATTTCAGACGTTTACAGCTTCATATCACAACAAATTTGACGATTTAACTTTAATTCCAGTCGATTTACCGGTTTTTCTTTATTCTGTAGCATTAAGTAGTAAAAGTCTCACATTATTGGGTACAAAGCAAGAGTTCCTGGCAAGAAAACTAGCAGATTTCGTCTAAAAGAGCTCGTTTCATTTCTAAAACAGCGATAAATTGATTCCATTGCGTTTGGAATTAATAAATACACTATAACCGTCTCAAAACTTGCCAAGAACAATCAATAAACCCCTGTTTTTACCATTTCAGGCGTTTACAACTTCATTTCACGACAAATTTAACGATTTAACTCTAATTCCAGTCGATTAACAGGTTTTTCTTTATTCTGTAGCATTAAGTAGTAAAAGTCTCACATTATTGGGTACAAAGCAAGAGTTCCTGGCAAGAAAACTAGCAGATTTCGTCTAAAAGAGCTCGTTTCATTTCTAAAACAGCGATAAATTGATTCCATTGCGTTTGGAATTAAGAAATACACTATAATCGTCTCAAAACTTGCCAAGAACAATGAATAAACCCTTGTTTTTACCATTTCAGACGTTTACAGCTTCATTTCACGACAAATTTAACGATTTAACTCTAATTCCAGTCGATTAACAGGTTTTTCTTTATTCTGTAGCATTAAGTAGTAAAAGTCTCACATTATTAGGTACAAAACAAGAGTTCCTGGCAAGAAAACTAGCAGATTTCGTCTAAAAGAGCTCGGTTCATTTCTAAAACAGCGATAAATTGATTCCATTGCGTTTGGAATTAATAAATACACTATAATCGTCTCAAAACTTGTCAAGAACAATGAATAAACCCTTGTTTTTATCATTTCAGACGTTTACAGCTTCATTTCACGACAAATTTGACGATTTAACTCTAATTCCAGTCGATTTACCGGTTTTTCTTTATTCTGTACCATTAAATAGTAAAAGTCTCATATTATTAGGTACAAAACAAGAGTTCCTGGCAAGAAAACTAGCAGATTTCGCCTAAAAGAGCTCGTTTCATTTCTAAAACAGCGATAAATTGATTCCATTGCGTTTGGAATTAATAAATACACTATAATCGTCTCAAAACTTGCCAAGAACAATGAATAAACCCTTGTTTTTACCATTTCAGACGTTTACAGCTTCATTTCGCGACAAACTTGACGATTTAACTTTAATTCCAGTCGATTTACCGGTTTTTCTTTATTCTGTAGCATTAAATAGTAAAAGTCTCACATTATTAGGTACAAAACAAGAGTTCCTGGCAAGAAAACTAGCAGATTTCGTCTAAAAGAGCTCGTTTCATTTCTAAAACAGCGATAAATTGATTCCATTGCGTTTGGAATTAATAAATACACTATAATCGTCTCAAAACTTGCCAAGAACAATGAATAAACCCCTGTTTTTACCATTTCAGACGTTTACAACTTCATTTCACGAAAAATTTGACGATTTAACTCTAATTCCAGTCGATTAACAGGTTTTTCTTTATTCTGTAGCATTAAGTAGTAAAAGTCTCACATTATTAGGTACAAAACAAGAGTTCCTGGCAAGAAAACTAGCAGATTTCGTCTAAAAGAGCTCGTTTCATTTCTAAAACAGCGATAAATTGATTCCATTGCGTTTGGAATTAATAAATACACTATAATCGTCTCAAAACTTGCCAAGAACAATGAATAAACCCTTGTTTTTACCATTTCAGACGTTTACAGCTTCATTTCACGACAAATTTAACGATTTAACTCTAATTCCAGTCGACTAACAGGTTTTTCTTTATTCTGTAGCATTAAGTAGTAAAAGTCTCACATTATTAGATACAAAACAAGAGTTCCTGGCAAGAAAACTAGCAGATTTCGTCTAAAAGAGCTCGGTTCATTTCTAAAACAGCGATAAATTGATTCCATTGCGTTTGGAATTAATAAATACACTATAATCGTCTCAAAACTTGCCAAGAACAATGAATAAACCCTTGTTTTTACCATTTCAGACGTTTACAGCTTCATTTCACGACAAATTTGACGATTTAACTTTAATTCCAGTCGATTTACCGGTTTTTCTTTATTCTGTAGCATTAAGTAGTAAAAGTCTCACATTATTGGGTACAAAGCAAGAGTTCCTGGCAAGAAAACTAGCAGATTTCGTCTAAAAGAGCTCGTTTCATTTCTAAAACAGCGATAAATTGATTCCATTGCGTTTGGAATTAATAAATACACTATAATCGTCTCAAAACTTGCCAAGAACAATCAATAAACCCTTGTTTTTACCATTTCAGACGTTTACAACTTCATTTCACGACAAATTTAACGATTTAACTCTAATTCCAGTCGATTAACAGGTTTTTCTTTATTCTGTAGCATTAAGTAGTAAAAGTCTCACATTATTGGGTACAAAGCAAGAGTTCCTGGCAAGAAAACTAGCAGATTTCGTCTAAAAGAGCTTCGTTTCATTTCTAAAACAGCGATAAATTGATTCCATTGCGTTTGGAATTAAGAAATACACTATAATCGTCTCAAAACTTGCCAAGAACAATGAATAAACCCTTGTTTTTACCATTTCAGACGTTTACAGCTTCATTTCACGACAAATTTAACGATTTAACTCTAATTCCAGTCGATTAACAGGTTTCTCTTTATTCTGTAGCATTAAGTAGTAAAAGTCTCACATTATTAGGTACAAAACAAGAGTTCCTGGCAAGAAAACTAGCAGATTTCGTCTAAAAGAGCTCGGTTCATTTCTAAAACAGCGATAAATTGATTCCATTGCGTTTGGAATTAATAAATACACTATAATCGTCTCAAAACTTGCCAAGAACAATGAATAAACCCTTGTTTTTATCATTTCAGAAGTTTACAGCTTCATTTCACGACAAATTTGACGATTTAACTCTAATTCCAGTCGATTTACCGGTTTTTCTTTATTCTGTACCATTAAATAGTAAAGGTCTCATATTATTAGGTACAAAACAAGAGTTCCTGGCAAGAAAACTAGCAGATTTCGCCTAAAAGAGCTCGTTTCATTTCTAAAACAGCGATAAATTGATTCCATTGCGTTTGGAATTAATAAATACACTATAATCGTCTCAAAACTTGCCAAGAACAATGAATAAACCCCTGTTTTTACCATTTCAGACGTTTACAACTTCATTTCACGAAAAATTTGACGATTTAACTCTAATTCCAGTCGATTAACAGGTTTTTCTTTATTCTGTAGCATTAAGTAGTAAAAGTCTCACATTATTAGGTACAAAACAAGAGTTCCTGGCAAGAAAACTAGCAGATTTCGTCTAAAAGAGCTCGGTTCATTTCTAAAACAGCGATAAATTGATTCCATTGCGTTTGGAATTAATAAATACACTATAATCGTCTCAAAACTTGCCAAGAACAATGAATAAACCCTTGTTTTTACCATTTCAGACGTTTACAGCTTCATTTCACGACAAATTTGACGATTTAACTCTAATTCCAGTCGATTAACCGGCGTTCTTTATTCTGTGGCATTAAATAGTAAAAGTCTCACATTATTAGTTACAAAACAAGAGTTCCTGGCAAGAAAACTAGCAGATTTCGTCTGGCAAGAAAACTAGCAGATTTCGTCTAAAAGAGCTCGTTTCATTTCTAAAACAGCGATAAATTGATTCAATTGCGTTTGGAATTAATAAATACACTATAATCGTCTCAAAACTTACCAAGAACAATGAATAAACCCTTGTTTTTATCATTTCAGACGTTTACAGCTTCATTTCACGACAAATTTGACGATTTAACTCTAATTCCAGTCGATTTACCGGTTTTTCTTTATTCTGTACCATTAAATAGTAAAAGTCTCATATTATTAGGTACAAAACAAGAGTTCCTGGCAAGAAAACTAGCAGATTTCGCCTAAAAGAGCTCGTTTCATTTCTAAAACAGCGATAAATTGATTCCATTGCGTTTGGAATTAATAAATACACTATAATCGTCTCAAAACTAGCCCAGAACAATGAATAAACCCTTGTTTTTACCATTTCAGACGTTTACAGCTTCATTTCGCGACAAATTTGACGATTTAACTTTAATTCCAGTCGATTTACCGGTTTTTCTTTATTCTGTAGCATTAAATAGTAAAAGTCTCACATTATTAGGTACAAAACAAGAGTTCCTGGCAAGAAAACTAGCAGATTTCGTCTAAAAGAGCTCGTTTCATTTCTAAAACAGCGATAAATTGATTCCATTGCGTTTGGAATTAATAAATACACTATAATCGTCTCAAAACTTGCCAAGAACAATGAATAAACCCCTGTTTTTACCATTTCAGACGTTTACAGCTTCATTTCACGACAAATTTAACGATTTAACTCTAATTCCAGTCGATTAACCGGTTTTTCTTTATTCTGTAGCATTAAGTAGTAAAAGTCTCACATTATTAGGTACAAAACAAGAGTTCCTGGCAAGAAAACTAGCAGATTTCGTCTAAAAGAGCTCGGTTCATTTCTAAAACAGCGATAAATTGATTCCATTGCGTTTGGAATTAATAAATACACTATAATCGTCTTAAAACTTGCCAAGAACAATGAATAAACCCTTGTTTTTATCATTTCAGACGTTTACAGCTTCATTTCACGACAAATTTGACGATTTAACTCTAATTCCAGTCGATTTACCGGTTTTTCTTTATTCTGTACCATTAAATAGTAAAAGTCTCATATTATTAGGTACAAAACAAGAGTTCCTGGCAAGAAAACTAGCAGATTTCGCCTAAAAGAGCTCGTTTCATTTCTAAAACAGCGATAAATTGATTCCATTGCGTTTGGAATTAATAAATACACTATAATCGTCTCAAAACTTGCCAAGAACAATGAATAAACCCCTGTTTTTACCATTTCAGACGTTTACAACTTCATTTCACGAAACATTTGACGATTTAACTCTAATTCCAGTCGATTAACAGGTTTTTCTTTATTCTGTAGCATTAAGTAGTAAAAGTCTCACATTATTAGGTACAAAACAAGAGTTCCTGGCAAGAAAACTAGCAGATTTCGTCTAAAAGAGCTCGTTTCATTTCTAAAACAGCGATAAATTGATTCCATTGCGTTTGGAATTAATAAATACACTATAATCGTCTCAAAACTTGCCAAGAACAATGAATAAACCCTTGTTTTTACCATTTCAGACGTTTACAGCTTCATTTCACGACAAATTCAACGATTTAACTCTAATTCCAGTCGATTAACAGGTTTTTCTTTATTCTGTAGCATTAAGTAGTAAAAGTCTCACATTATTAGGTACAAAACAAGAGTTCCTGGCAAGAAAACTAGCAGATTTCGTCTAAAAGAGCTCGGTTCATTTCTAAAACAGCGATAAATTGATTCCATTGCGTTTGGAATTAATAAATACACTATAATCGTCTCAAAACTTGCCAAGAACAATGAATAAACCCTTGTTTTTACCATTTCAGACGTTTACAGCTTCATATCACGACAAATTTGACGATTTAACTTTAATTCCAGTCGATTTACCGGTTTTTCTTTATTCTGTAGCATTAAGTAGTAAAAGTCTCACATTATTGGGTACAAAGCAAGAGTTCCTGGCAAGAAAACTAGCAGATTTCGTCTAAAAGAGCTCGTTTCATTTCTAAAACAGCGATAAATTGATTCCATTGCGTTTGGAATTAATAAATACACTATAATCGTCTCAAAACTTGCCAAGAACAATCAATAAACCCCTGTTTTTACCATTTCAGGCGTTTACAACTTCATTTCACGACAAATTTAACGATTTAACTCTAATTCCAGTCGATTAACAGGTTTTTCTTTATTCTGTAGCATTAAGTAGTAAAAGTCTCACATTATTGGGTACAAAGCAAGAGTTCCTGGCAAGAAAACTAGCAGATTTCGTCTAAAAGAGCTCGTTTCATTTCTAAAACAGCGATAAATTGATTCCATTGCGTTTGGAATTAAGAAATACACTATAATCGTCTCAAAACTTGCCAAGAACAATGAATAAACCCTTGTTTTTACCATTTCAGACGTTTACAGCTTCATTTCACGACAAATTTAACGATTTAACTCTAATTCCAGTCGATTAACAGGTTTTTCTTTATTCTGTAGCATTAAGTAGTAAAAGTCTCACATTATTAGGTACAAAACAAGAGTTCCTGGCAAGAAAACTAGCAGATTTCGTCTAAAAGAGCTCGGTTCATTTCTAAAACAGCGATAAATTGATTCCATTGCGTTTGGAATTAATAAATACACTATAATCGTCTCAAAACTTGCCAAGAACAATGAATAAACCCTTGTTTTTATCATTTCAGACGTTTACAGCTTCATTTCACGACAAATTTGACGATTTAACTCTAATTCCAGTCGATTTACCGGTTTTTCTTTATTCTGTACCATTAAATAGTAAAAGTCTCATATTATTAGGTACAAAACAAGAGTTCCTGGCAAGAAAACTAGCAGATTTCGCCTAAAAGAGCTCGTTTCATTTCTAAAACAGCGATAAATTGATTCCATTGCGTTTGGAATTAATAAATACACTATAATCGTCTCAAAACTTGCCAAGAACAATGAATAAACCCTTGTTTTTACCATTTCAGACGTTTACAGCTTCATTTCGCGACAAACTTGACGATTTAACTTTAATTCCAGTCGATTTACCGGTTTTTCTTTATTCTGTAGCATTAAATAGTAAAAGTCTCACATTATTAGGTACAAAACAAGAGTTCCTGGCAAGAAAACTAGCAGATTTCGTCTAAAAGAGCTCGTTTCATTTCTAAAACAGCGATAAATTGATTCCATTGCGTTTGGAATTAATAAATACACTATAATCGTCTCAAAAATTGCCAAGAACAATGAATAAACCCTTGTTTTTACCATTTCAGACGTTTACAGCTTCATTTCACGACAAATTTGACGATTTAACTTTAATTCCAGTCGATTTACCGGTTTTTCTTTATTCTGTAGCATTAAGTAGTAAAAGTCTCACATTATTGGGTACAAAGCAAGAGTTCCTGGCAAGAAAACTAGCAGATTTCGTCTAAAAGAGCTCGTTTCATTTCTAAAACAGCGATAAATTGATTCCATTGCGTTTGGAATTAATAAATACACTATAATCGTCTCAAAACTTGCCAAGAACAACGAATAAACCCTTGTTTTTACCATTTCAGACGTTTACAGCTTCATTTCACGACAAATTTAACGATTTAACTCTAATTCCAGTCGATTAACAGGTTTTTCTTTATTCTGTAGCATTAAGTAGTAAAAGTCTCACATTATTAGATACAAAACAAGAGTTCCTGGCAAGAAAACTAGCAGATTTCGTCTAAAAGAGCTCGGTTCATTTCTAAAACAGCGATAAATTGATTCCATTGCGTTTGGAATTAATAAATACACTATAATCGTCTCAAAAATTGCCAAGAACAATGAATAAACCCTTGTTTTTACCATTTCAGACGTTTACAGCTTCATTTCACGACAAATTTGACGATTTAACTTTAATTCCAGTCGATTTACCGGTTTTTCTTTATTCTGTAGCATTAAGTAGTAAAAGTCTCACATTATTGGGTACAAAGCAAGAGTTCCTGGCAAGAAAACTAGCAGATTTCGTCTAAAAGAGCTCGTTTCATTTCTAAAACAGCGATAAATTGATTCCATTGCGTTTGGAATTAATAAATACACTATAATCGTCTCAAAACTTGCCAAGAACAATCAATAAACCCTTGTTTTTACCATTTCAGACGTTTACAACTTCATTTCACGACAAATTTAACGATTTAACTCTAATTCCAGTCGATTAACAGGTTTTTCTTTATTCTGTAGCATTAAGTAGTAAAAGTCTCACATTATTGGGTACAAAGCAAGAGTTCCTGGCAAGAAAACTAGCAGATTTCGTCTAAAAGAGCTCGTTTCATTTCTAAAACAGCGATAAATTGATTCCATTGCGTTTGGAATTAAGAAATACACTATAATCGTCTCAAAACTTGCCAAGAACAATGAATAAACCCTTGTTTTTACCATTTCAGACGTTTACAGCTTCATTTCACGACAAATTTAACGATTTAACTCTAATTCCAGTCGATTAACAGGTTTCTCTTTATTCTGTAGCATTAAGTAGTAAAAGTCTCACATTATTAGGTACAAAACAAGAGTTCCTGGCAAGAAAACTAGCAGATTTCGTCTAAAAGAGCTCGGTTCATTTCTAAAACAGCGATAAATTGATTCCATTGCGTTTGGAATTAATAAATACACTATAATCGTCTCAAAACTTGCCAAGAACAATGAATAAACCCTTGTTTTTATCATTTCAGAAGTTTACAGCTTCATTTCACGACAAATTTGACGATTTAACTCTAATTCCAGTCGATTTACCGGTTTTTCTTTATTCTGTACCATTAAATAGTAAAGGTCTCATATTATTAGGTACAAAACAAGAGTTCCTGGCAAGAAAACTAGCAGATTTCGCCTAAAAGAGCTCGTTTCATTTCTAAAACAGCGATAAATTGATTCCATTGCGTTTGGAATTAATAAATACACTATAATCGTCTCAAAACTTGCCAAGAACAATGAATAAACCCCTGTTTTTACCATTTCAGACGTTTACAACTTCATTTCACGAAAAATTTGACGATTTAACTCTAATTCCAGTCGATTAACAGGTTTTTCTTTATTCTGTAGCATTAAGTAGTAAAAGTCTCACATTATTAGGTACAAAACAAGAGTTCCTGGCAAGAAAACTAGCAGATTTCGTCTAAAAGAGCTCGGTTCATTTCTAAAACAGCGATAAATTGATTCCATTGCGTTTGGAATTAATAAATACACTATAATCGTCTCAAAACTTGCCAAGAACAATGAATAAACCCTTGTTTTTACCATTTCAGACGTTTACAGCTTCATTTCACGACAAATTTGACGATTTAACTCTAATTCCAGTCGATTAACCGGCGTTCTTTATTCTGTGGCATTAAATAGTAAAAGTCTCACATTATTAGTTACAAAACAAGAGTTCCTGGCAAGAAAACTAGCAGATTTCGTCTGGCAAGAAAACTAGCAGATTTCGTCTAAAAGAGCTCGTTTCATTTCTAAAACAGCGATAAATTGATTCAATTGCGTTTGGAATTAATAAATACACTATAATCGTCTCAAAACTTGCCAAGAACAATGAATAAACCCTTGTTTTTATCATTTCAGACGTTTACAGCTTCATTTCACGACAAATTTGACGATTTAGCTCTAATTCCAGTCGATTTACCGGTTTTTCTTTATTCTGTACCATTAAATAGTAGAAGTCTCATATTATTAGGTACAAAACAAGAGTTCCTGGCAAGAAAACTAGCAGATTTCGCCTAAAAGAGCTCGTTTCATTTCTAAAACAGCGATAAATTGATTCCATTGCGTTTGGAATTAATAAATACACTATAATCGTCTCAAAACTAGCCCAGAACAATGAATAAACCCTTGTTTTTACCATTTCAGACGTTTACAGCTTCATTTCGCGACAAATTTGACGATTTAACTTTAATTCCAGTCGATTTACCGGTTTTTCTTTATTCTGTAGCATTAAATAGTAAAAGTCTCACATTATTAGGTACAAAACAAGAGTTCCTGGCAAGAAAACTAGCAGATTTCGTCTAAAAGAGCTCGTTTCATTTCTAAAACAGCGATAAATTGATTCCATTGCGTTTGGAATTAATAAATACACTATAATCGTCTCAAAACTTGCCAAGAACAATGAATAAACATCTGTTTTTACCATTTCAGACGTTTACAACTTCATTTCACGAAAAATTTGACGATTTAACTCTAATTCCAGTCGATTAACCGGTTTTTCTTTATTCTGTAGCATTAAGTATTAAAAGTCTCACATTATTAGGTACAAAACAAGAGTTCCTCGCAAGAAAACTAGCAGATTTCGCCTAAAAGAGCTCGGTTCATTTCTAAAACAGCGATAAATTGATTCCATTGCGTTTGGAATTAATAAATACACTATAATCGTCTCAAAACTTGCCAAGAACAATGAATAAACCCTTGTTTTTACCATTTCAGACGTTTACAGCTTCATTTCACGACAAATTTGACGATTTAACTCTAATTCCAGTCGATTAACCGGCGTTCTTTATTCTGTGGCATTAAATAGTAAAAGTCTCACATTATTAGTTACAAAACAAGAGTTCCTGGCAAGAAAACTAGCAGATTTCGTCTGGCAAGAAAACTAGCAGATTTCGTCTAAAAGAGCTCGTTTCATTTCTAAAACAGCGATAAATTGATTCCATTGCGTTTGGAATTAATAAATACACTATAATCGTCTCAAAACTTGCCAAGAACAATCAATAAACCCTTGTTTTTACCATTTCAGACGTTTACAACTTCATTTCACGACAAATTTAACGATTTAACTCTAATTCCAGTCGATTAACAGGTTTTTCTTTATTCTGTAGCATTAAGTAGTAAAAGTCTCACATTATTGGGTACAAAGCAAGAGTTCCTGGCAAGAAAACTAGCAGATTTCGTCTAAAAGAGCTCGTTTCATTTCTAAAACAGCGATAAATTGATTCCATTGCGTTTGGAATTAAGAAATACACTATAATCGTCTCAAAACTTGCCAAGAACAATGAATAAACCCTTGTTTTTACCATTTCAGACGTTTACAGCTTCATTTCACGACAAATTTAACGATTTAACTCTAATTCCAGTCGATTAACAGGTTTCTCTTTATTCTGTAGCATTAAGTAGTAAAAGTCTCACATTATTAGGTACAAAACAAGAGTTCCTGGCAAGAAAACTAGCAGATTTCGTCTAAAAGAGCTCGGTTCATTTCTAAAACAGCGATAAATTGATTCCATTGCGTTTGGAATTAATAAATACACTATAATCGTCTCAAAACTTGCCAAGAACAATGAATAAACCCTTGTTTTTATCATTTCAGAAGTTTACAGCTTCATTTCACGACAAATTTGACGATTTAACTCTAATTCCAGTCGATTTACCGGTTTTTCTTTATTCTGTACCATTAAATAGTAAAGGTCTCATATTATTAGGTACAAAACAAGAGTTCCTGGCAAGAAAACTAGCAGATTTCGCCTAAAAGAGCTCGTTTCATTTCTAAAACAGCGATAAATTGATTCCATTGCGTTTGGAATTAATAAATACACTATAATCGTCTCAAAACTTGCCAAGAACAATGAATAAACCCCTGTTTTTACCATTTCAGACGTTTACAACTTCATTTCACGAAAAATTTGACGATTTAACTCTAATTCCAGTCGATTAACAGGTTTTTCTTTATTCTGTAGCATTAAGTAGTAAAAGTCTCACATTATTAGGTACAAAACAAGAGTTCCTGGCAAGAAAACTAGCAGATTTCGTCTAAAAGAGCTCGGTTCATTTCTAAAACAGCGATAAATTGATTCCATTGCGTTTGGAATTAATAAATACACTATAATCGTCTCAAAACTTGCCAAGAACAATGAATAAACCCTTGTTTTTACCATTTCAGACGTTTACAGCTTCATTTCACGACAAATTTGACGATTTAACTCTAATTCCAGTCGATTAACCGGCGTTCTTTATTCTGTGGCATTAAATAGTAAAAGTCTCACATTATTAGTTACAAAACAAGAGTTCCTGGCAAGAAAACTAGCAGATTTCGTCTGGCAAGAAAACTAGCAGATTTCGTCTAAAAGAGCTCGTTTCATTTCTAAAACAGCGATAAATTGATTCAATTGCGTTTGGAATTAATAAATACACTATAATCGTCTCAAAACTTGCCAAGAACAATGAATAAACCCTTGTTTTTATCATTTCAGACGTTTACAGCTTCATTTCACGACAAATTTGACGATTTAGCTCTAATTCCAGTCGATTTACCGGTTTTTCTTTATTCTGTACCATTAAATAGTAGAAGTCTCATATTATTAGGTACAAAACAAGAGTTCCTGGCAAGAAAACTAGCAGATTTCGCCTAAAAGAGCTCGTTTCATTTCTAAAACAGCGATAAATTGATTCCATTGCGTTTGGAATTAATAAATACACTATAATCGTCTCAAAACTAGCCCAGAACAATGAATAAACCCTTGTTTTTACCATTTCAGACGTTTACAGCTTCATTTCGCGACAAATTTGACGATTTAACTTTAATTCCAGTCGATTTACCGGTTTTTCTTTATTCTGTAGCATTAAATAGTAAAAGTCTCACATTATTAGGTACAAAACAAGAGTTCCTGGCAAGAAAACTAGCAGATTTCGTCTAAAAGAGCTCGTTTCATTTCTAAAACAGCGATAAATTGATTCCATTGCGTTTGGAATTAATAAATACACTATAATCGTCTCAAAACTTGCCAAGAACAATGAATAAACATCTGTTTTTACCATTTCAGACGTTTACAACTTCATTTCACGAAAAATTTGACGATTTAACTCTAATTCCAGTCGATTAACCGGTTTTTCTTTATTCTGTAGCATTAAGTATTAAAAGTCTCACATTATTAGGTACAAAACAAGAGTTCCTCGCAAGAAAACTAGCAGATTTCGCCTAAAAGAGCTCGTTTCAGTTCTAAAACAGCGATAAATTAATTCAATTGCGTTTGGAATTAATAAATACACTATAATCGTCTCAAAACTTGCCAAGAACAATGAATAAACCCTTGTTTTTATCATTTCAGACGTTTACAGCTTCATTTCACGACAAATTTGACGATTTAACTCTAATTCCAGTCGATTTACCGGTTTTTCTTTATTCTGTACCATTAAATAGTAAAAGTCTCATATTATTAGGTACAAAACAAGAGTTCCTGGCAAGAAAACTAGCAGATTTCGCCTAAAAGAGCTCGTTTCATTTCTAAAACAGCGATAAATTGATTCCATTGCGTTTGGAAATAATAAATACACTATAATCGTCTCAAAACTTGCCAAGAACAATGAATAAACCCTTGTTTTTACCATTTCAGACGTTTACAGCTTCATTTCACTAAAAATTTGACGACTTAACTCTAATTCCAGTCGATTAACAGGTTTTTTTTTAATTCTGTAGCATTAAATAGTAACACTCTTACATTATAAAGTACATAGGAACAGTTTCTGTTTAGAAATAAAGCTGATTTTAAATGCAAGAACTATATTATCGTAATATTGTGAAATGGCGGATGCGCCGGGATAAATTGGCAAATATCTTTAGATTCGCCGGTGCAAGAACGTCGAATTGATATCAAAAATACTTACAAATACGTTAAATTGCGTTTGGAATTAATAAATACACTGTAATCGTTCCAAATCTTGTCAAGAGCAATGAATACACGCCCGTTTTTACAATTTAAGACGTGTACATCTTTATTTCTCAAACAGTTTGACGATTTACCTCTAATTTAGTTGATTGGCCGGTTTTTCTCTAGCCTAGTCATTAAATAGTAAAAGTCTCACATTATTAGTTACAAAACAAGAGTTACTGGCAAGAAAACTTGCAGATTTCGTCTAAAAGAGCTCGTTTCATTTCTAAAACAGCGATAAATTGATTCCATTGCGTTTGGAATTAATAAATACACAATAATCGTCTCAAAACTTGCCAAGAACAATGAATAAACTCTTGTTTTTACCATTTCAGACGTTTGCAGCTTCATTTCACTACAAATTTGACGACTTAACTCTAATTCCAGTCGATTAACAGTTTTTTTTTAATTCTGTAGCATTAAATAGTAACACTCTTACATTATAAAGTACATAGAAACAGTTTCTGTTTAGAAATAAAGCTGATTTTAAATGCAAGAACTATATTATCGTAATATTGTGAAATGGCGGATGCGCCGGGATAAATTGGCAAAAATCTTTAGATTCGCCGGTGCAAGAACGTCGAATTGATATCAAAAATACTTACAAATACGTTAAATTGCGTTTGGAATTAATAAATACACTGTAATCGTTCCAAATCTTGTCAAGAGCAATGAATACACGCCCGTTTTTACAATTTAAGACGTGTACATCTTTATTTCTCAAACAGTTTGACGATTTACCTCTAATTTAGTTGATTGGCCGGTTTTTCTCTAGCCTAGTCATTAAATAGTAAAAGTCTCACATTATTAGTTACAAAACAAGAGTTACTGGCAAGAAAACTTGCTGATTTCGTCTAAAAGAGCTCGTTTCATTTCTAAAACAGCGATAAATTGATTCCATTGCGTTTGGAATTAATAAATACACAATAATCGTCTCAAAACTTGCCAAGAACAATGAATAAACTCTTGTTTTTACCATTTCAGACGTTTGCAGCTTCATTTCACTACAAATTTGACGACTTAACTCTAATTCCAGTCGATTAACAGGTTTTTTTTAATTCTGTAGCATTAAATAGTAACACTCTTACATTATAAAGTACATAAGAACAGTTTCTGTTTAGAAATAAAGCTGATTTTAAATGCAAGAACTATATTATCGTAATATTGTGAAATGGCGGATGCGCCGGGATAAATTGACAAAAATCTTTAGATTTGCCGGTGCAAGAACGTCGAATTGATATCAAAAATACTTACAAATACGTTAAATTGCGTTTGGAATTAATAAATACACTGTAATCGTTCCAAAACTTGTCAAGAGCAATGAATACACGCCCGTTTTTACAATTTAAGACGTGTAAATCTTTATTTCTCAAACAGTTTGACGATTTACCTCTAATTTAGTTGATTGGCCTTTTTTTCTCTAGCCTGTCTCATTAAATAGTAAAAGTCTCACATTACTAGGTACAAAACAAGAGTTCCTGTCAAGAAAACTAGCAGATTTCGAATAAAAGAACTCGTTTCATTTCTAAAACAGCGATAAATTGATTCCATTGCGTTTGGAATTAATAAATACACTATAATCGTCTCAAAACTTGCCAAGAACAATGATTAAACCCCTGTTTTAGAAATGAAACGAGCTCTTTTAGACGAAATCTGCTAGTTCTCTTGCCAGGAACTCTTGTTTTGTAACTAATAATGTGAGACTTTTACTATTTAATGCTACAGAATAAAGCAAAACCGGTTAATCAACTGGAATTAGAGTTAAATCGTCAAATTTGTCGTGAAATGAAGCTGTAAACGTCTGAAATGGTAAAAACAAGGGTTTATTCATTGTTCTTGGCAAGTTTTGAGACGATTATAGTGTATTTATTAATTCCAAACGCAATGGAATCAATTTATCGCTGTTTTAGAAATGAAACGAGCTCTTTTAGACGAAATCTGCTAGTTTTCTTGCCAGGAACTCTTGTTTTGTACCTAATAATGTGAGACTTTTACTACTTAATGCTACAGAATAAGGAAAAACCTGTTAATCGACTGGAATTAGAGTTAAATCGTCAAATTTTTCGTGAAATGAAGTTGTAAACGTCTGAAATGGTAAAAACAGGAGTTTATTCATTGTTCTTGGCAAGTTTTGAGACGATTATAGTGTATTTATTAATTCCAAACGCAATGGAATCAATTTATCGCTGTTTTAGAAATGAAACGAGCTCTTTTAGACGTAATCTGCTAGTTTTCTTGCCAGGAACTCTTGTTTTGTACCTAATAATGTGAGACTTTTGCTATTTAATGCTACAGAATAAAGAAAAACCGGTAAATCGACTGGAATTAAAGTTAAATCGTCAAATTTGTCGTGAAATGAAATTGTAAACGTCTGAAATGGTAAAAACAGGGGTTTATTCATTGTTCTTGGCAAGTTTTGAGACGATTATAGTGTATTTATTAATTCCAAACGCAATGGAATCAATTTATCGCTGTTTTAGAAATGAAACGAGCTCTTTTAGACGAAATCTATTAGTTTTCTTGCCAGGAACTCTTGTTTTGTACCTAATAATGTGAGACTTTTACTATTTAATGCTACAGAATAAAGAAAAACCGGTAAATCGACTGGAATTAAAGTTAAATCGTCAAATTTGTCGTGAAATGAAGCTGTAAACGTCTGAAATGGTAAAAACAAGGGTTTATTCATTGTTCTTGGCAAGTTTTGAGATGATTATAGTGTATTTATTAATTCCAAACGCAATGGAATCAATTTATCGCTGTTTTAGAAATGAAACGAGCTCTTTTAGACGAAATCTGCTAGTTTTCTTGCCAGGAACTATTGTTTTGTACCTAATAATGTGAGACTTTTACTATTTAATGCTACAGAATAAAGAAAAACCGGTAAATCGACTGGAATTAAAGTTAAATCGTCAAATTTGTCGTGAAATGAAGCTGTAAACGTCTGAAATGGTAAAAACAAGGGTTTATTCATTGTTCTTGGCAAGTTTTGAGACGATTATAGTGTATTTATTAATTCCAAACGCAATTTAACGTATTTGTAAGTATTTTTGATATCAATTCGACGTTCTTGCACCGGCGAATCTAAAGATTTTTGCCAATTTATCCCGGCGCATCCGCCATTTCACAATATTACGATAATATAGTTCTTGCATTTAAAATCAGCTTTATTTCTAAACAGAAACTGTTCCTATGTACTTTATAATGTAAGAGTGTTACTATTTAATGCTACAGAATTAAAAAAAAACCTGTTAATCGACTGGAATTAGAGTTAAGTTGTCAAATTTGTAGTGAAATGAAGCTATAAACGTCTGAAATGGTAAAAACAAGGGTTTATTCATTGTTCTTGGCAAGTTTTGAGACGATTATAGTGTATTTATTAATTGCAAACGCAATGGAATCAATTTATCGCTGTTTTAGAAATGAAACGAGCTCTTTTAGACGAAATCTGCTAGTTTTCTTGAAAGGAACTCTTGTTTTGTACCTAATAATGTGAGACTTTAACTACTTAATGCTACAGAATAAAGAAAAACCTGTTAACTGACTGGAATTAGAGTTAAATCGTCAAATTTGTCGTGAAATGAAGTTGTAAACGTCTGAAATGGTAAAAACAGGGGTTTATTCATTGTTCTTGGCAACTTTTGAGACGATTATAGTGTATTTATTAATTCCAAACGCAATGGAATCAATTTATCGCTGTTTTTGAAATGAAACGAGCTCTCTTAGACGAAATCTGCTAGTTTTCTTGCCAGGAACTCTTGTTTTGTACCTAATAATGTGAGACTTTTACTATTTAATGCTACAGAATAAAGAAAAACCGGTAAATCGACTGGAATTAAAGTTAAATCGTCAAATTTGTCGTGAAATGAAGCTGTAAACGTCTGAAATGGTAAAAACAAGGGTTTATTCATTGTTCTTGGCAAGTTTTGAGACGATTATAGTGTATTTATTAATTCCAAACGCAATGGAATCTATTTATCGCTGTTTTAGAAATGAAACGAGCTCTTTTAGGCGAAATCTGCTAGTTTTCTTGCCAGGAACTCTTGTTTTGTATCTAATAATGTGAGACTTTTACTACTTAATGCTACAGAATAAAGAAAAACCTGTTAATCGACGGGAATTAGAGTTAAATCGTTAAATTTGTCGTGAAATGAAGTTGTAAACGTCTGAAATGGTAAAAACAGGGGTTTATTCATTGTTCTTGGCAAGTTTTGAGACGATTATAGTGTATTTATTAATTCCAAACGCAATGGAATCAGATTAGATTAGATTAGGTGTTGAGGGGTGTGAGGGAATTTGCTCCCCTCACCGACACTTAGACCACACCGCGGGCCCATTGTGTCACCCCCTCGCGTCCCTCATTCCTGTCTCTCATCCAGCCATCCGACGTTGTCGAAAAAAGCTAGGATGGTTCCAGGCAAGGTACACCTCAAGTTGGCCCAGCTGGGCCATGTCTCCCCCAGTATGGACTTTCTGGTCGAGGCGAGAGCCGGACATTCCCGTAGGATATGTTCGAGAGTCTCGTCCTCCTCTAAACACCCCCTGCACGTTGGGTCGTTGACCACCCCCATCACGTGGAGGTGTTTATTTAGCCTGCAGTGACCGGTCCAGATGCCCACCAAAAGGCGGAGTCTGTCCCTCGACAAACGCAGACAAGACTTGGCTCTTTTAAAGCAAGGATTTTCGATAAAAATCTTGCTTTGTCTGCAGCCTGTTGTCGTTTCCCATCTAGCACAATGTCTAGAATGGGTGTCAGTTTTGATCAGGTTTGAGAGGTAGCGATTGGCCGGTCGGATGAGCGGTTCGGTTCCGTCCGGTGTTCCCGTTGCACCCTGTCGAGCCAGCTCGTCGGCCCTCTCATTCCCCTCATTACCGTTATGTCCTCGAACCCATCTTAGCTCAACGACATTGTTTAGTGCTATTCTCGACAGTGCCAGATGGCAGTCATGTACCACTTGAGAGGTAATCCTGCCACTGGCCAGAGCCCGCAGAGCTGCTCGACTGTCGCTGAAGAAGCACATCGTTTTTTCACTGACATTGCGCCCAGTGATTTCTGTGGCACCCCTAAGAATGGCCGCGATTTCCGTCTGGAAAATACTGGCACATTCCCCTAGGGTTGCGCTGAGATTGCAGTTCATTTCGGGGATGTGAACTCCCGCTCCAGAGCCTGCTTTCGTTTTTGATCCATCCGTGAAGATTGAAATCTCAAACTTCGGATGTTCTTCTGTATCCATATGCACTGCATAGGATTTTTCGAAAGCATATTGAGGACAGATACGGTCCGATCCCGCACCCAAGAGAGGTATTCTGTGGAGTCCCTCGCTCAAGATGCGGGCGTGCCCGCGTTCTGATTTCCCAGCTTTCCAAAGGTTACCTTCCCGCAGCCTACGAGCGGAGGCAAGTGCCATGCCCTCCACGAAGAGATCGATGGGAGGCAGACACAGGATAGCCTCCAGAGCTGCGGTCGGGGTGGTTCTCATGGCGCCCGTCACAGCGACACATGCCATCCGTTGGATGCGTCCGAGACGTGTCATCGTTGTTTTTTGTCTGACTCTTTGCCACCAGACAATTGCTCCGTAGCTCAGCATCGGTCTGATGACGGCCGTGTAGAGCCAGATGGTAATCCTGGGTGTTAAGCCCCAGGACCTTCCCACCGCTCTCCTACACTGCCACAGGGCGACGCTGGCTTTGTCTATTTTGCTCTCCAGGTGCTTTTTCCAAGACAGCTTATGATCCAACATAACGCCCAGGTACTTCACATCCTGCGAGAGTTTCAGCTTGATGCCGTTAAGGGAGGGCAGCCTTAGCTGTCCCATCTTCCTTCTGTTCGTGAAGAGGATTAGCTCTGTCTTTTGTGGATTCACAGCCAGAGCCTCCTTCTTACACCATTTTTGTACCAGGCAGAGTGCTGCCTGCATAAGGTCGCATAGTACATTTTCGTACTTACCAGTAAGCAGTATGACCAGGTCATCTGCGTATCCGATAGTGTAGAATCCCGCCTCGTTGAGTGTGCATAGAAGGTCGTCCACTACTATGTCCCATAGCAATGGGGAGAGAACTCCCCCCTGAGGACAGCCCTTCTTAACCACTCCTCGAGTAGTTGCGTCGGCTACACTAATCTGTACGGTTCTGCAGTCCAGCACCCGCTGAATCCAGTCACGTACTGTTCCTGAGACATCGCGGTTCTGAAGTGCTCGCCCGACACTATCGAAGGTGGTCTTGTCAAAAGCCCCCTCGATGTCGATGAATACTCCTAAGGAGTATAGTTTATGCTCCAGGGCTCCCTCAATCCGCCCCACCACCTCGTGTAGAGCGGACTCGGTCGATTTCCCTGGAACATATGCATGTTGGTTGGGGTGTAATGGTTTGGCCCTTAGCACCCCATCCCTTATTTGGTAGTCGCATAGTCTCTCCAAGGTTTTTAACAAAAACGATGTGAGACTTATGGGACGGAAAGATTTCGCGAGAGAATAATCTCCTCGCCCTGGTTTGGGGATAAAGACAACTCTCACCTCCCTCCACATTTCCGGTACGTATGCGAGTGCAATACATGCCCGAAAAATTATCACGAGGTTGTCCAGAATCTCCGAAAGTCCCCACTGTAGCAGGGCCGGGAAGATTCCGTCCACGCCCGGTGACTTGAAGGGTTGGATTCACATCCGTTGTGTCCACACAGCCCGGAAAATGTGTAGCCATCAGTACCTTGGCTGTTTCATCGGCAGAGTCCGTGTATGTGCCGTCCTCTTTCTTCAAGCTACCTACTTGCTGTCCCGGATCCTTTGACAGGATTTTCATCAGCCGGGCAGCGGTGGTGGTACATTCGAGGTCCCCACAGAATTTTCTCCATGATGACCTCTGCTTAGAACGAACGTCTTTTTTGTATTGCCGCTGGTATTCTTTAAATTCGTCCCAGTCGGCTGCATTTTTGGTCCTTTTGGCCTTATTGAATAGCTTGCGCAGATAGGCTCTTCCCCTTTCCAGTTCCTTACACCACCATGTGGTGTTGTGGCCCTGGCGGGTGCCCGATCTCAGCGGACAAGCTTGCTCATAAGACGTTATCAGAGACCTAGTGAGGTCAGTGACTGCCCTCTCCAGTTCTTCGTTCGTCTTAAGATCATTAGAGATATCGAGCCGACCCCTGACATTTGACAGGTTTTCTAGAAATAGATCCCTGTCAGTTTGTTTTGGGTTCCTGTACGGCTGCGGTAACATCTCTTTTGCTTCTAACGAAAACGTTATCCATCTGTGGTCTGACATGGTCACGTGCGATGATACTTGCCAGTCCCTTATATGTTTGGAAATCTCTTGCGTCGCGAGAGTGATGTCTATCACAGTCTGACACCTCGAGGTGACAAATGTAGGTTCGCTCCCTCGATTGAGTATTTCTAACTTTGTGCTCGTAAGATATTCGAGCAGTGCTGTTCCTCTGCTGTTGCAATCACCGCTCCCCCATACGATGTGGTGTGCGTTGGCGTCGCATCCAGCAATGAGTTGTTTTCCTTCCCTTTCGCAATGTCGAACCAGGTCCGCCAGCTCCTTCGAAGGGGGTGGCTCCCTGGAGTCGCCGGGGAGGTATACTGAGGCAAAGACTACCTTTATTACATTCCCTCCAAAGTCCAGGTTGACCTGCACGGCCGTGATGTCCCGGTTGCAGTAGCCCGTCAGTTGGAAGGCGTCTTGTTGACCTGAAACATAAACACAAGTTCTGGGTCTTTCTTTGAGGGACCCCACGTAGATGGTCCCTGTGGGTTTGTCGCCCATGCCACAGACCCGGTTGCCTACGCACCACGGTTCTTGTAGCAGGGCTATTGTTATCTGCTTTGCTGTCAGGTGACGACTTAGGTTGACAGCCGCCTCCCGACAGCGGTGCAGGTTTGCTTGGATTAGTGTGGATCCTTTGGCCATTAGACCGGATCCACACTATCTGTAGGATCGTGGAGTTCACTTGACGTGTCCTCGACGTCCGTATTTTGGGTAGGGGTTATGATCCCCTCCCTAGGTTCTAGGATCCTAGAGGATTCATCGGCAGGGCTTACCTCCATCGTCGTCGGTGCTGGTTCCACCGGCGGCGTTGGAGCCTGTTGCGTCTGCTGGGCCTCCTCTTGGGTCCTAACAATCTTTAGCGTGAGTCGTCCTAACATGTAGTCGACTCTATCGCTCTTAGTTGCCAGGATGTTTCTTTCTCCAGACATAAGTCCGAAAACTAGAAGTTTACCCAATGGTTCTTCCCGTTCGGCCTCATGGAAGAGGATCCATCCTGGTACATTTGCCCATTTATTTTGGATGTCCAGTCGTTTAAGGACGTCCTCAGTGGACACCGGTTGACCCGGAATCCACAGAGTCGCCTTGCACAGCCTGGGCAGCTCCTCAACGGGTATAATTGTAAGCTGAGCTCCCTCCCAAAGATCTCGGAGGTTCGCTACAGCTTGCTGTAGCCAATTACGGGTATGCATGTCTCTGCAGGTTATCCTAAGGACACCGCCTGCAAAGATGCACCCGTCAAAGGCGGGGATCGGGTCTTCTGGTCCTAACCCATAAAGGGTCTCGACGAAAAGTCCCTCGATTTTTTCCCGCACAATTCGTGCCTTACTCTCTTCGAGCTGGTACCGAGGATCTTTCCGGTCGATGACCGCCATGCGAAGGTGGCTGGTGGTCATCTCCCGGTAGCTAGCGTCGCCCGTGGTCCTTGCGGGTCCGGGTCTCGGCTGTTGCTGTTGGCTCCCAGGTGCTTGTCGCCGCCCCTGCGTGGCCTGTCTTCGTTGCGGCTGCCGCTGGAGTTGTTGCCGCTGTTGTGCAAGCGGCTGCCGCTGTTGTTGTGGACGCTGGCCTTCGACCCTCCTAGCCCGCTTTCCGCGATTTTTCGCCGGGCTGGAGCCGTCGGAGCGCAATCGCTTGCCAGTCGCCACTGCTCCTTGCGACGTAGTCGCCACACCGGACGTCGACGGTCCTGCTCCACCCGAAGGTGTCGTCTGTCCCGTGAGACGTCCGGCTGCTCCTACGTCAGCTCTTACGTTTGCTGCAGGGAGGGCGCCTTCACGCCGCTGCCTCTGCAGCTTTCTTCTTTGAGCTCCGGAGAGCTTTTTTCTGGGATCTTGCGATCCCTGGTCTTCTTGGGGATGAGGTTCCATGGAATCAATTTATCGCTGTTTTAGAAATGAAACGAGCTCTTTTAGACCAAATCTGCTAGTTTTCTTACCAGGAACTCTTGTTTTGTAAATAATAATGTGAGACTTTTACTATTTAATGCTACAGAATAAAGAAAAACCGGTGAATCGACTTAAATTAGAGTTAAATCGTCAAATTTGTCGTGAAATGAAGCTGTAAACGTCTGAAATGGTAAAAACAATGGTCTATTCATTGCTCTTGACAAGTTTTGGAACGATCACAGTGTATTTATTAATTCCAAACGCAATTTAACGTATTTGTAAGTATTTTTGATATCAATTCGACGTTCTTGCACCGGCGAATCTAAAGATTTTTGCCAATTTATCCCGGCGCATCCGCCATTTCACAATATTACGATAATATAGTTCTTGCATTTAAAATCAGCTCTATTTCTAAACAGAAACTGTTCCTATGTACTTTATAATGTAAGAGTGTTACTATTTAATGCTACAGAATTAAAAAAAACCGGCTAATCGACTGAAATTAGAGTTAAATCGTCAATTTGTTTGAGAAAAAAGGCTGCACACGTCTGAAATGGTAAAAACAAGGGTTTATTCATTGTTCTTGGCAAGTTTTGAGACGATTATAGTGTATTTATTAATTCCAAACGCAATGGAATCAATTTATCGCTGTTTTAGAAGTGAAACGAGATCTTTTAGACGAAATCTGCTAGTTTTCTTGCCAGGAACTCTTGTTTTGTACCTAATAATGTGAGAAATTTTACTACTTAATGCTACAGAATAAAGAAAAACCTGTTAATCGACTGGAATTAGAGTTAAATCGTTAAATTTGTCGTGAAATGAAGTTGTAAACGTCTGAAATGGTAAAAACAGGGGTTTATTCATTGTTCTTGGCAAGTTTTGAGACGATTATAGTGTATTTATTATTTCCAAACGCAATGGAATCAATTTATCGCTGTTTTAAAAATGAAACGAGCTCTTTTAGACGAAATCTGCTAGTTTTCTTGCCAGGAACTCTTGTTTTGTACCTAATAATGTGAGACTTTTACTATTTAATGCTACAGAATAAAGAAAAACCGGTAAATCGACTGGAATTAAAGTTAAATCGTCAAATTTGTCGTGAAATGAAGCTGTAAACGTCTGAAATGGTAAAAACAAGGGTTTATTCATTGTTCTTTTCAAGTTTTGAGACGATTATAGTGTATTTATTAATTCCAAACGCAATGGAATCTATTTATCGCTGTTATAGAAATGAAACGAGCTCTTTTAGGCGAAATCTGCTAGTTTTCTTGCCAGGAACTCTTGTTTTGTACCTAATAATGTGAGACTTTTACTATTTAATGCTACAGAATAAAGAAAAACCGGTAAATCGACTGGAATTAGAATTAGATCGTCAAATTTGTCATGAAATGAAGCTGCAAACGTCTGAAATGGTAAAAACAAGGGTTTATTCATTGTTCTTGGCAAGTTTTGAGACGATTATAGTGTATTTATTAATTCCAAATGCAATGGAATCAATTTATCGCTGTTTTAGAAATGAAACGAGCTCTTTTAGACGAAATCTGCTAGTTTTCTTGCCAGGAACTCTTGTTTTGTACCTAATAATGTGAGACTTTTACTATTTAATGCTACAGAATAAAGAAAAACCGGTAAATCGACTGGAATTAAAGTTAAATCGTCAAATTTGTCGTGAAATGAAGCTGTAAACGTCTGAAATGGTAAAAACAAGGATTTATTCATTGTTCTTGGCAAGTTTTGAGACGATTATAGTGTATTTATTAATTCCAAACGCAATGGAATCAATTTATCGCTGTTTTAGAAATGAAACGAGCTCTTTTAGGCGAAATCTGCTAGTTTTCTTGCCAGGAACTCTTGTTTTGTACCTAATAATGTGAGACTTTTACTATTTAATGCTACAGAATAAAGAAAAACCGGTAAGTCGACTGGAATTAAAGTTAAATCGTCAAATTTGTCGTGAAATGAAGCTGTAAACGTCTGAAATGGTAAAAACAAGAGTTTATTCATTGTTCTTAGCAAGTTTTGAGACGATTATAGTGTATTTATTAATTCCAAACGCAATGGAATCAATTTATCGCTGTTTTAGAAATGAAACGAGCTCTTTTAGGCGAAATCTGCTAGTTTTCTTGCCAGGAACTCTTGTTTTGTACATAATAGTGTGAGACTTTTACTATTTAATGCAACAGAATAAAGAAAAACCGGTAAGTCGACTGGAATTAAAGTTGAATCGTCAAATTTGTCGTGAAATGAAGCTGTAAACGTCTGAAATGGTAAACAAGGGTTTATTCATTGTTCTTGGCATGTTTTGAGACGATTATAGTGTATTTATTAATTCCAAACGCAATGGAATCAATTTATCGCTGTTTTAGAAAAAAACGAGTTCTTTTAGACGAAATCTGCTAGTTTTCTTGCCAGGAACTCTTGTTTTGTACCTAATAATGTGAGACTTTTACTACTTAATGCTACAGAATAAAGAAAAACCTGTTAATCGACTGGAATTAGAGTTAAATCGTTAAATTTGTCGTGAAATGAAGTTGTAAACGTCTGAAATGGTAAAAACAGGGGTTTATTCATTGTTCTTGGCATGTTTTGAGACGATTATAGTGTATTTATTAATTCCAAACGCAATGGAATCAATTTATCGCTGTTTTAGAAAAAAACGAGTTCTTTTAGACGAAATCTGCTAGTTTTCTTGCCAGGAACTCTTGTTTTGTACCTAATAATGTGAGACTTTTACTACTTAATGCTACAGAATAAAGAAAAACCTGTTAATCGACTGGAATTAGAGTTAAATCGTTAAATTTGTCGTGAAATGAAGTTGTAAACGTCTGAAATGGTAAAAACAGGGGTTTATTCATTGTTCTTGGCAAGTTTTGAGACGATTATAGTGTATTTATTAATTCCAAACGCAATGGAATTAATTTATCGCTGTTTTAGAAATGAAACGAGCTCTTTTAGGCAAAATCTGCTAGTTTTCTTGCCAGGAACTCTTGTTTTGTACCTAATAATGTGAGACTTTAACTACTTAATGCTACAGAATAAAGAAAAACCTGTTAATCGACTGGAATTAGAGTTAAATCGTCAAATTTGTCGTGAAATGAAGTTGTAAACGTCTGAAATGGTAAAAACAGGGGTTTATTCATTGTTCGTGGCAAGTTTTGAGACGATTATAGTGTATTTATTAATTACAAATGCAATGGAATCAATTTATCGCTGTTTTAGAAATGAATCGAGCTTTTTTAGACGAAATCTGCTAGTTTTCTTGCCAGGAACTCTTGTTTTGTACCTAATAATGTGAGACTTTTACTATTTAACGCTACAGAATAAAGAAAAACCGGTAAATCGAATGGAATTAAAGTTAAATCGTCAATTTTGTCGTGAAATGAAGCTGTAAACGTCTGAAATGGTAAAAACAAGGGTTTATTCATTGCTCTTGGCAAGTTTTGAGACGATTATAGTGTATTTATTAATTCCAAACGCAATGGAATAAATTTATCGCTGTTTTAGAAATGAAACGAGCTCTTTTAGGCGAAATCTGTTAGTTTTCTTGCCAGGAACTTTTGTTTTGTACCTAATAATGTGAGACTTTTACTATTTAATGCTACAGAATAAAGAAAAACCGGTAAATCGACTGGAAATAGAGTTAAATCGTCAAATTTGTCGTAAAATGAAGCTGTAAACGTCTGAAATGGTAAAAACAAGGGTTTATTCATTGTTCTTGGCACGTTTTGAGACGATTAGAGTGTATTTATTAATTCCAAACGCAATGGAATCAATTTGTCGCTGTTTTAGAAATGAAACGAGCTCTTTTAGACGAAATCTGCTAGTTTTCTTGCCAGGAACTCTTGTTTTGTACCTAATAATGTGAGACCTTTACTACTTAATGCTACAGAATAAAGAAAAACCTGTTAATCGACTGGAATTAGAGTTAAATCGTCAAATTTGTCGTGAAATGAAGTTGTAAACGTCTGAAATGGTAAAAACAGGGGTTTATTCATTGTTCTTGGCAACTTTTGTGACGATTATAGTGTATTTATTAATTCCAAACGCAATGGAATCAATTTATCGCTGTTTTAGAAATGAAACGAGCTGTTTTAGACGAAATCTGCTAGTTTTCTTGCCAGGAACTCTTGTTTTGTACCTAATAATGTGAGACTTTTACTATTTAATGCTACAGAATAAAGAAAAACCTATAAATCGACTGGAATTAAAGTTAAATCGTCAAATTTGTGGTGAAATGAAGCTGTAAACGTCTGAAATGGTAAAAACAAGGGTTTATTCATTGTTCTTGGCAAGTTTTGAGACGATTATAGTGTATTTATTAATTCCAAACGCAATGGAATCTATTTATCGCTGTTTTAGAAATGAAACGAGCTCTTTTAGGCGAAATCTGCTAGTTTTCTTGCCAGGAACTCTTGTTTTGTACCTAATAATGTGAGACTTTTACTATTTAATGCTACAGAATAAAGAAAAACCGGTAAATCGACTGGAATTAGAATTAAATCGTCAAATTTGTCGTGAAATGAAGCTGTAAACGTCTGAAATGGTAAAAACAAGGGTTTATTCATTGTTCTTGGCAAGTTTTGAGACGATTATAGTGTATTTATTAATTCCAAACGCAATGGAATCAATTTATCGCTGTTTTAGAAATGAAACGAGCTCTTTTAGACGAAATCTGCTAGTTTTCTTGCCAGGAACACTTGTTTTGTACCTAATAATGTGAGACTTTTACTACTTAATGCTACAGAATAAAGAAAAACCTGTTAATCGACTGAAATTAGAGTTAAATCGTTAAATTTGTCGTGAAATGAAGTTGTAAACGTCTGAAATGGTAAAAACAGGGGTTTATTCATTGTTCTTGGCACGTTTTGAGACGATTATAGTGTATTTATTAATTCCAAACGCAATGGAATTAATTTATCGCTGTTTTAGAAATGAAACGAGCTCTTTTAGGCGAAATCTGCTAGTTTTCTTGACAGGAACTCTTGTTTTGTACCTAATAATGTGAGACTTTTACTATTTAATGCTACAGAATAAAGAAAAACCGGTTAATCGACTGTAATTAGAGTTAAATCGTCAAATTTGTCGTGAAATGAAGCTGTAAACGTCTGAAATGGTAAAAACAGGTGTTTATTCATTGTTCTTGGCAAGTTTTGAGACGATTATAGTGTATTTATTAATTCCAAACGCAATGGAATCAATTTATCGCTGTTTTAGAAATGAAACGAGCTCTTTTAGACGAAATCTGCTAGTTTTCTTGCCAGGAACTCTTGTTTTGTACCTAATAATGTGAGACTTTTACTATTTAACGCTACAGAATAAAGAAAAACCGGTAAATCGACTGGAATTAAAGTTAAATCGTCAAATTTGTCGTGAAATGAAGCTGTAAACGTCTGAAATGGTAAAAACAAGGGTTTATTCATTGCTCTTGGCAAGTTTTGAGACGATTATAGTGTATTTATTAATTCCAAACGCAATGGAATTAATTTATCGCTGTTTTAGAAATGAAACGAGCTCTTTTAGGCAAAATCTGCTAGTTTTCTTGCCAGGAACTCTTGTTTTGTACCTAATAATGTGAGACTTTAACTACTTAATGCTACAGAATAAAGAAAAACCTTTTAATCGACTGGAATTAGAGTTAAATCGTCAAATTTGTCGTGAAATGAAGCTGTAAACGTCTGAAATGGTAAAAACAGGGGTTTATTCATTGTTCTTGGCAAGTTTTGAGACGATTATAGTGTATTTATTAATTCCAAACGCAATGGAATCAATTTATCGCTGTTTTAGAAATGAAACAAGCTCTTTTAGGCGAAATCTGCTAGTTTTCTTGCCAGGAACTCTTGTTTTGTACCTAGTAATGTGAGACTTTTACTATTTAATGCTACAGAATAAAGAAAAACCGGTAAGTCGACTGGAATTAAAGTTAAATCGTCAAATTTGTCGTGAAATGAAGCTGTAAACGTCTGAAATGGTAAGAACAAGAGTTTATTCATTGTTCTTAGCAAGTTTTGAGACGATTATAGTGTATTTATTAATTCCAAACGCAATGGAATCAATTTATCGCTGTTTTAGAAATGAAACGAGCTCTTTTAGGCGAAATCTGCTAGTTTTCTTGCCAGGAACTCTTGTTTTGTACATAATAGTGTGAGACTTTTACTATTTAATGCAACAGAATAAAGAAAAACCGGTAAGTCGACTGGAATTAAAGTTAAATCGTCAAATTTGTCGTGAAATGAAGCTGTAAACGTCTGAAATGGTAAAAACAAGAGTTTATTCATTGTTCTTAGCAAGTTTTGAGACGATTATAGTGTATTTATTAATTCCAAACGCAATGGAATCAATTTATCGCTGTTTTAGAAATGAAACGATCTCTTTTAGGCGAAATCTGCTAGCTTTCTTGCCAGGAACTCTTGTTTTGTACATAATAGTGTGAGACTTTTACTATTTAATGCAACAGAATAAAGAAAAACCGGTAAGTCGACTGGAATGAAAGTTAAATCGTCAAATTTGTCGTGAAATGAAGCTGTAAACGTCTGAAATGGTAAGAACAAGAGTTTATTCATTGTTCTTAGCAAGTTTTGAGACGATTATAGTGTATTTATTAATTCCAAACGCAATGGAATCAATTTATCGCTGTTTTAGAAATGAAACGAGCTCTTTTAGGCGAAATCTGCTAGTTTTCTTGCCAGGAACTCTTGTTTTGTACATAATAGTGTGAGACTTTTACTATTTAATGCAACAGAATAAAGAAAAACCGGTAAGTCGACTGGAATTAAAGTTAAATCGTCAAATTTGTCGTGAAATGAAGCTGTAAACGTCTGAAATGGTAAAAACAAGAGTTTATTCATTGTTCTTAGCAAGTTTTGAGACGATTATAGTGTATTTATTAATTCCAAACGCAATGGAATCAATTTATCGCTGTTTTAGAAATGAAACGATCTCTTTTAGGCGAAATCTGCTAGCTTTCTTGCCAGGAACTCTTGTTTTGTACATAATAGTGTGAGACTTTTACTATTTAATGCAACAGAATAAAGAAAAACCGGTAAGTCGACTGGAATTAAAGTTAAATCGTCAAATTTGTCGTGAAATGAAGCTGTAAACGTCTGAAATGGTAAAAACAAGAGTTTATTCATTGTTCTTAGCAAGTTTTGAGACGATTATAGTGTATTTATTAATTCCAAACGCAATGGAATCAATTTATCGCTGTTTTAGAAATGAAACGATCTCTTTTAGGCGAAATCTGCTAGCTTTCTTGCCAGGAACTCTTGTTTTGTACATAATAGTGTGAGACTTTTACTATTTAATGCAACAGAATAAAGAAAAACCGGTAAGTCGACTGGAATGAAAGTTAAATCGTCAAATTTGTCGTGAAATGAAGCTGTAAACGTCTGAAATGGTAAGAACAAGAGTTTATTCATTGTTCTTAGCAAGTTTTGAGACGATTATAGTGTATTTATTAATTCCAAACGCAATGGAATCAATTTATCGCTGTTTTAGAAATGAAACGAGCTCTTTTAGGCGAAATCTGCTAGTTTTCTTGCCAGGAACTCTTGTTTTGTACATAATAGTGTGAGACTTTTACTATTTAATGCAACAGAATAAAGAAAAACCGGTAAGTCGACTGGAATTAAAGTTAAATCGTCAAATTTGTCGTGAAATGAAGCTGTAAACGTCTGAAATGGTAAAAACAAGAGTTTATTCATTGTTCTTAGCAAGTTTTGAGACGATTATAGTGTATTTATTAATTCCAAACGCAATGGAATCAATTTATCGCTGTTTTAGAAATGAAACGATCTCTTTTAGGCGAAATCTGCTAGCTTTCTTGCCAGGAACTCTTGTTTTGTACATAATAGTGTGAGACTTTTACTATTTAATGCAACAGAATAAAGAAAAACCGGTAAGTCGACTGGAATGAAAGTTAAATCGTCAAATTTGTCGTGAAATGAAGCTGTAAACGTCTGAAATGGTAAAAACAAGGGTTTATTTATTGTTCTTGGAATGTTTTGAGACGATTATAGTGTATTTATTAATTTCAAATGCAATGGAATCAATTTATCGCTGTTTTAGAAATGAAACGAGTTCTTTTAGACGAAATCTGCTAGTTTTCTTGCCAGGAACTCTTGTTTTGTACCTAATAATGTGAGACTTTTACTACTTAATGCTACAGAATAAAGAAAAACCTGTTAATCGACTGGAATTAGAGTTAAATCGTTAAATTTGTCGTGAAATGAAGTTGTAAACGTCTGAAATGGTAAAAACAGGGGTTTATTCATTGTTCTTGGCAAGTTTTGAGACGATTATAGTGTATTTATTAATTCCAAACGCAATGGAATTAATTTATCGCTGTTTTAGAAATGAAACGAGCTCTTTTAGGCAAAATCTGCTAGTTTTCTTGCCAGGAACTCTTGTTTTGTACCTAATAATGTGAGACTTTAACTACTTAAAGCTACAGAATAAAGAAAAACCTGTTAATCGACTGGAATTAGAGTTAAATCGTCAAATTTGTCGTGAAATGAAGTTGTAAACGTCTGAAATGGTAAAAACAGGGGTTTATTCATTGTTCTTGGCAAGTTTTGAGACGATTATAGTGTATTTATTAATTCCAAATGCAATGGAATCAATTTATCGCTGTTTTAGAAATGAAACGAGCTCTTTTAGGCGAAATCTGCTAGTTTTCTTGCCAGGAACTATTGTTTTGTACCTAATAATGTGAGACTTTTACTATTTAATGCTACAGAATAAAGAAAAACCGGTAAATCGACTGGAATTAAAGTTAAATCGTCAAATTTGTCGTGAAATGAAGCTGTAAACGTCTGAAATGGTAAAAACAAGGGTTTATTCATTGTTCTGGGCAAGTTTTGAGACGATTATAGTGTATTTATTAATTCCAAACGCAATGGAATCAATTTATCGCTGTTTTAGAAATGAAACGAGCTCTTTTAGGCGAAATCTGCTAGTTTTTTTGCCAGGAACTCTTGTTTTGTACCTAATAATGTGAGACTTTTACTATTTAATGCTACAGAATAAAGAAAAACCTGTTAATCGACTGGAATTAGAGTTAAATCGTCAAATTTTTCGTGAAATGAAGTTGTAAACGTCTGAAATGGTAAAAACAGGGGTTTATTCATTGTTCTTGGCAAGTTTTGAGACGATTATAGTGTATTTATTAATTCCAAACGCAATGGAATCAATTTATCGCTGTTTTAGAAATGAAACGAGCTCTTTTAGGCGAAATCTGCTAGTTTTCTTGCCAGGAACTCTTGTTTTGTACCTAATAATGTGAGACTTTTACTATTTAATGGTACAAAATAAAGAAAAACCGGTAAATCGACTGGAATTAAAGTTAAATCGTCAAATTTGTCGTGAAATGAAGCTGTTGACGTCTGAAATGGTAAAAACAAGGGTTTATTCATTGTTCTTGGCAAGTTTTGAGACGATTATAGTGTATTTATTAATTCCAAACGCAATGGAATCAATTTATCGCTGTTTTAGAAATGAAACGAGCTCTTTTAGACGAAATCTGCTAGTTTTCTTGCCAGGAACTCTTGTTTTGTACCTAATAATGTGAGACTTTTACTACTTAATGCTACAGAATAAAGAAAAACCTGTTAATCGACTGGAATTAGAGTTAAATCGTCAAATTTTTCGTGAAATGAAATTGTAAACGTCTGAAATGGTAAAAACAGGGGTTTATTCATTGTTCTTGGCAAGTTTTGAGACGATTATAGTGTATTTATTAATTCCAAACGCAATGGAATCAATTTATCGCTGTTTTAGAAATGAAACGAGCTCTTTTAGACGAAATCTATTAGTTTTCTTGCCAGGAACTTTTGTTTTGTACCTAATAATGTGAGACTTTTACTATTTAATGCTACAGAATAAAGAAAAACCGGTAAATCGACTGGAATTAAAGTTAAATCGTCAAATTTGTCGTGAAATGAAGCTGTAAACGTCTGAAATGGTAAAAACAAGGGTTTATTCATTGTTCTTGGCAAGTTTTGAGATGATTATAGTGTATTTATTAATTCCAAACGCAATGGAATCAATTTATCGCTGTTTTAGAAATGAAACGAGCTCTTTTAGACGAAATCTGCTAGTTTTCTTGCCAGGAACTATTGTTTTGTACCTAATAATGTGAGACTTTTACTATTTAATGCTACAGAATAAAGAAAAACCGGTAAATCGACTGGAATTAAAGTTAAATCGTCAAATTTGTCGTGAAATGAAGCTGTAAACGTCTGAAATGGTAAAAACAAGGGTTTATTCATTGTTCTTGGCAAGTTTTGAGACGATTATAGTGTATTTATTAATTCCAAACGCAATGGAATCAATTTATCGCTGTTTTAGAAATGAAACGAGCTCTTTTAGGCGAAATCTGCTAGTTTTTTTGCCAGGAACTCTTGTTTTGTACCTAATAATGTGAGACTTTTACTATTTAATGCTACAGAATAAAGAAAAACCTGTTAATCGACTGGAATTAGAGTTAAATCGTCAAATTTTTCGTGAAATGAAGTTGTAAACGTCTGAAATGGTAAAAACAGGGGTTTATTCATTGTTCTTGGCAAGTTTTGAGACGATTATAGTGTATTTATTAATTCCAAACGCAATGGAATCAATTTATCGCTGTTTTAGAAATGAAACGAGCTCTTTTAGGCGAAATCTGCTAGTTTTCCTGCCAGAAACTCTTGTTTTGTACCTAATAATGTGAGACTTTTACTATTTAATGCTACAGAATAAAGAAAAACCGGTAAATCGACTGGAATTAAAGTTAAATCGTCAAATTTGTCGTGAAATGAAGCTGTAAACGTCTGAAATGGTAAAAACAAGGGTTTATTCATTGTTCTTGGCAAGTTTTGAGACGATTATAGTGTATTTATTAATTCCAAACGCAATGGAATCAATTTATCGCTGTTTTAGAAATGAAACGAGCTCTTTTAGGCGAAATCTGCTAGTTTTTTTGCCAGGAACTTTTGTTTTGTACCTAATAATGTGAGACTTTTACTATTTAATGCTACAGAATAAAGAAAAACCGGTTAATCGACTGGAATTAAAGTTAAATCGTCAAATTTGTCGTGAAATGAAGCTGTAAACGTCTGAAATGGTAAAAACAATTCATTGTTCTTGGCAAGTTTTGAGACGATTATAGTGTATTTATTAATTCCAAACGCAATGGAATCAATTTATCGCTGTTTTAGAAATGAAACGAGGCTCTTTTAGACGAAATCTGCTAGTTTTCTTGCCAGGAACTATTGTTTTGTACCTAATAATGTGAGACTTTTACTATTTAATGCTACAGAATAAAGAAAAACCGGTTAATCTACTGGAATTAGAGTTAAATCGTCAAATTTGTCGTGAAATGAAGCTGTAAACGTCTGAAATGGTAAAAACAAGGGTTTATTCATTGTTCTTGGCAAGTTTTGAGACGATTATGGTGTATTTATTAATTCCAAACGCAATGGAATCAATTTATCGCTGTTTTAGAAATGAAACGAGCTCTTTTAGACGAAATCTGCTAGTTTTCTTGCCAGGAACTCTTGTTTTGTACCTAATAATGTGAGACTTTTACTACTTAATGCTACAGAATAAAGAAAAACCTGTTAATCGACTGGAATTAGAGTTAAATCGTTAAATTTGTCGTGAAATGAAGTTGTAAACGTCTGAAATGGTAAAAACAGGGGTTTATTCATTGTTCTTGGCAAGTTTTGAGACGATTATAGTGTATTTATTAATTCCAAACGCAATGGAATCAATTTATCGCTGTTTTAGAAATGAAACGAGCTCTTTTAGACGAAATCTGCTAGTTTTCTTGCCAGGAACTCTTGTTTTGTACCTAATAATGTGAGACTTTTGCTATTTAATGCTACAGAATAAAGAAAAACCGGTAAATCGACTGGAATTAAAGTTAAATCGTCAAATTTGTCGTGAAATGAAGCTGTAAACGTGTGAAATGGTAAAAACAGGTGTTTATTCATTGTTCTTGGCAAGTTTTGAGACGATTATAGTGTATTTATTAATTGCAAACGCAATGGAATCAATTTATCGCTGTTTTAGAAATGAAACGAGTTCTTTTAGGCGAAATCTGCTAGTTTTCTTGCCAGGAACTCTTGTTTTGTACATAATAATGTGAGACTTTTACTATTTAATGCTACAGAATAAAGAAAAACCGGTTGATCGACTGGAATTAGAGTTAAATCGTCAAATTTGTCGTGAAATGAAGCTGTAAACGTGTGAAATGGTAAAAACAGGGGTTTATTCATTGTTCTTGGCAACTTTTGAGACGATTATAGTGTATTTATTAATTCCAAACGCAATGGAATCAATTTATCGCTGTTTTAGAAATGAAACGAGCTCTTTTAGACGAAATCTGCTAGTTTTCTTGCCAGGAACTCTTGTTTTGTACATAATAGTGTGAGACTTTTACTATTTAATGAGACAGGCTAGAGAAAAACCGGGCAATAAACTAAATTAGAGGTAAATCGTCAAACTGTTTGAGAAATAAAGATGTACACGTCTTAAATTGTAAAAACGGGCGTGTATTCATTGCTCTTGACAAGTTTTGGAACGATTACAGTGTATTTATTAATTCCAAACGCAATTTAACGTATTTGTAAGTATTTTTGATATCAATTCGACGTTCTTGTACCGGCGAATCTAAAGATTTTTGCCAATTTATCCCGGCGCATCCGCCATTTCACAATATTACGATAATATAGTTCTTGCATTTAAAATCAGCTTTATTTCTAAATAGAAACTGTTCCTATGTACTTTATAATGTAAGAGTGTTACTATTTAATGCTACAGAATTAAAAAAAAACCTGTTAATCGACTAGAATTAGAGTTAAGTCGTCAAATTTGTAGTGAAATGAAGCTGTAAACGTCTGAAATGGTAAAAACAAGGGTTTATTCATTGTTCTTGGCAAGTTTTGAGACGGTTATTGTGTATTTATTAATTCCAAACGCAATGGAATCAATTTATCGCTGTTTTAGAAATGAAACGAGCTCTTTTAGACGAAATCTGCTAGTTTTCTTGCCAGGATCTCTTGTTTTATAACTAATAATGTGAGACTTTTACTATTTAATGCTACAGAATAAAGAAAAACCGGTTAATCGACTGGAATTAGGGTTAAATCGTAAAATTTGTCGTGAAATGAAGCTGTAAACGTCTGAAATGGTAAAAACAAGGGTTTATTCATTGTTCTTGGCAAGTTTTAAGACGATTATGGTGTATTTATTAATTCCAAACGCAATGGAATCAATTTATCGCTGTTTTAGAAATGAAACGAGCTCTTTTAGACGAAATCTGCTAGTTTTCTTGCCAGGAACTTTTGTTTTGTACCTAATAATGTGAGACTTTTACTACTTAATGCTACAGAATAAAGAAAAACCTGCTAATCGACTGGAATTAGAGTTAAATCGTTAAATTTGTCGTGGAATGAAGTTGTAAACGTCTGAAATGGTAAAAACAGGGGTTTATTCATTGTTCTTGGCAAGTTTTGAGACGATTATAGTGTATTTATTAATTCCAAACGCAATGGAATCAATTTATCGCTGTTTTAGAAATGAAACGAGCTCTTTTAGACGAAATCTGCTAGTTTTCTTGCCAGGAACTCTTGTTTTGTACCTAATAATGTGAGACTTTTGCTATTTAATGCTACAGAATAAAGAAACACCGCTAAATCGACTGGAATTAAAGTTAAATCGTCAAATTTGTCGTGAAATGAAGCTGTAAACGTATGAAATGGTAAAAACAAGGGTTTATTCATTGTTCTTGGCAAGTTTTGAGACGATTATAGTGTATTTATTAATTCCAAACGCAATGGAATCAATTTATCGCTGTTTGAGAAATGAAACGAGCTCTTTTAGGCGAAATCTGCTAGTTTTCTTGCCAGGAACTCTTGTTTTGTACCTAATAATGTGAGACTTTTACTATTTAATGCTACAGAATAAAGAAAAACCGGTTAATCGACTGGAATTAGAGTTAAATCGTCAAATTTGTCGTGAAATGAAGCTGTAAACGTGTGAAATGGTAAAAACAGGTGTTTATTGATTGTTCTTGGCAAGTTTTGAGACGATTATAGTGTATTTATTAATTCCAAACGCAATGGAATCAATTTATCGCTGTTTTAGAAATGAAACGAGCTCTTTTAGGTGAAATCTGTTAGTTTTCTTGCCAGGAACTCTTGTTTTGTACCTAGTAATGTGAGACTTTTACTATTTAATGAGACAGGCTAGAGAAAAACCGGCCAATCAACTAAATTAGAGGTAAATCGTCAAACTGTTTGAGAAATAAAGATGTACACGTCTTAAATTGTAAAAACGGGCGGGTATTCATTGCTCTTGACAAGTTTTGGAACGATTACAGTGTATTTATTAATTCCAAACGCAATTTAACGTATTTGTAAGTATTTTTGATATCAATTCGACGTTCTTGCACCGGCGAATCTAAAGATTTTTGCCAATTTATCCCGGCGCATCCGCCATTTCACAATATTACGATAATATAGTTCTTGCATTTAAAATCAGCTTTATTTCTAAACAGAAACTGTTCCTATGTACTTTATAATGTAAGAGTGTTACTATTTAATGCTACAGAATTAAAAAAAACCTGTTAATCGACTGGAATTAGAGTTAAGTTGTCAAATTTGTAGTGAAATGAAGCTATAAACGTCTGAAATGGTAAAAACAAGGGTTTATTCATTGTTCTTGGCAAGTTTTGAGACCATTATAGTGTATTTATTAATTGCAAACGCAATGGAATCAATTTATCGCTGTTTTAGAAATGAAACGAGCTCTTTTAGACGAAATCTGCTAGTTTTCTTGAAAGGAACTCTTGTTTTGTACCTAATAATGTGAGACTTTAACTACTTAATGCTACAGAATAAAGAAAAACCTGTTAATTGACTGGAATTAGAGTTAAATCGTCAAATTTGTCGTGAAATGAAGTTGTAAACGTCTGAAATGGTAAAAACAGGGGTTTATTCATTGTTCTTGGCAACTTTTGAGACGATTATAGTGTATTTATTAATTCCAAACGCAATGGAATCAATTTATCGCTGTTTTTGAAATGAAACGAGCTCTCTTAGACGAAATCTGCTAGTTTTCTTGCCAGGAACTCTTGTTTTGTACCTAATAATGTGAGACTTTTACTATTTAATGCTACAGAATAAAGAAAAACCGGTAAATCGACTGGAATTAAAGTTAAATCGTCAAATTTGTCGTGAAATGAAGCTGTAAACGTCTGAAATGGTAAAAACAAGGGTTTATTCATTGTTCTTGGCAAGTTTTGAGACGATTATAGTGTATTTATTAATTCCAAACGCAATGGAATCTATTTATCGCTGTTTTAGAAATGAAACGAGCTCTTTTAGGCGAAATCTGCTAGTTTTCTTGCCAGGAACTCTTGTTTTGTATCTAATAATGTGAGACTTTTACTACTTAATGCTACAGAATAAAGAAAAACCTGTTAATCGACGGGAATTAGAGTTAAATCGTTAAATTTGTCGTGAAATGAAGTTCTAAACGTCTGAAATGGTAAAAACAGGGGTTTATTCATTGTTCTTGGCAAGTTTTGAGACGATTATAGTGTATTTATTAATTCCAAACGCAATGGAATCAATTTATCGCTGTTTTAGAAATGAAACGAGCTCTTTTAGACCAAATCTGCTAGTTTTCTTACCAGGAACTCTTGTTTTGTAAATAATAATGTGAGACTTTTACTATTTAATGCTACAGAATAAAGAAAAACCGGTGAATCGACTTAAATTAGAGTTAAATCGTCAAATTTGTCGTGAAATGAAGCTGTAAACGTCTGAAATGGTAAAAACAATGGTCTATTCATTGCTCTTGACAAGTTTTGGAACGATCACAGTGTATTTATTAATTCCAAACGCAATTTAACGTATTTGTAAGTATTTTTGATATCAATTCGACGTTCTTGCACCGGCGAATCTAAAGATTTTTGCCAATTTATCCCGGCGCATCCGCCATTTCACAATATTACGATAATATAGTTCTTGCATTTAAAATCAGCTCTATTTCTAAACAGAAACTGTTCCTATGTACTTTATAATGTAAGAGTGTTACTATTTAATGCTACAGAATTAAAAAAAAACGGCTAATCGACTGAAATTAGAGTTAAATCGTCAATTTGTTTGAGAAAAAAGGCTGCACACGTCTGAAATGGTAAAAACAAGGGTTTATTCATTGTTCTTGGCAAGTTTTGAGACGATTATAGTGTATTTATTATTTCCAAACGCAATGGAATCAATTTATCGCTGTTTTAGAAATGAAACGAGCTCTTTTAGACGAAATCTGCTAGTTTTCTTGCCAGGAACTCTTGTTTTGTACCTAATAATGTGAGACTTTTACTACTTAATGCTACAGAATAAAGAAAAACCTGTTAATCGACTGGAATTAGAGTTAAATCGTTAAATTTGTCGTGAAATGAAGTTGTAAACGTCTGAAATGGTAAAAACAGGGGTTTATTCATTGTTCTTGGCAAGTTTTGAGACGATTATAGTGTATTTATTATTTCCAAACGCAATGGAATCAATTTATCGCTGTTTTAAAAATGAAACGAGCTCTTTTAGACGAAATCTGCTAGTTTTCTTGCCAGGAACTCTTGTTTTGTACCTAATAATGTGAGACTTTTACTATTTAATGCTACAGAATAAAGAAAAACCGGTAAATCGACTGGAATTAGAATTAGATCGTCAAATTTGTCATGAAATGAAGCTGCAAACGTCTGAAATGGTAAAAACAAGGGTTTATTCATTGTTCTTGGCAAGTTTTGAGACGATTATAGTGTATTTATTATTTCCAAACGCAATGGAATCAATTTATCGCTGTTTTAGAAATGAAACGAGCTCTTTTAGGCGAAATCTGCTAGTTTTCTTGCCAGGAACTCTTGTTTTGTACATAATAGTGTGAGACTTTTACTATTTAATGCAACAGAATAAAGAAAAACCGGTAAGTCGACTGGAATTAAAGTTGAATCGTCAAATTTGTCGTGAAATGAAGCTGTAAACGTCTGAAATGGTAAACAAGGGTTTATTCATTGTTCTTGGCATGTTTTGAGACGATTATAGTGTATTTATTAATTCCAAACGCAATGGAATCAATTTATCGCTGTTTTAGAAAAAAACGAGTTCTTTTAGACGAAATCTGCTAGTTTTCTTGCCAGGAACTCTTGTTTTGTACCTAATAATGTGAGACTTTTACTACTTAATGCTACAGAATAAAGAAAAACCTGTTAATCGACTGGAATTAGAGTTAAATCGTTAAATTTGTCGTGAAATGAAGTTGTAAACGTCTGAAATGGTAAAAACAGGGGTTTATTCATTGTTCTTGGCAAGTTTTGAGACGATTATAGTGTATTTATTAATTCCAAACGCAATGGAATCAATTTATCGCTGTTTTAGAAATGAAACGAGCTCTTTTAGGCGAAATCTGCTAGTTTTCTTGCCAGGAACTCTTGTTTTGTACATAATAGTGTGAGACTTTTACTATTTAATGCTACAGAATAAAGAAAAACCGGTAAGTCGACTGGAATTAAAGTTAAATCGTCAAATTTGTCGTGAAATGAAGCTGTAAACGTCTGAAATGGTAAAAACAAGGGTTTATTCATTGTTCTTGGCAAGTTTTGAGACGATTATAGTGTATTTATTAATTCCAAACGCAATGGAATTAATTTATCGCTGTTTTAGAAATGAAACGAGCTCTTTTAGGCAAAATCTGCTAGTTTTCTTGCCAGGAACTCTTGTTTTGTACCTAATAATGTGAGACTTTAACTACTTAATGCTACAGAATAAAGAAAAACCTGTTAATCGACTGGAATTAGAGTTAAATCGTCAAATTTGTCGTGAAATGAAGTTGTAAACGTCTGAAATGGTAAAAACAGGGGTTTATTCATTGTTCGTGGCAAGTTTTGAGACGATTATAGTGTATTTATTAATTACAAATGCAATGGAATCAATTTATCGCTGTTTTAGAAATGAAACGAGCTTTTTTAGACGAAATCTGCTAGTTTTCTTGCCAGGAACTCTTGTTTTGTACCTAATAATGTGAGACTTTTACTATTTAACGCTACAGAATAAAGAAAAACCGGTAAATCGAATGGAATTAAAGTTAAATCGTCAATTTTGTCGTGAAATGAAGCTGTAAACGTCTGAAATGGTAAAAACAAGGGTTTATTCATTGCTCTTGGCAAGTTTTGAGACGATTATAGTGTATTTATTAATTCCAAACGCAATGGAATAAATTTATCGCTGTTTTAGAAATGAAACGAGCTCTTTTAGGCGAAATCTGTTAGTTTTCTTGCCAGGAACTTTTGTTTTGTACCTAATAATGTGAGACTTTTACTATTTAATGCTACAGAATAAAGAAAAACCGGTAAATCGACTGGAAATAGAGTTAAATCGTCAAATTTGTCGTAAAATGAAGCTGTAAACGTCTGAAATGGTAAAAACAAGGGTTTATTCATTGTTCTTGGCACGTTTTGAGACGATTATAGTGTATTTATTAATTCCAAACGCAATGGAATCAATTTGTCGCTGTTTTAGAAATGAAACGAGCTCTTTTAGACGAAATCTGCTAGTTTTCTTGCCAGGAACTCTTGTTTTGTACCTAATAATGTGAGACCTTTACTACTTAATGCTACAGAATAAAGAAAAACCTGTTAATCGACTGGAATTAGAGTTAAATCGTCAAATTTGTCGTGAAATAAAGTTGTAAACGTCTGAAATGGTAAAAACAGGGGTTTATTCATTGTTCTTGGCAACTTTTGTGACGATTATAGTGTATTTATTAATTCCAAACGCAATGGAATCAATTTATCGCTGTTTTAGAAATGAAACGAGCTGTTTTAGACGAAATCTGCTAGTTTTCTTGCCAGGAACTCTTGTTTTGTACCTAATAATGTGAGACTTTTACTATTTAATGCTACAGAATAAAGAAAAACCTATAAATCGACTGGAATTAAAGTTAAATCGTTAAATTTGTCGTGAAATGAAGCTGTAAACGTCTGAAATGGTAAAAACAAGGGTTTATTCATTGTTCTTGGCAAGTTTTGAGACGATTATAGTGTATTTATTAATTCCAAACGCAATGGAATCTATTTATCGCTGTTTTAGAAATGAAACGAGCTCTTTTAGGCGAAATCTGCTAGTTTTCTTGCCAGGAACTCTTGTTTTGTACCTAATAATGTGAGACTTTTACTATTTAATGCTACAGAATAAAGAAAAACCGGTAAATCGACTGGAATTAGAATTAAATCGTCAAATTTGTCGTGAAATGAAGCTGTAAACGTCTGAAATGGTAAAAACAAGGGTTTATTCATTGTTCTTGGCAAGTTTTGAGACGATTATAGTGTATTTATTAATTCCAAACGCAATGGAATCAATTTATCGCTGTTTTAGAAATGAAACGAGCTCTTTTAGACGAAATCTGCTAGTTTTCTTGCCAGGAACTCTTGTTTTGTACCTAATAATGTGAGACTTTTACTACTTAATGCTACAGAATAAAGAAAAACCTGTTAATCGACTGAAATTAGAGTTAAATCGTTAAATTTGTCGTGAAATGAAGTTGTAAACGTCTGAAATGGTAAAAACAGGGGTTTATTCATTGTTCTTGGCACGTTTTGAGACGATTATAGTGTATTTATTAATTCCAAACGCAATGGAATTAATTTATCGCTGTTTTAGAAATGAAACGAGCTCTTTTAGGCGAAATCTGCTAGTTTTCTTGACAGGAACTCTTGTTTTGTACCTAATAATGTGAGACTTTTACTATTTAATGCTACAGAATAAAGAAAAACCGGTTAATCGAATGTAATTAGAGTTAAATCGTCAAATTTGTCGTGAAATGAAGCTGTAAACGTCTGAAATGGTAAAAACAGGTGTTTATTCATTGTTCTTGGCAAGTTTTGAGACGATTATAGTGTATTTATTAATTCCAAACGCAATGGAATCAATTTATCGCTGTTTTAGAAATGAAACGAGCTCTTTTAGACGAAATCTGCTAGTTTTCTTGCCAGGAACTCTTGTTTTGTACCTAATAATGTGAGACTTTTACTATTTAACGCTACAGAATAAAGAAAAACCGGTAAATCGACTGGAATTAAAGTTAAATCGTCAAATTTGTCGTGAAATGAAGCTGTAAACGTCTGAAATGGTAAAAACAAGGGTTTATTCATTGCTCTTGGCAAGTTTTGAGACGATTATAGTGTATTTATTAATTCCAAACGCAATGGAATTAATTTATCGCTGTTTTAGAAATGAAACGAGCTCTTTTAGGCAAAATCTGCTAGTTTTCTTGCCAGGAACTCTTGTTTTGTACCTAATAATGTGAGACTTTAACTACTTAATGCTACAGAATAAAGAAAAACCTTTTAATCGACTGGAATTAGAGTTAAATCGTCAAATTTGTCGTGAAATGAAGCTGTAAACGTCTGAAATGGTAAAAACAGGGGTTTATTCATTGTTCTTGGCAAGTTTTGAGACGATTATAGTGTATTTATTAATTCCAAACGCAATGGAATCAATTTATCGCTGTTTTAGAAATGAAACAAGCTCTTTTAGGCGAAATCTGCTAGTTTTCTTGCCAGGAACTCTTGTTTTGTACCTAGTAATGTGAGACTTTTACTATTTAATGCTACAGAATAAAGAAAAACCGGTAAGTCGACTGGAATTAAAGTTAAATCGTCAAATTTGTCGTGAAATGAAGCTGTAAACGTCTGAAATGGTAAGAACAAGAGTTTATTCATTGTTCTTAGCAAGTTTTGAGACGATTATAGTGTATTTATTAATTCCAAACGCAATGGAATCAATTTATCGCTGTTTTAGAAATGAAACGAGCTCTTTTAGGCGAAATCTGCTAGTTTTCTTGCCAGGAACTCTTGTTTTGTACATAATAGTGTGAGACTTTTACTATTTAGTGCAACAGAATAAAGAAAAACCGGTAAGTCGACTGGAATTAAAGTTAAATCGTCAAATTTGTCGTGAAATGAAGCTGTAAACGTCTGAAATGGTAAAAACAAGAGTTTATTCATTGTTCTTAGCAAGTTTTGAGACGATTATAGTGTATTTATTAATTCCAAACGCAATGGAATCAATTTATCGCTGTTTTAGAAATGAAACGATCTCTTTTAGGCGAAATCTGCTAGCTTTCTTGCCAGGAACTCTTGTTTTGTACATAATAGTGTGAGACTTTTACTATTTAATTCAACAGAATAAAGAAAAACCGGTAAGTCGACTGGAATGAAAGTTAAATCGTCAAATTTGTCGTGAAATGAAGCTGTAAACGTCTGAAATGGTAAAAACAAGGGTTTATTCATTGTTCTTGGAATGTTTTGAGACGATTATAGTGTATTTATTAATTCCAAATGCAATGGAATCAATTTATCGCTGTTTTAGAAATGAAACGAGTTCTTTTAGACGAAATCTGCTAGTTTTCTTGCCAGGAACTCTTGTTTTGTACCTAATAATGTGAGACTTTTACTACTTAATGCTACAGAATAAAGAAAAACCTGTTAATCGACTGGAATTAGAGTTAAATCGTTAAATTTGTCGTGAAATGAAGTTGTAAACGTCTGAAATGGTAAAAACAGGGGTTTATTCATTGTTCTTGGCAAGTTTTGAGACGATTATAGTGTATTTATTAATTCCAAACGCAATGGAATTAATTTATCGCTGTTTTAGAAATGAAACGAGCTCTTTTAGGCAAAATCTGCTAGTTTTCTTGCCAGGAACTCTTGTTTTGTACCTAATAATGTGAGACTTTAACTACTTAAAGCTACAGAATAAAGAAAAACCTGTTAATCGACTGGAATTAGAGTTAAATCGTCAAATTTGTCGTGAAATGAAGTTGTAAACGTCTGAAATGGTAAAAACAGGGGTTTATTCATTGTTCTTGGCAAGTTTTGAGACGATTATAGTGTATTTATTAATTCCAAATGCAATGGAATCAATTTATCGCTGTTTTAGAAATGAAACGAGCTCTTTTAGGCGAAATCTGCTAGTTTTCTTGCCAGGAACTCTTGTTTTGTACATAATAGTGTGAGACTTTTACTATTTAATGCTACAGAATAAAGAAAAACCGGTAAGTCGACTGGAATTAAAGTTAAATCGTCAAATTTGTCGTGAAATGAAGCTGTAAACGTCTGAAATGGTAAAAACAAGGGTTTATTCATTGTTCTTGGCAAGTTTTGAGACGATTATAGTGTATTTATTAATTCCAAACGCAATGGAATTAATTTATCGCTGTTTTAGAAATGAAACGAGCTCTTTTAGGCAAAATCTGCTAGTTTTCTTGCCAGGAACTCTTGTTTTGTACCTAATAATGTGAGACTTTAACTACTTAATGCTACAGAATAAAGAAAAACCTGTTAATCGACTGGAATTAGAGTTAAATCGTCAAATTTGTCGTGAAATGAAGTTGTAAACGTCTGAAATGGTAAAAACAGGGGTTTATTCATTGTTCTTGGCAAGTTTTGAGACGATTATAGTGTATTTATTAATTCCAAATGCAATGGAATCAATTTATCGCTGTTTTAGAAATGAAACGAGCTTTTTTAGACGAAATCTGCTAGTTTTCTTGCCAGGAACTCTTGTTTTGCACCTAATAATGTGAGACTTTTACTATTTAACGCTACAGAATAAAGAAAAACCGGTAAATCGAATGGAAATAGAGTTAAATCGTCAAATTTGTCGTGAAATGAAGCTGTAAACGTCTGAAATGGTAAAAACAGGGGTTTATTCATTGTTCTTGGCAACTTTTGAGACGATTATAGTGTATTTATTAATTCCAAACGCAATGGAATCAATTTATCGCTGTTTTAGAAATGAAACGAGCTCTTTTAGACGAAATCTGCTAGTTTTCTTGCCAGGAACTCTTGTTTTGTACATAATAGTGTGAGACTTTTACTATTTAATGAGACAGGCTAGAGAAAAACCGGGCAATCAACTAAATTAGAGGTAAATCGTCAAACTGTTTGAGAAATAAAGATGTACACGTCTTAAATGGTAAAAACGGGCGTGTGTTCATTGCTCTTGACAAGTTTTGGAACGATTACAGTGTATTTATTAATTCCAAACGCAATTTAACGTACTTGTAAGTATTTTTGATATTAATTCGACGTTCTTGCACCGGCGAATCTAAAGATTTTTGCCAGTTTATCCCGGCGCATCCGCCATTTCACAATATTACGATAACATAGTTCTTGCATTTAAAATCAGCTTTATTTCTAAACAGAAACTGTTCCTATGTACTTTATAATGTAAGAGTGTTACTATTTAATGCTACAGAATTAAACAAAACCTGTTAATCGACTGGAATTAGAGTTAAATCGTCAAGTTTGTCGTGAAATCAAGCTGTAAACGTCTGAAATGGTAAAAACAGGGGTTTATTCACTGTTCTTGGCAAGTTTTGAGACGATTATAGTGTATTTATTAATTCCAAACGCAATGGAATCAATTTATGGCTGTTTTAGAAATGAAACGAGCTCTTTTTGGCAAAATCTGCTAGTTTTCTTGCCAGGAACTCTTGTTTTGTACCTAATAATGTGAGACTTTTAGTACTTAATGCTACAGAATAAAGAAAAACCTGTTAATCGACTGGAATTAGAGTTAAATCGTCAAATTTGTCGTGAAATGAAGCTGTAAACGTCTGAAATGGTAAAAACAGGGGTTTATTCACTGTTCTTGGCAAGTTTTGAGACGATTATAGTTTATTTATTAATTCCAAACGCAATGGAATCAATTTATCGCTGTTTTAGAAATGAAACGAGCTATTTTAGACTAAATCTGCTAGTTTTCTTGCCAGGAACTCTTGTTTTGTACCTAATAATGTGAGACTTTAACTACTTAATGCTACAGAATAAAGAAAAACCTTTTAATCGACTGGAATTAGAGTTAAATCGTCAAATTTGTCGTGAAATGAAGTTGTAAACGTCTGAAATGGTAAAAACAGGGGTTTATTCATTGTTCTTGGCAAGTTTTGAGACGATTATAGTGTATTTATTAATTCCAAATGCAATGGAATCAATTTATCGCTGTTTTAGAAATGAAACGAGCTTTTTTAGACGAAATCTGCTAGTTTTCTTGCCAAAAACTCTTGTTTTGTACCTAATAATGTGAGACTTTTACTATTTAACGCTACAGAATAAAGAAAAACCGGTAAATCGACTGGAATTAAAGTTAAATCGTCAAATTTGTCGTGAAATGAAGCTGTAAACGTCTGAAATGGTAAAAACAAGGGTTTATTCATTGTTCTTGGCAAGTTTTGAGACGATTATAGTGTATTTATTAATTTCAAACGCAATGGAATCAATTTATCGCTGTTTTAGAAATGAAACGAGCTCTTTTAGGCAAAATCTGCTAGTTTTCTTGCCAGGAACTCTTGTTTTGTACCTAATAATGTGAGACTTAAACTACTTAATGCTACAGAATAAAGAAAAACCTGTTAATCGACTGGAATTAGAGTTAAATCGTCAAATTTGTCGTGAAATGAAGTTGTAAACGTCTGAAATGGTAAAAATAGGGGTTTATTCATTGTTCTTGGCAAGTTTTGAGACGATTATAGTGTATTTATTAATTCCAAATGCAATGGAATCAATTTATCGCTGTTTTAGAAATGAAACGAGCTTTTTTAGACGAAATCTGCTAGTTTTCTTGCCAGGAACTCTTGTTTTGTACCTAATAATGTGAGACTTTTACTATTTAACGCTACAGAATAAAGAAAAACCGGTAAATCGACTGGAATTAAAGTTAAATCGTCAAATTTGTCGTGAAATGAAGCTGTAAACCTCTGAAATGGTAAAAACAAGGGTTTATTCATTGTTCTTGGCAAGTTTTGAGACGATAATAGTGTATTTATTAATTCCAAACGCAATGGAATCAATTTATCGCTGTTTTAGAAATGAAACGAGCTCTTTTAGGCAAAATCTGCTAGTTTTCTTGCCAGGAACTCTTGTTTTGTACCTAATAATGTGAGACTTTAACTACTTAATGCTACAGAATAAAGAAAAACCTTTTAATCGACTGGAATTAGAGTTAAATCGTCAAATTTGTCTTGAAATGAAGTTGTAAACGTCTGAAATGGTAAAAACAGGGGTTTATTCATTGTTCTTGGCAAGTTTTGAGACGATTATAGTGTATTTATTAATTCCAAACGCAATGGAATCAATTTATCGCTGTTTTAGAAATGAAACGAGCTCTTTTAGGCGAAATCTGCTAGTTTTCTTGACAGGAACTCTTGTTTTGTACCTAATAATGTGAGACTTTTACTATTTAATGCTACAGAATAAAGAAAAACCGGTTAATCGACTGTAATTAGAGTTAAATCGTCAAATTTGTAGTGAAATGAAGCTGTAAACGTCTGAAATTCTAAAAACAGGTGTTTATTCATTGTTCTTGGCAAGTTTTGAGACGATTATAGTGTATTTATTAATTCCAAACGCAATGGAATCAATTTATCGCTGTTTTAGAAATGAAACGAACTCTTTTAGACAAAATCTGCTAGTTTTCTTGCTAGGAACTCTTGTTTTGTACCTAATAATGTGAGACTTTTACTATTTATTGCTACAGAATAAAGAAAAAGCGGTAAATCGACTAGAATTAAAGTTAAATCGTCAAATTTGTCGTGAAATGAAGCTGTAAACGTCTGAAATGGTAAAAACAAGGGTTTATTCATTGTTCTTGGCAAGTTTTGAGACGATTATAGTGTATTTATTAATTCCAAACGCAATGGAATCAATTTATCGCTGTTTTAGAAATGAAACGAGCTCTTTTAGGCGAAATCTGCTAGTTTTCTTGACAGGAACTCTTGTTTTGTACCTAATAATGTGAGACTTTTACTATTTAATGCTACAGAATAAAGAAAAACCGGTTATTCGACTGTAATTAGAGTTAAATCGTCAAATTTGTAGTGAAATGAAGCTGTAAACGTCTGAAATTCTAAAAACAGGTGTTTATTCATTGTTCTTGGCAAGTTTTGAGACGATTATAGTGTATTTATTAATTCCAAACGCGATGGAGTCAATTTATCGCTGTTTTAGAAATGAAACGAACTCTCTTAGACGAAATCTGCTAGTTTTCTCGCTAGGAACTCTTGTTTTGTACCTAATAATGTGAGACTTTTACTATTTAATGCTACAGAATAAAGAAAAACCTGTTAATCGACTGGAATTAGAGTTAAATCGTCAAATTTGTCGTGAAATGAAGTTGTAAACGTCTGAAATGGTAAAAATAGGGGTTTATTCATTGCTCTTGGCAAGTTTTGAGACGATTATAGTGTATTTATTAATTCCAAATGCAATGGAATCAATTTATCGCTGTTTTAGAAATGAAACGAACTTTTTTAGACGAAATCTGCTAGTTTTCTTGCTAGGAACTCTTGTTTTGTACCTAATAATGTGAGACTTTTACTATTTAACGCTACAGAATAAAGAAAAACCGGTAGATCGACTGGAATTAAAGTTAAATCGTCAAATTTGTCGTGAAATAAAGCTGTAAACGTCTGAAATGGTAAAAACAAGAGTTTATTCATTGTTCTTAGCAAGTTTTGAGACGATTATAGTGTATTTATTAATTCCAAACGCAATGGAATCAATTTATCGCTGTTTTAGAAATGAAACGAGCTCTTTTAGGCGAAATCTGCTAGTTTTCTTGCCAGGAACTCTTGTTTTGTACATAATAGTGTGAGACTTTTACTATTTAATGCAACAGAATAAAGAAAAACCGGTAAGTCGACTGGAATTAAAGTTGAATCGTCAAATTTGTCGTGAAATGAAGCTGTAAACGTCTGAAATGGTAAACAAGGGTTTATTCATTGTTCTTGGCATGTTTTGAGACGATTATAGTGTATTTATTAATTCCAAACGCAATGGAATCAATTTATCGCTGTTTTAGAAATAAAACGAGTTCTTTTAGACGAAATCTGCTAGTTTTCTTGCCAGGAACTCTTGTTTTGTACCTAATAATGTGAGACTTTTACTACTTAATGCTACAGAATAAAGAAAAACCTGTTAATCGACTGGAATTAGAGTTAAATCGTTAAGTTTGTCGTGAAATGAAGTTGTAAACGTCTGAAATGGTAAAAACAGGGGTTTATTCATTGTTCTTGGCAAGTTTTGAGACGATTATAGTGTATTTATTAATTCCAAACGCAATGGAATCAATTTATCGCTGTTTTAGAAATGAAACGAGCTCTTTTAGGCGAAATCTGCTAGTTTTCTTGCCAGGAACTCTTGTTTTGTACATAATAGTGTGAGACTTTTACTATTTAATGCTACAGAATAAAGAAAAACCGGTAAGTCGACTGGAATTAAAGTTAAATCGTCAAATTTGTCGTGAAATGAAGCTGTAAACGTCTGAAATGGTAAAAACAAGGGTTTATTCATTGTTCTTGGCAAGTTTTGAGACGATTATAGTGTATTTATTAATTCCAAACGCAATGGAATTAATTTATCGCTGTTTTAGAAATGAAACGAGCTCTTTTAGGCAAAATCTGCTAGTTTTCTTGCCAGGAACTCTTGTTTTGTACCTAATAATGTGAGACTTTAACTACTTAATGCTACAGAATAAAGAAAAACCTGTTAATCGACTGGAATTAGAGTTAAATCGTCAAATTTGTCGTGAAATGAAGTTGTAAACGTCTGAAATGGTAAAAACAGGGGTTTATTCATTGTTCGTGGCAAGTTTTGAGACGATTATAGTGTATTTATTAATTACAAATGCAATGGAATCAATTTGTCGCTGTTTTAGAAATGAAACGAGCTTTTTTAGACGAAATCTGCTAGTTTTCTTGCCAGGAACTCTTGTTTTGTACCTAATAATGTGAGACTTTTACTATTTAACGCTACAGAATAAAGAAAAACCGGTAAATCGAATGGAATTAAAGTTAAATCGTCAATTTTGTCGTGAAATGAAGCTGTAAACGTCTGAAATGGTAAAAACAAGGGTTTATTCATTGCTTTTGGCAAGTTTTGAGACGATTATAGTGTATTTATTAATTCCAAACGCAATGGAATAAATTTATCGCTGTTTTAGAAATGAAACGAGCTCTTTTAGGCGAAATCTGTTAGTTTTCTTGCCAGGAACTTTTGTTTTGTACCTAATAATGTGAGACTTTTACTATTTAATGCTACAGAATAAAGAAAAACCGGTAAATCGACTGGAAATAGAGTTAAATCGTCAAATTTGTCGTAAAATGAAGCTGTAAACGTCTGAAATGGTAAAAACAAGGGTTTATTCATTGTTCTTGGCACGTTTTGAGACGATTATAGTGTATTTATTAATTCCAAACGCAATGGAATCAATTTGTCGCTGTTTTAGAAATGAAACGAGCTCTTTTAGGCAAAATCTGCTAGTTTTCTTGCCAGGAACTCTTGTTTTGTACCTAATAATGTGAGACTTTAACTACTTAATGCTACAGAATAAAGAAAAACCTGTTAATCGACTGGAATTAGAGTTAAATCGTCAAATTTGTCGTGAAATGAAGTTGTAAACGTCTGAAATGGTAAAAACAGGGGTTTATTCATTGTTCGTGGCAAGTTTTGAGACGATTATAGTGTATTTATTAATTACAAATGCAATGGAATCAATTTATCGCTGTTTTAGAAATGAAACGAGCTTTTTTAGACGAAATCTGCTAGTTTTCTTGCCAGGAACTCTTGTTTTGTACCTAATAATGTGAGACTTTTACTATTTAACGCTACAGAATAAAGAAAAACCGGTAAATCGAATGGAATTAAAGTTAAATCGTCAATTTTGTCGTGAAATGAAGCTGTAAACGTCTGAAATGGTAAAAACAAGGGTTTATTCATTGCTCTTGGCAAGTTTTGAGACGATTATAGTGTATTTATTAATTCCAAACGCAATGGAATAAATTTATCGCTGTTTTAGAAATGAAACGAGCTCTTTTAGGCGAAATCTGTTAGTTTTCTTGCGAGGAACTTTTGTTTTGTACCTAATAATGTGAGACTTTTACTATTTAACGCTACAGAATAAAGAAAAACCGGTAAATCGAATGGAATTAAAGTTAAATCGTCAATTTTGTCGTAAAATGAAGCTGTAAACGTCTGAAATGGTAAAAATAAGGGTTTATTCATTGTTCTTGGCACGTTTTGAGACGATTATAGTGTATTTATTAATTCCAAACGCAATGGAATCAATTTGTCGCTGTTTTAGAAATGAAACGAGCTCTTTTAGACGAAATCTGCTAGTTTTCTTGCCAGGAACTCTTGTTTTGTACCTAATAATGTGAGACTTTTACTATTTAATGCTACAGAATAAAGAAAAACCTATAAATCGACTGGAATTAAAGTTAAATCGTCAAATTTGTCGTGAAATGAAGCTGTAAACGTGTGAAATGGTAAAAACAGGTGTTTATTGATTGTTCTTGGCAAGTTTTGAGACGATTATAGTGTATTTATTAATTCCAAACGCAATGGAATCAATTTATCGCTGTTTTAGAAATGAAACGAGCTCTTTTAGGTGAAATCTGTTAGTTTTCTTGCCAGGAACTCTTGTTTTGTACCTAGTAATGTGAGACTTTTACTATTTAATGAGACAGGCTAGAGAAAAACCGGCCAATCAACTAAATTAGAGGTAAATCGTCAAACTGTTTGAGAAATAAAGATGTACACGTCTTAAATTGTAAAAACGGGCGGGTATTCATTGCTCTTGACAAGTTTTGGAACGATTACAGTGTATTTATTAATTCCAAACGCAATTTAACGTATTTGTAAGTATTTTTGATATCAATTCGACGTTCTTGCACCGGCGAATCTAAAGATTTTTGCCAATTTATCCCGGCGCATCCGCCATTTCACAATATTACGATAATATAGTTCTTGCATTTAAAATCAGCTTTATTTCTAAACAGAAACTGTTCCTATGTACTTTATAATGTAAGAGTGTTACTATTTAATGCTACAGAATTAAAAAAAACCTGTTAATCGACTGGAATTAGAGTTAAGTTGTCAAATTTGTAGTGAAATGAAGCTATAAACGTCTGAAATGGTAAAAACAAGGGTTTATTCATTGTTCTTGGCAAGTTTTGAGACGATTATAGTGTATTTATTAATTGCAAACGCAATGGAATCAATTTATCGCTGTTTTAGAAATGAAACGAGCTCTTTTAGACGAAATCTGCTAGTTTTCTTGAAAGGAACTCTTGTTTTGTACCTAATAATGTGAGACTTTAACTACTTAATGCTACAGAATAAAGAAAAACCTGTTAATTGACTGGAATTAGAGTTAAATCGTCAAATTTGTCGTGAAATGAAGTTGTAAACGTCTGAAATGGTAAAAACAGGGGTTTATTCATTGTTCTTGGCAACTTTTGAGACGATTATAGTGTATTTATTAATTCCAAACGCAATGGAATCAATTTATCGCTGTTTTTGAAATGAAACGAGCTCTTTTAGACGAAATCTGCTAGTTTTCTTGCCAGGAACTCTTGTTTTGTACCTAATAATGTGAGACTTTTACTATTTAATGCTACAGAATAAAGAAAAACCGGTAAATCGACTGGAATTAAAGTTAAATCGTCAAATTTGTCGTGAAATGAAGCTGTAAACGTCTGAAATGGTAAAAACAAGGGTTTATTCATTGTTCTTGGCAAGTTTTGAGACGATTATAGTGTATTTATTAATTCCAAACGCAATGGAATCTATTTATCGCTGTTTTAGAAATGAAACGAGCTCTTTTAGGCGAAATCTGCTAGTTTTCTTGCCAGGAACTCTTGTTTTGTATCTAATAATGTGAGACTTTTACTACTTAATGCTACAGAATAAAGAAAAACCTGTTAATCGACGGGAATTAGAGTTAAATCGTTAAATTTGTCGTGAAATGAAGTTGTAAACGTCTGAAATGGTAAAAACAGGGGTTTATTCATTGTTCTTGGCAAGTTTTGAGACGATTATAGTGTATTTATTAATTCCAAACGCAATGGAATCAATTTATCGCTGTTTTAGAAATGAAACGAGCTCTTTTAGACCAAATCTGCTAGTTTTCTTACCAGGAACTCTTGTTTTGTACCTAATAATGTGAGACTTTTACTATTTAATGCTACAGAATAAAGAAAAACCGGTGAATCGACTTAAATTAGAGTTAAATCGTCAAATTTGTCGTGAAATGAAGCTGTAAACGTCTGAAATGGTAAAAACAATGGTCTATTCATTGCTCTTGACAAGTTTTGGAACGATCACAGTGTATTTATTAATTCCAAACGCAATTTAACGTATTTGTAAGTATTTTTGATATCAATTCGACGTTCTTGCACCGGCGAATCTAAAGATTTTTGCCAATTTATCCCGGCGCATCCGCCATTTCACAATATTACGATAATATAGTTCTTGCATTTAAAATCAGCTCTATTTCTAAACAGAAACTGTTCCTATGTACTTTATAATGTAAGAGTGTTACTATTTAATGCTACAGAATTAAAAAAAACCGGCTAATCGACTGAAATTAGAGTTAAATCGTCAATTTGTTTGAGAAAAAAGGCTGCACACGTCTGAAATGGTAAAAACAAGGGTTTATTCATTGTTCTTGGCAAGTTTTGAGACGATTATAGTGTATTTATTAATTCCAAACGCAATGGAATCAATTTATCGCTGTTTTAGAAGTGAAACGAGTTCTTTTAGACGAAATCTGCTAGTTTTCTTGCCAGGAACTCTTGTTTTGTACCTAATAATGTGAGACTTTTACTACTTAATGCTACAGAATAAAGAAAAACCTGTTAATCGACTGGAATTAGAGTTAAATCGTTAAATTTGTCGTGAAATGAAGTTGTAAACGTCTGAAATGGTAAAAACAGGGGTTTATTCATTGTTCTTGGCAAGTTTTGAGACGATTATAGTGTATTTATTAATTCCAAACGCAATGGAATCTATTTATCGCTGTTATAGAAATGAAACGAGCTCTTTTAGGCGAAATCTGCTAGTTTTCTTGCCAGGAACTCTTGTTTTGTACCTAATAATGTGAGACTTTTACTATTTAATGCTACAGAATAAAGAAAAACCGGTAAATCGACTGGAATTAGAATTAGATCGTCAAATTTGTCATGAAATGAAGCTGCAAACGTCTGAAATGGTAAAAACAAGGGTTTATTCATTGTTCTTGGCACGTTTTGAGACGATTATAGTGTATTTATTAATTCCAAACGCAATGGAATCAATTTGTCGCTGTTTTAGAAATGAAACGAGCTCTTTTAGACGAAATCTGCTAGTTTTCTTGCCAGGAACTCTTGTTTTGTACCTAATAATGTGAGACTTTTACTATTTAATGCTACAGAATAAAGAAAAACCTATAAATCGACTGGAATTAAAGTTAAATCGTCAAATTTGTCGTGAAATGAAGCTGTAAACGTGTGAAATGGTAAAAACAGGTGTTTATTGATTGTTCTTGGCAAGTTTTGAGACGATTATAGTGTATTTATTAATTCCAAACGCAATGGAATCAATTTATCGCTGTTTTAGAAATGAAACGAGCTCTTTTAGGTGAAATCTGTTAGTTTTCTTGCCAGGAACTCTTGTTTTGTACCTAGTAATGTGAGACTTTTACTATTTAATGAGACAGGCTAGAGAAAAACCGGCCAATCAACTAAATTAGAGGTAAATCGTCAAACTGTTTGAGAAATAAAGATGTACACGTCTTAAATTGTAAAAACGGGCGGGTATTCATTGCTCTTGACAAGTTTTGGAACGATTACAGTGTATTTATTAATTCCAAACGCAATTTAACGTATTTGTAAGTATTTTTGATATCAATTCGACGTTCTTGCACCGGCGAATCTAAAGATTTTTGCCAATTTATCCCGGCGCATCCGCCATTTCACAATATTACGATAATATAGTTCTTGCATTTAAAATCAGCTTTATTTCTAAACAGAAACTGTTCCTATGTACTTTATAATGTAAGAGTGTTACTATTTAATGCTACAGAATTAAAAAAAACCTGTTAATCGACTGGAATTAGAGTTAAGTTGTCAAATTTGTAGTGAAATGAAGCTATAAACGTCTGAAATGGTAAAAACAAGGGTTTATTCATTGTTCTTGGCAAGTTTTGAGACGATTATAGTGTATTTATTAATTGCAAACGCAATGGAATCAATTTATCGCTGTTTTAGAAATGAAACGAGCTCTTTTAGACGAAATCTGCTAGTTTTCTTGAAAGGAACTCTTGTTTTGTACCTAATAATGTGAGACTTTAACTACTTAATGCTACAGAATAAAGAAAAACCTGTTAATTGACTGGAATTAGAGTTAAATCGTCAAATTTGTCGTGAAATGAAGTTGTAAACGTCTGAAATGGTAAAAACAGGGGTTTATTCATTGTTCTTGGCAACTTTTGAGACGATTATAGTGTATTTATTAATTCCAAACGCAATGGAATCAATTTATCGCTGTTTTTGAAATGAAACGAGCTCTTTTAGACGAAATCTGCTAGTTTTCTTGCCAGGAACTCTTGTTTTGTACCTAATAATGTGAGACTTTTACTATTTAATGCTACAGAATAAAGAAAAACCGGTAAATCGACTGGAATTAAAGTTAAATCGTCAAATTTGTCGTGAAATGAAGCTGTAAACGTCTGAAATGGTAAAAACAAGGGTTTATTCATTGTTCTTGGCAAGTTTTGAGACGATTATAGTGTATTTATTAATTCCAAACGCAATGGAATCTATTTATCGCTGTTTTAGAAATGAAACGAGCTCTTTTAGGCGAAATCTGCTAGTTTTCTTGCCAGGAACTCTTGTTTTGTATCTAATAATGTGAGACTTTTACTACTTAATGCTACAGAATAAAGAAAAACCTGTTAATCGACGGGAATTTGAGTTAAATCGTTAAATTTGTCGTGAAATGAAGTTGTAAACGTCTGAAATGGTAAAAACAGGGGTTTATTCATTGTTCTTGGCAAGTTTTGAGACGATTATAGTGTATTTATTAATTCCAAACGCAATGGAATCAATTTATCGCTGTTTTAGAAATGAAACGAGCTCTTTTAGACCAAATCTGCTAGTTTTCTTACCAGGAACTCTTGTTTTGTACCTAATAATGTGAGACTTTTACTATTTAATGCTACAGAATAAAGAAAAACCGGTGAATCGACTTAAATTAGAGTTAAATCGTCAAATTTGTCGTGAAATGAAGCTGTAAACGTCTGAAATGGTAAAAACAATGGTCTATTCATTGCTCTTGACAAGTTTTGGAACGATCACAGTGTATTTATTAATTCCAAACGCAATTTAACGTATTTGTAAGTATTTTTGATATCAATTCGACGTTCTTGCACCGGCGAATCTAAAGATTTTTGCCAATTTATCCCGGCGCATCCGCCATTTCACAATATTACGATAATATAGTTCTTGCATTTAAAATCAGCTCTATTTCTAAACAGAAACTGTTCCTATGTACTTTATAATGTAAGAGTGTTACTATTTAATGCTACAGAATTAAAAAAAAACGGCTAATCGACTGAAATTAGAGTTAAATCGTCAATTTGTTTGAGAAAAAAGGCTGCACACGTCTGAAATGGTAAAAACAAGGGTTTATTCATTGTTCTTGGCAAGTTTTGAGACGATTATAGTGTATTTATTAATTCCAAACGCAATGGAATCAATTTATCGCTGTTTTAGAAGTGAAACGAGTTCTTTTAGACGAAATCTGCTAGTTTTCTTGCCAGGAACTCTTGTTTTGTACCTAATAATGTGAGACTTTTACTACTTAATGCTACAGAATAAAGAAAAACCTGTTAATCGACTGGAATTAGAGTTAAATCGTTAAATTTGTCGTGAAATGAAGTTGTAAACGTCTGAAATGGTAAAAACAGGGGTTTATTCATTGTTCTTGGCAAGTTTTGAGACGATTATAGTGTATTTATTAATTCCAAACGCAATGGAATCTATTTATCGCTGTTATAGAAATGAAACGAGCTCTTTTAGGCGAAATCTGCTAGTTTTCTTGCCAGGAACTCTTGTTTTGTACCTAATAATGTGAGACTTTTACTATTTAATGCTACAGAATAAAGAAAAACCGGTAAATCGACTGGAATTAGAATTAGATCGTCAAATTTGTCATGAAATGAAGCTGCAAACGTCTGAAATGGTAAAAACAAGGGTTTATTCATTGTTCTTGGCAAGTTTTGAGACGATTATAGTGTATTTATTAATTCCAAATGCAATGGAATCAATTTATCGCTGTTTTAGAAATGAAACGAGCTCTTTTAGACGAAATCTGCTAGTTTTCTTGCCAGGAACTCTTGTTTTGTACCTAATAATGTGAGACTTTTACTATTTAATGCTACAGAATAAAGAAAAACCGGTAAATCGACTGGAATTAAAGTTAAATCGTCAAATTTGTCGTGAAATGAAGCTGTAAACGTCTGAAATGGTAAAAACAAGGATTTATTCATTGTTCTTGGCAAGTTTTGAGACGATTATAGTGTATTTATTAATTCCAAACGCAATGGAATCAATTTATCGCTGTTTTAGAAATGAAACGAGCTCTTTTAGGCGAAATCTGCTAGTTTTCTTGCCAGGAACTCTTGTTTTGTACCTAATAATGTGAGACTTTTACTATTTAATGCTACAGAATAAAGAAAAACCGGTAAGTCGACTGGAATTAAAGTTAAATCGTCAAATTTGTCGTGAAATGAAGCTGTAAACGTCTGAAATGGTAAAAACAAGAGTTTATTCATTGTTCTTAGCAAGTTTTGAGACGATTATAGTGTATTTATTAATTCCAAACGCAATGGAATCAATTTATCGCTGTTTTAGAAATGAAACGAGCTCTTTTAGGCGAAATCTGCTAGTTTTCTTGCCAGGAACTCTTGTTTTGTACATAATAGTGTGAGACTTTTACTATTTAATGCAACAGAATAAAGAAAAACCGGTAAGTCGACTGGAATTAAAGTTGAATCGTCAAATTTGTCGTGAAATGAAGCTGTAAACGTCTGAAATGGTAAACAAGGGTTTATTCATTGTTCTTGGCATGTTTTGAGACGATTATAGTGTATTTATTAATTCCAAACGCAATGGAATCAATTTATCGCTGTTTTAGAAATAAAACGAGTTCTTTTAGACGAAATCTGCTAGTTTTCTTGCCAGGAACTCTTGTTTTGTACCTAATAATGTGAGACTTTTACTACTTAATGCTACAGAATAAAGAAAAACCTGTTAATCGACTGGAATTAGAGTTAAATCGTTAAATTTGTCGTGAAATGAAGTTGTAAACGTCTGAAATGGTAAAAACAGGGGTTTATTCATTGTTCTTGGCAAGTTTTGAGACGATTATAGTGTATTTATTAATTCCAAACGCAATGGAATCAATTTATCGCTGTTTTAGAAATGAAACGAGCTCTTTTAGGCGAAATCTGCTAGTTTTCTTGCCAGGAACTCTTGTTTTGTACATAATAGTGTGAGACTTTTACTATTTAATGCTACAGAATAAAGAAAAACCGGTAAGTCGACTGGAATTAAAGTTAAATCGTCAAATTTGTCGTGAAATGAAGCTGTAAACGTCTGAAATGGTAAAAACAAGGGTTTATTCATTGTTCTTGGCAAGTTTTGAGACGATTATAGTGTATTTATTAATTCCAAACGCAATGGAATTAATTTATCGCTGTTTTAGAAATGAAACGAGCTCTTTTAGGCAAAATCTGCTAGTTTTCTTGCCAGGAACTCTTGTTTTGTACCTAATAATGTGAGACTTTAACTACTTAATGCTACAGAATAAAGAAAAACCTGTTAATCGACTGGAATTAGAGTTAAATCGTCAAATTTGTCGTGAAATGAAGTTGTAAACGTCTGAAATGGTAAAAACAGGGGTTTATTCATTGCTCTTGGCAAGTTTTGAGACGATTATAGTGTATTTATTAATTCCAAACGCAATGGAATAAATTTATCGCTGTTTTAGAAATGAAACGAGCTTTTTTAGACGAAATCTGCTAGTTTTCTTGCCAGGAACTCTTGTTTTGTACCTAATAATGTGAGACTTTTACTATTTAACGCTACAGAATAAAGAAAAACCGGTAAATCGAATGGAATTAAAGTTAAATCGTCAATTTTGTCGTGAAATGAAGCTGTAAACGTCTGAAATGGTAAAAACAAGGGTTTATTCATTGCTCTTGGCAAGTTTTGAGACGATTATAGTGTATTTATTAATTCCAAACGCAATGGAATAAATTTATCGCTGTTTTAGAAATGAAACGAGCTCTTTTAGGCGAAATCTGTTAGTTTTCTTGCCAGGAACTTTTGTTTTGTACCTAATAATGTGAGACTTTTACTATTTAATGCTACAGAATAAAGAAAAACCGGTAAATCGACTGGAAATAGAGTTAAATCGTCAAATTTGTCGTAAAATGAAGCTGTAAACGTCTGAAATGGTAAAAACAAGGGTTTATTCATTGTTCTTGGCACGTTTTGAGACGATTATAGTGTATTTATTAATTCCAAACGCAATGGAATCAATTTGTCGCTGTTTTAGAAATGAAACGAGCTCTTTTAGACGAAATCTGCTAGTTTTCTTGCCAGGAACTCTTGTTTTGTACCTAATAATGTGAGACCTTTACTACTTAATGCTACAGAATAAAGAAAAACCTGCTAATCGACTGGAATTAGAGTTAAATCGTCAAATTTGTCGTGAAATGAAGTTGTAAACGTCTGAAATGGTAAAAACAGGGGTTTATTCATTGTTCTTGGCAACTTTTGTGACGATTATAGTGTATTTATTAATTCCAAACGCAATGGAATCAATTTATCGCTGTTTTAGAAATGAAACGAGCTGTTTTAGACGAAATCTGCTAGTTTTCTTGCCAGGAACTCTTGTTTTGTACCTAATAATGTGAGACTTTTACTATTTAATGCTACAGAATAAAGAAAAACCTATAAATCGACTGGAATTAAAGTTAAATCGTCAAATTTGTCGTGAAATGAAGCTGTAAACGTCTGAAATGGTAAAAACAAGGGTTTATTCATTGTTCTTGGCAAGTTTTGAGACGATTATAGTGTATTTATTAATTCCAAACGCAATGGAATCTATTTATCGCTGTTTTAGAAATGAAACGAGCTCTTTTAGGCGAAATCTGCTAGTTTTCTTGCCAGGAACTCTTGTTTTGTACCTAATAATGTGAGACTTTTACTATTTAATGCTACAGAATAAAGAAAAACCGGTAAATCGACTGGAATTAGAATTAAATCGTCAAATTTGTCGTGAAATGAAGCTGTAAACGTCTGAAATGGTAAAAACAAGGGTTTATTCATTGTTCTTGGCAAGTTTTGAGACGATTATAGTGTATTTATTAATTCCAAACGCAATGGAATCAATTTATCGCTGTTTTAGAAATGAAACGAGCTCTTTTAGACGAAATCTGCTAGTTTTCTTGCCAGGAACTCTTGTTTTGTACCTAATAATGTGAGACTTTTACTACTTAATGCTACAGAATAAAGAAAAACCTGTTAATCGACTGAAATTAGAGTTAAATCGTTAAATTTGTCGTGAAATGAAGTTGTAAACGTCTGAAATGGTAAAAACAGGGGTTTATTCATTGTTCTTGGCACGTTTTGAGACGATTATAGTGTATTTATTAATTCCAAACGCAATGGAATCAATTTATCGCTGTTTTAGAAATGAAACGAGCTCTTTTAGGCGAAATCTGCTAGTTTTCTTGACAGGAACTCTTGTTTTGTACCTAATAATGTGAGACTTTTACTATTTAATGCTACAGAATAAAGAAAAACCGGTTAATCGACTGTAATTAGAGTTAAATCGTCAAATTTGTCGTGAAATGAAGCTGTAAACGTCTGAAATGGTAAAAACAGGTGTTTATTCATTGTTCTTGGCAAGTTTTGAGACGATTATAGTGTATTTATTAATTCCAAACGCAATGGAATCAATTTATCGCTGTTTTAGAAATGAAACGAGCTCTTTTAGACGAAATCTGCTAGTTTTCTTGCCAGGAACTCTTGTTTTGTACCTAATAATGTGAGACTTTTACTATTTAACGCTACAGAATAAAGAAAAACCGGTAAATCGACTGGAATTAAAGTTAAATCGTCAAATTTGTCGTGAAATGAAGCTGTAAACGTCTGAAATGGTAAAAACAAGGGTTTATTCATTGCTCTTGGCAAGTTTTGAGACGATTATAGTGTATTTATTAATTCCAAACGCAATGGAATTAATTTATCGCTGTTTTAGAAATGAAACGAGCTCTTTTAGGCAAAATCTGCTAGTTTTCTTGCCAGGAACTCTTGTTTTGTACCTAATAATGTGAGACTTTAACTACTTAATGCTACAGAATAAAGAAAAACCTTTTAATCGACTGGAATTAGAGTTAAATCGTCAAATTTGTCGTGAAATGAAGCTGTAAACGTCTGAAATGGTAAAAACAGGGGTTTATTCATTGTTCTTGGCAAGTTTTGAGACGATTATAGTGTATTTATTAATTCCAAACGCAATGGAATCAATTTATCGCTGTTTTAGAAATGAAACAAGCTCTTTTAGGCGAAATCTGCTAGTTTTCTTGCCAGGAACTCTTGTTTTGTACCTAGTAATGTGAGACTTTTACTATTTAATGCTACAGAATAAAGAAAAACCGGTAAGTCGACTGGAATTAAAGTTAAATCGTCAAATTTGTCGTGAAATGAAGCTGTAAACGTCTGAAATGGTAAGAACAAGAGTTTATTCATTGTTCTTAGCAAGTTTTGAGACGATTATAGTGTATTTATTAATTCCAAACGCAATGGAATCAATTTATCGCTGTTTTAGAAATGAAACGATCTCTTTTAGGCGAAATCTGCTAGCTTTCTTGCCAGGAACTCTTGTTTTGTACATAATAGTGTGAGACTTTTACTATTTAATGCAACAGAATAAAGAAAAACCGGTAAGTCGACTGGAATTAAAGTTAAATCGTCAAATTTGTCGTGAAATGAAGCTGTAAACGTCTGAAATGGTAAAAACAAGGGTTTATTCATTGTTCTTGGCATGTTTTGAGACGATTATAGTGCATTTATTAATTCCAAACACAATGGAATCAATTTATCGCCGTTTTAGAAATGAAACAAGTTCTTTTAGACGAAATCTGCTAGTTTTCTTGCCAGGAACTCTTGTTTTGTACCTAATAATGTGAGACTTTTACTACTTAATGCTACAGAATAAAGAAAAACCTGTTAATCGACTGGAATTAGAGTTAAATCGTTAAATTTGTCGTGAAATGAAGATGTAAACGTCTGAAATGGTAAAAACAGGGGTTTATTCATTGTTCTTGGCAAGTTTTGAGACGATTATAGTGTATTTATTAATTCCAAACGCAATGAAATTAATTTATCGCTGTTTTAGAAATGAAACGAGCTCTTTTAGGCAAAATCTGCTAGTTTTCTTGCCAGTAACTCTTGTTTTGTACATAATAGTGTGAGACTTTTACTATTTAATGCAACAGAATAAAGAAAAACCGGTAAGTCGACTGGAATGAAAGTTAAATCGTCAAATTTGTCGTGAAATGAAGCTGTAAACGTCTGAAATGGTAAAAACAAGGGTTTATTCATTGTTCTTGGAATGTTTTGAGACGATTATAGTGTATTTATTAATTCCAAATGCAATGGAATCAATTTATCGCTGTTTTAGAAATGAAACGAGTTCTTTTAGACGAAATCTGCTAGTTTTCTTGCCAGGAACTCTTGTTTTGTACCTAATAATGTGAGACTTTTACTACTTAATGCTACAGAATAAAGAAAAACCTGTTAATCGACTGGAATTAGAGTTAAATCGTTAAATTTGTCGTGAAATGAAGTTGTAAACGTCTGAAATGGTAAAAACAGGGGTTTATTCATTGTTCTTGGCAAGTTTTGAGACGATTATAGTGTATTTATTAATTCCAAACGCAATGGAATTAATTTATCGCTGTTTTAGAAATGAAACGAGCTCTTTTAGGCAAAATCTGCTAGTTTTCTTGCCAGGAACTCTTGTTTTGTACCTAATAATGTGAGACTTTAACTACTTAATGCTACAGAATAAAGAAAAACCTGTTAATCGACTGGAATTAGAGTTAAATCGTCAAATTTGTCGTGAAATGAAGTTGTAAACGTCTGAAATGGTAAAAACAGGGGTTTATTCATTGTTCTTGGCAAGTTTTGAGACGATTATAGTGTATTTATTAATTCCAAATGCAATGGAATCAATTTATCGCTGTTTTAGAAATGAAACGAGCTCTTTTAGGCGAAATCTGCTAGTTTTCTTGCCAGGAACTCTTGTTTTGTACATAATAGTGTGAGACGTTTACTATTTAATGCTACAGAATAAAGAAAAACCGGTAAGTCGACTGGAATTAAAGTTAAATCGTCAAATTTGTCGTGAAATGAAGCTGTAAACGTCTGAAATGGTAAAAACAGGGGTTTATTCATTGTTCTTGGCAAGTTTTGAGACGATTATAGTGTATTTATTAATTCCAAATGCAATGGAATCAATTTATCGCTGTTTTAGAAATGAAACGAGCTTTTTTAGACGAAATCTGCTAGTTTTCTTGCCAGGAACTCTTGTTTTGCACCTAATAATGTGAGACTTTTACTATTTAACGCTACAGAATAAAGAAAAACCGGTAAATCGAATGGAAATAGAGTTAAATCGTCAAATTTGTCGTGAAATGAAGCTGTAAACGTCTGAAATGGTAAAAACAGGGGTTTATTCATTGTTCTTGGCAACTTTTGAGACGATTATAGTGTATTTATTAATTCCAAACGCAATGGAATCAATTTATCGCTGTTTTAGAAATGAAACGAGCTCTTTTAGACGAAACCTGCTAGTTTTCTTGCCAGGAACTCTTGTTTTGTACATAATAGTGTGAGACTTTAACTACTTAATGCTACAGAATAAAGAAAAACCTGTTAATCGACTGGAATTAGAGTTAAATCGTCAAATTTGTCGTGAAATGAAGTTGTAAACGTCTGAAATGGTAAAAACAGGGGTTTATTCATTGTTCTTGGCAAGTTTTGAGACGATTATAGTGTATTTATTAATTCCAAATGCAATGGAATCAATTTATCGCTGTTTTAGAAATGAAACGAGCTTTTTTAGACAAAATCTGCTAGTTTTCTTGACAGGAACTCTTGTTTTGTACCTAATAATGTGAGACTTTTACTATTTAATGCTACAGAATAAAGAAAAACCGGTTAATCGACTGTAATTAGAGTTAAATCGTCAAATTTGTCGTGAAATGAAGCTGTAAACGTCTGAAATGGTAAAAACATGTGTTTATTCATTGTTCTTGGCAAGTTTTGAGACGATTATAGTGTATTTATTAATTCCAAACGCAATGGAATCAATTTATCGCTGTTTTAGAAATGAAACGAGCTCTTTTAGACGAAATCTGCTAGTTTTCTTGCCAGGAACTCTTGTTTTGTACCTAATAATGTGAGACTTTTACTATTTAATGAGACAGGCTAGAGAAAAACCGGCCAATCAACTAAATTAGAGGTAAATCGTCAAACTGTTTGAGAAATAAAGATGTACACGTCTTAAATGGTAAAAACGGGCGTATGTTCATTGCTCTTGACAAGTTTTGGAACGATTACAGTGTATTTATTAATTCCAAACGCAATTTAACGTACGTAAGTATTTTTGATATCAATTCGACGTTCTTGCACCGGCGAATCTAAAGATTTTTGCCAATTTATCCCGGCGCATCCGCCATTTCACAATATTACGATAATATAGTTCTTGTATTTAAAATCAGCTTTATTTCTAAACAGAAACTGTTCCTATGTACTTTATAATGTAAGAGTGTTACTATTTAATGCTACAGTATTAAAAAAAACCTGTTAATCGACTGGAATTAGAGTTAAATCGTCAAATTTGTCGTGAAATGAAGCTGTAAACGTCTCAAATGGTAAAAACAGGGGTTTATTCATTGTTCTTGGCAAGTTTTGAGACGATTATAGTTTATTTATTAATTCCAAACGCAATGGAATCAATTTATCGCTGTTTTAGAAATGAAGCGAGCTATTTTAGACTAAATCTGCTAGTTTTCTTGCCAGGAACTCTTGTTTTGTACCTAATAATGTGAGACTTTTACTATTTAATGCTACAGAATAAAGAAAAACCGGTAAATCGACTGGAATTAAAGTTAAATCGTCAAATTTGTCGTGAAATGAAACTGTAAACATCTGAAATGGTAAAAACAGGGGTTTATTCACTGTTCTTGGCAAGTTTTGAGACGATTATAGTATATTTACTAATTCCAAACGCAATGGAATCAATTTATCGCTGTTTTAGAAATAAAACGAGCTCTTTTAGGCAAAATCTGCTAGTTTTCTTGACAGGAACTCTTGTTTTGTACCTAATAATGTGAGACTTTAACTACTTAATGCTACAGAATAAAGAAAAACCTTTTAATCGACTGGAATTAGAGTTAAATCGTCAAATTTGTCGTGAAATGAAGCTGTAAACGTCTGAAATTGTAAAAACAAGGGTTTATTCATTGCTCTTGGCAAGTTTTGAGACGATTATAGTGTATTTTTTAATTCCAAACGCAATGGAATCAATTTATCGCTGTTTTAGAAATGAAACGAGCTCTTTTAGGCGAAATCTGCTAGTTTTCTTGCCAGGAACTCTTGTTTTGTACCTAATAATGTGAGACTTTAACTACTTAATGCTACAGAATAAAGAAAAACCTTTTAATCGACTGGAATTAGAGTTAAATCGTCAAATTTGTCGTGAAATGAAGTTGTAAACGTCTGAAATGGTAAAAACAGGGGTTTATTCATTGTTCTTGGCAAGTTTTGAGACGATTATAGTGTATTTATTAATTCCAAATGCAATGGAATCAATTTATCGCTGTTTTAGAAATGAAACGAGCTTTTTTAGACGAAATCTGCTAGTTTTCTTGCCAAAAACTCTTGTTTTGTACCTAATAATGTGAGACTTTTACTATTTAACGCTACAGAATAAAGAAAAACCGGTAAATCGACTGGAATTAAAGTTAAATCGTCAAATTTGTCGTGAAATGAAGCTGTAAACGTCTGAAATGGTAAAAACAAGGGTTTATTCATTGTTCTTGGCAAGTTTTGAGACGATTATAGTGTATTTATTAATTCCAAACGCAATGGAATCAATTTATCGCTGTTTTAGAAATGAAACGAGCTCTTTTAGGCAAAATCTGCTAGTTTTCTTGCCAGGAACTCTTGTTTTGTACCTAATAATGTGAGACTTTAACTACTTAATGCTACAGAATAAAGAAAAACCTGTTAATCGACTGGAATTAGAGTTAAATCGTCAAATTTGTCGTGAAATGAAGTTGTAAACGTCTGAAATGGTAAAAATAGGGGTTTATTCATTGTTCTTGGCAAGTTTTGAGACGATTATAGTGTATTTATTAATTCCAAATGCAATGGAATCAATTTATCGCTGTTTTAGAAATGAAACGAGCTTTTTTAGACGAAATCTGCTAGTTTTCTTGCCAGGAACTCTTGTTTTGTACCTAATAATGTGAGACTTTTACTATTTAACGCTACAGAATAAAGAAAAACCGGTAAATCGACTGGAATTAAAGTTAAATCGTCAAATTTGTCGTGAAATGAAGCTGTAAACCTCTGAAATGGTAAAAACAAGGGTTTATTCATTGTTCTTGGCAAGTTTTGAGACGATAATAGTGTATTTATTAATTCCAAACGCAATGGAATCAATTTATCGCTGTTTTAGAAATGAAACGAGCTCTTTTAGGCAAAATCTGCTAGTTTTCTTGCCAGGAACTCTTGTTTTGTACCTAATAATGTGAGACTTTAACTACTTAATGCTACAGAATAAAGAAAAACCTTTTAATCGACTGGAATTAGAGTTAAATCGTCAAATTTGTCTTGAAATGAAGTTGTAAACGTCTGAAATGGTAAAAACAGGGGTTTATTCATTGTTCTTGGCAAGTTTTGAGACGATTATAGTGTATTTATTAATTCCAAACGCAATGGAATCAATTTATCGCTGTTTTAGAAATGAAACGAGCTCTTTTAGGCAAAATCTGCTAGTTTTCTTGACAGGAACTCTTGTTTTGTACCTAATAATGTGAGACTTTTACAATTTAATGCTACAGAATAAAGAAAAACCGGTTAATCGACTGTAATTAGAGTTAAATCGTCAAATTTGTAGTGAAATGAAGCTGTAAACGTCTGAAATTCTAAAAACAGGTGTTTATTCATTGTTCTTGGCAAGTTTTGAGACGATTATAGTGTATTTATTAATTCCAAACGCAATGGAATCAATTTATCGCTGTTTTAGAAATGAAACGAACTCTTTTAGACGAAATCTGCTAGTTTTCTTGCTAGGAACTCTTGTTTTGTACCTAATAATGTGAGACTTTTACTATTTATTGCTACAGAATAAAGAAAAAGCGGTAAATCGACTAGAATTAAAGTTAAATCGTCAAATTTGTCGTGAAATGAAGCTGTAAACGTCTGAAATGGTAAAAACAAGGGTTTATTCATTGTTCTTGGCAAGTTTTGAGACGATTATAGTGTATTTATTAATTCCAAACGCAATGGAATCAATTTATCGCTGTTTTAGAAATGAAACGAGCTCTTTTAGGCGAAATCTGCTAGTTTTCTTGACAGGAACTCTTGTTTTGTACCTAATAATGTGAGACTTTTACTATTTAATGCTACAGAATAAAGAAAAACCGGTTATTCGACTGTAATTAGAGTTAAATCGTCAAATTTGTAGTGAAATGAAGCTGTAAACGTCTGAAATTCTAAAAACAGGTGTTTATTCATTGTTCTTGGCAAGTTTTGAGACGATTATAGTGTATTTATTAATTCCAAACGCAATGGAATCAATTTATCGCTGTTTTAGAAATGAAACGAGTTCTTTTAGGCGAAATCTGCTAGTTTTCTTGCTAGGAACTCTTGTTTTGTACCTAATAATGTGAGACTTTTACTATTTAATGCTACAGAATAAAGAAAAACCGGTTAATCGACTGTAATTAGAGTTAAATCGTCAAATTTGTAGTGAAATGAAGCTGTAAACGTCTGAAATTCTAAAAACAGGTGTTTATTCATTGTTCTTGGCAAGTTTTGAGACGATTATAGTGTATTTATTAATTCCAAACGCAATGGAATCAATTTATCGCTGTTTTAGAAATGAAACGAGCTCTTTTAGACGAAATCTGCTAGTTTTCTTGCCAGAAACTCTTGTTTTGTACCTAATAACGTGAGACTTTTACTACTTAATGCTACAGAATAAAGAAAAACCTGTTAATCGACTGGAATTAGAGTTAAATCGTCAAATTTTTCGTGAAATGAAGTTGTAAACGTCTGAAATGGTAAAAACAGGGGTTTATTCATTGTCCTTGGCAAGTTTTGAGACGATTATAGTGTATTTATTAATTCCAAACGCAATGGAATCAATTTATGGCTGTTTTAGAAATGAAACGAGCTCTTTTAGGCTAAATCTGCTAGTTTTCTTGCCAGGAACTCTTGTTTTGTACCTAATAATGTGAGACTTTTACTATTTAATGCTACAGAATAAAGAAAAACCGGTAAATCGACTGGAATTAAAGTTAAATCGTCAAATTTGTCGTGAAATGAAGCTGTAAACGTCTAAAATGGTAAAAACAAGGGCTTATTCACTGTTCTTGGCAAGTTTTGAGACGATTATAGTGTATTTATTAATTCCAAACGCAATGGAATCAATTTATCGCTGTTTTAGAAATGAAACGAGCTCTTTTAGACGAAATCTGCTAGTTTTCTTGCCAGGAACTCTTGTTTTGTACCTAATAATGTGAGACTTTTACTATTTAATGCTACAGAACAAAGAAAAACCGGTAAATCGACTGGAATTAAAGTTAAATCGTCAAATTTGTAGTGAAATGAAGCTGTAAACGTCTGAAATGGTAAAAACAAGGGTTTATTCATTGTTCTTGGCAAGTTTTGGGACGATTATTGTGTATTTATTAATTCCAAACGCAATGGAATCAATTTATCGCTGTTTTAGAAATGAAACGAGCTCTTTTAGACGAAATCTGCTAGTTTTCTTGCCGGAAACTCTTGTTTTGTACCTAATAACGTGAGACTTTTACTACTTAATGCTACAGAATAAAGAAAAACCTGTTAATCGACTGGAATTAGAGTTAAATCGTCAAATTTTTCGTGAAATGAAGTTGTAAACGTCTGAAATGGTAAAAACAGGGGTTTATTCATTGTTCTTGGCAAGTTTTGAGACGATTATAGTGTATTTATTAATTCCAAACGCAATGGAAGCAATTTATCGCTGTTTTAGAAATGAAACGAGCTCTTTTAGACGAAATCTGCCAGTTTTCTTGCCAGGAACTCTTGTTTTGTACCTAATAATGTGAGACTTTTACTATTTAATGCTACAGAATAAAGAAAAACGGGTAAATCGACTGGAATTAAAGTTAAATCGTCAAATTTTTCGTGAAATGAAGCTGTAAACGTCTGAAATGGTAAAAACAAGGGTTTTTTCATTGTTCTTGGCAAGTTTTGAGACGATTATAGTGTATTTATTAATTCCAAACGCAATGGAATCAATTTATGGCTGTTTTAGAAATGAAACGAGCTCTTTTAGGCGAAATCTGCTAGTTTTCTTGCCAGGAACTCTTGTTTTGTACCTAATAATGTTCGACTTTTACTATTTAATGCTACAGAATAAAGAAAAACCGGTAAATCGACTGGAATTAGAGTTAAATCGTCAAATTTGACGTGAAGTGAAGCTGTAAACGTCTGAAATGATAAAAACAGGGGTTTATTCACTGTTCTTGGCAAGTTTTGAGACGATTATAGTGTATTTATTAATTCCAAACGCAATGGAATCAATTTATCGCTGTTTTAGAAATGAAACGAGTTCTTTTAGGCGAAATCTGTTAGTTTTCTTTCCAGGCACTCTTGTTTTGTACCTAGTAATGTGAGACTTTTACTATTTAATGAGACAGGCTAGAGAAAAACCGGCCAATCAACTAAATTAGAGGTAAATCGTCAAACTGTTTGAGAAATAAAGATGTACACGTCTTAAATTGTAAAAACGGGCGTGTATTCATTGCTCTTGACAAGTTTTGGAACGATTACAGTGTATTTATTAATTCCAAACGCAATTTAACGTATTTGTAAGTATTTTTGATATCAATTCGACGTTCTTGCACCGGCGAATCTAAAGATTTTTGCCAATTTATCCCGGCGCATCCGCCATTTCACAATATTACGATAATATAGTTCTTGCATTTAAAATCAGCTTTATTTCTAAACAGAAACTGTTCCTATGTACTTTATAATGTAAGAGTGTTACTATTTAATGCTACAGAATTAAAAAAAACCTTTTAATCGACTGGAATTAGAGTTAAGTCGTCAAATTTGTAGTGAAATGAAGCTGTAAACGTCTGAAATGGTAAAAACAAGGGTTTATTCATTGTTCTTGGCAAGTTTTGGGACGATTATTGTGCATTTATTAATTCCAAACGCAATGGAATCAATTTATCGCTGTTTTAGAAGTGAAACGAGCTCTTTTAGACGAAATCTGCTAGTTTTCTTGCCAGGATCTCTTGTTTTGTAACTAATAATGTGAGACTTTTACTATTTAATGCTACAGAATAAAGAAAAACCGGTTAATCGACTGGAATTAGAGTTAAATCGTCAAATTTGTCGTGAAATGAAGCTGTAAACGTCTGAAACGGTAAAAACAAGGGTTTATTCATTGTTCTTGGCAAGTTTTGAGACGATTATAGTGTATTTATTAATTCCAAACGCAATGGAATCAATTTATCGCTGTTTTAGAAATGAAACGAGCTCTTTTATACGAAATCTGCTAGTTTTCTTGCCAAGAACTCTTGTTTTGTAACTAATAATGTGAGACTTTTACTATTTAATGCTATAGAATAAAGAAAAACCCGTTAATCGACTGGAATTAGAGTTAAATCCTCAAATTTGTCGTGAAATGAAGCTGTAAACGTCTGAAATGGTAAAAACAAGGGTTTATTCATTGTTCTTGGCAAGTTTTGAGACGATTATAGTGTATTTATTAATTTCAAACGCAATGGAATCAATTTATCGCTGTTTTAGAAATGAAACGAGCTCTTTTAGACGAAATCTGCTAGTTTTCTTGCCAGGAACTCTTGTTTTGTACCTAATAATGTGAGACTTTTACTATTTAATGCTACAGAATAAAGCAAAACCGGTAAATCGACTGGAATTAAAGTTAAATCGTCAAATTTGTCGTGAAATGAAGCTGTAAACGTCTGAAATGGTAAAAACAAGGGTTTATTCATTGTTCTTGGCAAGTTTTGAGACGATTATAGTGTATTTATTAATTCCAAACGCAATGGAATCAATTTATCGCTGTTTTAGAAATGAAACGAGCTCTTTTAGACGAAATCTGCTAGTTTTCTTGCCAGGAACTCTTGTTTTGTACCTAATAATGTGAGACTTTTACTATTTAATGCTACAGAACAAAGAAAAACCGGTAAATCGACTGGAATTAAAGTTAAATCGTCAAATTTGTAGTGAAATGAAGCTGTAAACGTCTGAAATGGTAAAAACAAGGGCTTATTCACTGTTCTTGGCAAGTTTTGAGACGATTATAGTGTATTTATTAATTCCAAACGCAATGGAATCAATTTATCGCTGTTTTAGAAATGAAACGAGCTCTTTTAGACGAAATCTGCTAGTTTTCTTGCCAGGAACTCTTGTTTTGTACCTAATAATGTGAGACTTTTACTATTTAATGCTACAGAACAAAGAAAAACCGGTAAATCGACTGGAATTAAAGTTAAATCGTCAAATTTGTAGTGAAATGAAGCTGTAAACGTCTGAAATGGTAAAAACAAGGGTTTATTCATTGATCTTGGCAAGTTTTGAGACGATTATTGTGTATTTATTAATTCCAAACGCAATGGAATCAATTTATCGCTGTTTTAGAAATGAAACGAGCTCTTTTAGACGAAATCTGCTAGTTTTCTTGCCAGAAACTCTTGTTTTGTACCTAATAACGTGAGACTTTTACTACTTAATGCTACAGAATAAAGAAAAACCTGTTAATCGACTGGAATTAGAGTTAAATGGTCAAATTTTTCGTGAAATGAAGTTGTAAACGTCTGAAATGGTAAAAACAGGGGTTTATTCATTGTCCTTGGCAAGTTTTGAGACGATTATAGTGTATTTATTAATTCCAAACGCAATGGAATCAATTTATCGCTGTTCTAGAAATGAAACGAGCTCTTTTAGACGAAATCTGCTAGTTTTCTTGCCAGGAACTCTTGTTTTGTACCTAATAATGTGAGACTTTTACTATTTAATGCTACAGAATAGAGAAAAACCGGTAAATCGACTGGAATTAAAGTTAAATCGTCAAATTTGTCGTGAAATGAAGCTGTAAACGTCTGAAATGGTAAAAACAAGGGCTTATTCATTGTTCTTGGCAAGTTTTGCGACGATTATAGTGTATTTATTAATTCCAAACGCAATGGAATCAATTTATCGCTGTTTTAGAAATGAAACGAGCTCTTTTAGACGAAATCTGCTAGTTTTCTTGCCAGGAACTCTTGTTTTGTACCTAATAATGTTCGACTTTTACTATTTAATGCTACAGAATAAAGAAAAACCGTTAAATCGACTGGATTAGAGTTAAATCGTCAAATTTGACGTGAAGTGAAGCTGTAAACGTCTGAAATGATAAAAACAGGGGTTTATTCACTGTTCTTGGCAAGTTTTGAGACGATTATAGTGTATTTATTAATTCCAAACGCAATGGAATCAATTTATCCCTGTTTTAGAAATGAAACGAGTTCTTTTAGGCGAAATCTGCTAGTTTTCTTTCCAGGAACTCTTGTTTTGTACCTAGTAATGTGAGACTTTTACTATTTAATGAGACAGGCTAGAGAAAAACCGGCCAATCAACTAAATTAGAGGTAAATCGTCAAACTGTTTGAGAAATAAAGATGTACACGTCTTAAATTGTAAAAACGGGCGTGTATTCATTGCTCTTGACAAGTTTTGGAACGATTACAGTGTATTTATTAATTCCAAACGCAATTTAACGTATTTGTAAGTATTTTTGATATCAATTCGACGTTCTTGCACCGGCGAATCTAAAGATTTTTGCCAATTTATCCCGGCGCATCCGCCATTTCACAATAATACGATAATATAGTTCTTGCATTTAAAATCAGCTTTATTTCTAAACAGAAACTGTTCCTATGTACTTTATAATGTAAGAGTGTTACTATTTAATGCTACAGAATTAAAAAAAACCTGTTAATCGACTGGAATTAGAGTTAAGTCGTCAAATTTGTAGTGAAATGAAGCTGTAAACGTCTGAAATGGTAAAAACAGGGGTTTATTCATTGTTCTTGGCAAGTTTTGAGACGATTATAGTGTATTTATTAATTCCAAGCGCAATGGAATCAATTTATGGCTGTTTTAGAAATGAAACGAGCTCTTTTAGGCGAAATCTGCTAGTTTTCTTGCCAGAAACTCTTGTTTTGTACCTAATAACGTGAGACTTTTACTACTTAATGCTACAGAATAAAGAAAAACCTGTTAATCGACTGGAATTAGAGTTAAATCGTCAAATTTTTCGTGAAATGAAGTTGTAAACGTCTGAAATGGTAAAAACAGGGGTTTATTCATTGTTCTTGGCAAGTTTTGAGACGATTATAGTGTATTTATTAATTCCAAACGCAATGGAAGCAATTTATCGCTGTTTTAGAAATGAAACGAGCTCTTTTAGACGAAATCTGCTAGTTTTCTTGCCAGGAACTCTTGTTTTGTACCTAATAATGTGAGACTTTTACTATTTAATGCTACAGAATAAAGAAAAACGGGTAAATCGACTGGAATTAAAGTTAAATCGTCAAATTTTTCGTGAAATGAAGCTGTAAACGTCTGAAATGGTAAAAACAAGGGTTTATTCATTGTTCTTGGCAAGTTTTGAGACGATTATAGTGTATTTATTAATTCCAAGCGCAATGGAATCAATTTATGGCTGTTTTAGAAATGAAACGAGCTCTTTTAGGCGAAATCTGCTAGTTTTCTTGCCAGGAACTCTTGTTTTGTACCTAATAATGTTCGACTTTTACTATTTAATGCTACAGAATAAAGAAAAACCGGTAAATCGACTGGAATTAGAGTTAAATCGTCAAATTTGACGTGAAGTGAAGCTGTAAACGTCTGAAATGATAAAAACAGGGGTTTATTCACTGTTCTTGGCAAGTTTTGAGACGATTATAGTGTATTTATTAATTCCAAACGCAATGGAATCAATTTATCGCTGTTTTTGAAATGAAACGAGTTCTTTTAGGCGAAATCTGTTAGTTTTCTTTCCAGGCACTCTTGTTTTGTACCTAGTAATGTGAGACTTTTACTATTTAATGAGACAGGTTAGAGAAAAACCGGCCAATCAACTAAATTAGAGGTAAATCGTCAAACTGTTTGAGAAATAAAGATGTACACGTCTTAAATTGTAAAAACGGGCGTGTATTCATTGCTCTTGACAAGTTTTGGAACGATTACAGTGTATTTATTAATTCCAAACGCAATTTAACGTATTTGTAAGTATTTTTGATATCAATTCGACGTTCTTGCACCGGCGAATCTAAAGATTTTTGCCAATTTATCCCGGCGCATCCGCCATTTCACAATATTACGATAATATAGTTCTTGCATTTAAAATCAGCTTTATTTCTAAACAGAAACTGTTCCTATGTACTTTATAATGTAAGAGTGTTACTATTTAATGCTACAGAATTAAAAAAAAACTTTTAATCGACTGGAATTAGAGTTAAGTCGTCAAATTTGTAGTGAAATGAAGCTGTAAACGTCTGAAATGGTAAAAACAAGGGTTTATTCATTGTTCTTGGCAAGTTTTGGGACGATTATTGTGTATTTATTAATTCCAAACGCAATGGAATCAATTTATCGCTGTTTTAGAAGTGAAACGAGCTCTTTTAGACGAAATCTGCTAGTTTTCTTGCCAGGATCTCTTGTTTTGTAACTAATAATGTGAGACTTTTACTATTTAATGCTACAGAATAAAGAAAAACCGGTTAATCGACTGGAATTAGAGTTAAATCGTCAAATTTGTCGTGAAATGAAGCTGTAAACGTCTGAAATGGTAAAAACAAGGGTTTATTCATTGTTCTTGGCAAGTTTTGAGACGATTATAGTGTATTTATTAATTCCAAACGCAATGGAATCAATTTATCGCTGTTTTAGAAATGAAACGAGCTCTTTTAGACGAAATATGTTAGTTTTCTTGCCAGGAACTCTTGTTTTGTAACTAATAATGTGAGACTTTTACTATTTAATGCTATAGAATAAAGAAAAACCCGTTAATCGACTGGAATTAGAGTTAAATCCTCAAATTTGTCGTGAAATGAAGCTGTAAACGTCTGAAATGGTAAAAACAAGGGTTTATTCATTGTTCTTGGCAAGTTTTGAGACGATTATAGTGTATTTATTAATTTCAAACGCAATGGAATCAATTTATCGCTGTTTTAGAAATGAAACGAGCTCTTTTAGACAAAATCTGCTAGTTTTCTTGCCAGGAACTCTTGTTTTGTACCTAATAATGTGAGACTTTTACTACTTAATGCTACAGAATAAAGAAAAACCTGTTAATCCACTGAAATTAGAGTTAAATCGTCAAATTTTTCGTGAAATGAAGCTGTAAACGTCTGAAATGGTAAAAACAGGGGTTTATTCATTGTTCTTGGCAAGTTTTGAGACGATTATAGTGTATTTATTAATTCCAAACGCAATGGAATCAATTTATCGCTGTTTTAGAAATAAAACGAGCCCTTTTAGACGAAATCTGCTAGTTTTCTTGCCAGGAACTCTTGTTTTGTAACTAATAATGGGAGACTTTTACTATTTAATGCTACAGAATAAAGAAAAACCGGTTAATCGACTGGAATTAGAGTTAAATCGTCAAATTTGTCGTGAAATGAAGCTGTAAACGTCTGAAATGGTAAAAACAAGGGTTTATTCATTGTTCTTGGCAAGTTTTGGGACGATTATTGTGTATTTATTAATTCCAAACGCAATGGAATCAATTTATCGCTGTTTTAGAAATGAAACGAGCTCTTTTAGACGAAATCTGCTAGTTTTTTTGCCAGGAACTCTTGTTTTGTACCTAATAATGTGAGACGTTTACTATTTAATGCTACAGAATAAAGAAAAACCGGTAAATCGACTGGAATTAAAGTTAAATCGTCAAATTTGTCGTGAAATGAAGCTGTAAACGTCTGAAATGGTAAAAACAAGGGTTTATTCATTGTTCTTGGCAAGTTTTGAGACGATTATAGTGTATTTATTAATTCCAAACGCACTGGAATCAATTTATCGCTGTTTTAGAAATGAAACGAGCTCTTTTAGGCAAAATCTGCTAGTTTTCTTGCCAGGAACTCTTGTTTTGTACCTAATAATGTGAGACTTTTACTGTTTAATGCTACAGAATAAAGAAAAACCGGTAAATCGACTGGAATTAGAGTTAAATCGTCAAATTTTTCGTGAAATGAAGTTGTAAACGTCTGAAATGGTAAAAACAGGGGTTTATTCATTGTTCTTGGCAAGTTTTGAGACGATTATAGTGTATTTATTAATTCCAAACGCAATGGAATCAATTTATCGCTGTTTTAGAAATGAAACGAGCTCTTTTAGACGAAATCTGCTAGTTTTCTTGCCAGGAACTCTTGTTTTGTACCTAATAATGTGAGACTTTTACTATTTAATGCTACAGAATAAAGAAAAACCGGTAAATCGACTGGAATTAAAGTTAAATCGTCAAATTTGTCGTGAAATGAAGCTGTAAACGTCTGAAATGGTAAAAACAAGGGTTTATTCATTGTTCTTGGCAAGTTTTGAGACGATTATAGTGTATTTATTAATTCCAAACGCAATGGAATCAATTTATCGCTGTTTTAGAAATGAAACGAGCTCTTTTAGGCGAAATCTGCTAGTTTTCTTGAAAGGAACTCTTGTTTTGTACCTAATAATGTGAGACTTTTACTATTTAATGCTACAGAATAAAGAAAAACCGGTAAATCGACTGGAATTAGAGTTAAATCGTCAAATTTGACGTGAAATGAAGCTGTAAACGTCTGAAATGATAAAAACAGGGGTTTATTCACTGTTCTTGGCAAGTTTTGAGACGATTATAGTGTATTTATTAATTCCAAACGCAATGGAATCAATTTATCGCTGTTTTAGAAATTAAACGAGTTCTTTTAGGCGAAATCTGCTAGTTTTCTTGCCAGGAACTCTTGTTTTGTACCTAGTAATGTGAGACTTTTACTATTTAATGAGACAGGATAGAGAAAAACCGGCCAATCAACTAAATTAGAGGTAAGTCGTCAAACTGTTTGAGAAATAAAGATGTACACGTCTTAATTTGTAAAAACGGGCGTGTATTCATTGCTCTTGACAAGTTTTGGAACGATTACAGTGCATTTATTAATTCCAAACGCAATTTAACGTATTTGTAAGTATTTTTGATATCAATTCGACTTTCTTGCACCGGCGAATCTAAAGATTTTTGCCAGTTTATCACGGCGCATCCGCCATTTCACAATATTACGATAATATAGTTCTTGCATTTAAAATCAGCTTTATTTCTAAACAGAAACTGTTCCTATGTACTTTATAATGTAAGAGTGTTACTATTTAATGCTACAGAATTAAAAAAAAACCTGTTAATCGACTGGAATTAGAGTTAAGTCGTCAAATTTGTAGTGAAATGAAGCTGTAAACGTCTGAAATGGTAAAAACAAGGGTTTATTCATTGTTCTTGGCAAGTTTTGGGACGATTATTGTGTATTTATTAATTCCAAACGCAATGGAATCAATTTATCGCTGTTTTAGAAATGAAACGAGCTCTTTTAGACGAAATCTGCTAGTTTTCTTGCCAGGAACTCTTGTTTTGTACCTAATAATGTGAGACTTTTACTATTTAATGCTACAGAACAAAGAAAAACCGGTAAATCGACTGGAATTAAAGTTAAATCGTCAAATTTGTAGTGAAATGAAGCTGTAAACATCTGAAATGGTAAAAACAAGGGTTTATTCATTGTTCTTGGCAAGTTTTGAGACGATTATTGTGTATTTATTAATTCCAAACGCAATGGAATCAATTTATCGCTGTTTTAGAAATGAAACGAGCTCTTTTAGACGAAATCTGCTAGTTTTCTTGCCAGGAACTCTTGTTTTGTACCTAATAATGTGAGACTTTTACTACTTAATGCTACAGAATAAAGAAAAACCTGTTAATCCACTGAAATTAGAGTTAAATCGTCAAATTTTTCGTGAAATGAAGCTGTAAACGTCTGAAATGGTAAAAACAAGGGTTTATTCATTGTTCTTGGCAAGTTTTGGGACGATTATTGTGTATTTATTAATTCCAAACGCAATGGAATCAATTTATCGCTGTTTTAGAAATTAACGAGCTCTTTTAGACGAAATCTGCTAGTTTTTTTGCCAGGAACTCTTGTTTTGTACCTAATAATGTGAGACGTTTACTATTTAATGCTACAGAATAAAGAAAAACCGGTAAATCGACTGGAATTAGAGTTAAATCGTCAAATTTTTCGTGAAATGAAGTTGTAAACGTCTGAAATGGTAAAAACAGGGGTTTATTCATTTTTCTTGGCAAGTTTTGAGACGATTATAGTGTATTTATTAATTCCAAACGCAATGGAATCAATTTATCGCTGTTTTAGAAATGAAACGAGCTCTTTTAGACGAAATCTGCTAGTTTTCTTGCCAGGAACTCTTGTTTTGTACCTAATAATGTGAGACTTTTACTATTTAATGCTACAGAATAAAGAAAAACCTGTTAATCGACTGGAATTAGAGTTAAATCGTTAAATTTGTCGTGAAATGAAGCTGTAAACGTGTGAAATGGTAAAAACAGGTGTTTATTCATTGTTCTTGGCAAGTTTTGAGACGATTATTGTGTATTTATTAATTCCAAACGCAATGGAATCAATTTATCGCTGTTTTAGAAATGAAACGAGCTCTTTTAGACGAAATCTGCTAGTTTTCTTGCCAGGAACTCTTGTTTTGTAACCAATAATGTGAGACTTTTACTATTTAATGCTACAGAATAAAGAAAAACCGGTTAATCGACTGGAATTAGAGTTAAATCGTCAAATTTGTAGTGAAATGAAGCTGTAAACGTCTGAAATGGTAAAAACAAGGGTTTATTCATTGTTCTTGGCAAATTTTGAGACGATTATTGTGTATTTATTAATTCCAAACGCAATGGAATCAATTTATCGCTGTTTTAGAAATGAAACGAGCTCTTTTAGACGAAATCTGCTAGTTTTCTTGCCAGGAACTCTTGTTTTGTAACCAATAATGTGAGACTTTTACTATTTAATGCTACAGAATAAAGAAAAACCGGTTAATCGACTGGAATTAGAGTTAAATCGTCAAATTTGTCGTGAAATGAAGCTGTAAACGTCTGAAATGGTAAAAACAAGGGTTTATTTATTGTTCTTGGCAAGTTTTGAGACGATTATAGTGTATTTATTAATTCCAAACGCAATGGAATCAATTTATCGCTGTTTTAGAAATGAAACGAGCTCTTTTAGACGAAATCTGCTAGTTTTCTTGCCTGGAACTCTTGTTTTGTAACTAATAATGTGAGACTTTTACTATTTAATGCTACAGAATAAAGAAAAACCGGTTAATCGACTGGAATTAGAGTTAAATCGGCAAATTTGTCGTGAAATGAAGTTGTAAACGTCTGAAATGGTAAAAACAGGGGTTTATTCATTGTTCTTGGCAAGTTTTGAGACGATTATAGTGTATTTATTAATTCCAAATGCAATGGAATCAATTTATCGCTGTTTTAGAAATGAAACGAGCTCTTTTAGGCGAAATCTGCTAGTTTTCTTGCCAGGAACTCTTGTTTTGTACCTAATAATGTGAGACTTTTACTATTTAATGCTACAGAATAAAGAAAAACCGGTTAAACGTCTGGAATTAGAGTTAAATCGTCAAATTTGTCGTGAAATGAAGCTGTAAACGTGTGAAATGGTAAAAACAGGTGTTTATTCATTGTTCTTGGCAAGTTTTGAGACGATTATAGTGTATTTATTAATTCCAAACGCAATGGAATCAATTTATCGCTGTTTTAGAAATGAAACGAGCTCTTTTAGATGAAATCTGCTAGTTTTCTTGCCAGGAACTCTTGTTTTGTAACTAATAATGTGAGACTTTTACTATTTAATGCTACAGAATAAAGAAAAACCGGTTAATCGACTGGAATTAGAGTTAAATCGTCAAATTTGTCGTGAAATGAAGCTGTAAACGTCTGAAATGGTAAAAACAAGGGTTTATTCATAGTTCTTGGCAAGTTTTGAGACGATTATAGTGTATTTATTAATTCCAAACGCAATGGAATCAATTTATCGCTGTTTTAGAAATGAAACGAGCTCTTTTAGACGAAATCTGCTAGTTTTCTTGCCAGGAACTCTTGTTTTGTAACCAATAATGTGAGACTTTTACTATTTAATGCTACAGAATAAAGAAAAACCGGTTAATCGACTGGAATTAGAGTTAAATCGTCAAATTTGTCGTGAAATGAAGCTGTAAACGTCTGAAATGGTAAAAACAAGGGTTTATTTATTGTTCTTGGCAAGTTTTGAGACGATTATAGTGTATTTATTAATTCCAAACGCAATGGAATCAATTTATCGCTGTTTTAGAAATGAAACGAGCTCTTTTAGACAAAATCTGCTAGTTTTCTTGCCAGGAACTCTTGTTTTGTAACTAATAATGTGAGACTTTTACTATTTAATGCTACAGAATAAAGAAAAACCGGTTAATCGACTGGAATTAGAGTTAAATCGGCAAATTTTTCGTGAAATGAAGTTGTAAACGTCTGAAATGGTAAAAACAGGGGTTTATTCATTGTTCTTGGCAAGTTTTGAGACGATTATAGTGTATTTATTAATTCCAAATGCAATGGAATCAATTTATCGCTGTTTTAGAAATGAAACGAGCTCTTTTAGGCGAAATCTGCTAGTTTTCTTGCCAGGAACTCTTGTTTTGTACCTAATAATGTGAGACTTTTACTATTTAATGCTACAGAATAAAGAAAAACCGGTTAAACGACTGGAATTAGAGTTAAATCGTCAAATTTGTCGTGAAATGAAGCTGTAAACGTGTGAAATGGTAAAAACAGGTGTTTATTCATTGTTCTTGGCAAGTTTTGAGACGATTATAGTGTATTTATTAATTCCAAACGCAATGGAATCAATTTATCGCTGTTTTAGAAATGAAACGAGCTCTTTTAGACGAAATCTGCTAGTTTTCTTGCCAGGAACTCTTGTTTTGTAACTAATAATGTGAGACTTTTACTATTTAATGCTACAGAATAAAGAAAAACCGGTTAATCGACTAGAATTAGAGTTAAATCGTCAAATTTGTCGTGAAATGAAGCTGTAAACGTCTGAAATGGTAAAAACAAGGGTTTATTCATTGTTCTTGGCAAGTTTTGAGACGATTATAGTGTATTTATTAATTCCAAACGCAATGGAATCAATTTATCGCTGTTTTAGAAATGAAACGAGCTCTTTTAGACAAAATCTGCTAGTTTTCTTGCCAGGAACTCTTGTTTTGTACCTAATAATGTGAGACCTTTACTACTTAATGCTAAAGAATAAAGAAAAACCTGTTAATCGACTGGAATTAGAGTTAAATCGTTAAATTTGTCGTGAAATGAAGTTGTAAACGTCTGAAATGGTAAAAACAGGGGTTTATTCATTGTTCTTGGCAAGTTTTGAGACGATTATAGTGTATTTATTAATTCCAAACGCAATGGAATCAATTTATCGCTGTTTTAGAAATGAAACGAGCTCTTTTAGGCGAAATCTGCTAGTTTTCTTGCCAGGAACTCTTGTTTTGTACCTAATAATATGAGACTTTTACTATTTAATGCTACAGAATAAAGAAAAACCGGTAAATCGACTGGAATTAGAGTTAAATCGTCAAATTTGTCGTGAAATGAAGCTGTAAACGTCTGAAATGATAAAAACAAGGGTTTATTCATTGTTCTTGGCAAGTTTTGAGACGATTATAGTGTATTTATTAATTCCAAACGCAATGGAATCAATTTATCGCTGTTTTAGAAATGAAACGAGCTCTTTTAGACCAAATCTGCTAGTTCTCTTGCCAGGAACTCTTGTTTTGTACCTAATAATGTGAGTCTTTTACTATTTAATGCTACAGAATAAAGAAAAACCGGTAAATCGACTGGAATTAGAGTTAAATCGTTAAATTTGTCGTGAAATGAAGTTGTAAACGTCTGAAATGGTAAAAACAGGGGTTTATTCATTGTTCTTGGCAAGTTTTGAGACGATTATAGTGTATTTATTAATTCCAAACGCAATGGAATCAATTTATCTGCTAGTTTTCTTGCCAGGAACTCTTGTTTTGTACCTAGTAATGTGAGACTTTTACTATTTAATGAGACAGGCTAGAGAAAAACCGCCCAATCAACTAAATTAGAGTTAAATCGTCAAACTGTTTGAGAAATAAAGATGTACACGTCTTAAATTGTAAAAACGGGCGTGTATTCATAGCTCTTGACAAGTTTTGGAACGATTACAGTGTATTTATTAATTCCAAACGCAATTTAACGTATTTGTAAGTATTTTTGATATTAATTCGACGTTCTTGCACCGGCAAATCTAAAGATTTTTGCCAATTTATCCCGGCGCATCCGCTATTTCACAATATTACGATAATATAGTTCTTGCATTTAAAATCAGCTTTATTTCTAAACAGAAACTGTTCCTATGTACTTTATAATGTAAGAGTGTTACTATTTAATGCTACAGAATTAAAAAAACTTGTTAATCGACTGGAATTAAAGTTAAGTCGTCAAATTTGTAGTGAAATGAAGCTGTAAACGTCTGAAATGGTAAAAACAAGGGTTTATTCATTGTTCTTGGCAAATTTTGAGACGATTATTGTGTATTTATTAATTCCAAACGCAATGGAATCAATTTATCGCTGTTTTAGAAATGAAACGAGCTCTTTTAGACCAAATCTGCTAGTTCTCTTGCCAGGAACTCTTGTTTTGTACCTAATAATGTGAGTCTTTTACTATTTAATGCTACAGAATAAAGAAAAACCGGTAAATCGACTGGAATTAAAGTTAAATCGGCAAATTTGTCGTGAAATGAAGCTGTAAACGTCTGAAATGGTAAAAACAAGGGTTTATTCATTGTTCTTGGCAAGTTTTGAGACGATTATAGTGCATTTATTAATTCGAAACGCAATGGAATCAATTTATCGCTGTTTTAGAAATGAAACGAGCTCATTTAGGCGAAATCTGCTAGTTTTCTTGCCAGGAACTCTTGTTTTGTACCTAATAATGTGAGACTTTTACTATTTAATGCTACAGAATAAAGAAAAACCGGTTAAACGACTGGAATTAGAGTTAAATCGTCAAATTTGTCGTGAAATGAAGCTGTAAACGTGTGAAATGGTAAAAACAGGTGTTTATTCATTGTTCTTGGCAAGTTTTGAGACGATTATAGTGTATTTATTAATTCCAAAAGCAATGGAATCAATTTATCGCTGTTTTAGAAATGAAACGAGCTCTTTTAGGCAAAATCTGCTAGTTTTCTTGCCAGGAACTCTTGTTTTGTACCTAATAATGTGAGACTTTTACTATTTAATGCTACAGAATAAAGAAAAACCGGTTAAACGACTGGAATTAGAGTTAAATCGTCAAATTTGTCGTGAAATGAAGCTGTAAACGTGTGAAATGGTAAAAACAGGTGTTTATTCATTGTTCTTGGCAAGTTTTGAGACGATTATAGTGTATTTATTAATTCCAAACGCAATGGAATCAATTTATCGCTGTTTTAGAAATGAAACGAGCTCTTTTAGACGAAATCTGCTAGTTTTCTTGCCAGGAACTCTTGTTTTGTAACTAATAATGTGAGACTTTTACTATTTAATGCTACAGAATAAAGAAAAACCGGTTAATCGACTAGAATTAGAGTTAAATCGTCAAATTTGTCGTGAAATGAAGCTGCAAACGTCTGAAATGGTAAAAACAAGGGTTTATTCATTGTTCTTGGCAAGTTTTGAGACGATTATAGTGTATTTATTAATTCCAAACGCAATGGAATCAATTTATCGCTGTTTTAGAAATGAAACGAGCTCTTTTAGACAAAATCTGCTAGTTTTCTTGCCAGGAACTCTTGTTTTGTACCTAATAATGTGAGACCTTTACTACTTAATGCTAAAGAATAAAGAAAAACCTGTTAATCGACTGGAATTAGAGTTAAATCGTTAAATTTGTCGTGAAATGAAGTTGTAAACGTCTGAAATGGTAAAAACAGGGGTTTATTCATTGTTCTTGGCAAGTTTTGAGACGATTATAGTGTATTTATTAATTCCAAACGCAATGGAATCAATTTATCGCTGTTTTAGAAATGAAACGAGCTCTTTTAGGCGAAATCTGCTAGTTTTCTTGCCAGGAACTCTTGTTTTGTACCTAATAATATGAGACTTTTACTATTTAATGCTACAGAATAAAGAAAAACCGGTAAATCGACTGGAATTAGAGTTAAATCGTCAAATTTGTCGTGAAATGAAGCTGTAAACGTCTGAAATGATAAAAACAAGGGTTTATTCATTGTTCTTGGCAAGTTTTGAGACGATTATAGTGTATTTATTAATTCCAAACGCAATGGAATCAATTTATCGCTGTTTTAGAAATGAAACGAGCTCTTTTAGACCAAATCTGCTAGTTCTCTTGCCAGGAACTCTTGTTTTGTACCTAATAATGTGAGTCTTTTACTATTTAATGCTACAGAATAAAGAAAAACCGGTAAATCGACTGGAATTAGAGTTAAATCGTTAAATTTGTCGTGAAATGAAGTTGTAAACGTCTGAAATGGTAAAAACAGGGGTTTATTCATTGTTCTTGGCAAGTTTTGAGACGATTATAGTGTATTTATTAATTCCAAACGCAATGGAATCAATTTATCGCTGTTTTAGAAATAAAACGAGCTCTTTTAGACGAAATCTGCTAGTTTTCTTGCCAGGAACTCTTGTTTTGTACCTAGTAATGTGAGACTTTTACTATTTAATGAGACAGGCTAGAGAAAAACCGCCCAATCAACTAAATTAGAGTTAAATCGTCAAACTGTTTGAGAAATAAAGATCTACACGTCTTAAATTGTAAAAACGGGCGTGTATTCATAGCTCTTGACAAGTTTTGGAACGATTACAGTGTATTTATTAATTCCAAACGCAATGGAATCAATTTATCGCTGTTTTAGAAATGAAACGAGCTCTTTTAGGCGAAATCTGCTAGTTTTCTTGCCAGGAACTCTTGTTTTGTACCTAATAATATGAGACTTTTACTATTTAATGCTACAGAATAAAGAAAAACCGGTAAATCGACTGGAATTAGAGTTAAATCGTTAAATTTGTCGTGAAATGAAGTTGTAAACGTCTGAAATGGTAAAAACAGGGGTTTATTCATTGTTCTTGGCAAGTTTTGAGACGATTATAGTGTATTTATTAATTCCAAACGCAATGGAATCAATTTATCGCTGTTTTAGAAATGAAACGAGCTCATTTAGGCGAAATCTGCTAGTTTTCTTGCCAGGAACTCTTGTTTTGTACCTAATAATGTGAGACTTTTACTATTTAATGCTACAGAATAAAGAAAAACCGGTTAAACGACTGGAATTAGAGTTAAATCGTCAAATTTGTCGTGAAATGAAGCTGTAAACGTGTGAAATGGTAAAAACAGGTGTTTATTCATTGTTCTTGGCAAGTTTTGAGACGATTATAGTGTATTTATTAATTCCAAAAGCAATGGAATCAATTTATCGCTGTTTTAGAAATTAAACGAGCTCTTTTAGACGAAATCTGCTAGTTTTCTTGCCAGGAACTCTTGTTTTGTAACTAATAATGTGAGACTTTTACTATTTAATGCTACAGAATAAAGAAAAACCGGTAAATCGACTGGAATTAAAGTTAAATCGTCAAATTTGTCGTGAAATGGAGCTGTAAACGTCTGAAATGGTAAAAACAAGGGTTTATTCATTGTTCTTGGCAAGTTTTGAGACGATTATAGTGTATTTATTAATTCCAAACGCAATGGAATCAATTTATCGCTGTTTTAGAAATGAAACGAGCTCTTTTAGGCGAAATCTGCTAGTTTTCTTGCCAGGAACTCTTGTTTTGTACCTAATAATGTGAGACTTTTACTATTTAATGCTACAGAATAAAGAAAAACCGGTTAATCGACTGGAATTAGAGTTAAATCGTCAAATTTGTCGTGAAGTGAAGCTGTAAACGTGTGAAATGGTAAAAACAGGTGTTTATTCATTGTTCTTGGCAAGTTTTGAGACGATTACAGTGTATTTATTAATTCCAAACGCAATTTAACGTATTTGTAAGTATTTTTGATATCAATTCGACGTTCTTGCACCGGCGAATCTAAAGATTTTTGACAATTTATCCCGGCGCATCCGCCATTTCACAATATTACGATAATATAGTTCTTGCATTTAAAATCAGCTTTATTTCTAAACAGAAACTGTTCCTATGTACTTTATAATGTAAGAGTGTTACTATTTAATGCTACAGAATTAAAAAAACTTGTTAATCGACTGGAATTAGAGTTAAGTCGTCAAATTTGTAGTGAAATGAAGCTGTAAACGTCTGAAATGGTAAAAACAAGGGTTTATTCATTGTTCTTGGCAAATTTTGAGACGATTATTGTGTATTTATTAATTCCAAACGCAATGGAATCAATTTATCGCTGTTTTAGAAATGAAACGAGCTCTTTTAGACGAAATCTGCTAGTTTTCTTGCCAGGAACTCTTGTTTTGTAACCAATAATGTGAGACTTTTACTATTTAATGCTACAGAATAAAGAAAAACCGGTTAATCGACTGGAATTAGAGTTAAATCGTCAAATTTGTCGTGAAATGAAGCTGTAAACGTCTGAAATGGTAAAAACAAGGGTTTATTTATTGTTCTTGGCAAGTTTTGAGACGATTATAGTGTATTTATTAATTCCAAACGCAATGGAATCAATTTATCGCTGTTTTAGAAATGAAACGAGCTCTTTTAGACGAAATCTGCTAGTTTTCTTGCCAGGAACTCTTGCTTTGTACCCAATAATGTGAGACTTTTACTACTTAATGCTACAGAATAAAGAAAAACCTGTTAATCGACTGGAATTAGAGTTAAATCGTTAAATTTGTCGTGAAATGAAGTTGTAAACGTCTGAAATGGTAAAAACAGGGGTTTATTCATTTTTCTTGGCAAGTTTTGAGACGATTACAGTGTATTTATTAATTCCAAACGCAATTTAACGTATTTGTAAGTATTTTTGATATCAATTCGACGTTCTTGCACCGGCGAATCTAAAGATTTTTGACAATTTATCCCGGCGCATCCGCCATTTCACAATATTACGATAATATAGTTCTTGCATTTAAAATCAGCTTTATTTCTAAACAGAAACTGTTCCTCTGTACTTTATAATGTAAGAGTGTTACTATTTAATGCTACAGAATTAAAAAAACTTGTTAATCGACTGGAATTAGAGTTAAGTCGTCAAATTTGTAGTGAAATGAAGCTGTAAACGTCTGAAATGGTAAAAACAAGGGTTTATTCATTGTTCTTGGCAAATTTTGAGACGATTATTGTGTATTTATTAATTCCAAACGCAATGGAATCAATTTATCGCTGTTTTAGAAATGAAACGAGCTCTTTTAGACGAAATCTGCTAGTTTTCTTGCCAGGAACTCTTGTTTTGTAACCAATAATGTGAGACTTTTACTATTTAATGCTACAGAATAAAGAAAAACCGGTTAATCGACTGGAATTAGAGTTAAATCGTCAAATTTGTCGTGAAATGAAGCTGTAAACGTCTGAAATGGTAAAAACAAGGGTTTATTTATTGTTCTTGGCAAGTTTTGAGACGATTATAGTGTATTTATTAATTCCAAACGCAATGGAATCAATTTATCGCTGTTTTAGAAATGAAACGAGCTCTTTTAGACGAAATCTGCTAGTTTTCTTGCCAGGAACTCTTGCTTTGTACCCAATAATGTGAGACTTTTACTACTTAATGCTACAGAATAAAGAAAAACCTGTTAATCGACTGGAATTAGAGTTAAATCGTTAAATTTGTCGTGAAATGAAGTTGTAAACGTCTGAAATGGTAAAAACAGGGGTTTATTCATTTTTCTTGGCAAGTTTTGAGACGATTATAGTGTATTTATTAATTCCAAACGCAATGGAATCAATTTATCGCTGTTTTAGAAATGAAACGAGCTCTTTTAGACGAAATCTGCTAGTTTTCTTGCCAGGAACTCTTGTTTTGTAAATAATAATGTGAGACTTTTACTATTTAATGCTACAGAATAAAGAAAAACCGGTAAATCGACTGGAATTAAAGTTAAATCGTCAAATTTGTCGTGAAATGAAGCTGTAAACGTCTGAAATGGTAAAAACAAGGGTTTATTCATTGTTCTTGGCAAGTTTTGAGACGATTATAGTGTATTTAATAATTCCAAACGCAATGGAATCAATTTATCGCTGTTTTAGAAATGAAACGAGCTCTTTTAGGCGAAATCTGCTAGTTTTCTTGCCAGGAACTCTTGTTTTGTACCTAATAATGTGAGACTTTTACTATTTAATGCTACAGAATAAAGAAAAACCGGTTAATCGACTGGAATTAGAGTTAAATCGTCAAATTTGTCGTGAAATGAAGCTGTAAACGTCTGAAATGGTAAAAACAAGGGTTTATTCATTGTTCTTGGCAAGTTTTGAGACGATTATAGTGTACTTATTAATACCAAACGCAATGGAATCAATTTATCGCTGTTTTAGAAATGAAACGAGCTCTTTTAGACGAAATCTGCTAGTTTTCTTGCCGGAACTCTTGTTTTGTAACTAATAATGTGAGACTTTTACTATTTAATGCTACAGAATAAAGAAAAACCGGTTAATCGACTGGAATTAGAGTTAAATCGTCAAATTTGTCGTGAAATGAAGCTGTAAACGTCTGAAATGGTAAAAACAAGGGTTTATTCATTGTTCTTGGCAAGTTTTGAGACGATTATAGTGTATTTATTAATTTCAAACGCAATGGAATCAATTTATCGCTGTTTTAGAAATGAAACGAGCTCTTTTAGACAAAATCTGCTAGTTTTCTTGCCAGGAACTTTTGTTTTGTACCTAATAATGTGAGACTTTTACTACTTAATGCTACAGAATAAAGAAAAACCTGTTAATCGACTGGAATTAGAGTTAAATCGTTAAATTTGTCGTGAAATGAAGTTGTAAGCGTCTGAAATGGTAAAAACAGGGGTTTATTCATTGTTCTTGGCAAGTTTTGAGACGATTATAGTGTATTTATTAATTCCAAACGCAATGGAATCAATTTATCGCTGTTTTAGAAATGAAACGAGCTCTTTTAGACGAAATCTGCTAGTTTTCTTGCCAGGAACTCTTGTTTTGTACCTAATAATGTGAGACTTTTACTATTTAATGCTACAGAATAAAGAAAAACCGGTAAATCGACTGGAATTAAAGTTAAATCGTCAAATTTGACGTGAAATGAAGCTGTAAACGTCTGAAATGATAAAAACAGGGGTTTATTCACTGTTCTTGGCAAGTTCTGAGACGATTATAGTGTATTTATTAATTCCAAACGCAATGGAATCAATTTATCGCTGTTTTAGAAATGAAACGAGTTCTTTTAGGCGAAATCTGCTAGTTTTCTTGCCAGGAACTCTTGTTTTGTACCTAGTAATGTGAGACTTTTACTATTTAATGAGACAGGCTAGAGAAAAAAAGCCAATCAACTAAATTAGAGGTAAATCGTCAAACTGTTTGAGAAATAAAGATTTACACGTCTTAAATTGTAAAAACGGGCGTGTATTTATTGCTCTTGACAAGTTTTGGAACGATTACAGTGTATTTATTAATTCCAAACGCAATTTAACGTATTTGTAAGTATTTTTGATATCAATTCGACGTTCTTGCACCGGCGAATCTAAAGATTTTTGCCAATTTATCCCGGCGCATCCGCCATTTCACAATATTACGATAATATAGTTCTTGCATATAAATCAGCTTTACTTCTAAACAGAAACTGTTCCTATGTACTTTATAATATAAGAGTGTTACTATTTAATGCTACAGAATTAAAAAAAAACCTGTTAATCGACTGGAATTAGAGTTAAGTCTTCAAATTTGTAGTGAAATGAAGCTGTAAACGTCTGAAATGGTAAAAACAAGGGTTTATTCATTGTTCTTGGCAAGTTTTGAGACGATTATTGTGTATTTATTAATTCCAAACGCAATGGAATCAATTTATAGCTGTTTTAGAAATGAAACGAGCTCTTTTAGACGAAATCTGCAGGAACTCTTGTTTTGTACCTAATAATGTGAGACTTTTACTATTTAATGCTACAGAATAAAGAAAAACCGGTTAATCGACTGGAATTAAAGTTAAATCGTCAAATTTGACGTGAAATGAAGCTGTAAACGTCTGAAATGATAAAAACAGGGGTTTATTCACCGTTCTTGGCAAGTTTTGAGACGATTATAGTGTATTTATTAATTCCAAACGCAATGGAATCAATTTATCGCTGTTTTAGAAATGAAACGAGCTCTTTTAGACGAAATCTGCTAGTTTTCTTGCCAGGAACTCTTGTTTTGTACCTAATAATGTGAGACTTTCTACTTAATGCTACAGAATAAAGAAAAACCTGTTAATCGACTGGAATTAGAGTTAAATCATGAAATTTTTCGTGAAATGAAGTTGTAAACGTCTGAAATGGTAAAAACAGGGGTTTATTCATTGTTCTTGGCAAGTTTTGAGACGATTATAGTGTATTTAATTAATTCCAAACGCAATGGAATCAATTTATCGCTGTTTTAGAAATGAAACGAGCTCTTTTAGACAAAATCTGCTAGTTTTCTTGCCAGAAACTCTTGTTTTGTACCTAATAGTGTGAGACTTTTACTACCTAATGCTACAGAATAAAGAAAAACCGGTTAATCGACTGGAATTAAAGTTAAATCGTCAAATTTGACGTGAAATAAAGCTGTAAACGTCTGAAATGGTAAAAACTGGGGTTTATTCATTGTTCTTGGCAAGTTTTGAGACGATTATAGTGTATCTATTAATTCCAAACGCAATGGAATCAATTTATCGCTGTTTTAGAAATGAAACGAGCTCTTTTAGACGAAATCTGCTAGTTTTCTTGCCAGGAACTCTTGTTTTGTACCTAATAATGTGAGACTTTTACTATTTAATGCTACAGAATAAAGAAAAACCGGTTAATCGACTGGAATTAGAGTTAAATCGTCAAATTTGTCGTGAAATGAAGCTGTAAACGTGTGAAATGGTAAAAACAGGTGTTTATTCATTGTTCTTGGCAAGTTTTGAGACGATTATAGTGTATTTATTAATTCCAAACGCAATGGAATCAATTTATCGCTGTTTTAGAAATGAAACGAGCTGTTTTAGGCGAAATCTGCTAGTTTTCTTGCTAGGAACTCTTGTTTTGTACCTAGTAATGTGAGACTTTTATTATTTAATGAGACAGGCTAGAGAAAAACCGGCCAATCAACTAAATTAGAGGTAAATCGTCAAACTGTTTGAGAAATAAAGATTTACACGTCTTAAATTGTAAAAACGGGCGTGTATTCATTGCTCTTGACAAGTTTTGGAACGATTACAGTGTATTTATTAATTCCAAACGCAATTTAACGTATTTGTAAGTATTTTTGATATCAATTCGACGTTCTTGCACCGGCGAATCTAAAGATTTTTGCCAATTTATCCCGGCGCATCCGCCATTTCACAATATTACGATAATATAGTTCTTGCATTTAAAATCAGCTTTATTTCTAAACAGAAACTGTTCCTATGTACTTTATAATGTAAGAGTGTTACTATTTAATGCTACAGAATTAAAAAAACCTGTTAATCGACTGGAATTAGAGTTAAGTCGTCAAATTTGTAGTGAAATGAAGCTGTAAACGTCTGAAATGGTAAAAACAAGGGTTTATTCATTGTTCTTGGCAAGTTTTGAGACGATTATTGTGTATTTATTAATTCCAAACGCAATGGAATCAATTTATCGCTGTTTTAGAAATGAAACGAGCTCTTTTAGACGAAATCTGCAGGAACTCTTGTTTTGTACCTAATAATGTGAGACTTTTACTATTTAATGCTACAGAATAAAGAAAAACCGGTTAATCGACTGGAATTAAAGTTAAATCGTCAAATTTGACGTGAAATGAAGCTGTAAACGTCTGAAATGATAAAAACAGGGGTTTATTCACCGTTCTTGGCAAGTTTTGAGACGATTATAGTGTATTTATTAATTCCAAACGCAATGGAATCAATTTATCGCTGTTTTAGAAATGAAACGAGTTCTTTTAGGCGAAATCTGCTAGTTTTCTTGCCAGGAACTCTTGTTTTGTACCTAGTAATGTGAGACTTTTACTATTTAATGAGACAGGCTAGAGAAAAAAAGGCCAATCAACTAAATTAAAGGTAAATCGTCAAACTGTTTGAGAAATAAAGATTTACACGTCTTAAATTGTAAAAACGGGCGTGTATTCATTGCTCTTGACAAGTTTTGGAACGATTACAGTGTATTTATTAATTCCAAACGCAATTTAACGTATTTGTAAGTATTTTTGATATCAATTCGACGTTCTTGCACCGGCGAATCTAAAGATTTTTGCCAATTTATCCCGGCGCATCCGCCATTTCACAATATTACGATAATATAGTTCTTGCATTTAAAATCAGCTTTATTTCTAAACAGAAACTGTTCCTATGTACTTTATAATGTAAGAGTGTTACTATTTAATGCTACAGAATTAAAAAAAACCTGTTAATCGACTGGAATTAGAGTTAAGTCGTCAAATTTGTAGTGAAATGAAGCTGTAAACGTCTGAAATGGTAAAAACAAGGGTTTATTCATTGTTCTTGGCAAGTTTTGAGACGATTATTGTGTATTTATTAATTCCAAACGCAATGGAATCAATTTATCGCTGTTTTAGAAATGAAACGAGCTCTTTTAGACGAAATCTGCTAGTTTTCTTGCCAGGAACTCTTGTTTTGTAACTAATAATGTGAGACTTTTACTATTTAATGCTACAGAATAAAGAAAAACAGGTTAATCGACTGGAATTAGAGTTAAATCGTCAAATTTGACGTGAAATGAAGCTGTAAACGTCTGAAATGATAAAAACAGGGGTTTATTCACCGTTCTTGGCAAGTTTTGAGACGATTATAGTGTATTTATTAATTCCAAACGCAATGGAATCAATTTATCGCTGTTTTAGAAATGAAACGAGTTCTTTTAGGCGAAATCTGCTAGTTTTCTTGCCAGGAACTCTTGTTTTGTACCTAGTAATGTGCGACTTTTACTATTTAATGAGACAGGCTAGAGAAAAAAAGCCAATCAACTAAATTAGAGGTAAATCGTCAAACTGTTTGAGAAATAAAGATTTACACGTCTTAAATTGTAAAAACGGGCGTGTATTTATTGCTCTTGACAAGTTTTGGAACGATTACAGTGTATTTATTAATTCCAAACGCAATTTAACGTATTTGTAAGTATTTTTGATATCAATTCGACGTTCTTGCACCGGCGAATCTAAAGATTTTTGCCAATTTATCCCGGCGCATCCGCCATTTCACAATATTACGATAATATAGTTCTTGCATTTAAAATCAGCTTTACTTCTAAACAGAAACTGTTCCTATGTACTTTATAATATAAGAGTGTTACTATTTAATGCTACAGAATTAAAAAAAAACTGTTAATCGACTGGAATTAGAGTTAAGTCGTCAAATTTGTAGTGAAATGAAGCTGTAAACGTCTGAAATGGTAAAAACAAGGGTTTATTCATTGTTCTTGGCAAGTTTTGAGACGATTATTGTGTATTTATTAATTCCAAACGCAATGGAATCAATTTATCGCTGTTTTAGAAATGAAACGAGCTCTTTTAGACGAAATCTGCAGGAACTCTTGTTTTGTACCTAATAATGTGAGACTTTTACTATTTAATGCTACAGAATAAAGAAAAACCTGTTAATCGACTGGAATTAGAGTTAAATAATCAAATTTTTCGTGAAATGAAGTTGTAAACGTCTGAAATGGTAAAAACAGGGGTTTATTCATTGTTCTTGGCAAGTTTTGAGACGATTATAGTGTATTTAATTAATTCCAAACGCAATGGAATCAATTTATCGCTGTTTTAGAAATGAAACGAGCTCTTTTAGACAAAATCTGCTAGTTTTCTTGCCAGAAACTCTTGTTTTGTACCTAATAGTGTGAGACTTTTACTACTTAATGCTACAGAATAAAGAAAAACCGGTTAATCGACTGGAATTAAAGTTAAATCGTCAAATTTGACGTGAAATAAAGCTGTAAACGTCTGAAATGATAAAAACAGGGGTTTATTCACCGTTCTTGGCAAGTTTTGAGACGATTATAGTGTATTTATTAATTCCAAACGCAATGGAATCAATTTATCGCTGTTTTAGAAATGAAACGAGTTCTTTTAGGCGAAATCTGCTAGTTTTCTTGCCAGGAACTCTTGTTTTGTACCTAGTAATGTGAGACTTTTACTATTTAATGAGACAGGCTAGAGAAAAAAAGGCCAATCAACTAAATTAGAGGTAAATCGTCAAACTGTTTGAGAAATAAAGATTTACACGTCTTAAATTGTAAAAACGGGCGTGTATTCATTGCTCTTGACAAGTTTTGGAACGATTACAGTGTATTTATTAATTCCAAACGCAATTTAACGTATTTGTAAGTATTTTTGATATCAATTCGACGTTCTTGCACCGGCGAATCTAAAGATTTTTGCCAATTTACCCCGGCGCATCCGCCATTTCACAATATTACGATAATATAGTTCTTGCATATAAAATCAGCTTTATTTCTAAACAGAAACTGTTCCTATGTACTTTATAATGTAAGAGTGTTACTATCTAATGCTACAGAATTAAAAAAAACCTGTTAATCGACTGGAATTAGAGTTAAGTCGTCAAATTTGTAGTGAAATGAAGCTGTAAACGTCTGAAATGGTAAAAACAAGGGTTTATTCATTGTTCTTGGCAAGTTTTGAGACGATTATTGTGTATTTATTAATTCCAAACGCAATGGAATCAATTTATCGCTGTTTTAGAAATGAAACGAGCTCTTTTAGAAGAAATCTGCTAGTTTTCTTGCCAGGAACTCTTGTTTTGTACCTAATAATGTGAGACTTTTACTACTTAATGCTACAGAATAAAGAAAAACCTGTTAATCGACTGGAGTTAGAGTTAAATCGTTAAATTTGTCGTGAAATGAAGTTGTAAACGTCTGAAATGGTAAAAACAGGGGTTTATTCATTGTTCTTGGCAAGTTTTGAGACGATTATAGCGTATTTATTAATTCCAAACGCAATGGAATCAATTTATCGCTGTTTTAGAAATGAAACGAGCTCTTTTAGACGAAATCTGCTAGTTTTCTTACCAGGAACTCTTGTTTTGTAACTAATAATGTGAGACTTTTACTATTTAATGCTACAGAATAAAGAAAAACCGGTTAATCGACTGGAATTAGAGTTAAATCGTCAAATTTGTCGTGAAATGAAGCTGTAAACGTGTGAAATGGTAAAAACAGGTGTTTATTCATTGTTCTTGGCAAGTTTTGAGACGATTATAGTGTATTTATTAATTCCAAACGCAATGGAATCAATTTATCGCTGTTTTAGAAATGAAACGAGCTCTTTTAGGGGAAATCTGCTAGTTTTCTTGCTAGGAAATCTTGTTTTGTACCTAGTAATGTGAGACTTTTACTATTTAATGAGACAGGCTAGAGAAAAACCGGCCAATCAACTAAATTAGAGGTAAATCGTCAAACTGTTTGAGAAATAAAGATGTACACGTCTTAAATTGTAAAAACGGGCGTGTATTCATTGCTCTTGACAAGTTTTGGAACGATTACAGTGTATTTATTAATTCCAAACGCAATTTAACGTATTTGTAAGTATTTTTGATATCAATTCGACGTTCTTGCACCGGCGAATCTAAAGATTTTTGCCAATTTATCCCGGCGCATCCGCCATTTCACAATATTAAGATAATATAGTTCTTGCATTTAAAATGAGCTTTATTTCTAAACAGAAACTGTTCCTATGTACTTTATAATGTAAGAGTGTTACTATTTAATGCTACAGAATTAAAAAAACCTGTTAATCGACTGGAATTAGAGTTAAGTCGTCAAATTTGTAGTGAAATGAAGCTGTAAACGTCTGAAATGGTAAAAACAAGGGTTTATTCATTGTTCTTGGCAAGTTTTGAGACGATTATTGTGTATTTATTAATTCCAAACGCAATGGAATCAATTTATCGCTGTTTTAGAAATGAAACGAGCTCTTTTAGAAGAAATCTGCTAGTTTTCTTGCCAGGAACTCTTGTTTTGTACCTAATAATGTGAGACTTTTACTACTTAATGCTACAGAATAAAGAAAAACCTGTTAATCGACTGGAGTTAGAGTTAAATCGTTAAATTTGTCGTGAAATGAAGTTGTAAACGTCTGAAATGGTAAAAACAGGGGTTTATTCATTGTTCTTGGCAAGTTTTGAGACGATTATAGCGTATTTATTAATTCCAAACGCAATGGAATCAATTTATCGCTGTTTTAGAAATGAAACGAGCTCTTTTAGACGAAATCTGCTAGTTTTCTTACCAGGAACTCTTGTTTTGTACCTAATAATGTGAGACTTTTACTATTTAATGCTACAGAATAAAGAAAAACCGGTTAATCGACTGGAATTAGAGTTAAATCGTCAAATTTGTCGTGAAATGAAGCTGTAAACGTGTGAAATGGTAAAAACAGGTGTTTATTCATTGTTCTTGTCAAGTTTTGAGACGATTATAGTGTATTTATTAATTCCAAACGCAATGGAATCAATTTATCGCTGTTTTAGAAATGAAACGAGCTCCTTTAGGGGAAATCTGCTAGTTTTCTTGCTAGGAACTCTTGTTTTGTACCTAGTAATGTGAGACTTTTACTATTTAATGAGACAGGCTAGAGAAAAACCGGCCAATCAACTAAATTAGAGGTAAATCGTCAAACTGTTTGAGAAATAAAGATGTACACGTCTTAAATTGTAAAAACGGGCGTGTATTCATTGCTCTTGACAAGTTTTGGAACGATTACAGTGTATTTATTAATTCCAAACGCAATTTAACGTATTTGTAAGTATTTTTGATATCAATTCGACGTTCTTGCACCGGCGAATCTAAAGATTTTTGCCAATTTATCCCGGCGCATCCGCCATTTCACAATATTACGATAATATAGTTCTTGCATTTAAAATGAGCTTTATTTCTAAACAGAAACTGTTCCTATGTACTTTATAATGTAAGAGTGTTACTATCTAATGCTACAGAATTAAAAAAAACCTGTTAATCGACTGGAATTAGAGTTAAGTCGTCAAATTTGTAGTGAAATGAAGCTGTAAACGTCTGAAATGGTAAAAACAAGGGTTTATTCATTGTTCTTGGCAAGTTTTGAGACTATTATTGTGTATTTATTAATTCCAAACGCAATGGAATCAATTTATCGCTGTTTTAGAAATGAAACGAGCTCTTTTAGAAGAAATCTGCTAGTTTTCTTGCCAGGAACTCTTGTTTTGTACCTAATAATGTGAGACTTTTACTACTTAATGCTACAGAATAAAGAAAAACCTGTTAATCGACTGGAGTTAGAGTTAAATCGTTAAATTTGTCGTGAAATGAAGTTGTAAACGTCTGAAATGGTAAAAACAGGGGTTTATTCATTGTTCTTGGCAAGTTTTGAGACGATTATAGCGTATTTATTAATTCCAAACGCAATGGAATCAATTTATCGCTGTTTTAGAAATGAAACGAGCTCTTTTAGACAAAATCTGCTAGTTTTCTTACCAGGAACTCTTGTTTTGTACCTAATAATGTGAGACTTTTACTATTTAATGCTACAGAATAAAGAAAAACCGGTTAATCGACTGGAATTAGAGTTAAATCGTCAAATTTGTCGTGAAATGAAGCTGTAAACGTGTGAAATGGTAAAAACAGGTGTTTATTCATTGTTCTTGGCAAGTTTTGAGACGATTATAGTGTATTTATTAATTCCAAACGCAATGGAATCAATTTATCGCTGTTTTAGAAATGAAACGAGCTCCTTTAGGGGAAATCTGCTAGTTTTCTTGCTAGGAACTCTTGTTTTGTACCTAGTAATGTGAGACTTTTACTATTTAATGAGACAGGCTAGAGAAAAACCGGCCAATCAACTAAATTAGAGGTAAATCGTCAAACTGTTTGAGAAATAAAGATGTACACGTCTTAAATTGTAAAAACGGGCGTGTATTCATTGCTCTTGACAAGTTTTGGAACGATTACAGTGTATTTATTAATTCCAAACGCAATTTAACGTATTTGTAAGTATTTTTGATATCAATTCGACGTTCTTGCACCGGCGAATCTAAAGATTTTTGCCAATTTATCCCGGCGCATCCGCCATTTCACAATATTACGATAATATAGTTCTTGCATTTAAAATGAGCTTTATTTCTAAACAGAAACTGTTCCTATGTACTTTATAATGTAAGAGTGTTACTATTTAATGCTACAGAATTAAAAAAACCTGTTAATCGACTGGAATTAGAGTTAAGTCGTCAAATTTGTAGTGAAATGAAGCTGTAAACGTCTGAAATGGTAAAAACAAGGGTTTATTCATTGTTCTTGGCAAGTTTTGAGACGATTATTGTGTATTTATTAATTCCAAACGCAATGGAATCAATTTATCGCTGTTTTAGAAATGAAACGAGCTCTTTTAGACGAAATCTGCAGGAACTCTTGTTTTGTACCTAATAATGTGAGACTTTTACTATTTAATGCTACAGAATAAAGAAACACCGGTTAATCGACTGGAATCAAAGTTAAATCGTCAAATTTGTCGTGAAATGAAGCTGTAAACGTGTGAAATGGTAAAAACAGGTGTTTATTCATTGTTCTTGGCAAGTTTTGAGACGATTATAGTGTATTTATTAATTCCAAACGCAATGGAATCAATTTATCGCTGTTTTAGAAATGAAACGAGCTGTTTTAGGCGAAATCTGCTAGTTTTCTTGCTAGGAACTCTTGTTTTGTACCTAGTAATGTGAGACTTTTATTATTTAATGAGACAGGCTAGAGAAAAACCGGCCAATCAACTAAATTAGAGGTAAATCGTCAAACTGTTTGAGAAATAAAGATTTACACGTCTTAAATTGTAAAAACGGGCGTGTATTCATTGCTCTTGACAAGTTTTGGAACGATTACAGTGTATTTATTAATTCCAAACGCAATTTAACGTATTTGTAAGTATTTTTGATATCAATTCGACGTTCTTGCACCGGCGAATCTAAAGATTTTTGCCAATTTATCCCGGCGCATCCGCCATTTCACAATATTACGATAATATAGTTCTTGCATTTAAAATCAGCTTTATTTCTAAACAGAAACTGTTCCTATGTACTTTATAATGTAAGAGTGTTACTATTTAATGCTACAGAATTAAAAAAACCTGTTAATCGACTGGAATTAGAGTTAAGTCGTCAAATTTGTAGTGAAATGAAGCTGTAAACGTCTGAAATGGTAAAAACAAGGGTTTATTCATTGTTCTTGGCAAGTTTTGAGACGATTATTGTGTATTTATTAATTCCAAACGCAATGGAATCAATTTATCGCTGTTTTAGAAATAAAACGAGCTCTTTTAGACGAAATCTGCAGGAACTCTTGTTTTGTACCTAATAATGTGAGACTTTTACTATTTAATGCTACAGAATAAAGAAAAACCGGTTAATCGACTGGAATTAAAGTTAAATCGTCAAATTTGACGTGAAATGAAGCTGTAAACGTCTGAAATGATAAAAACAGGGGTTTATTCACCGTTCTTGGCAAGTTTTGAGACGATTATAGTGTATTTATTAATTCCAAACGCAATGGAATCAATTTATCGCTGTTTTAGAAATGAAACGAGTTCTTTTAGGCGAAATCTGCTAGTTTTCTTGCCAGGAACTCTTGTTTTGTACCTAGTAATGTGAGACTTTTACTATTTAATGAGACAGGCTAGAGAAAAAAAGGCCAATCAACTAAATTAAAGGTAAATCGTCAAACTGTTTGAGAAATAAAGATTTACACGTCTTAAATTGTAAAAACGGGCGTGTATTCATTGCTCTTGACAAGTTTTGGAACGATTACAGTGTATTTATTAATTCCAAACGCAATTTAACGTATTTGTAAGTATTTTTGATATCAATTCGACGTTCTTGCACCGGCGAATCTAAAGATTTTTGCCAATTTATCCCGGCGCATCCGCCATTTCACAATATTACGATAATATAGTTCTTGCATTTAAAATCAGCTTTATTTCTAAACAGAAACTGTTCCTATGTACTTTATAATGTAAGAGTGTTACTATTTAATGCTACAGAATTAAAAAAAACCTGTTAATCGACTGGAATTAGAGTTAAGTCGTCAAATTTGTAGTGAAATGAAGCTGTAAACGTCTGAAATGGTAAAAACAAGGGTTTATTCATTGTTCTTGGCAAGTTTTGAGACGATTATTCTGTATTTATTAATTCCAAACGCAATGGAATCAATTTATCGCTGTTTTAGAAATGAAACGAGCTCTTTTAGACGAAATCTACTAGTTTTCTTGCCAGGAACTCTTGTTTTGTAACTAATAATGTGAGACTTTTACTATTTAATGCTACAGAATAAAGAAAAACCGGTTAATCGACTGGAATTAGAGTTAAATCGTCAAATTTGACGTGAAATGAAGCTGTAAACGTCTGAAATGATAAAAACAGGGGTTTATTCACCGTTCTTGGCAAGTTTTGAGACGATTATAGTGTATTTATTAATTCCAAACGCAATGGAATCAATTTATCGCTGTTTTAGAAATGAAACGAGTTCTTTTAGGCGAAATCTGCTAGTTTTCTTGCCAGGAACTCTTGTTTTGTACCTAGTAATGTGCGACTTTTACTATTTAATGAGACAGGCTAGAGAAAAAAAGCCAATCAACTAAATTAGAGGTAAATCGTCAAACTGTTTGAGAAATAAAGATTTACACGTCTTAAATTGTAAAAACGGGCGTGTATTTATTGCTCTTGACAAGTTTTGGAACGATTACAGTGTATTTATTAATTCCAAACGCAATTTAACGTATTTGTAAGTATTTTTGATATCAATTCGACGTTCTTGCACCGGCGAATCTAAAGATTTTTGCCAATTTATCCCGGCGCATCCGCCATTTCACAATATTACGATAATATAGTTCTTGCATTTAAAATCAGCTTTACTTCTAAACAGAAACTGTTCCTATGTACTTTATAATATAAGAGTGTTACTATTTAATGCTACAGAATTAAAAAAAAACTGTTAATCGACTGGAATTAGAGTTAAGTCGTCAAATTTGTAGTGAAATGAAGCTGTAAACGTCTGAAATGGTAAAAACAAGGGTTTATTCATTGTTCTTGGCAAGTTTTGAGACGATTATTGTGTATTTATTAATTCCAAACGCAATGGAATCAATTTATCGCTGTTTTAGAAATGAAACGAGCTCTTTTAGACGAAATCTGCAGGAACTCTTGTTTTGTACCTAATAATGTGAGACTTTTACTATTTAATGCTACAGAATAAAGAAAAACCGGTTAATCGACTGGAATTAAAGTTAAATCGTCAAATTTGACGTGAAATGAAGCTGTAAACGTCTGAAATGATAAAAACAGGGGTTTATTCACCGTTCTTGGCAAGTTTTGAGACGATTATAGTGTATTTATTAATTCCAAACGCAATGGAATCAATTTATCGCTGTTTTAGAAATGAAACGAGTTCTTTTAGGCGAAATCTGCTAGTTTTCTTGCCAGGAACTCTTGTTTTGTACCTAGTAATGTGAGACTTTTACTATTTAATGAGACAGGCTAGAGAAAAAAAGGCCAATCAACTAAATTAGAGGTAAATCGTCAAACTGTTTGAGAAATAAAGATTTACACGTCTTAAATTGTAAAAACGGGCGTGTATTCATTGCTCTTGACAAGTTTTGGAACGATTACAGTGTATTTATTAATTCCAAACGCAATTTAACGTATTTGTAAGTATTTTTGATATCAATTCGACGTTCTTGCACCGGCGAATCTAAAGATTTTTGCCAATTTTCCCGGCGCATCCGCCATTTCACAATATTACGATAATATAGTTCTTGCATTTAAAATCAGCTTTATTTCTAAACAGAAACTGTTCCTATGTACTTTATAATGTAAGAGTGTTACTATCTAATGCTACAGAATTAAAAAAAACCTGTAAATCGACTGGAATTAGAGTTAAGTCGTCAAATTTGTAGTGAAATGAAGCTGTAAACGTCTGAAATGGTAAAAACAAGGGTTTATTCATTGTTCTTGGCAAGTTTTGAGACGATTATTGTGTATTTATTAATTCCAAACGCAATGGAATCAATTTATCGCTGTTTTAGAAATGAAACGAGCTCTTTTAGAAGAAATCTGCTAGTTTTCTTGCCAGGAACTCTTATTTTGTACCTAATAATGTGAGACTTTTACTACTTAATGCTACAGAATAAAGAAAAACCTGTTAATCGACTGGAATTAGAGTTAAATCGTTAAATTTGTCGTGAAATGAAGTTGTAAACGTCTGAAATGGTAAAAACAGGGGTTTATTCATTGTTCTTGGCAAGTTTTGAGACGATTATAGTGTATTTATTAATTCCAAACGCAATGGAATCAATTTATCGCTGTTTTAGAAATGAAACGAGCTCTTTTAGGGGAAATCTGCTAGTTTTCTTGCTAGGAACTCTTGTTTTGTACCTAGTAATGTGAGACTTTTACTATTTAATGAGACAGGCTAGAGAAAAACCGGCCAATCAACTAAATTAGAGGTAAATCGTCAAACTGTTTGAGAAATAAAGATGTACACGTCTTAAATTGTAAAAACGGGCGTGTATTCATTGCTCTTGACAAGTTTTGGAACGATTACAGTGTATTTATTAATTCCAAACGCAATTTAACGTATTTGTAAGTATTTTTGATATCAATTCGACGTTCTTGCACCGGCGAATCTAAAGATTTTTGCCAATTTATCCCGGCGCATCCGCCATTTCACAATATTACGATAATATAGTTCTTGCATTTAAAATGAGTTTTATTTCTAAACAGAAACTGTTCCTATGTACTTTATAATGTAAGAGTGTTACTATTTAATGCTACAGAATTAAAAAAACCTGTTAATCGACTGGAATTAGAGTTAAGTCGTCAAATTTGTAGTGAAATGAAGCTGTAAACGTCTGAAATGGTAAAAACAAGGGTTTATTCATTGTTCTTGGCAAGTTTTGAGACGATTATTGTGTATTTATTAATTCCAAACGCAATGGAATCAATTTATCGCTGTTTTAGAAATGAAACGAGCTCTTTTAGACGAAATCTGCAGGAACTCTTGTTTTGTACCTAATAATGTGAGACTTTTACTATTTAATGCTACAGAATAAAGAAAAACCGGTTAATCGACTGGAATTAAAGTTAAATCGTCAAATTTGACGTGAAATGAAGCTGTAAACGTCTGAAATGATAAAAACAGGGGTTTATTCACCGTTCTTGGCAAGTTTTGAGACGATTATAGTGTATTTATTAATTCCAAACGCAATGGAATCAATTTATCGCTGTTTTAGAAATGAAACGAGTTCTTTTAGGCGAAATCTGCTAGTTTTCTTGCCAGGAACTCTTGTTTTGTACCTAGTAATGTGAGACTTTTACTATTTAATGAGACAGGCTAGAGAAAAAAAGGCCAATCAACTAAATTAGAGGTAAATCGTCAAACTGTTTGAGAAATAAAGATTTACACGTCTTAAATTGTAAAAACGGGCGTGTATTCATTGCTCTTGACAAGTTTTGGAACGATTACAGTGTATTTATTAATTCCAAACGCAATTTAACGTATTTGTAAGTATTTTTGATATCAATTCGACGTTCTTGCACCGGCGAATCTAAAGATTTTTGCCAATTTTCCCGGCGCATCCGCCATTTCACAATATTACGATAATATAGTTCTTGCATTTAAAATCAGCTTTATTTCTAAACAGAAACTGTTCCTATGTACTTTATAATGTAAGAGTGTTACTATCTAATGCTACAGAATTAAAAAAAACCTGTAAATCGACTGGAATTAGAGTTAAGTCGTCAAATTTGTAGTGAAATGAAGCTGTAAACGTCTGAAATGGTAAAAACAAGGGTTTATTCATTGTTCTTGGCAAGTTTTGAGACGATTATTGTGTATTTATTAATTCCAAACGCAATGGAATCAATTTATCGCTGTTTTAGAAATGAAACGAGCTCTTTTAGAAGAAATCTGCTAGTTTTCTTGCCAGGAACTCTTATTTTGTACCTAATAATGTGAGACTTTTACTACTTAATGCTACAGAATAAAGAAAAACCTGTTAATCGACTGGAATTAGAGTTAAATCGTTAAATTTGTCGTGAAATGAAGTTGTAAACGTCTGAAATGGTAAAAACAGGGGTTTATTCATTGTTCTTGGCAAGTTTTGAGACGATTATAGTGTATTTATTAATTCCAAACGCAATGGAATCAATTTATCGCTGTTTTAGAAATGAAACGAGCTCTTTTAGGGGAAATCTGCTAGTTTTCTTGCTAGGAACTCTTGTTTTGTACCTAGTAATGTGAGACTTTTACTATTTAATGAGACAGGCTAGAGAAAAACCGGCCAATCAACTAAATTAGAGGTAAATCGTCAAACTGTTTGAGAAATAAAGATGTACACGTCTTAAATTGTAAAAACGGGCGTGTATTCATTGCTCTTGACAAGTTTTGGAACGATTACAGTGTATTTATTAATTCCAAACGCAATTTAACGTATTTGTAAGTATTTTTGATATCAATTCGACGTTCTTGCACCGGCGAATCTAAAGATTTTTGCCAATTTATCCCGGCGCATCCGCCATTTCACAATATTACGATAATATAGTTCTTGCATTTAAAATGAGTTTTATTTCTAAACAGAAACTGTTCCTATGTACTTTATAATGTAAGAGTGTTACTATTTAATGCTACAGAATTAAAAAAACCTGTTAATCGACTGGAATTAGAGTTAAGTCGTCAAATTTGTAGTGAAATGAAGCTGTAAACGTCTGAAATGGTAAAAACAAGGGTTTATTCATTGTTCTTGGCAAGTTTTGAGACGATTATTGTGTATTTATTAATTCCAAACGCAATGGAATCAATTTATCGCTGTTTTAGAAATGAAACGAGCTCTTTTAGACGAAATCTGCTAGTTTTCTTGCCAGGAACTCTTGTTTTGTAACTAATAATGTGAGACTTTTACTATTTAATGCTACAGAATAAAGAAAAACCGGTTAATCGACTGGAATTAGAGTTAAATCGTCAAATTTGACGTGAAATGAAGCTGTAAACGTCTGAAATGATAAAAACAGGGGTTTATTCACCGTTCTTGGCAAGTTTTGAGACGATTATAGTGTATTTATTAATTCCAAACGCAATGGAATCAATTTATCGCTGTTTTAGAAATGAAACGAGTTCTTTTAGGCGAAATCTGCTAGTTTTCTTGCCAGGAACTCTTGTTTTGTACCTAGTAATGTGCGACTTTTACTATTTAATGAGACAGGCTAGAGAAAAAAAGCCAATCAACTAAATTAGAGGTAAATCGTCAAACTGTTTGAGAAATAAAGATTTACACGTCTTAAATTGTAAAAACGGGCGTGTATTTATTGCTCTTGACAAGTTTTGGAACGATTACAGTGTATTTATTAATTCCAAACGCAATTTAACGTATTTGTAAGTATTTTTGATATCAATTCGACGTTCTTGCACCGGCGAATCTAAAGATTTTTGCCAATTTATCCCGGCGCATCCGCCATTTCACAATATTACGATAATATAGTTCTTGCATTTAAAATCAGCTTTACTTCTAAACAGAAACTGTTCCTATGTACTTTATAATATAAGAGTGTTACTATTTAATGCTACAGAATTAAAAAAAAAACTGTTAATCGACTGGAATTAGAGTTAAGTCGTCAAATTTGTAGTGAAATGAAGCTGTAAACGTCTGAAATGGTAAAAACAAGGGTTTATTCATTGTTCTTGGCAAGTTTTGAGACGATTATTGTGTATTTATTAATTCCAAACGCAATGGAATCAATTTATCGCTGTTTTAGAAATGAAACGAGCTCTTTTAGACGAAATCTGCAGGAACTCTTGTTTTGTACCTAATAATGTGAGACTTTTACTATTTAATGCTACAGAATAAAGAAAAACCGGTTAATCGACTGGAATTAAAGTTAAATCGTCAAATTTGACGTGAAATGAAGCTGTAAACGTCTGAAATGATAAAAACAGGGGTTTATTCACCGTTCTTGGCAAGTTTTGAGACGATTATAGTGTATTTATTAATTCCAAACGCAATGGAATCAATTTATCGCTGTTTTAGAAATGAAACGAGCTCTTTTAGACGAAATCTGCAGGAACTCTTGTTTTGTACCTAATAATGTGAGACTTTTACTATTTAATGCTACAGAATAAAGAAAAACCTGTTAATCGACTGGAATTAGAGTTAAATAATCAAATTTTTCGTGAAATGAAGTTGTAAACGTCTGAAATGGTAAAAACAGGGGTTTATTCATTGTTCTTGGCAAGTTTTGAGACGATTATAGTGTATTTAATTAATTCCAAACGCAATGGAATCAATTTATCGCTGTTTTAGAAATGAAACGAGCTCTTTTAGACAAAATCTGCTAGTTTTCTTGCCAGAAACTCTTGTTTTGTACCTAATAGTGTGAGACTTTCACTACTTAATGCTACAGAATAAAGAAAAACCGGTTAATCGACTGGAATTAAAGTTAAATCGTCAAATTTGACGTGAAATAAAGCTGTAAACGTCTGAAATGATAAAAACAGGGGTTTATTCACCGTTCTTGGCAAGTTTTGAGACGATTATAGTGTATTTATTAATTCCAAACGCAATGGAATCAATTTATCGCTGTTTTAGAAATGAAACGAGTTCTTTTAGGCGAAATCTGCTAGTTTTCTTGCCAGGAACTCTTGCTTTGTACCTAGTAATGTGAGACTTTTACTATTTAATGAGACAGGCTAGAGAAAAAAAGGCCAATCAACTAAATTAGAGGTAAATCGTCAAACTGTTTGAGAAATAAAGATTTACACGTCTTAAATTGTAAAAACGGGCGTGTATTCATTGCTCTTGACAAGTTTTGGAACGATTACAGTGTATTTATTAATTCCAAACGCAATTTAACGTATTTGTAAGTATTTTTGATATCAATTCGACGTTCTTGCACCGGCGAATCTAAAGATTTTTGCCAATTTATCCCGGAGCATCCGCCATTTCACAATATTACGATAATATAGTTCTTGCATTTAAAATCAGCTTTATTTCTAAACAGAAACTGTTCCTATGTACTTTATAATGTAAGAGTGTTACTATCTAATGCTACAGAATTTAAAAAAACCTGTTAATCGACTGGAATTAGAGTTAAGTCGTCAAATTTGTAGTGAAATGAAGCTGTAAACGTCTGAAATGGTAAAAACAAGGGTTTATTCATTGTTCTTGGCAAGTTTTGAGACGATTATTGTGTATTTATTAATTCCAAACGCAATGGAATCAATTTATCGCTGTTTTAGAAATGAAACGAGCTCTTTTAGAAGAAATCTGCTAGTTTTCTTGCCAGGAACTCTTGTTTTGTACCTAACAATGTGAGACTTTTACTACTTAAGGCTACAGAATAAAGAAAAACCTGTTAATCGACTGGAATTAGAGTTAAATCGTTAAATTTGTCGTGAAATGAAGTTGTAAACGTCTGAAATGGTAAAAACAGGGGTTTATTCATTGTTCTTGGCAAGTTTTGAGACGATTATAGTGTATTTATTAATTCCAAACGCAATGGAATCAATTTATCGCTGTTTTAGAAATGAAACGAGCTCTTTTAGACGAAATCTGCTAGTTTTCTTACCAGGAACTCTTGTTTTGTACCTAATAATGTGAGACTTTTACTATTTAATGCTACAGAATAAAGAAAAACCGGTTAATCGACTGGAATTAGAGTTAAATCGTCAAATTTGTCGTGAAATGAAGCTGTAAACGTGTGAAATGGTAAAAACAGGTGTTTATTCATTGTTCTTGGCAAGTTTTGAGACGATTATAGTGTATTTATTAATTCCAAACGCAATGGAATCAATTTATCGCTGTTTTAGAAATGAAACGAGCTCTTTTAGGGGAAATCTGCTAGTTTTCTTGCTAGGAACTCTTGTTTTGTACCTAGTAATGTGAGACTTTTACTATTTAATGAGACAGGCTAGAGAAAAACCGGCCAATCAACTAAATTAGAGGTAAATCGTCAAACTGTTTGAGAAATAAAGATGTACACGTCTTAAATTGTAAAAACGGGCGTGTATTCATTGCTCTTGACAAGTTTTGGAACGATTACAGTGTATTTATTAATTCCAAACGCAATTTAACGTATTTGTAAGTATTTTTGATATCAATTCGACGTTCTTGCACCGGCGAATCTAAAGATTTTTGCCAATTTATCCCGGCGCATCCGCCATTTCACAATATTACGATAATATAGTTCTTGCATTTAAAATGAGCTTTATTTCTAAACAGAAACTGTTCCTATGTACTTTATAATGTAAGAGTGTTACTATTTAATGCTACAGAATTAAAAAAACCTGTTAATCGACTGGAATTAGAGTTAAGTCGTCAAATTTGTAGTGAAATGAAGCTGTAAACGTCTGAAATGGTAAAAACAAGGGTTTATTCATTGTTCTTGGCAAGTTTTGAGACGATTATTGTGTATTTATTAATTCCAAACGCAATGGAATCAATTTATCGCTGTTTTAGAAATGAAACGAGCTCTTTTAGACGAAATCTGCAGGAACTCTTGTTTTGTACCTAATAATGTGAGACTTTTACTATTTAATGCTACAGAATAAAGAAACACCGGTTAATCGACTGGAATTAAAGTTAAATCGTCAAATTTGACGTGAAATGAAGCTGTAAACGTCTGAAATGATAAAAACAGGGGTTTATTCACCGTTCTTGGCAAGTTTTGAGACGATTATAGTGTATTTATTAATTCCAAACGCAATAAAATCAATTTATCGCTGTTTTAGAAATGAAACGAGCTCTTTTAGACGAAATCTGCTAGTTTTCTTGCCAGGAACTCTGGTTTTGTACCTAATAATGTGAGACTTTTACTACTTAATGATAAAGAATAAAGAAAAACCTGTTAATCGACTGGAATTAGAGTTAAATCGTTAAATTTGTCGTGAAATGAAGTTGTAAACGTCTGAAATGGTAAAAACAGGGGTTTATTCATTGTTCTTGGCAAGTTTTGAGACGATTATAGTGTATTTATTAATTCCAAACGCAATGGAATCAATTTATCGCTGTTTTAGAAATGAAACGAGCTCTTTTAGGCGAAATCTGCTAGTTTTCTTGCCAGGAACTCTTGTTTTGTACCTAATAATATGAGACTTTTACTATTTAATGCTACAGAATAAAGAAAAACCGGTAAATCGACTGGAATTAGAGTTAAATCGTCAAATTTGTCGTGAAATGAAGCTGTAAACGTCTGAAATGATAAACACAAGGGTTTATTCATTGTTCTTGGCAAGTTTTGAGACGATTATAGTGTATTTATTAATTCCAAACGCAATGGAATCAATTTATCGCTGTTTTAGAAATGAAACGAGTTCTTTTAGGCGAAATCTGCTAGTTTTCTTGCCAGGAACTCTTGTTTTGTACCTAGTAATGTGAGACTTTTACTATTTAATGAGACAGGCTAGAGAAAAACCGGCCAATCAACTAAATTAGAGGTAAATCGTCAAACTGTTTGAGAAATAAAGATGTACACGTCTTAAATTGTAAAAACGGGCGTGTATTCATTGCTCTTGACAAGTTTTGGAACGATTACAGTGTATTTATTAATTCCAAACGCAATTTAACGTATTTGTAAGTATTTTTGATATCAATTCGACGTTCTTGCACCGGCGAATCTAAAGATTTTTGCCAATTTATCCCGGCGCATCCGCCATTTCACAATATTACGATAATATAGTTCTTGCATTTAAAATGAGCTTTATTTCTAAACAGAAACTGTTCCTATGTACTTTATAATGTAAGAGTGTTACTATCTAATGCTACAGAATTAAAAAAAAACTGTTAATCGACTGGAATTAGAGTTAAGTCGTCAAATTTGTAGTGAAATGAAGCTGTAAACGTCTGAAATGGTAAAAACAAGGGTTTATTCATTGTTCTTGGCAAGTTTTGAGACGATTATTGTGTATTTATTAATTCCAAACGCAATGGAATCAATTTATCGCTGTTTTAGAAATGAAACGAGCTCTTTTAGACGAAATCTGCTAGATTTCTTGCCAGGAACTCTTGCTTTGTACCCAATAATGTGAGACTTTTACTACTTAATGCTACAGAATAAAGAAAAACCTGTTAATCGACTGGAATTAGAGTTAAATCGTTAAATTTGTCGTGAAATGAAGTTGTAAACGTCTGAAATGGTAAAAACAGGGGTTTATTCATTGTTCTTGGCAAGTTTTGAGACGATTATAGTGTATTTATTAATTCCAAACGCAATGGAATCAATTTATCGCTGTTTTAGAAATGAAACGAGCTCTTTTAGACGAAATCTGCTAGTTTTCTTGCCAGGAACTCTTGTTTTGTAAATAATAATGTGAGACTTTTACTATTTAATGCTACAGAATAAAGAAAAACCGGTAAATCGACTGGAATTAAAGTTAAATCGTCAAATTTGTCGTGAAATGAAGCTGTAAACGTCTGAAATGGTAAAAACAAGGGTTTATTCATTGTTCTTGGCAAGTTTTGAGACGATTATAGTGTATTTAATAATTCCAAACGCAATGGAATCAATTTATCGCTGTTTTAGAAATGAAACGAGCTCTTTTAGGCGAAATCTGCTAGTTTTCTTGCCAGGAACTCTTGTTTTGTACCTAATAATGTGAGACTTTTACTATTTAATGCTACAGAATAAAGAAAAACCGGTTAATCGACTGGAATTAGAGTTAAATCGTCAAATTTGTCGTGAAATGAAGCTGTAAACGTCTGAAATGGTAAAAACAAGGGTTTATTCATTGTTCTTGGCAAGTTTTGAGACGATTATAGTGTACTTATTAATACCAAACGCAATGGAATCAATTTATCGCTGTTTTAGAAATGAAACGAGCTCTTTTAGACGAAATCTGCTAGTTTTCTTGCCGGAACTCTTGTTTTGTAACTAATAATGTGAGACTTTTACTATTTAATGCTACAGAATAAAGAAAAACCGGTTAATCGACTGGAATTAGAGTTAAATCGTCAAATTTGTCGTGAAATGAAGCTGTAAACGTCTGAAATGGTAAAAACAAGGGTTTATTCATTGTTCTTGGCAAGTTTTGAGACGATTATAGTGTATTTATTAATTTCAAACGCAATGGAATCAATTTATCGCTGTTTTAGAAATGAAACGAGCTCTTTTAGACAAAATCTGCTAGTTTTCTTGCCAGGAACTTTTGTTTTGTACCTAATAATGTGAGACTTTTACTACTTAATGCTACAGAATAAAGAAAAACCTGTTAATCGACTGGAATTAGAGTTAAATCGTTAAATTTGTCGTGAAATGAAGTTGTAAGCGTCTGAAATGGTAAAAACAGGGGTTTATTCATTGTTCTTGGCAAGTTTTGAGACGATTATAGTGTATTTATTAATTCCAAACGCAATGGAATCAATTTATCGCTGTTTTAGAAATGAAACGAGCTCTTTTAGACGAAATCTGCTAGTTTTCTTGCCAGGAACTCTTGTTTTGTACCTAATAATGTGAGACTTTTACTATTTAATGCTACAGAATAAAGAAAAACCGGTTAATCGACTGGAATTAAAGTTAAATCGTCAAATTTGACGTGAAATGAAGCTGTAAACGTCTGAAATGATAAAAACAGGGGTTTATTCACTGTTCTTGGCAAGTTCTGAGACGATTATAGTGTATTTATTAATTCCAAACGCAATGGAATCAATTTATCGCTGTTTTAGAAATGAAACGAGTTCTTTTAGGCGAAATCTGCTAGTTTTCTTGCCAGGAACTCTTGTTTTGTACCTAGTAATGTGAGACTTTTACTATTTAATGAGACAGGCTAGAGAAAAAAAGCCAATCAACTAAATTAGAGGTAAATCGTCAAACTGTTTGAGAAATAAAGATTTACACGTCTTAAATTGTAAAAACGGGCGTGTATTTATTGCTCTTGACAAGTTTTGGAACGATTACAGTGTATTTATTAATTCCAAACGCAATTTAACGTATTTGTAAGTATTTTTGATATCAATTCGACGTTCTTGCACCGGCGAATCTAAAGATTTTTGCCAATTTATCCCGGCGCATCCGCCATTTCACAATATTACGATAATATAGTTCTTGCATATAAATCAGCTTTACTTCTAAACAGAAACTGTTCCTATGTACTTTATAATATAAGAGTGTTACTATTTAATGCTACAGAATTAAAAAAAAACCTGTTAATCGACTGGAATTAGAGTTAAGTCTTCAAATTTGTAGTGAAATGAAGCTGTAAACGTCTGAAATGGTAAAAACAAGGGTTTATTCATTGTTCTTGGCAAGTTTTGAGACGATTATTGTGTATTTATTAATTCCAAACGCAATGGAATCAATTTATAGCTGTTTTAGAAATGAAACGAGCTCTTTTAGACGAAATCTGCAGGAACTCTTGTTTTGTACCTAATAATGTGAGACTTTTACTATTTAATGCTACAGAATAAAGAAAAACCGGTTAATCGACTGGAATTAAAGTTAAATCGTCAAATTTGACGTGAAATGAAGCTGTAAACGTCTGAAATGATAAAAACAGGGGTTTATTCACCGTTCTTGGCAAGTTTTGAGACGATTATAGTGTATTTATTAATTCCAAACGCAATGGAATCAATTTATCGCTGTTTTAGAAATGAAACGAGCTCTTTTAGACGAAATCTGCTAGTTTTCTTGCCAGGAACTCTTGTTTTGTACCTAATAATGTGAGACTTTCTACTTAATGCTACAGAATAAAGAAAAACCTGTTAATCGACTGGAATTAGAGTTAAATCATGAAATTTTTCGTGAAATGAAGTTGTAAACGTCTGAAATGGTAAAAACAGGGGTTTATTCATTGTTCTTGGCAAGTTTTGAGACGATTATAGTGTATTTAATTAATTCCAAACGCAATGGAATCAATTTATCGCTGTTTTAGAAATGAAACGAGCTCTTTTAGACAAAATCTGCTAGTTTTCTTGCCAGAAACTCTTGTTTTGTACCTAATAGTGTGAGACTTTTACTACCTAATGCTACAGAATAAAGAAAAACCGGTTAATCGACTGGAATTAAAGTTAAATCGTCAAATTTGACGTGAAATAAAGCTGTAAACGTCTGAAATGGTAAAAACTGGGGTTTATTCATTGTTCTTGGCAAGTTTTGAGACGATTATAGTGTATCTATTAATTCCAAACGCAATGGAATCAATTTATCGCTGTTTTAGAAATGAAACGAGCTCTTTTAGACGAAATCTGCTAGTTTTCTTGCCAGGAACTCTTGTTTTGTACCTAATAATGTGAGACTTTTACTATTTAATGCTACAGAATAAAGAAAAACCGGTTAATCGACTGGAATTAGAGTTAAATCGTCAAATTTGTCGTGAAATGAAGCTGTAAACGTGTGAAATGGTAAAAACAGGTGTTTATTCATTGTTCTTGGCAAGTTTTGAGACGATTATAGTGTATTTATTAATTCCAAACGCAATGGAATCAATTTATCGCTGTTTTAGAAATGAAACGAGCTGTTTTAGGCGAAATCTGCTAGTTTTCTTGCTAGGAACTCTTGTTTTGTACCTAGTAATGTGAGACTTTTATTATTTAATGAGACAGGCTAGAGAAAAACCGGCCAATCAACTAAATTAGAGGTAAATCGTCAAACTGTTTGAGAAATAAAGATTTACACGTCTTAAATTGTAAAAACGGGCGTGTATTCATTGCTCTTGACAAGTTTTGGAACGATTACAGTGTATTTATTAATTCCAAACGCAATTTAACGTATTTGTAAGTATTTTTGATATCAATTCGACGTTCTTGCACCGGCGAATCTAAAGATTTTTGCCAATTTATCCCGGCGCATCCGCCATTTCACAATATTACGATAATATAGTTCTTGCATTTAAAATCAGCTTTATTTCTAAACAGAAACTGTTCCTATGTACTTTATAATGTAAGAGTGTTACTATTTAATGCTACAGAATTAAAAAAACCTGTTAATCGACTGGAATTAGAGTTAAGTCGTCAAATTTGTAGTGAAATGAAGCTGTAAACGTCTGAAATGGTAAAAACAAGGGTTTATTCATTGTTCTTGGCAAGTTTTGAGACGATTATTGTGTATTTATTAATTCCAAACGCAATGGAATCAATTTATCGCTGTTTTAGAAATGAAACGAGCTCTTTTAGACGAAATCTGCAGGAACTCTTGTTTTGTACCTAATAATGTGAGACTTTTACTATTTAATGCTACAGAATAAAGAAAAACCGGTTAATCGACTGGAATTAAAGTTAAATCGTCAAATTTGACGTGAAATGAAGCTGTAAACGTCTGAAATGATAAAAACAGGGGTTTATTCACCGTTCTTGGCAAGTTTTGAGACGATTATAGTGTATTTATTAATTCCAAACGCAATGGAATCAATTTATCGCTGTTTTAGAAATGAAACGAGTTCTTTTAGGCGAAATCTGCTAGTTTTCTTGCCAGGAACTCTTGTTTTGTACCTAGTAATGTGAGACTTTTACTATTTAATGAGACAGGCTAGAGAAAAAAAGGCCAATCAACTAAATTAAAGGTAAATCGTCAAACTGTTTGAGAAATAAAGATTTACACGTCTTAAATTGTAAAAACGGGCGTGTATTCATTGCTCTTGACAAGTTTTGGAACGATTACAGTGTATTTATTAATTCCAAACGCAATTTAACGTATTTGTAAGTATTTTTGATATCAATTCGACGTTCTTGCACCGGCGAATCTAAAGATTTTTGCCAATTTATCCCGGCGCATCCGCCATTTCACAATATTACGATAATATAGTTCTTGCATTTAAAATCAGCTTTATTTCTAAACAGAAACTGTTCCTATGTACTTTATAATGTAAGAGTGTTACTATTTAATGCTACAGAATTAAAAAAAACCTGTTAATCGACTGGAATTAGAGTTAAGTCGTCAAATTTGTAGTGAAATGAAGCTGTAAACGTCTGAAATGGTAAAAACAAGGGTTTATTCATTGTTCTTGGCAAGTTTTGAGACGATTATTGTGTATTTATTAATTCCAAACGCAATGGAATCAATTTATCGCTGTTTTAGAAATGAAACGAGCTCTTTTAGACGAAATCTGCTAGTTTTCTTGCCAGGAACTCTTGTTTTGTAACTAATAATGTGAGACTTTTACTATTTAATGCTACAGAATAAAGAAAAACAGGTTAATCGACTGGAATTAGAGTTAAATCGTCAAATTTGACGTGAAATGAAGCTGTAAACGTCTGAAATGATAAAAACAGGGGTTTATTCACCGTTCTTGGCAAGTTTTGAGACGATTATAGTGTATTTATTAATTCCAAACGCAATGGAATCAATTTATCGCTGTTTTAGAAATGAAACGAGTTCTTTTAGGCGAAATCTGCTAGTTTTCTTGCCAGGAACTCTTGTTTTGTACCTAGTAATGTGCGACTTTTACTATTTAATGAGACAGGCTAGAGAAAAAAAGCCAATCAACTAAATTAGAGGTAAATCGTCAAACTGTTTGAGAAATAAAGATTTACACGTCTTAAATTGTAAAAACGGGCGTGTATTTATTGCTCTTGACAAGTTTTGGAACGATTACAGTGTATTTATTAATTCCAAACGCAATTTAACGTATTTGTAAGTATTTTTGATATCAATTCGACGTTCTTGCACCGGCGAATCTAAAGATTTTTGCCAATTTATCCCGGCGCATCCGCCATTTCACAATATTACGATAATATAGTTCTTGCATTTAAAATCAGCTTTACTTCTAAACAGAAACTGTTCCTATGTACTTTATAATATAAGAGTGTTACTATTTAATGCTACAGAATTAAAAAAAAACTGTTAATCGACTGGAATTAGAGTTAAGTCGTCAAATTTGTAGTGAAATGAAGCTGTAAACGTCTGAAATGGTAAAAACAAGGGTTTATTCATTGTTCTTGGCAAGTTTTGAGACGATTATTGTGTATTTATTAATTCCAAACGCAATGGAATCAATTTATCGCTGTTTTAGAAATGAAACGAGCTCTTTTAGACGAAATCTGCAGGAACTCTTGTTTTGTACCTAATAATGTGAGACTTTTACTATTTAATGCTACAGAATAAAGAAAAACCTGTTAATCGACTGGAATTAGAGTTAAATAATCAAATTTTTCGTGAAATGAAGTTGTAAACGTCTGAAATGGTAAAAACAGGGGTTTATTCATTGTTCTTGGCAAGTTTTGAGACGATTATAGTGTATTTAATTAATTCCAAACGCAATGGAATCAATTTATCGCTGTTTTAGAAATGAAACGAGCTCTTTTAGACAAAATCTGCTAGTTTTCTTGCCAGAAACTCTTGTTTTGTACCTAATAGTGTGAGACTTTTACTACTTAATGCTACAGAATAAAGAAAAACCGGTTAATCGACTGGAATTAAAGTTAAATCGTCAAATTTGACGTGAAATAAAGCTGTAAACGTCTGAAATGATAAAAACAGGGGTTTATTCACCGTTCTTGGCAAGTTTTGAGACGATTATAGTGTATTTATTAATTCCAAACGCAATGGAATCAATTTATCGCTGTTTTAGAAATGAAACGAGTTCTTTTAGGCGAAATCTGCTAGTTTTCTTGCCAGGAACTCTTGTTTTGTACCTAGTAATGTGAGACTTTTACTATTTAATGAGACAGGCTAGAGAAAAAAAGGCCAATCAACTAAATTAGAGGTAAATCGTCAAACTGTTTGAGAAATAAAGATTTACACGTCTTAAATTGTAAAAACGGGCGTGTATTCATTGCTCTTGACAAGTTTTGGAACGATTACAGTGTATTTATTAATTCCAAACGCAATTTAACGTATTTGTAAGTATTTTTGATATCAATTCGACGTTCTTGCACCGGCGAATCTAAAGATTTTTGCCAATTTACCCCGGCGCATCCGCCATTTCACAATATTACGATAATATAGTTCTTGCATATAAAATCAGCTTTATTTCTAAACAGAAACTGTTCCTATGTACTTTATAATGTAAGAGTGTTACTATCTAATGCTACAGAATTAAAAAAAACCTGTTAATCGACTGGAATTAGAGTTAAGTCGTCAAATTTGTAGTGAAATGAAGCTGTAAACGTCTGAAATGGTAAAAACAAGGGTTTATTCATTGTTCTTGGCAAGTTTTGAGACGATTATTGTGTATTTATTAATTCCAAACGCAATGGAATCAATTTATCGCTGTTTTAGAAATGAAACGAGCTCTTTTAGAAGAAATCTGCTAGTTTTCTTGCCAGGAACTCTTGTTTTGTACCTAATAATGTGAGACTTTTACTACTTAATGCTACAGAATAAAGAAAAACCTGTTAATCGACTGGAGTTAGAGTTAAATCGTTAAATTTGTCGTGAAATGAAGTTGTAAACGTCTGAAATGGTAAAAACAGGGGTTTATTCATTGTTCTTGGCAAGTTTTGAGACGATTATAGCGTATTTATTAATTCCAAACGCAATGGAATCAATTTATCGCTGTTTTAGAAATGAAACGAGCTCTTTTAGACGAAATCTGCTAGTTTTCTTACCAGGAACTCTTGTTTTGTAACTAATAATGTGAGACTTTTACTATTTAATGCTACAGAATAAAGAAAAACCGGTTAATCGACTGGAATTAGAGTTAAATCGTCAAATTTGTCGTGAAATGAAGCTGTAAACGTGTGAAATGGTAAAAACAGGTGTTTATTCATTGTTCTTGGCAAGTTTTGAGACGATTATAGTGTATTTATTAATTCCAAACGCAATGGAATCAATTTATCGCTGTTTTAGAAATGAAACGAGCTCTTTTAGGGGAAATCTGCTAGTTTTCTTGCTAGGAAATCTTGTTTTGTACCTAGTAATGTGAGACTTTTACTATTTAATGAGACAGGCTAGAGAAAAACCGGCCAATCAACTAAATTAGAGGTAAATCGTCAAACTGTTTGAGAAATAAAGATGTACACGTCTTAAATTGTAAAAACGGGCGTGTATTCATTGCTCTTGACAAGTTTTGGAACGATTACAGTGTATTTATTAATTCCAAACGCAATTTAACGTATTTGTAAGTATTTTTGATATCAATTCGACGTTCTTGCACCGGCGAATCTAAAGATTTTTGCCAATTTATCCCGGCGCATCCGCCATTTCACAATATTAAGATAATATAGTTCTTGCATTTAAAATGAGCTTTATTTCTAAACAGAAACTGTTCCTATGTACTTTATAATGTAAGAGTGTTACTATTTAATGCTACAGAATTAAAAAAACCTGTTAATCGACTGGAATTAGAGTTAAGTCGTCAAATTTGTAGTGAAATGAAGCTGTAAACGTCTGAAATGGTAAAAACAAGGGTTTATTCATTGTTCTTGGCAAGTTTTGAGACGATTATTGTGTATTTATTAATTCCAAACGCAATGGAATCAATTTATCGCTGTTTTAGAAATGAAACGAGCTCTTTTAGAAGAAATCTGCTAGTTTTCTTGCCAGGAACTCTTGTTTTGTACCTAATAATGTGAGACTTTTACTACTTAATGCTACAGAATAAAGAAAAACCTGTTAATCGACTGGAGTTAGAGTTAAATCGTTAAATTTGTCGTGAAATGAAGTTGTAAACGTCTGAAATGGTAAAAACAGGGGTTTATTCATTGTTCGTGGCAAGTTTTGAGACGATTATAGCGTATTTATTAATTCCAAACGCAATGGAATCAATTTATCGCTGTTTTAGAAATGAAACGAGCTCTTTTAGACGAAATCTGCTAGTTTTCTTACCAGGAACTCTTGTTTTGTACCTAATAATGTGAGACTTTTACTATTTAATGCTACAGAATAAAGAAAAACCGGTTAATCGACTGGAATTAGAGTTAAATCGTCAAATTTGTCGTGAAATGAAGCTGTAAACGTGTGAAATGGTAAAAACAGGTGTTTATTCATTGTTCTTGTCAAGTTTTGAGACGATTATAGTGTATTTATTAATTCCAAACGCAATGGAATCAATTTATCGCTGTTTTAGAAATGAAACGAGCTCCTTTAGGGGAAATCTGCTAGTTTTCTTGCTAGGAACTCTTGTTTTGTACCTAGTAATGTGAGACTTTTACTATTTAATGAGACAGGCTAGAGAAAAACCGGCCAATCAACTAAATTAGAGGTAAATCGTCAAACTGTTTGAGAAATAAAGATGTACACGTCTTAAATTGTAAAAACGGGCGTGTATTCATTGCTCTTGACAAGTTTTGGAACGATTACAGTGTATTTATTAATTCCAAACGCAATTTAACGTATTTGTAAGTATTTTTGATATCAATTCGACGTTCTTGCACCGGCGAATCTAAAGATTTTTGCCAATTTATCCCGGCGCATCCGCCATTTCACAATATTACGATAATATAGTTCTTGCATTTAAAATGAGCTTTATTTCTAAACAGAAACTGTTCCTATGTACTTTATAATGTAAGAGTGTTACTATCTAATGCTACAGAATTAAAAAAAACCTGTTAATCGACTGGAATTAGAGTTAAGTCGTCAAATTTGTAGTGAAATGAAGCTGTAAACGTCTGAAATGGTAAAAACAAGGGTTTATTCATTGTTCTTGGCAAGTTTTGAGACTATTATTGTGTATTTATTAATTCCAAACGCAATGGAATCAATTTATCGCTGTTTTAGAAATGAAACGAGCTCTTTTAGAAGAAATCTGCTAGTTTTCTTGCCAGGAACTCTTGTTTTGTACCTAATAATGTGAGACTTTTACTACTTAATGCTACAGAATAAAGAAAAACCTGTTAATCGACTGGAGTTAGAGTTAAATCGTTAAATTTGTCGTGAAATGAAGTTGTAAACGTCTGAAATGGTAAAAACAGGGGTTTATTCATTGTTCTTGGCAAGTTTTGAGACGATTATAGCGTATTTATTAATTCCAAACGCAATGGAATCAATTTATCGCTGTTTTAGAAATGAAACGAGCTCTTTTAGACAAAATCTGCTAGTTTTCTTACCAGGAACTCTTGTTTTGTACCTAATAATGTGAGACTTTTACTATTTAATGCTACAGAATAAAGAAAAACCGGTTAATCGACTGGAATTAGAGTTAAATCGTCAAATTTGTCGTGAAATGAAGCTGTAAACGTGTGAAATGGTAAAAACAGGTGTTTATTCATTGTTCTTGGCAAGTTTTGAGACGATTATAGTGTATTTATTAATTCCAAACGCAATGGAATCAATTTATCGCTGTTTTAGAAATGAAACGAGCTCCTTTAGGGGAAATCTGCTAGTTTTCTTGCTAGGAACTCTTGTTTTGTACCTAGTAATGTGAGACTTTTACTATTTAATGAGACAGGCTAGAGAAAAACCGGCCAATCAACTAAATTAGAGGTAAATCGTCAAACTGTTTGAGAAATAAAGATGTACACGTCTTAAATTGTAAAAACGGGCGTGTATTCATTGCTCTTGACAAGTTTTGGAACGATTACAGTGTATTTATTAATTCCAAACGCAATTTAACGTATTTGTAAGTATTTTTGATATCAATTCGACGTTCTTGCACCGGCGAATCTAAAGATTTTTGCCAATTTATCCCGGCGCATCCGCCATTTCACAATATTACGATAATATAGTTCTTGCATTTAAAATGAGCTTTATTTCTAAACAGAAACTGTTCCTATGTACTTTATAATGTAAGAGTGTTACTATTTAATGCTACAGAATTAAAAAAACCTGTTAATCGACTGGAATTAGAGTTAAGTCGTCAAATTTGTAGTGAAATGAAGCTGTAAACGTCTGAAATGGTAAAAACAAGGGTTTATTCATTGTTCTTGGCAAGTTTTGAGACGATTATTGTGTATTTATTAATTCCAAACGCAATGGAATCAATTTATCGCTGTTTTAGAAATGAAACGAGCTCTTTTAGACGAAATCTGCAGGAACTCTTGTTTTGTACCTAATAATGTGAGACTTTTACTATTTAATGCTACAGAATAAAGAAACACCGGTTAATCGACTGGAATCAAAGTTAAATCGTCAAATTTGTCGTGAAATGAAGCTGTAAACGTGTGAAATGGTAAAAACAGGTGTTTATTCATTGTTCTTGGCAAGTTTTGAGACGATTATAGTGTATTTATTAATTCCAAACGCAATGGAATCAATTTATCGCTGTTTTAGAAATGAAACGAGCTGTTTTAGGCGAAATCTGCTAGTTTTCTTGCTAGGAACTCTTGTTTTGTACCTAGTAATGTGAGACTTTTATTATTTAATGAGACAGGCTAGAGAAAAACCGGCCAATCAACTAAATTAGAGGTAAATCGTCAAACTGTTTGAGAAATAAAGATTTACACGTCTTAAATTGTAAAAACGGGCGTGTATTCATTGCTCTTGACAAGTTTTGGAACGATTACAGTGTATTTATTAATTCCAAACGCAATTTAACGTATTTGTAAGTATTTTTGATATCAATTCGACGTTCTTGCACCGGCGAATCTAAAGATTTTTGCCAATTTATCCCGGCGCATCCGCCATTTCACAATATTACGATAATATAGTTCTTGCATTTAAAATCAGCTTTATTTCTAAACAGAAACTGTTCCTATGTACTTTATAATGTAAGAGTGTTACTATTTAATGCTACAGAATTAAAAAAACCTGTTAATCGACTGGAATTAGAGTTAAGTCGTCAAATTTGTAGTGAAATGAAGCTGTAAACGTCTGAAATGGTAAAAACAAGGGTTTATTCATTGTTCTTGGCAAGTTTTGAGACGATTATTGTGTATTTATTAATTCCAAACGCAATGGAATCAATTTATCGCTGTTTTAGAAATAAAACGAGCTCTTTTAGACGAAATCTGCAGGAACTCTTGTTTTGTACCTAATAATGTGAGACTTTTACTATTTAATGCTACAGAATAAAGAAAAACCGGTTAATCGACTGGAATTAAAGTTAAATCGTCAAATTTGACGTGAAATGAAGCTGTAAACGTCTGAAATGATAAAAACAGGGGTTTATTCACCGTTCTTGGCAAGTTTTGAGACGATTATAGTGTATTTATTAATTCCAAACGCAATGGAATCAATTTATCGCTGTTTTAGAAATGAAACGAGTTCTTTTAGGCGAAATCTGCTAGTTTTCTTGCCAGGAACTCTTGTTTTGTACCTAGTAATGTGAGACTTTTACTATTTAATGAGACAGGCTAGAGAAAAAAAGGCCAATCAACTAAATTAAAGGTAAATCGTCAAACTGTTTGAGAAATAAAGATTTACACGTCTTAAATTGTAAAAACGGGCGTGTATTCATTGCTCTTGACAAGTTTTGGAACGATTACAGTGTATTTATTAATTCCAAACGCAATTTAACGTATTTGTAAGTATTTTTGATATCAATTCGACGTTCTTGCACCGGCGAATCTAAAGATTTTTGCCAATTTATCCCGGCGCATCCGCCATTTCACAATATTACGATAATATAGTTCTTGCATTTAAAATCAGCTTTATTTCTAAACAGAAACTGTTCCTATGTACTTTATAATGTAAGAGTGTTACTATTTAATGCTACAGAATTAAAAAAAACCTGTTAATCGACTGGAATTAGAGTTAAGTCGTCAAATTTGTAGTGAAATGAAGCTGTAAACGTCTGAAATGGTAAAAACAAGGGTTTATTCATTGTTCTTGGCAAGTTTTGAGACGATTATTCTGTATTTATTAATTCCAAACGCAATGGAATCAATTTATCGCTGTTTTAGAAATGAAACGAGCTCTTTTAGACGAAATCTACTAGTTTTCTTGCCAGGAACTCTTGTTTTGTAACTAATAATGTGAGACTTTTACTATTTAATGCTACAGAATAAAGAAAAACCGGTTAATCGACTGGAATTAGAGTTAAATCGTCAAATTTGACGTGAAATGAAGCTGTAAACGTCTGAAATGATAAAAACAGGGGTTTATTCACCGTTCTTGGCAAGTTTTGAGACGATTATAGTGTATTTATTAATTCCAAACGCAATGGAATCAATTTATCGCTGTTTTAGAAATGAAACGAGTTCTTTTAGGCGAAATCTGCTAGTTTTCTTGCCAGGAACTCTTGTTTTGTACCTAGTAATGTGCGACTTTTACTATTTAATGAGACAGGCTAGAGAAAAAAAGCCAATCAACTAAATTAGAGGTAAATCGTCAAACTGTTTGAGAAATAAAGATTTACACGTCTTAAATTGTAAAAACGGGCGTGTATTTATTGCTCTTGACAAGTTTTGGAACGATTACAGTGTATTTATTAATTCCAAACGCAATTTAACGTATTTGTAAGTATTTTTGATATCAATTCGACGTTCTTGCACCGGCGAATCTAAAGATTTTTGCCAATTTATCCCGGCGCATCCGCCATTTCACAATATTACGATAATATAGTTCTTGCATTTAAAATCAGCTTTACTTCTAAACAGAAACTGTTCCTATGTACTTTATAATATAAGAGTGTTACTATTTAATGCTACAGAATTAAAAAAAAACTGTTAATCGACTGGAATTAGAGTTAAGTCGTCAAATTTGTAGTGAAATGAAGCTGTAAACGTCTGAAATGGTAAAAACAAGGGTTTATTCATTGTTCTTGGCAAGTTTTGAGACGATTATTGTGTATTTATTAATTCCAAACGCAATGGAATCAATTTATCGCTGTTTTAGAAATGAAACGAGCTCTTTTAGACGAAATCTGCAGGAACTCTTGTTTTGTACCTAATAATGTGAGACTTTTACTATTTAATGCTACAGAATAAAGAAAAACCGGTTAATCGACTGGAATTAAAGTTAAATCGTCAAATTTGACGTGAAATGAAGCTGTAAACGTCTGAAATGATAAAAACAGGGGTTTATTCACCGTTCTTGGCAAGTTTTGAGACGATTATAGTGTATTTATTAATTCCAAACGCAATGGAATCAATTTATCGCTGTTTTAGAAATGAAACGAGTTCTTTTAGGCGAAATCTGCTAGTTTTCTTGCCAGGAACTCTTGTTTTGTACCTAGTAATGTGAGACTTTTACTATTTAATGAGACAGGCTAGAGAAAAAAAGGCCAATCAACTAAATTAGAGGTAAATCGTCAAACTGTTTGAGAAATAAAGATTTACACGTCTTAAATTGTAAAAACGGGCGTGTATTCATTGCTCTTGACAAGTTTTGGAACGATTACAGTGTATTTATTAATTCCAAACGCAATTTAACGTATTTGTAAGTATTTTTGATATCAATTCGACGTTCTTGCACCGGCGAATCTAAAGATTTTTGCCAATTTTCCCGGCGCATCCGCCATTTCACAATATTACGATAATATAGTTCTTGCATTTAAAATCAGCTTTATTTCTAAACAGAAACTGTTCCTATGTACTTTATAATGTAAGAGTGTTACTATCTAATGCTACAGAATTAAAAAAAACCTGTAAATCGACTGGAATTAGAGTTAAGTCGTCAAATTTGTAGTGAAATGAAGCTGTAAACGTCTGAAATGGTAAAAACAAGGGTTTATTCATTGTTCTTGGCAAGTTTTGAGACGATTATTGTGTATTTATTAATTCCAAACGCAATGGAATCAATTTATCGCTGTTTTAGAAATGAAACGAGCTCTTTTAGAAGAAATCTGCTAGTTTTCTTGCCAGGAACTCTTATTTTGTACCTAATAATGTGAGACTTTTACTACTTAATGCTACAGAATAAAGAAAAACCTGTTAATCGACTGGAATTAGAGTTAAATCGTTAAATTTGTCGTGAAATGAAGTTGTAAACGTCTGAAATGGTAAAAACAGGGGTTTATTCATTGTTCTTGGCAAGTTTTGAGACGATTATAGTGTATTTATTAATTCCAAACGCAATGGAATCAATTTATCGCTGTTTTAGAAATGAAACGAGCTCTTTTAGGGGAAATCTGCTAGTTTTCTTGCTAGGAACTCTTGTTTTGTACCTAGTAATGTGAGACTTTTACTATTTAATGAGACAGGCTAGAGAAAAACCGGCCAATCAACTAAATTAGAGGTAAATCGTCAAACTGTTTGAGAAATAAAGATGTACACGTCTTAAATTGTAAAAACGGGCGTGTATTCATTGCTCTTGACAAGTTTTGGAACGATTACAGTGTATTTATTAATTCCAAACGCAATTTAACGTATTTGTAAGTATTTTTGATATCAATTCGACGTTCTTGCACCGGCGAATCTAAAGATTTTTGCCAATTTATCCCGGCGCATCCGCCATTTCACAATATTACGATAATATAGTTCTTGCATTTAAAATGAGTTTTATTTCTAAACAGAAACTGTTCCTATGTACTTTATAATGTAAGAGTGTTACTATTTAATGCTACAGAATTAAAAAAACCTGTTAATCGACTGGAATTAGAGTTAAGTCGTCAAATTTGTAGTGAAATGAAGCTGTAAACGTCTGAAATGGTAAAAACAAGGGTTTATTCATTGTTCTTGGCAAGTTTTGAGACGATTATTGTGTATTTATTAATTCCAAACGCAATGGAATCAATTTATCGCTGTTTTAGAAATGAAACGAGCTCTTTTAGACGAAATCTGCAGGAACTCTTGTTTTGTACCTAATAATGTGAGACTTTTACTATTTAATGCTACAGAATAAAGAAAAACCGGTTAATCGACTGGAATTAAAGTTAAATCGTCAAATTTGACGTGAAATGAAGCTGTAAACGTCTGAAATGATAAAAACAGGGGTTTATTCACCGTTCTTGGCAAGTTTTGAGACGATTATAGTGTATTTATTAATTCCAAACGCAATGGAATCAATTTATCGCTGTTTTAGAAATGAAACGAGTTCTTTTAGGCGAAATCTGCTAGTTTTCTTGCCAGGAACTCTTGTTTTGTACCTAGTAATGTGAGACTTTTACTATTTAATGAGACAGGCTAGAGAAAAAAAGGCCAATCAACTAAATTAGAGGTAAATCGTCAAACTGTTTGAGAAATAAAGATTTACACGTCTTAAATTGTAAAAACGGGCGTGTATTCATTGCTCTTGACAAGTTTTGGAACGATTACAGTGTATTTATTAATTCCAAACGCAATTTAACGTATTTGTAAGTATTTTTGATATCAATTCGACGTTCTTGCACCGGCGAATCTAAAGATTTTTGCCAATTTTCCCGGCGCATCCGCCATTTCACAATATTACGATAATATAGTTCTTGCATTTAAAATCAGCTTTATTTCTAAACAGAAACTGTTCCTATGTACTTTATAATGTAAGAGTGTTACTATCTAATGCTACAGAATTAAAAAAAACCTGTAAATCGACTGGAATTAGAGTTAAGTCGTCAAATTTGTAGTGAAATGAAGCTGTAAACGTCTGAAATGGTAAAAACAAGGGTTTATTCATTGTTCTTGGCAAGTTTTGAGACGATTATTGTGTATTTATTAATTCCAAACGCAATGGAATCAATTTATCGCTGTTTTAGAAATGAAACGAGCTCTTTTAGAAGAAATCTGCTAGTTTTCTTGCCAGGAACTCTTATTTTGTACCTAATAATGTGAGACTTTTACTACTTAATGCTACAGAATAAAGAAAAACCTGTTAATCGACTGGAATTAGAGTTAAATCGTTAAATTTGTCGTGAAATGAAGTTGTAAACGTCTGAAATGGTAAAAACAGGGGTTTATTCATTGTTCTTGGCAAGTTTTGAGACGATTATAGTGTATTTATTAATTCCAAACGCAATGGAATCAATTTATCGCTGTTTTAGAAATGAAACGAGCTCTTTTAGGGGAAATCTGCTAGTTTTCTTGCTAGGAACTCTTGTTTTGTACCTAGTAATGTGAGACTTTTACTATTTAATGAGACAGGCTAGAGAAAAACCGGCCAATCAACTAAATTAGAGGTAAATCGTCAAACTGTTTGAGAAATAAAGATGTACACGTCTTAAATTGTAAAAACGGGCGTGTATTCATTGCTCTTGACAAGTTTTGGAACGATTACAGTGTATTTATTAATTCCAAACGCAATTTAACGTATTTGTAAGTATTTTTGATATCAATTCGACGTTCTTGCACCGGCGAATCTAAAGATTTTTGCCAATTTATCCCGGCGCATCCGCCATTTCACAATATTACGATAATATAGTTCTTGCATTTAAAATGAGTTTTATTTCTAAACAGAAACTGTTCCTATGTACTTTATAATGTAAGAGTGTTACTATTTAATGCTACAGAATTAAAAAAACCTGTTAATCGACTGGAATTAGAGTTAAGTCGTCAAATTTGTAGTGAAATGAAGCTGTAAACGTCTGAAATGGTAAAAACAAGGGTTTATTCATTGTTCTTGGCAAGTTTTGAGACGATTATTGTGTATTTATTAATTCCAAACGCAATGGAATCAATTTATCGCTGTTTTAGAAATGAAACGAGCTCTTTTAGACGAAATCTGCTAGTTTTCTTGCCAGGAACTCTTGTTTTGTAACTAATAATGTGAGACTTTTACTATTTAATGCTACAGAATAAAGAAAAACCGGTTAATCGACTGGAATTAGAGTTAAATCGTCAAATTTGACGTGAAATGAAGCTGTAAACGTCTGAAATGATAAAAACAGGGGTTTATTCACCGTTCTTGGCAAGTTTTGAGACGATTATAGTGTATTTATTAATTCCAAACGCAATGGAATCAATTTATCGCTGTTTTAGAAATGAAACGAGTTCTTTTAGGCGAAATCTGCTAGTTTTCTTGCCAGGAACTCTTGTTTTGTACCTAGTAATGTGCGACTTTTACTATTTAATGAGACAGGCTAGAGAAAAAAAGCCAATCAACTAAATTAGAGGTAAATCGTCAAACTGTTTGAGAAATAAAGATTTACACGTCTTAAATTGTAAAAACGGGCGTGTATTTATTGCTCTTGACAAGTTTTGGAACGATTACAGTGTATTTATTAATTCCAAACGCAATTTAACGTATTTGTAAGTATTTTTGATATCAATTCGACGTTCTTGCACCGGCGAATCTAAAGATTTTTGCCAATTTATCCCGGCGCATCCGCCATTTCACAATATTACGATAATATAGTTCTTGCATTTAAAATCAGCTTTACTTCTAAACAGAAACTGTTCCTATGTACTTTATAATATAAGAGTGTTACTATTTAATGCTACAGAATTAAAAAAAAAACTGTTAATCGACTGGAATTAGAGTTAAGTCGTCAAATTTGTAGTGAAATGAAGCTGTAAACGTCTGAAATGGTAAAAACAAGGGTTTATTCATTGTTCTTGGCAAGTTTTGAGACGATTATTGTGTATTTATTAATTCCAAACGCAATGGAATCAATTTATCGCTGTTTTAGAAATGAAACGAGCTCTTTTAGACGAAATCTGCAGGAACTCTTGTTTTGTACCTAATAATGTGAGACTTTTACTATTTAATGCTACAGAATAAAGAAAAACCGGTTAATCGACTGGAATTAAAGTTAAATCGTCAAATTTGACGTGAAATGAAGCTGTAAACGTCTGAAATGATAAAAACAGGGGTTTATTCACCGTTCTTGGCAAGTTTTGAGACGATTATAGTGTATTTATTAATTCCAAACGCAATGGAATCAATTTATCGCTGTTTTAGAAATGAAACGAGCTCTTTTAGACGAAATCTGCAGGAACTCTTGTTTTGTACCTAATAATGTGAGACTTTTACTATTTAATGCTACAGAATAAAGAAAAACCTGTTAATCGACTGGAATTAGAGTTAAATAATCAAATTTTTCGTGAAATGAAGTTGTAAACGTCTGAAATGGTAAAAACAGGGGTTTATTCATTGTTCTTGGCAAGTTTTGAGACGATTATAGTGTATTTAATTAATTCCAAACGCAATGGAATCAATTTATCGCTGTTTTAGAAATGAAACGAGCTCTTTTAGACAAAATCTGCTAGTTTTCTTGCCAGAAACTCTTGTTTTGTACCTAATAGTGTGAGACTTTCACTACTTAATGCTACAGAATAAAGAAAAACCGGTTAATCGACTGGAATTAAAGTTAAATCGTCAAATTTGACGTGAAATAAAGCTGTAAACGTCTGAAATGATAAAAACAGGGGTTTATTCACCGTTCTTGGCAAGTTTTGAGACGATTATAGTGTATTTATTAATTCCAAACGCAATGGAATCAATTTATCGCTGTTTTAGAAATGAAACGAGTTCTTTTAGGCGAAATCTGCTAGTTTTCTTGCCAGGAACTCTTGCTTTGTACCTAGTAATGTGAGACTTTTACTATTTAATGAGACAGGCTAGAGAAAAAAAGGCCAATCAACTAAATTAGAGGTAAATCGTCAAACTGTTTGAGAAATAAAGATTTACACGTCTTAAATTGTAAAAACGGGCGTGTATTCATTGCTCTTGACAAGTTTTGGAACGATTACAGTGTATTTATTAATTCCAAACGCAATTTAACGTATTTGTAAGTATTTTTGATATCAATTCGACGTTCTTGCACCGGCGAATCTAAAGATTTTTGCCAATTTATCCCGGAGCATCCGCCATTTCACAATATTACGATAATATAGTTCTTGCATTTAAAATCAGCTTTATTTCTAAACAGAAACTGTTCCTATGTACTTTATAATGTAAGAGTGTTACTATCTAATGCTACAGAATTTAAAAAAACCTGTTAATCGACTGGAATTAGAGTTAAGTCGTCAAATTTGTAGTGAAATGAAGCTGTAAACGTCTGAAATGGTAAAAACAAGGGTTTATTCATTGTTCTTGGCAAGTTTTGAGACGATTATTGTGTATTTATTAATTCCAAACGCAATGGAATCAATTTATCGCTGTTTTAGAAATGAAACGAGCTCTTTTAGAAGAAATCTGCTAGTTTTCTTGCCAGGAACTCTTGTTTTGTACCTAACAATGTGAGACTTTTACTACTTAAGGCTACAGAATAAAGAAAAACCTGTTAATCGACTGGAATTAGAGTTAAATCGTTAAATTTGTCGTGAAATGAAGTTGTAAACGTCTGAAATGGTAAAAACAGGGGTTTATTCATTGTTCTTGGCAAGTTTTGAGACGATTATAGTGTATTTATTAATTCCAAACGCAATGGAATCAATTTATCGCTGTTTTAGAAATGAAACGAGCTCTTTTAGACGAAATCTGCTAGTTTTCTTACCAGGAACTCTTGTTTTGTACCTAATAATGTGAGACTTTTACTATTTAATGCTACAGAATAAAGAAAAACCGGTTAATCGACTGGAATTAGAGTTAAATCGTCAAATTTGTCGTGAAATGAAGCTGTAAACGTGTGAAATGGTAAAAACAGGTGTTTATTCATTGTTCTTGGCAAGTTTTGAGACGATTATAGTGTATTTATTAATTCCAAACGCAATGGAATCAATTTATCGCTGTTTTAGAAATGAAACGAGCTCTTTTAGGGGAAATCTGCTAGTTTTCTTGCTAGGAACTCTTGTTTTGTACCTAGTAATGTGAGACTTTTACTATTTAATGAGACAGGCTAGAGAAAAACCGGCCAATCAACTAAATTAGAGGTAAATCGTCAAACTGTTTGAGAAATAAAGATGTACACGTCTTAAATTGTAAAAACGGGCGTGTATTCATTGCTCTTGACAAGTTTTGGAACGATTACAGTGTATTTATTAATTCCAAACGCAATTTAACGTATTTGTAAGTATTTTTGATATCAATTCGACGTTCTTGCACCGGCGAATCTAAAGATTTTTGCCAATTTATCCCGGCGCATCCGCCATTTCACAATATTACGATAATATAGTTCTTGCATTTAAAATGAGCTTTATTTCTAAACAGAAACTGTTCCTATGTACTTTATAATGTAAGAGTGTTACTATTTAATGCTACAGAATTAAAAAAACCTGTTAATCGACTGGAATTAGAGTTAAGTCGTCAAATTTGTAGTGAAATGAAGCTGTAAACGTCTGAAATGGTAAAAACAAGGGTTTATTCATTGTTCTTGGCAAGTTTTGAGACGATTATTGTGTATTTATTAATTCCAAACGCAATGGAATCAATTTATCGCTGTTTTAGAAATGAAACGAGCTCTTTTAGACGAAATCTGCAGGAACTCTTGTTTTGTACCTAATAATGTGAGACTTTTACTATTTAATGCTACAGAATAAAGAAACACCGGTTAATCGACTGGAATTAAAGTTAAATCGTCAAATTTGACGTGAAATGAAGCTGTAAACGTCTGAAATGATAAAAACAGGGGTTTATTCACCGTTCTTGGCAAGTTTTGAGACGATTATAGTGTATTTATTAATTCCAAACGCAATAAAATCAATTTATCGCTGTTTTAGAAATGAAACGAGCTCTTTTAGACGAAATCTGCTAGTTTTCTTGCCAGGAACTCTGGTTTTGTACCTAATAATGTGAGACTTTTACTACTTAATGATAAAGAATAAAGAAAAACCTGTTAATCGACTGGAATTAGAGTTAAATCGTTAAATTTGTCGTGAAATGAAGTTGTAAACGTCTGAAATGGTAAAAACAGGGGTTTATTCATTGTTCTTGGCAAGTTTTGAGACGATTATAGTGTATTTATTAATTCCAAACGCAATGGAATCAATTTATCGCTGTTTTAGAAATGAAACGAGCTCTTTTAGGCGAAATCTGCTAGTTTTCTTGCCAGGAACTCTTGTTTTGTACCTAATAATATGAGACTTTTACTATTTAATGCTACAGAATAAAGAAAAACCGGTAAATCGACTGGAATTAGAGTTAAATCGTCAAATTTGTCGTGAAATGAAGCTGTAAACGTCTGAAATGATAAACACAAGGGTTTATTCATTGTTCTTGGCAAGTTTTGAGACGATTATAGTGTATTTATTAATTCCAAACGCAATGGAATCAATTTATCGCTGTTTTAGAAATGAAACGAGCTCTTTTAGACGAAATCTGCTAGTTTTCTTGCCAGAAACTCTTGTTTTGTACCTAATAATGTGAGTCTTTTACTATTTAATGCTACAGAATAAAGAAAAACCGGTAAATCGACTGGAATTAAAGTTAAATCGGCAAATTTGTAGTGAAATGAAGCTGTAAACGTCTGAAATGGTAAAAACAAGGGTTTATTCATTGTTCTTGGCAAGTTTTGAGACGATTATTGTGTATTTATTAATTCCAAACGCAATGGAATCAATTTAACGCTGTTTTAGAAATGAAACGAGCTCTTTTAGACGAAATCTGCTAGTTTTCTTGCCAGGAACTCTTGTTTTGTAACTAATAATGTGAGACTTTTACTATTTAATGCTACAGAATAAAGAAAAACCGGTTAATCGACTGGAATTAGAGTTAAATCGTCAAATTTGTCGTGAAATGAAGCTGTAAACGTCTGAAATGGTAAAAACAAGGGTTTATTCATTGTTCTTGGCAAGTTTTGAGACGATTATAGTGTATTTATTAATTCCAAACGCAATGGAATCAATTTATCGCTGTTTTAGAAATAAAACGAGCTCTTTTAGGCGAAATCTGCTAGTTTTCTTGCCAGGAACTCTTGTTTTGTACCTAATAATATGAGACTTTTACTATTTAATGCTACAGAATAAAGAAAAACCGGTAAATCGACTGGAATTAGAGTTAAATCGTCAAATTTGTCGTGAAATGAAGCTGTAAACGTCTGAAATGATAAAAACAAGGGATTATTCATTGTTCTTGGCAAGTTTTGAGACGATTATAGTGTATTTATTAATTCCAAACGCAATGGAATCAATTTATCGCTGTTTTAGAAATGAAACGAGCTCTTTTAGACGAAATCTGCTAGTTTTCTTGCCAGAAACTCTTGTTTTGTACCTAATAATGTGAGTCTTTTACTATTTAATGCTACAGAATAAAGAAAAGCCGGTAAATCGACTGGAATTAAAGTTAAATCGGCAAATTTGTAGTGAAATGAAGCTGTAAACGTCTGAAATGGTAAAAACAAGGGTTTATTCATTGTTCTTGGCAAGTTTTGAGACGATTATTGTGTATTTATTAATTCCAAACGCAATGGAATCAATTTATCGCTGTTTTAGAAATAAAACGAGCTCTTTTAGACGAAATCTGCTAGTTTTCTTGCCAGGAACTCTTGTTTTGTAACTAATAATGTGAGACTTTTACTATTTAATGCTACAGAATAAAGAAAAACCGGTTAATCGACTGGAATTAGAGTTAAATCGTCAAATCTGTCGTGAAATGAAGCTGTAAACGTCTGAAATGGTAAAAACAAGGGTTTATTCATTGTTCTTGGCAAGTTTTGAGACGATTATAGTGTATTTATTAATTCCAAACGCAATAGAATCAATTTATCGCTGTTTTAGAAATGAAACGAGCTCTTTTAGACGAAATCTGCTAGTTTTCTTGCCAGGAACTCTTGTTTTGTACCTAATAATGTGAGACTTTTACTACTTAATGATAAAGAATAAAGAAAAACCTGTTAATCGACTGGAATTAGAGTTAAATCGTCAAATTTGTCGTGAAATGAAGCTGTAAACGTCTGAAATGATAAAAACAAGGGTTTATTCATTGTTCTTGGCAAGTTTTGAGACGATTATAGTGTTTTTATTAATTCCAAACGCAATGGAATCAATTTATCGCTGTTTTAGAAATGAAACGAGCTCTTTTAGACGAAATCTGCTAGTTTTCTTGCCAGGAACTCTTGTTTTGTACCTAATAATGTGAGTCTTTTACTATTTAATGCTACAGAATAAAGAAAAACCGGTAAATCGACTGGAATTAAAGTTAAATCGGCAAATTTGTCGTGAAATGAAGCTGTAAACGTCTGAAATGGTAAAAACAAGGGTTTATTCATTGTTCTTGGCAAGTTTTGAGACGATTATAGTGCATTTATTAATTCGAAACGCAATGGAATCAATTTATCGCTGTTTTAGAAATGAAACGAGCTCTTTTAGGCGAAATCTGCTAGTTTTCTTGCCAGGAACTCTTGTTTTGTACCTAATAATGTGAGACTTTTACTATTTAATGCTACAGAATAAAGAAAAACCGGTTAAACGACTGGAATTAGAGTTAAATCGTCAAATTTGTCGTGAAATGAAGCTGTAAACGTGTGAAATGGTAAAAACAAGGGTTTATTCATTGTTCTTGGCAAATTTTGAGACGATTATTGTGTATTTATTAATTCCAAACGCAATGGAATCAATTTATCGCTGTTTTAGAAATGAAACGAGCTCTTTTAGACGAAATCTGCTAGTTTTCTTGCCAGGAACTCTTGTTTTGTAACTAATAATGTGAGACTTTTACTATTTAATGCTACAGAATAAAGAAAAACCGGTTAATCGACTGGAATTAGAGTTAAATCGTCAAATTTGTCGTGAAATGAAGCTGTAAACGTCTGAAATGGTGAAAACAAGGGTTTATTCATTGTTCTTGGCAAGTTTTGAGACGATTATAGTGTATTTATTAATTCCAAACGCAATGGAATCAATTTATCGCTGTTTTAGAAATGAAACGAGCTCTTTTAGACGAAATCTGCTAGTTCTCTTGCCAGGAACTCTTGTTTTGTACCTAGTAATGTGAGACTTTTACTATTTAATAAGACAGGCTAGAGAAAAACCGCCCAATCAACTAAATTAGAGTTAAATCGTCAAACTGTTTGAGAAATAAAGATGTACACGTCTTAAATTGTAAAAACGGGCGTGTATTCATAGCTCTTGACAAGTTTTGGAACGATTACAGTGTATTTATTAATTCCAAACGCAATTTAACGTATTTGTAAGTATTTTTGATATCAATTCGACGTTCTTGCACCGGCGAATCTAAAGATTTTTGCCAATTTATCCCGGCGCATCCGCTATTTCACAATATTACGATAATATAGTTCTTGCATTTAAAATCAGCTTTATTTCTAAACAGAAACTGTTCCTATGTACTTTATAATGTAAGAGTGTTACTATTTAATGCTACAGAATTAAAAAAACTTGTTAATCGACTGGAATTAGAGTTAAGTCGTCAAATTTGTAGTGAAATGAAGCTGTAAACGTCTGAAATGGTAAAAACAAGGGTTTATTCATTGTTCTTGGCAAATTTTGAGACGATTATTGTGTATTTATTAATTCCAAACGCAATGGAATCAATTTATCGCTGTTTTAGAAATGAAACGAGCTCTTTTAGACGAAATCTGCTAGTTTTCTTGCCAGGAACTCTTGTTTTGTAACCAATAATGTGAGACTTTTACTATTTAATGCTACAGAATAAAGAAAAGCGGTTAATCGACTGGAATTAGAGTTAAATCGTCAAATTTGTCGTGAAATGAAGCTGTAAACGTCTGAAATGGTAAAAACAAGGGTTTATTTATTGTTCTTGGCAAGTTTTGAGACGATTATAGTGTATTTATTAATTCCAAACGCAATGGAATCAATTTATCGCTGTTTTAGAAATGAAACGAGCTCTTTTAGGCGAAATCTGCTAGTTTTCTTGCCAGGAACTCTTGTTTTGTACCTAATAATGTGAGACTTTTACTATTTAATGCTACAGAATAAAGAAAAACCGGTTAAACGACTGGAATTAGAGTTAAATCGTCAAATTTGTCGTGAAATGAAGCTGTAAACGTGTGAAATGGTAAAAACAAGGGTTTATTCATTGTTCTTGGCAAATTTTGAGACGATTATTGTGTATTTCTTAATTCCAAACGCAATGGAATCAATTTATCGCTGTTTTAGAAATGAAACGAGCTCTTTTAGACGAAATCTGCTAGTTTTCTTGCCAGGAACTCTTGTTTTGTAACTAATAATGTGAGACTTTTACTATTTAATGCTACAGAATAAAGAAAAACCGGTAAATCGACTGGAATTAAAGTTAAATCGGCAAATTTGTCGTGAAATGAAGCTGTAAACGTCTGAAATGGTAAAAACAAGGGTTTATTCATTGTTCTTGGCAAGTTTTGAGACGATTATAGTGTATTTATTAATTCCAAACGCAATAGAATCAATTTATCGCTGTTTTAGAAATGAAACGAGCTCTTTTAGACGAAATCTGCTAGTTTTCTTGCCAGGAACTCTTGTTTTGTACCTAATAATGTGAGACTTTTACTACTTAATGATAAAGAATAAAGAAAAACCTGTTAATCGACTGGAATTAGAGTTAAATCGTCAAATTTGTCGTGAAATGAAGCTGTAAACGTCTGAAATGATAAAAACAAGGGTTTATTCATTGTTCTTGGCAAGTTTTGAGACGATTATAGTGTTTTTATTAATTCCAAACGCAATGGAATCAATTTATCGCTGTTTTAGAAATGAAACGAGCTCTTTTAGACGAAATCTGCTAGTTTTCTTGCCAGGAACTCTTGTTTTGTACCTAATAATGTGAGACTTTTACTATTTAATGCTACAGAATAAAGAAAAACCGGTTAATCGACTGGAATTAGAGTTAAATCGTCAAATTTGTCGTGAAATGAAGCTGTAAACGTCTGAAATGGTAAAAACAAGGGTTTATTCATTGTTCTTGGCAAGTTTTGAGACGATTATAGTGTATTTATTAATTCCAAACGCAATAAAATCAATTTATCGCTGTTTTAGAAATGAAACGAGCTCTTTTAGACGAAATCTGCTAGTTTTCTTGCCAGGAACTCTGGTTTTGTACCTAATAATGTGAGACTTTTACTACTTAATGATAAAGAATAAAGAAAAACCTGTTAATCGACTGGAATTAGAGTTAAATCGTTAAATTTGTCGTGAAATGAAGTTGTAAACGTCTGAAATGGTAAAAACAGGGGTTTATTCATTGTTCTTGGCAAGTTTTGAGACGATTATAGTGTATTTATTAATTCCAAACGCAATGGAATCAATTTATCGCTGTTTTAGAAATGAAACGAGCTCTTTTAGGCGAAATCTGCTAGTTTTCTTGCCAGGAACTCTTGTTTTGTACCTAATAATATGAGACTTTTACTATTTAATGCTACAGAATAAAGAAAAACCGGTAAATCGACTGGAATTAGAGTTAAATCGTCAAATTTGTCGTGAAATGAAGCTGTAAACGTCTGAAATGATAAAAACAAGGGTTTATTCATTGTTCTTGGCAAGTTTTGAGACGATTATAGTGTATTTATTAATTCCAAACGCAATGGAATCAATTTATCGCTGTTTTAGAAATGAAACGAGCTCTTTTAGACGAAATCTGCTAGTTTTCTTGCCAGGAACTCTTGTTTTGTACCTAATAATGTGAGTCTTTTACTATTTAATGCTACAGAATAAAGAAAAACCGGTAAATCGACTGGAATTAAAGTTAAATCGGCAAATTTGTAGTGAAATGAAGCTGTAAACGTCTGAAATGGTAAAAACAAGGGTTTATTCATTGTTCTTGGCAAGTTTTGAGACGATTATTGTGTATTTATTAATTCCAAACGCAATGGAATCAATTTAACGCTGTTTTAGAAATGAAACGAGCTCTTTTAGACGAAATCTGCTAGTTTTCTTGCCAGGAACTCTTGTTTTGTAACTAATAATGTGAGACTTTTACTATTTAATGCTACAGAATAAAGAAAAACCGGTTAATCGACTGGAATTAGAGTTAAATCGTCAAATTTGTCGTGAAATGAAGCTGTAAACGTCTGAAATGGTTAAAACAAGGGTTTATTCATTGTTCTTGGCAAGTTTTGAGACGATTATAGTGTATTTATTAATTCCAAACGCAATAGAATCAATTTATCGCTGTTTTAGAAATGAAACGAGCTCTTTTAGACGAAATCTGCTAGTTTTCTTGCCAGGAACTCTTGTTTTGTACCTAATAATGTGAGACTTTTACTACTTAATGATAAAGAATAAAGGAAAACCTGTTAATCGACTGGAATTAGAGTTAAATCGTTAAATTTGTCGTGAAATGAAGTTGTAAACGTCTGAAATGGTAAAAACAGGGGTTTATTCATTGTTCTTGGCAAGTTTTGAGACGATTATAGTGTATTTATTAATTCCAAACGCAATGGAATCAATTTATCGCTGTTTTAGAAATAAAACGAGCTCTTTTAGGCGAAATCTGCTAGTTTTCTTGCCAGGAACTCTTGTTTTGTACCTAATAATATGAGACTTTTACTATTTAATGCTACAGAATAAAGAAAAACCGGTAAATCGACTGGAATTAGAGTTAAATCGTCAAATTTGTCGTGAAATGAAGCTGTAAACGTCTGAAATGATAAAAACAAGGGATTATTCATTGTTCTTGGCAAGTTTTGAGACGATTATAGTGTATTTATTAATTCCAAACGCAATGGAATCAATTTATCGCTGTTTTAGAAATGAAACGAGCTCTTTTAGACGAAATCTGCTAGTTTTCTTGCCAGGAACTCTTGTTTTGTACCTAATAATGTGAGTCTTTTACTATTTAATGCTACAGAATAAAGAAAAGCCGGTAAATCGACTGGAATTAAAGTTAAATCGGCAAATTTGTAGTGAAATGAAGCTGTAAACGTCTGAAATAGTAAAAACAAGGGTTTATTCATTGTTCTTGGCAAGTTTTGAGACGATTATTGTGTATTTATTAATTCCAAACGGAATGGAATCAATTTATCGCTGTTTTAGAAATGAAACGAGCTCTTTTAGACGAAATCTGCTAGTTTTCTTGCCAGGAACTCTTGTTTTGTAACTAATAATGTGAGACTTTTACTATTTAATGCTACAGAATAAAGAAAAACCGGTTAATCGACTGGAATTAGAGTTAAATCGTCAAATTTGTCGTGAAATGAAGCTGTAAACGTCTGAAATGGTAAAAACAAGGGTTTATTCATTGTTCTTGGCAAGTTTTGAGACGATTATAGTGTATTTATTAATTCCAAACGCAATAGAATCAATTTATCGCTGTTTTAGAAATGAAACGAGCTCTTTTAGACGAAATCTGCTAGTTTTCTTGCCAGGAACTCTTGTTTTGTACCTAATAATGTGAGACTTTTACTACTTAATGATAAAGAATAAAGAAAAACCTGTTAATCGACTGGAATTAGAGTTAAATCGTCAAATTTGTCGTGAAATGAAGCTGTAAACGTCTGAAATGATAAAAACAAGGGTTTATTCATTGTTCTTGGCAAGTTTTGAGACGATTATAGTGTTTTTATTAATTCCAAACGCAATGGAATCAATTTATCGCTGTTTTAGAAATGAAACGAGCTCTTTTAGACGAAATCTGCTAGTTTTCTTGCCAGGAACTCTTGTTTTGTACCTAATAATGTGAGTCTTTTACTATTTAATGCTACAGAATAAAGAAAAACCGGTAAATCGACTGGAATTAAAGTTAAATCGGCAAATTTGTCGTGAAATGAAGCTGTAAACGTCTGAAATGGTAAAAACAAGGGTTTATTCATTGTTCTTGGCAAGTTTTGAGACGATTATAGTGCATTTATTAATTCGAAACGCAATGGAATCAATTTATCGCTGTTTTAGAAATGAAACGAGCTCTTTTAGGCGAAATCTGCTAGTTTTCTTGCCAGGAACTCTTGTTTTGTACCTAATAATGTGAGACTTTTACTATTTAATGCTACAGAATAAAGAAAAACCGGTTAAACGACTGGAATTAGAGTTAAATCGTCAAATTTGTCGTGAAATGAAGCTGTAAACGTGTGAAATGGTAAAAACAAGGGTTTATTCATTGTTCTTGGCAAATTTTGAGACGATTATTGTGTATTTATTAATTCCAAACGCAATGGAATCAATTTATCGCTGTTTTAGAAATGAAACGAGCTCTTTTAGACGAAATCTGCTAGTTTTCTTGCCAGGAACTCTTGTTTTGTAACTAATAATGTGAGACTTTTACTATTTAATGCTACAGAATAAAGAAAAACCGGTTAATCGACTGGAATTAGAGTTAAATCGTCAAATTTGTCGTGAAATGAAGCTGTAAACGTCTGAAATGGTGAAAACAAGGGTTTATTCATTGTTCTTGGCAAGTTTTGAGACGATTATAGTGTATTTATTAATTCCAAACGCAATGGAATCAATTTATCGCTGTTTTAGAAATGAAACGAGCTCTTTTAGACGAAATCTGCTAGTTCTCTTGCCAGGAACTCTTGTTTTGTACCTAGTAATGTGAGACTTTTACTATTTAATAAGACAGGCTAGAGAAAAACCGCCCAATCAACTAAATTAGAGTTAAATCGTCAAACTGTTTGAGAAATAAAGATGTACACGTCTTAAATTGTAAAAACGGGCGTGTATTCATAGCTCTTGACAAGTTTTGGAACGATTACAGTGTATTTATTAATTCCAAACGCAATTTAACGTATTTGTAAGTATTTTTGATATCAATTCGACGTTCTTGCACCGGCGAATCTAAAGATTTTTGCCAATTTATCCCGGCGCATCCGCTATTTCACAATATTACGATAATATAGTTCTTGCATTTAAAATCAGCTTTATTTCTAAACAGAAACTGTTCCTATGTACTTTATAATGTAAGAGTGTTACTATTTAATGCTACAGAATTAAAAAAAACTTGTTAATCGACTGGAATTAGAGTTAAGTCGTCAAATTTGTAGTGAAATGAAGCTGTAAACGTCTGAAATGGTAAAAACAAGGGTTTATTCATTGTTCTTGGCAAATTTTGAGACGATTATTGTGTATTTATTAATTCCAAACGCAATGGAATCAATTTATCGCTGTTTTAGAAATGAAACGAGCTCTTTTAGACGAAATCTGCTAGTTTTCTTGCCAGGAACTCTTGTTTTGTAACCAATAATGTGAGACTTTTACTATTTAATGCTACAGAATAAAGAAAAGCGGTTAATCGACTGGAATTAGAGTTAAATCGTCAAATTTGTCGTGAAATGAAGCTGTAAACGTCTGAAATGGTAAAAACAAGGGTTTATTTATTGTTCTTGGCAAGTTTTGAGACGATTATAGTGTATTTATTAATTCCAAACGCAATGGAATCAATTTATCGCTGTTTTAGAAATGAAACGAGCTCTTTTAGGCGAAATCTGCTAGCTTTCTTGCCAGGAACTCTCGTTTTGTACCTAGTAATGTGAGACTTTTACTATTTAATGAGACAGGCTAGAGAAAAACCGGCCAATCAACTAAATTAGAGGTAAATCATCAAACTGTTTGAGAAATAAAGATGTACACGTCTTAAATTGTAAAAACGGGCGTGTATTCATTGCTCTTGACAAGTTTTGGAACGATTACAGTGTATTTATTAATTCCAAACGCAATTTAACATATTTGTAAGTATTTTTTATATCAATTCGACGTTCTTGCACCGGCGAATCTAAAGATTTTTGCCAATTTATCCCGGCGCATCCGCCATTTCACAATATTACGATAATATAGTTCTTGCATTTAAAATCAGCTTTATTTCTAAACAAAAACTGTTCCTATGTACTTTATAATGTAAGAGTGTTACTATTTAATGCTACAGGATTAAAAAAACTTGTTAATCGACTGGAATTAGAGTTAAGTCGTCAAATTTGTAGTGAAATAATAATAATAATAATAATAATAAGCTTTATTTCCAACAGGCAAGCCCAAATACAGGAAATTATTAAGTGAGGTACATTTAAAATGTACTTTATACAATTGTGTGAAATTATATATATAATTATATAAATAAAAAAAAAAAAAAAGAAACACTAATGTAAACAGCATGAGTGAGTGACAAAGTAGATTAGTAAGTCCAGCTGCTGAAACCTAACATATCCATCAGTTTGAATCCATGTTCTTTAATGCTATGTTAAAAAGATTCTTAAAATTATCAAAAAATACATCAGCCTCCGAGCAATAGGTATTATAATTATTGCACATTACATAGATTGGACATTTTATATACAGATTTGTGCGAGGTTTTCCACAATAAAAGAGGAGAGAGCTACGCGAGTTAACCCTAGGAACGCGAAAGCTGATACCTGAAAGTATTTGAGGACAATCTACACGACTGTTTAACACATTGTACAAAAATTTTAGTGAGGATATAACTCGTCTGCATTCTAGAGTAGATAACCCATATCTTGATGTTAACACATTATGATCTATACCACGTGCGGGGTAAATACCATCTTCCTTGAACGCTAGGAATTTTAAAAATTTTCGCTGAACTTTCTCAAGTTGGCTACAGTAGGTCTTGTAAATAGGGTACCAGATGAGGGAGGCATATTCTAGTTTCGATCTGACAAATGCAAAATATACGGATTTAAGGCAGTCAGTTTTAGTGAAGTCTCTACAGGTGCGATATATGAAACCCAGGCTTTGATAGGCAGCTGCCGTGACGGAATTTATATGTTCAGAAAAGCACAAACAATTGTCGAATAAAACACCCAAATCTTTACCCGTGGTACACCGCTCAAGGATACGATTATTCATTGTATAGTCGTGAGTTATTAGATTGGTACGTCTTGAATAAGAAATGATGAAGCATTTTCCGATGTTTAGGTCTAATCTATTAAGCGCACACCATTTCACCAGAGAATTCAGATCTTCTTGCAATCGATAGCAATCAAGCCTTGACGATACCTGCGAATAGATTTTAAGGTCGTCAGCAAATAGTAAGTGATTTGACGACAGGATAGAAGAGATGTCATTGATAAACAGAAGAAATAGAAGCGGTCCTAAATTGGTCCCTTGAGGGACACCAGATGTAGGTACTACAATTTTAGATCTTACGTTCCGGAATTCGACTATCTGTGTGCGATTTATTAGGTAAGACTTGAATAAATTGATTAACTTATTGCAGAAGCCAAACGTATGAAGCTTTTCAAGAAGTAGACAGTGGTCAAATGAATCGAAAGCTTTGCTAAAATCCGTGTATACTACGTCTGTTTGACCCTGCGCATGTGCATCCAAGCATTCCGACAGATATTGCGTGATAACGGTAAGGTTAGTTGTAGTAGATCGCCCTCGAATAAATCCATGCTGAGCAGGGGAAATTTGGTGCTGAACTGCATTGTAGATGTACTTATATAGGACCGTTTCGAAAATTTTTGCTACATTTGAAATGATGGCGATAGGTCTGTAGTTACAAACCTTGGACGCATCACCCTTTTTGTGAATCGGGCATATACGAGCTTCTTTCCAGATTCTAGGAAACATTGAACTTTTTAAAATAATATTAAAAAGGATCTTCAAAGGTCTTACAAGGACTGAAGAGCAATCTCTAAGTAAAAAACTTGGAATCTGATCGGTGCCTGCGGATGGTTTACATTTCAACTGCTTGATTCCTGTAAGTATATCCTGATCGCTCATGTGCGGTATATTAATACATTGAGTCTGACGAAAGCATTGAAGTGTAGGTGTTGTGGTAGACTGATGAGAGTCGATATAGACGCTGCCAAAATAATCTGAAAATGCGTTGACAACTTCTTCGGGTCCGTCATGTACATTACCTCCAAGGTCAAATACCAAATTGGGAATGCGAGAGCAGTTTTGTTTGGTATGCATGTAAGACCACAAGTCCTTAGGGTTATCTTTGATGCTCTCTTGGATATTCAATATATATCTGTCGTACAGATCCTTAGATTGGTATTTTACTTGTGACCTTAGGTTGCTAAATCGCATGTAGTCAGATTGATCCTGTGTGCGTTTGAATTTTTTACAAGCTCGGTCTTTTGCACGAATGTTTTTAATGATGATACTGTCGTACCAAGGGGGATAGCTAAACTTGTGTCTTCTGGGTTGAATAATGGGTACTGTTTTATCAAAAACCGAATAGATTTCGTTGTAAAAGTCTTTACATGCTAAGTTTATGTCGCTGTGCTGCTCTAAGAAAGACCAATCCATCTGAGATAACAGCTCATAGAGCAACGGATAGTTGGCTTTTTTGAAGTTGTAATGTTTATAATTTGCGGTGCTCATAAAATTGTTGGCCTTTATAACATGTACCAGAAAGTTAATTAATAGTGGCGGGTGATACAAGTCTTCTCTGACTAGTGGTACAGCCTCTCTTGTAACTGTGCATGCGAAATTAGAAAAAACGAGGTCTAACAAACGGTTGTTACAATTAAGAGTTTCGTTAAATTGAGTAAAATTAAATAAAGACTGATAGTTTTTGATTATAAGGGAATAGCTATTCCTACCAGAAATATCGGCCAGGTAACCAGGAGCATTGAAATCACCCAACAGCAAGACGTGATCGTGATAGAAGTAATCCAGTGACGAAAGAGCATCGAAGAATGATTCGAAATCATTGAGACTAGTCGTGGGTGGTATATAAACTACAAAAACGTAAATGTGAGCAAAGGAACTGACTGATATTTTTGCACCAACTATATCAATACTGGGAACAATGCTATGAACAGATGTTAGATTCAGTTGGTAACTATTGATACTGGTTTTAACGGCTAAAAGAACGCCGCCACCTCTGGTGGCTGAGTGTACCGCAGAGTTTCGATCGCGCCTAAAAATCTGATATTGGTCTGAGAATAGTTCGGAGTCCCCTACGTCACCCGACAGCCAAGTTTCCGCTAATCCAATGATATCATAGTTGTTTAATATTAAGTTGGTGTAAAATTCCAGGGTCTTAGATCTTAATCCACGAACATTCTGGTAGTAAGCGTTGAGATCAGCGTTTGTGTATTTGGGCGTATCTAGTTTAAAGTTCTATTATTATTAGTTGGTGTGTCGGAATTAACTATTTTGGGTGTACCGTTAATGTATCTGATTTTTAAGTGAGTTTCGCCAGCTGACAATCGATCCCTAAGCTTAACCTGAAGATCCTTATAAGGAGAGATTTGAAGAGGAGTACGATCAAAAGATAGGCTAGTCTTAGGAAATTTGGTGTAATTTTTAAGATTGGATGCTTTGCGGATGACGTCATGCACTAAGGATTCAGACTCCAAGGTTACTTTAATTGGTCTAGGAACAGATTTTTTTGGATCAAATTTTCCCAACCTTATCGAACGTGCAACATTGCAGGACGCAGTAGGAAGTAGAAATTTTATCATATCAGAGACAGTAGTGCAGTCCTTTGAACGGCGTTCTTCCCCTGAATTACCAGAAAGCTTCTCATCGATCCCGTAAACGATTAAATTACGACGGCGTACTTGGCGCTCATTCACTTCTTGGCACAGTCGTTCGAGATGCTCATTTCCATCCACAGTCAATACACCACCCGCAGCAGACGCTGTTTCGCCCGCAGTAGACCCGGCTTCCTCTAGTTTCTCAATCCTATTCCTCAATACGGTAACACTGTCTTCGACAGCGGAAATTCTTTCATCTATCTGCCTAAACATGTTATCAAAACATTCATTGATTGTTTGTTTTAACTCGTTTCTCAGATCGGTTATAAATTTGCTAATCTGTTTCTCGATAACCTGCTCGATGGCAGCGATGGATAACGTGCTGGCCGGGCTCGAAGCTGACGTTTCAGGTTTACATTTGTCGCACATCCAGTTGGATAAATTGACAATTTCGGCGGGAGTAACACTTAAGCATTTGACATGTGAAAATTTTTTGCAGGTGTTGCATTTTACATACGGAGTTGTTGGTGTTACGGCACCGTCACACTTAAGACAGTTATTTGTCATGTTTGAAAAGCAAGATTATTTCAAGAGAAAAAAGGAAAGGAGCAAAAAACAGGGACACAGTTTCTTCACACCACGGGGCCCGTCGTGGTGACTTACAATAGAACAAACTATGCACTAGACCTCGGTAAGGATTTACATTAATACACAAAGGACTATGTTCTAGGAGTAATTGACAACTTGAAAGCAGGGAAAAAAACAGAGTTTTTGCGAAGGTTATTGAACTGGTGCGATAGCGCACCGGTGCAAGGTTGTAAAAAAAGAACTTATTGCTACTCTCAGATTTCCGTGAAACTTACAGAGTAGATGGCCAGAGATGCGTATAATTCCCAGACAAAAAATTGTGTTTCTACAGCAGCAAGTACCACTTAATTATAACGAAAATCACTCTCGCACGTGAACGCGTGTCGAACTCGAACTCAATATTTTTTCACTTTTGAAATGAAGCTGTAAACGTCTGAAATGGTAAAAACAAGGGTTTATTCATTGTTCTTGGCAAATTTTGAGACGATTATTGTGTATTTATTAATTCCAAACGCAATGGAATCAATTTATCGCTGTTTTAGAAATGAAACGAGCTCTTTTAGACGAAATCTGCTAGTTTTCTTGCCAGGAACTCTTGTTTTGTAACCAATAATGTGAGACTTTTACTATTTAATGCTACAGAATAAAGAAAAACCGGTTAATCGACTGAAATTAGAGTTAAATCGTCAAATTTGTCGTGAAATGAAGCTGTAAACGTCTGAAATGGTAAAAACAAGGGTTTATTCATTGTTCTTGGCAAGTTTTGAGACGATTATTGTGTATTTATTAATTCCAAACGCAATGAAATCAATTTATCGCTGTTTTAGAAATGAAACGAGCTCTTTTAGACGAAATCTGCTAGTTTTCTTGCCAGGAACTCTTGTTTTGTACCTAATAATGTGAGTCTTTTACTATTTAATGCTACAGAATAAAGAAAAACCGGTAAATCGACTGGAATTAAAGTTAAATCGGCAAATTTGTCGTGAAATGAAGCTGTAAACGTATGAAATGGTAAAAACAGGTGTTTATTCATTGTTCTTGGCAAGTTTTGAGACTATTATAGTGTATTTATTAATTCCAAACGCAATGGAATCAATTTATCATTTATCGCTGTTTTAGAAATGAAACGAGCTCTTTTAGGCGAAATCTGCTAGTTTTCTTGCCAGGAACTCTTGTTTTGTACCTAATAATGTGAGACTTTTACTAATTAATGCTACAGAATAAAGAAAAACCGGTTAAACGACTGGAATTAGAGTTAAATCGTCAAATTTGTCGTGAAATGAAGCTGTAAACGTCTGAAATGGTGAAAACAAGGGTTTATTCATTGTTCTTGGCAAGTTTTGAGACGATTATAGTGTATTTATTAATTCCAAACGCAATGGAATCAATTTATCGCTGTTTTAGAAATGAAACGAGCTCTTTTAGACGAAATCTGCTAGTTTTCTTGCCAGGAACTCTTGTTTTGTAACTAATAATGTGAGACTTTTACTATTTAATGCTACAGAATAAAGAAAAACCGGTTAATCGACTGGAATTAGAGTTAAATCGTCAAATTTGTCGTGAAATGAAGCTGTAAACGTCTGAAATGGTGAAAACAAGGGTTTATTCATTGTTCTTGGCAAGTTTTGAGACGATTATAGTGTATTTATTAATTCCAAACGCAATGGAATCAATTTATCGCTGTTTTAGAAATGAAACGAGCTCTTTTAGACGAAATCTGCTAGTTCTCTTGCCAGGAACTCTTGTTTTGTACCTAGTAATGTGAGACTTTTACTATTTAATAAGACAGGCTAGAGAAAAACCGCCCAATCAACTAAATTAGAGTTAAATCGTCAAACTGTTTGAGAAATAAAGATGTACACGTCTTAAATTGTAAAAACGGGCGTGTATTCATAGCTCTTGACAAGTTTTGGAACGATTACAGTGTATTTATTAATTCCAAATGCAATTTAACGTATTTGTAAGTATTTTTGATATCAATTCGACGTTCTTGCACCGGCGAATCTAAAGATTTTTGCCAATTTATCCCGGCGCATCCGCTATTTCACAATATTACGATAATATAGTTCTTGCATTTAAAATCAGCTTTATTTCTAAACAGAAACTGTTCCTATGTACTTTATAATGTAAGAGTGTTACTATTTAATGCTACAGAATTATAAAAAACTTGTTAATCGACTGGAATTAGAGTTAAGTCGTCAAATTTGTAGTGAAATGAAGCTGTAAACGTCTGAAATGGTAAAAACAAGGGTTTATTCATTGTTCTTGGCAAATTTTGAGACGATTATTGTGTATTTATTAATTCCAAACGCAATGGAATCAATTTATCGCTGTTTTAGAAATGAAACGAGCTCTTTTAGACAAAATCTGCTAGTTTTCTTGCCAGGAACTCTTGTTTTGTACCTAGTAATGTGAAACTTTTACTATTTAATAAGACAGGCTAGAGAAAAACCGCCCAATCAACTAAATTAGAGGTAAATCGTCAAACTGTTTGAGAAATAAAGATGTACACGTCTTAAATTGTAAAAACGGGCGTGTATTCATTGCTCTTGACATGTTTTGGAACGATTACAGTGTATTTATTAATTCCAAACTCAATTTAACGTATTTGTAAGTATTTTTGATATCAATTCGACGTTCTTGCACCGGCGAATCTAAAGATTTTTGACAATTTATCCCGGCGCATCCGCCATTTCACAATATTACGATAATATAGTTCTTGCATTTAAAATCAGCTTTATTTCTAAACAGAAACTGTTCCTATGTACTTTATAATGTAAGAGTGTTACTATTTAATGCTACAGAATTAAAAAAACTTGTTAATCGACTGGAATTAGAGTTAAGTCGTCAAATTTGTAGTGAAATGAAGCTGTAAACGTCTGAAATGGTAAAAACAAGGGTTTATTCATTGTTCTTGGCAAATTTTGAGACGATTATTGTGTATTTATTAATTCCAAACGCAATGGAATCAATTTATCGCAGTTTTAGAAATGAAACGAGCTCTTTTAGACGAAATCTGCTAGTTTTCTTGCCAGGAACTCTTGTTTTGTACCTAATAATGTGAGACTTTTACTATTTAATGCTACAGAATAAAGAAAAACCGGTAAATCGACTGGAATTAAAGTTAAATCGTCAAATTTGTCGTGAAATGAAGCTGTAAACGTCTGAAATGGTAAAAACAAGGGTTTATTCATTGTTCTTGGCAAGTTTTGAGACGATTATAGTGTATTTATTAATTCCAAACGCAATGGAATCAATTTATCGCTGTTTTAGAAATAAAACGAGCTCTTTTAGGCGAAATCTGCTAGTTTTCTTGCCAGGAACTCTTGTTTTGTACCTAGTAATGTGAGACTTTTACTATTTAATGAGACAGGCTAGAGAAAAACCGGCCAATCAACTAAATTAGAGGTAAATCGTCAAACTGTTTGAGAAATAAAGATGTACACGTCTTAAATTGTAAAAACGGGCGTGTATTCATTGCTCTTGACATGTTTTGGAACGATTACAGTGTATTTATTAATTCCAAACTCAATTTAACGTATTTGTAAGTATTTTTGATATCAATTCGACGTTCTTGCACCGGCGAATCTAAAGATTTTTGACAATTTATCCCGGCGCATCCGCCATTTCACAATATTACGATAATATAGTTCTTGCATTTAAAATCAGCTTTATTTCTAAACAGAAACTGTTCCTATGTACTTTATAATGTAAGAGTGTTACTATTTAATGCTACAGAATTAAAAAAACTTGTTAATCGACTGGAATTAGAGTTAAGTCGTCAAATTTGTAGTGAAATGAAGCTGTAAACGTCTGAAATGGTAAAAACAAGGGTTTATTCATTGTTCTTGGCAAATTTTGAGACGATTATTGTGTATTTATTAATTCCAAACGCAATGGAATCAATTTATCGCTGTTTTAGAAATGAAACGAGCTCTTTTAGACGAAATCTGCTAGTTTTCTTGCAGGAACTCTTGTTTTGTAACCAATAATGTGAGACTTTTACTATTTAATGCTACAGAATAAAGAAAAACCGGTTAATCGACTGGAATTAGAGTTAAATCGTCAAATTTGTCGTGAAATGAAGCTGTAAACGTCTGAAATGGTAAAAACAAGGGTTTATTTATTGTTCTTGCCAAGTTTTGAGACGATTATAGTGTATTTTTTAATTCCAAACGCAATGGAATCAACTTATCGCTGTTTTAGAAATGAAACGAGCTCTTTTAGACGAAATCTGCTAGTTTTCTTGCCAGGAACTCTTGCTTTGTACCCAATAATATGAGACTTTTACTACTTAATGCTACAGAATAAAGAAAAACCTGTTAATCGACTGGAATTAGAGTTAAATCGTTAAATTTGTCGTGAAATGAAGTTGTAAACGTCTGAAATGGTAAAAACAGGGGTTTATTCATTTTTCTTGGCAAGTTTTGAGACGATTATAGTGTATTTATTAATTCCAAACGCAATGGAATCAATTTATCGCTGTTTTAGAAATGAAACGAGCTCTTTTAGACGAAATCTGCTAGTTTTCTTGCCAGGAACTCTTGTTTTGTACCTAATAATGTGAGACTTTCACTATTTAATGCTACAGAATAAAGAAAAACCGGTAAATCGACTGGAATTAAAGTTAAATCGTCAAATTTGTCGTGAAATGAAGATGTAAACGTCTGAAATGGTAAAAACAAGGGTTTATTCATTGTTCTTGGCAAGTTTTGAGACGATTATAGTGTATTTATTAATTCCAAACGCAATGGAATCAATTTATCGCTGTTTTAGAAATGACACGAGCTCTTCTAGGCGAAATCTGCTAGTTTTCTTGCCAGGAACTCTTGTTTTGTACCTAATAATGTGAGGCTTTTACTATTTAATGCTACAGAATAAAGAAAAACCGGTTAATCGACTGGAATTAGAGTTAAATCGTCAAATTTGTCGTGAAATGAAGCTGTAAACGTCTGAAATGGTAAAAACAAGGGTTTATTCATTGTTCTTGGCAAGTTTTGAGACGATTATAGTGTATTTATTAATTCCAAACGCAATGGAATCAATTTATCGCTGTTTTAGAAATGAAACGAGCTCTTTTAGACGAAATCTGCTAGTTTTCTTGCCGGAACTCTTGTTTTGTAACTAATAATGTGAGACTTTTACTACTTAATGCTACAGAATAAAGAAAAATATGTTAATCGACTGAAATTAGGGTTAAATCGTTAAATTTGTCGTGAAATGAAGTGGTAAGCGTCTGAAATGGTAAAAACAGGGGTTTATTCATTGTTCTTGGCAAGTTTTGAGACGATTATAGTGTATTTATTAATTCCAAACGCAATGGAATCAATTTATCGCTGTTTTAGAAATGAAACGAGCTCTTTTAGACGAAATCTGCTAGTTTTCTTGCCAGGAACTCTTGTTTTGTACCTAATAACGTGAGACTTTTACTATTTAATGCTACAGAATAAAGAAAAACCGGTAAATCGACTGGAATTAAAGTTAAATCGTCAAATTTGACGTGAAATGAAGCTGTAAACGTCTGAAATGATAAAAACAGGGGTTTATTCACTGTTCTTGGCAAGTTTTGAGACGATTATAGTGTATTTATTAATTCCAAACGCAATGGAATCAATTTATCGCTGTTTTAGAAATGAAACGAGTTCTTTTAGGCGAATTCTGCTAGTTTTCTTGCCAGGAACTCTTGTTTTGTACCTAGTAATGTGAGACTTTTACTATTTAATGAGACAGGCTAGAGAAAAAAAGCCAATCAACTAAATTAGAGGTAAATCGTCAAACTGTTTGAGAAATAAAGATTTACACGTCTTAAATTGTAAAAACGGGCGTGTATTTATTGCTCTTGACAAGTTTTGGAACGATTACAGTGTATTTATTAATTCTAAACGCAATTTAACGTATTTGTAAGTATTTTTGATATCAATTCGACGTTCTTGCACCGGCGAATCTAAAGATTTTTGCCAATTTATCCCGGCGCATCCGCCATTTCACAATATTACGATAATATAGTTCTTGCATTTAAAATCAGCTTTATCTCTAAACAGAAACTGTTCCTATGTACTTTATAATGTAAGAGTGTTACTATTTAATGCTACAGAATTAAAAAAAAACTGTTAATCGACTGGAATTAGAGATAAGTCGTCAAATTTGTAGTGAAATGAAGCTGTAAACGTCTGAAATGGTAAAAACAAGGGTTTATTCATTGTTCTTGGCAAGTTTTGAGACGATTATTGTGTATCTATTAATTCCAAACGCAATGGAATCAATTTATCGCTGTTTTAGAAATGAAACGAGCTCTTTTAGACGAAATCTGCAGGAACTCTTGTTTTGTACCTAATAATGTGAGACTTTTACTATTTAATGCTACAGAATAAAGAAAAACCGGTTAATCGACTGGAATTAAAGTTAAATCGTCAAATTTGACGTGAAATGAAGCTGTAAACGTCTGAAATGATAAAAACAGGGGTTTATTCACCGTTCTTGGCAAGTTTTGAGACGATTATAGTGTATTTATTAATTCCAAACGCAATGGAATCAATTTATCGCTGTTTTAGAAATGAAACGAGCTCTTTTAGACGAAATCTGCTAGTTTTCTTGCCAGGAACTCTTGTTTTGTACCTAATAATGTGAGACTTTCTACTTAATGCTACAGAATAAAGAAAAACCTGTTAATCGACTGAAATTAGAGTTAAATCGTCAAATTTTTCGTGAAATGAAGTTGTAAACGTCTGAAATGGTAAAAACAGGGGTTTATTCATTGTTCTTGGCAAGTTTTGAGACGATTATAGTGTATTTAATTAATTCCAAACGCAATGGAATCAATTTATCGCTGTTTTAGAAATTAAACGAGCTCTTTTAGACGAAATCTGCTAGTTTTCTTGCCAGGAACTCTTGTTTTGTACCTAATAGTGTGAGACTTTTACTACTTAATGCTACAGAATAAAGAAAAACCGGTAAATCGACTGGAATTAGAGTTAAATCGTCAAATTTGACGTGAAGTGAAGCTGTAAACGTCTGAAATGATAAAAACAGGGGTTTATTCACTGTTCTTGGCAAGTTTTGAGACGATTATAGTGTATTTATTAATTCCAAACGCAATGGAATCAATTTATCGCTGCTTTAGAAATGAAACGAGTTCTTTTAGGCGAAATCTGCTAGTTTTCTTGCCAGGAACACTTGTTTTGTACCTAGTAATGTGAGACTTTTACTATTTAATGAGACAGGCTAGAGAAAAACCGGCCAATCAACTAAATTAGAGGTAAATCGTCAAACTGTTTGAGAAATAAAGATGTACACGTCTTAAATTGTAAAAACGGGCGTGTATTCATTGCTCTTGACAAGTTTTGGAACGATTACAGTGTATTTATTAATTCCAAACGCAATTTAACGTATTTGTAAGTATTTTTGATATCAATTCGACGTTCTTGCACCGGCGAATCTAAAGATTTTTGCCAATTTATCCCGGCGCATCCGCCATTTCACAATATTACGATAATATAGTTCTTGCATTTAAAATCAGCTTTATTTCTAAACAGAAACTGTTCCTATGTACTTTATAATGTAAGAGTGTTACTATCTAATGCTACAGAATTTAAAAAAAAACTGTTAATCGACTCGAATTAGAGTTAAGTCGTCAAATTTGTAGTGAAATGAAGCTGTAAACGTCTGAAATGGTAAAAACAAGGGTTTATTCATTGTTCTTGGCAAGTTTTGAGACGATTACTGTGTATGAATTAATTCCAAACGCAATGGAATCAATTTATCGCTGTTTTAGAAATGAAACGAGCTCTTTTAGAAGAAATCTGCTAGTTTTCTTGCCAGAAACTCTTGTTTTGTACCTAATAATGTGAGACTTTTACTACTTAATGCTACAGAATAAAGAAAAACCTGTTAATCGACTGTAATTAGAGTTAAATCGTTAAATTTGTCGTGAAATGAAGTTGTAAACGTCTGAAATGGTAAAAACAGGGGTTTATTCATTGTTCTTGGCAAGTTTTGAGACGATTATAGTGTATTTATTAATTCCAAACGCAATGGAATCAATTTATCGCTGTTTTAGAAATGAAACGAGCTCTTTTAGACGAAATCTGCTAGTTTTCTTGCCAGGAACTCTTGTTTTGTACCTAATAGTGTGAGACTTTTACTACTTAATGCTACAGAATAAAGAAAAACCGGTAAATCGACTGGAATTAGAGTTAAATCGTCAAATTTGACGTGAAGCGAAGCTGTAAACGTCTGAAATGATAAAAACAGGGGTTTATTCACTGTTCTTGGCAAGTTTTGAGACGATTATAGTGTATTTATTAATTCCAAAAGCAATGGAATCAATTTATCGCTGTTTTAGAAATGAAACGAGTTATTTTAGGCGAAATCTGCTAGTTTTCTTGCCAGGAACTCTTGTTTTGTACCTAGTAATGTGAGACTTTTACTATTTAATGAGACAGGCTAGAGAAAAACCGGCCAATCAACTAAATTAGAGGTAAATCGTCAAACGGTTTAAGAAATAAAGATGTACACGTCTTAAATTGTAAAAACGGGCGTGTATTCATTGCTCTTGACAAGTTTTGGAACGATTACAGTGTATTTATTAATTCCAAACGCAATTTAACGTATTTGTAAGTATTTTTGATATCAATTCGACGTTCTTGCACCGGCGAATCTAAAGATTTTTGCCAATTTATCCCGGCGCATCCGCCATTTCACAATATTACGATAATATAGTTCTTGCATTTAAAATCAGCTTTATTTCTAAACAGAAACTGTTCCTATGTACTTTATAATGTAAGAGTGTTACTATCTAATGCTACAGAATTAAAAAAAACCTGTTAATCGACTGGAATTAGAGTTAAGTCGTCAAATTTATAGTGAAATGAAGCTGTAAACGTCTGAAATGGTAAAAACAAGGGTTTATTCATTGTTCTTGGCAAGTTTTGAGACGATTATTGTGTATTTATTAATTCCAAACGCAATGGAATCAATTTATCGCTGTTTTAGAAATGAAACGAGCTCTTTTAGAAGAAATCTGCTAGTTTTCTTGCCAGGAACTCTTGTTTTGTACCTAATAATGTGAGACTTTTACTACTTAATGCTACAGAATAAAGAAAAACCTGTTAATCGACTGGAATTAGGGTTAAATCGTTAAATTTGTCGTGAAATGAAGTTGTAAACGTCTGAAATGGTAAAAGCAGGGGTTTATTCATTGTTCTTGGCAAGTTTTGAGACGATTATAGTGTATTTAATAATTCCAAACGCAATGGAATCAATTTATCGCTGTTTTAGAAATGAAACGAGCTCTTTTAGACAAAATCTGCTAGTTTTCTCGCCAGGAACTCTTGTTTTGTACCTAATAATGTGAGACTTTTACTATTTCATGCTACAGAATAAAGAAAAACCGGTTAATCGACTGGAATTAGAGTTAAATCGTCAAATTTGTCGTGAAATGAAGCTGTAAACGTGTGAAATGGTAAAAACAAGTGTTTATTCATTGTTCTTGGCAAGTTTTGAGACGATTATAGTGTATTTATTAATTCCAAACGCAATGGAATCAATTTATCGCTGTTTTAGAAATGAAACCAGCTCTTTTAGGCGAAATCTGCTAGTTTTCTTGCCAGGAACTCTTGTTTTGTACCTAGTAATGTGAGACTTTTACTATTTAATGAGACAGGCTAGAGAAAAACCAGCCAATCAACTAAATTAGAGGTAAATCGTCAAACTGTTTGAGAAATAAAGATGTACACGTCTTAAATTGTAAAAACGGGCGTGTATTCATTGCTCTTGACAAGTTTTGGAACGATTACAGTGTATTTATTAATTCCAAACGCAATTTAACGTATTTGTAAGTATTTTTGATATCAATTCGACGTTCTTGCACCGGCGAATCTAAAGATTTTTGCCAATTTATCCCGGCGCATCCGCCATTTCACAATATTACGATAATATAGTTCTTGCATTTAAAATCAGCCTTATTTCTAAACAGAAACTGTTCCTATGTACTTTATAATGTAAGAGTGTTACTATTTAATGCTACAGAATTAAAAAAAACCTGTTAATCGACTGGAATTAAAGTTAAATCGTCAAATTTGACGTGAAATGAAGCTGTAAACGTCTGAAATGATAAAAACAGGGGTTTATTCACTGTTCTTGGCAAGTTTTGAGACGATTATAGTGTATTTATTAATTCCAAACGCAATGGAATCAATTTATCGCTGTTTTAGAAATGAAACGAGTTCTTTTAGGCGAAATCTGCTAGTTTTCTTGCCAGGAACTCTTGTTTTGTACCTAGTAATGTGAGACTTTTACTATTTAATGAGACAGGCTAGAGAAAAAAAGGCCAATCAACTAAATTAGAGGTAAATCGTCAAACTGTTTGAGAAATAAAGATTTACACGTCTTAAATTGTAAAAACGGGCGTGTATTCATTGCTCTTGACAAGTTTTGGAACGATTACAGTGTATTTATTAATTCCAAACGCAATTTAACGTATTTGTAAGTATTTTTGATATCAATTCGACGTTCTTGCACCGGCGAATCTAAAGATTTTGGCCAATTTATCCCGGCGCATCCGCCATTTCACAATATTACGATAATATAGTTCTTGCATTTAAAATCAGCTTTATTTCTAAACAGAAACTGTTCCTATGTACTTTATAATGTAAGAGTGTTACTATTTAATGCTACAGAATTAAAAAAAAACCTGTTAATCGACTGGAATTAGAGTTAAGTCGTCAAATTTGTAGTGAAATGAAGCTGTAAACGTCTGAAATGGTAAAAACAAGGGTTTATTCATTGTTCTTGGCAAGTTTTGAGACGATTATTGTGTATTTATTAATTCCAAACGCAATGGAATCAATTTATCGCTGTTTTAGAAATGAAACGAGCTCTTTTAGAAGAAATCTGCAAATTTTCTTGCCAGGAACTCTTGTTTTGTACCTAATAATGTGAGACTTTTACTACTTAATGCTACAGAATAAAGAAAAACCTGTTAATCGACTGGAATTAGAGTTAAATCGTTAAATTTATCGTGAAATGAAGTTGTAAACGTCTGAAATGGTAAAAACAGGGGTTTATTCATTGTTCTTGGCAAGTTTTGAGACGATTATAGTGTATTTATTAATTCCAAACGCAATGGAATCAATTTATCGCTGTTTTAGAAATGAAACGAGCTCTTTTAGACGAAATCTGCTAGTTTTTTTGCCAGGAACTCTTGTTTTGTACCTAATAATGTGAGACTTTTACTATTTAATGCTACAGAATAAAGAAAAACCGGTAAATCGACTGGAATTAAAGTTAAATCGGCAAATTTGTCGTGAAATGAAGCTGTAAACGTCTGAAATGGTAAAAACAAGGGTTTATTCATTGTTCTTGGCAAGTTTTGAGACGATTATAGTGTATTTATTAATTCCAAACGCAATGGAATCAATTTATCGCTGTTTAAGAAATGAAACGAGCTCTTTTAGGCGAAATCTGCTAGTTTTCTTGCCAGGAACTCTTGTTTTGTACCTAATAATGTGAGACTTTTACTACTTAATGCTACAGAATAAAGAAAAACCTGTTAATCGACTGTAATTACAGTTAAATCGTTAAATTTGTCGTGAAATGAAGTTGTAAACGTCTGAAATGGTAAAAACAGGGGTTTATTCATTGTTCTTGGCAAGTTTTGAGACGATTATAGTGTATTTATTAATTCCAAACGCAATGGAATCAATTTATCGCTGTTTTAGAAATGAAACGAGCTCTTTTAGACGAAATCTGCTAGTTTTCTTGCCAGGAACTCTTGTTTTGTACCTAATAATGTGAGACTTTTACTATTTAATGCTACAGAATAAAGAAAAACCGGTAAATCGACTGGAATTAAAGTTAAATCGGCAAATTTGTCGTGAAATGAAGCTGTAAACGTCTGAAATGGTAAAAACAAGGGTTTATTCATTGTTCTTGGCAAGTTTTGAGACGATTATAGTGCATTTATTAATTCGAAACGCAATGGAATCAATTTATCGCTGTTTTAGAAATGAAACGAGCTCTTTTAGGCGAAATCTGCTAGTTTTCTTGCCAGGAACTCTTGTTTTGTACCTAATAATGTGAGACTTTTACTATTTAATGCTACAGAATAAAGAAAAACCGGTTAATCGACTGGAATTAGAGTTAAATCGTCAAATTTGTCGTGAAATGAAGCTGTAAACGTGTGAAATGGTAAAAACAGGTGTTTATTCATTGTTCTTGGCAAGTTTTGAGACGATTATAGTGTATTTATTAATTCCAAACGCAATGGAATCAATTTATCGCTGTTTTAGAAATGAAACGAGCTTTTTTAGGCGAAATCTGCTAGTTTTCTTGCCAGGAACTCTTGTTTTGTACCTAGTAATGTGAGACTTTTACTATTTAATGAGACAGGCTAGAGAAAAACCGGGAAATCAACTCAATTAGAGGTAAATCGTCAAACTGTTTGAAAAATAAAGATGAACACGTCTTAAATTGTAAAAACGGGCGTGTATTCATTGCTCTTGACAAGTTTTGGAACGATTACAGTGTATTTATTAATTCCAAACGCAATTTAACGTATTTGTAAGTATTTTTGATATCAATTCGACGTTCTTGCACCGGCGAATCTAAAGATTTTTGCCAATTTATCCCGGCGCATCCGCCATTTCACAATATTACGATAATATAGTTCTTGCATTTAAAATCAGCTTTATTTCTAAACAGAAACTGTTCCTATGTACTTTATAATGTAAGAGTGTTACTATTTAATGCTACAGAATTTAAAAAAACCTGTTAATCGACTGGAATTAGAGTTAAGTCGTCAAATTTGTAGTGAAATGAAGCTGTAAACGTCTGAAATGGTAAAAACAAGGGTTTATTCATTGTTCTTGGCAAGTTTTGAGACGATTATTGTGTATTTATTAATTCCAAACGCAATGGAATCAATTTATCGCTGTTTTAGAAATGAAACGAGCTCTTTTAGAAGAAATCTGCAAATTTTCTTGCCAGGAACTCTTGTTTTGTACCTAATAATGTGAGACTTTTACTACTTAATGCTACAGAATAAAGAAAAACCTGTTAATCGACTGGAATTAGAGTTAAATCGTTAAATTTATCGTGAAATGAAGTTGTAAACGTCTGAAATGGTAAAAACAGGGGTTTATTCATTGTTCTTGGCAAGTTTTGAGACGATTATAGTGTATTTATTAATTCCAAACGCAATGGAATCAATTTATCGCTGTTTTAGAAATGAAACGAGCTCTTTTAGACGAAATCTGCTAGTTTTCTTGCCAGAAACTCTTGTTTTGTACCTAATAATGTGAGACTTTTACTATTTAATGCTACAGAATAAAGAAAAACCGGTAAATCGACTGAAATTAAAGTTAAATCGTCAAATTTGTCGTGAAATGAAGCTGTAAACGTCTGAAATGATAAAAACAGGGGTTTATTCATTGTTCTTGGCAAGTTTTGAGACGATTATAGTGTATTTATTAATTCCAAACGCAATGGAATCAATTTATCGCTGTTTTAGAAATGAAACGAGTTCTTTTAGGCGAAATCTGCTAGTTTTTTTGCCAGGAACTCTTGTTTTGTACCTAGTAATGTGAGACTTTTACTATTTAATGAGACAGGCTAGAGAAAAAAAGCCAATCAACTAAATTAGAGGTAAATCGTCAAACTGTTTGAGAAATAAAGATTTACACGTCTTAAATTGTAAAAACGGGCGTGTATTTATTGCTCTTGACAAGTTTTGGAACGATTACAGTGTATTTATTAATTCCAAACGCAATTTAACGTATTTGTAAGTATTTTTGATATCAATTCGACGTTCTTGCACCGGCGAATCTAAAAATTTTTGCCAATTTATCCCGGCGCATCCGCCATTTCACAATATTACGATAATATAGTTCTTGCATTTAAAATCAGCTTTATTTCTAAACAGAAACTGTTCCTATGTACTTTATAATGTAAGAGTGTTACTATTTAATGCTACAGAATTAAAAAAAAACCTGTTAATCGACTGGAATTAGAGTTAAGTCGTCAAATTTGTAGTGAAATGAAGCTGTAAACGTCTGAAATGGTAAAAACAAGGGTTTATTCATTGTTCTTGGCAAGTTTTGAGACGATTATTGTGTATTTATTAATTCCAAACGCAATGGAATCAATTTATCGCTGTTTTAGAAATGAAACGAGCTCTTTTAGACGAAATCTGCAGGAACTCTTGTTTTGTACCTAATAATGTGAGACTTTTACTATTTAATGCTACAGAGTAAAGAAAAACCGGTTAATCGACTGGAATTAAAGTTAAATCGTCAAATTTGACGTGAAATGAAGCTGTAAACGTCTGAAATGATAAAAACAGGGGTTTATTCACCGTTCTTGGCAAGTTTTGAGACTATTATAGTGTATTTATTAATTCCAAACGCAATGGAATCAATTTATCGCTGTTTTAGAAATGAAACGAGCTCTTTTAGACGAAATCTACTAGTTTTCTTGCCAGGAACTCTTGTTTTGTACCTAATAATGTGAGACTTTCTACTTAATGCTACAGAATAAAGAAAAACCTGTTAATCGACTGGAATTAGAGTTAAATCGTCAAATTTTTCGTGAAATGAAGTTGTAAACGTCTGAAATGGTAAAAACAGGGGTTTATTCATTGTTCTTGGCAAGTTTTGAGACGATTATAGTGTATTTAATTAATTCCAAACGCAATGGAATCAATTTATCGCTGTTTTAGAAATGAAACGAGCTCTTTTAGACGAAATCTGCTAGTTCTCTTGCCAGGAACTCTTGTTTTGTATATAATAGTGTGAGACTTTTACTACTTAATGCTACAGAATAAAGAAAAACCGGTAAATCGACTGGAATTAGAGTTAAATCGTCAAATTTGACGTGAAGTGAAGCTGTAAACGTCTGAAATGATAAAAACAGGGGTTTATTCACTGTTCTTGGCAAGTTTTGAGACGATTATAGTGTATTTATTAATTCCAAACGCAATGGAATCAATTTATCGCTGCTTTAGAAATGAAACGAGTTCTTTTAGGCGAAATCTGCTAGTTTTCTTGCCAGGAACTCTTGTTTTGTACCTAGTAATGTGAGACTTTTACTATTTAATGAGACAGGCTAGAGAAAAACCGGCCAATCAACTAAATTAGAGGTAAATCGTCAAACTGTTTGAGAAATAAAGATGTACACGTCTTAAATTGTAAAAACGGGCGTGTATTCATTGCTCTTGACAAGTTTTGGAACGATTACAGTGTATTTATTAATTCCAAACGCAATTTAACGTATTTGTAAGTATTTTTGATATCAATTCGACGTTCTTGCACCGGCGAATCTAAAGATTTTTGCCAATTTATCCCGGCGCATCCGCCATTTCACAATATTACGATAATATAGTTCTTGCATTTCAAATCAGCTTTATTTCTAAACAGAAACTGTTCCTATGTACTTTATAATGTAAGAGTGTTACTATTTAATGCTACAGAATTAAAAAAACCTGTTAATCGACTGGAATTAGAGTTAAATCGTCAAATTTGTCGTGAAATGAAACTGTACAAGTCTGGAATGATAAAAACAGGGGCTTATTCATTGTTCTTGGCAAGTTTTGAGACGATTATAGTGTATTTATTAATTCCAAACGCAATGGAATCAATTTATCGCTGTTTTAGAAATGAAACGAGCTCTTTTAGAAGAAATCTGCTAGTTTTCTTGCCAGGAACTCTTGTTTTGTACCTAATAATGTGAGACTTTTACTACTTAATGCTACAGAATAAAGAAAAACCTGTTAATCGACTGGAATTAGAGTTAAGTCGTCAAATTTGTAGTGAAATGAAGCTGTAAACGTCTGAAATGGTAAAAACAAGGGTTTATTCATTGTTCTTGGCAAGTTTTGAGACGATTATAGTGTATTTATTAATTCCAAACGCAATGGAATCAACTTATCGCTGTTTTAGAAATGAAACGAGCTCTTTTAGACGAAATCTGCTAGTTTTCTTGCCAGGAACTCTTGTTTTGTACCTAATAATGTGAGACTTTTACTATTTAATGCTACAGAATAAAGAAAAACCGGTAAATCGACTGGAATTAAAGTTAAATCGGCAAATTTGTCGTGAAATGAAGCTGTAAACGTCTGAAATGGTAAAAACAAGGGTTTATTCATTGTTCTTGGCAAGTTTTGAGACGATTATAGTGCATTTATTAATTCGAAACGCAATAGAATCAATTTATCGCTGTTTTAGAAATGAAACGAGCTCTTTTAGGCGAAATCTGCTAGTTTTCTTGCCAGGAACTCTTGTTTTGTACCTAATAATATGAGACTTTTACTATTTAATGCTACAGAATAAAGAAAAACCGGTAAATCGACTGGAATTAGAGTTAAATTGTCAAATTTGTCGTGAAATGAAGCTGTAAACGTGTGAAATGGTAAAAACAGGTGTTTATTCATTGTTCTTGGCAAGTTTTGAGACGATTATAGTGTATTTATTAATTCCAAACGCAATGGAATCAATTTATCGCTGTTTTAGAAATGAAACGAGCTCTTTTAGACGAAATCTGCTAGTTTTCTTGCCAGGAACTCTTGTTTTGTACCTAGTAATGTGAGACTTTTACTATTTAATGAGACAGGCTAGAGAAAAACCGCCCAATCAACTAAATTAGCGGTAAATCGTCAAACTGTTTGAGAAATAAAGATGTACACGTCTTAAATTGTAAAAACGGGCGTGTATTCATAGCTCTTGACAAGTTTTGGAACGATTACAGTGTATTTATTAATTCCAAACGCAATTTAACGTATTTGTAAGTATTTTTGATATCAATTCGACGTTCTTGCACCGGCGAATCTAAAGATTTTTGCCAATTTATCCCGGCGCATCCGCCATTTCACAATATTACGATAATATAGTTCTTGCATTTAAAATCAGCTTTATTTATAAACAGAAACTGTTCCTATGAACTTTATAATGTAAGAGTGTTACTATTTAATGCTACAGAATTAAAAAAAACCTGTTAATCGACTGGAATTAGAGTTAAGTCGTCAAATTTGTAGTGAAATGAAGCTGTAAACGTCTGAAATGGTAAAAACAAGGGTTTATTCATTGTTCTTGGCAAGTTTTGAGACGATTATTGTGTATTTATTAATTCCAAACGCAATGGAATCAATTTATCGCTGTTTTAGAAATGAAACGAGCTCTTTTAGAAGAAATCTGCTAGTTTTCTTGCCAGGAACTCTTGTTTTGTACCTAATAATGTGAGACTTTTACTACTTAATGCTACAGAATAAAGAAAAACCTGTTAATCGACTGGAATTAGAGTTAAATCGTTAAATTTGTCGTGAAATGAAGTTGTAAACGTCTGAAATGGTAAAAACAAGGGTTTATTCATTGTTCTTGGCAAGTTTTGAGACGATTATAGTGCATTTATTAATTCGAAACGCAATAGAATCAATTTATCGCTGTTTTAGAAATGAAACGAGCTCTTTTAGGCGAAATCTGCTAGTTTTCTTGCCAGGAACTCTTGTTTTGTACCTAATAATGTGAGACTTTTACTACTTAATGCTACAGAATAAAGAAAAACCTGTTAATCGACTGGAATTAGAGTTAAATCGTTAAATTTGTCGTGAAATGAAGTTGTAAACGTCTGAAATGGTAAAAACAAGGGTTTATTCATTGTTCTTGGCAAGTTTTGAGACGATTATAGTGCATTTATTAATTCGAAACGCAATGGAATCAATTTATCGCTGTTTTAGAAATGAAACGAGCTCTTTTAGACGAAATCTGCTAGTTTTCTTGCCAGGAACTCTTGTTTTGTACCTAATAATGTGAGACTTTTACTATTTAATGCTACAGAATAAAGAAAAACCGGTAAATCGACTGGAATTAAAGTTAAATCGGCAAATTTGTCGTGAAATGAAGCTGTAAACGTCTGAAATGGTAAAAACAAGGGTTTATTCATTGTTCTTGGCAAGTTTTGAGACGATTATAGTGCATTTATTAATTCGAAACGCAATAGAATCAATTTATCGCTGTTTTAGAAATGAAACGAGCTCTTTTAGGCGAAATCTGCTAGTTTTCTTGCCAGGAACTCTTGTTTTGTACCTAATAATGTGAGACTTTTACTATTTAATGCTACAGAATAAAGAAAAACCGGTTAATCGACTGGAATTAGAGTTAAATTGTCAAATTTGTCGTGAAATGAAGCTGTAAACGTGTGAAATGGTAAAAACAGGTGTTTATTCATTGTTCTTGGCAAGTTTTGAGACGATTATAGTGTATTTATTAATTCCAAACGCAATGGAATCAATTTATCGCTGTTTTAGAAATGAAAGGAGCTCTTTTAGGCGAAATCTGCTAGTTTTCTTGCCAGGAACTCTTGTTTTGTACCTAGTAATGTGAGACTTTTACTATTTAATGAGACAGGCTAGAGAAAAACCGGCCAATCAACTCAATTAGAGGTAAATCGTCAAACTGTTTGAGAAATAAAGATGTACACGTCTTAAATTGTAAAAACGGGCGTGTATTCATTGCTCTTGACAAGTTTTGGAACGATTACAGTGTATTTATTAATTCCAAACGCAATTTAACGTATTTGTAAGTATTTTTGATATCAATTCGACGTTCTTGCACCGGCGAATCTAAAGATTTTTGCCAATTTATCCCGGCGCATCCGCCATTTCACAATATTACGATAATATAGTTCTTGCATTTAAAATCAGCTTTATTTCTAAACAGAAACTGTTCCTATGAACTTTATAATGTAAGAGTGTTACTATTTAATGCTACAGAATTAAAAAAAACCTGTTAATCGACTGGAATTAGAGTTAAGTCGTCAAATTTGTAGTGAAATGAAGCTGTAAACGTCTGAAATGGTAAAAACAAGGGTTTATTCATTGTTCTTGGCAAGTTTTGAGACGATTATTGTGTATTTATTAATTCCAAACGCAATGGAATCAATTTATCGCTGTTTTAGAAATGAAACGAGCTCTTTTAGAAGAAATCTGCTAGTTTTCTTGCCAGGAACTCTTGTTTTGTACCTAATAATGTGAGACTTTTACTACTTAATGCTACAGAATAAAGAAAAACCTGTTAATCGACTGGAATTAGAGTTAAATCGTTAAATTTGTCGTGAAATGAAGTTGTAAACGTCTGAAATGGTAAAAACAAGGGTTTATTCATTGTTCTTGGCAAGTTTTGAGACGATTATAGTGCATTTATTAATTCGAAACGCAATAGAATCAATTTATCGCTGTTTTAGAAATGAAACGAGCTCTTTTAGGCGAAATCTGCTAGTTTTCTTGCCAGGAACTCTTGTTTTGTACCTAATAATGTGAGACTTTTACTACTTAATGCTACAGAATAAAGAAAAACCTGTTAATCGACTGGAATTAGAGTTAAATCGTTAAATTTGTCGTGAAATGAAGCTGTAAACGTCTGAAATGGTAAAAACAAGGGTTTATTCATTGTTCTTGGCAAGTTTTGAGACGATTATAGTGCATTTATTAATTCGAAACGCAATGGAATCAATTTATCGCTGTTTTAGAAATGAAACGAGCTCTTTTAGACGAAATCTGCTAGTTTTCTTGCCAGGAACTCTTGTTTTGTACCTAATAATGTGAGACTTTTACTATTTAATGCTACAGAATAAAGAAAAACCGGTAAATCGACTGGAATTAAAGTTAAATCGGCAAATTTGTCGTGAAATGAAGCTGTAAACGTCTGAAATGGTAAAAACAAGGGTTTATTCATTGTTCTTGGCAAGTTTTGAGACGATTATAGTGCATTTATTAATTCGAAACGCAATAGAATCAATTTATCGCTGTTTTAGAAATGAAACGAGCTCTTTTAGGCGAAATCTGCTAGTTTTCTTGCCAGGAACTCTTGTTTTGTACCTAATAATGTGAGACTTTTACTATTTAATGCTACAGAATAAAGAAAAACCGGTTAATCGACTGGAATTAGAGTTAAATTGTCAAATTTGTCGTGAAATGAAGCTGTAAACGTGTGAAATGGTAAAAACAGGTGTTTATTCATTGTTCTTGGCAAGTTTTGAGACGATTATAGTGTATTTATTAATTCCAAACGCAATGGAATCAATTTATCGCTGTTTTAGAAATGAAAGGAGCTCTTTTAGGCGAAATCTGCTAGTTTTCTTGCCAGGAACTCTTGTTTTGTACCTAGTAATGTGAGACTTTTACTATTTAATGAGACAGGCTAGAGAAAAACCGGCCAATCAACTCAATTAGAGGTAAATCGTCAAACTGTTTGAGAAATAAAGATGTACACGTCTTAAATTGTAAAAACGGGCGTGTATTCATTGCTCTTGACAAGTTTTGGAACGATTACAGTGTATTTATTAATTCCAAACGCAATTTAACGTATGTGTAAGTATTTTTGATATCAATTCGACGTTCTTGCACCGGCGAATCTAAAGATTTTTGCCAATTTATCCCGGCGCATCCGCCATTTCACAATATTACGATAATATAGTTCTTGCATTTAAAATCAGCTTTATTTCTAAACAGAAACTGTTCCTATGTACTTTATAATGTAATAGTGTTACTATTTAATGCTACAGAATTTAAAAAAACCTGTTAATCGACTGGAATTAGAGTTAAGTCGTCAAATTTGTAGTGAAATGAAGCTGTAAACGTCTGAAATGGTAAAAACAAGGGTTTCTTCATTGTTCTTGGCAAGTTTTGAGACGATTATTGTGTATTTATTAATTCCAAACGCAATGGAATCAATTTATCGCTGTTTTAGAAATGAAACGAGCTCTTTTAGAAGAAATCTGCAAATTTTCTTGCCAGGAACTCTTGTTTTGTACCTAATAATGTGAGACTTTTACTACTTAATGCTACAGAATAAAGAAAAACCTGTTAATCGACTGGAATTAGAGTTAAATCGTTAAATTTGTCGTGAAATGAAGTTGTAAACGTCTGAAATGGTAAAAACAGGGGTTTATTCATTGTTCTTGGCAAGTTTTGATACGATTATAGTGTATTTATTAATTCCAAACGCAATGGAATCAATTTATCGCTGTTTTAGAAATGAAACGAGCTCTTTTAGATGAAATCTGCTAGTTTTCTTGCCAGGAACTTTTGTTTTGTACCTAATAATGTGAGACTTTTACTATTTAATGCTACAGAATAAAGAAAAACCGGTAAATCGACTGGAATTAAAGTTAAATCGGCAAATTTGTCGTGAAATGAAGCTGTAAACGTCTGAAATGGTAAAAACAAGGGTTTATTCATTGTTCTTGGCAAGTTTTGAGACGATTATAGTGTATTTATTAATTCCAAACGCAATGGAATCAATTTATCGCTGTTTTAGAAATGAAACGAGCTCTTTTAGGCGAAATCTGCTAGTTTTCTTGCCAGGAACTCTTGTTTTGTACCTAATAATGTGAGACTTTTACTATTTAATGCTACAGAATAAAGAAAAACCTGTTAATCGACTGGAATTAGAGTTAAATCGTTAAATTTGTCGTGAAATGAAGTTGTAAACGTCTGAAATGGTAAAAACAGGGGTTTATTCATTGTTCTTGGCAAGTTTTGAGACGATTATAGTGTATTTATTAATTCCAAACGCAATGGAATCAATTTATCGCTGTTTTAGAAATGAAACGAGCTCTTTTAGGCGAAATCTGCTAGTTTTTTTGCGAGGAACTCTTGTTTTGTACCTAATAATATGAGACTTTTACTATTTAATGCTACAGAATAAAGAAAAACCGGTAAATCGACTGGAATTAGAGTTAAATCGTCAAATTTGTCGTGAAATGAAGCTGTAAACGCCTGAAATGATAAAAACAAGGGTTTATTCATTGTTCTTGGCAAGTTTTGAGACGATTATAGTGTATTTATTAATTCCAAACGCAATGGAATCAATTTATCGCTGTTTTAGGAATGAAACGAGCTCTTTTAGGCAAAATCTGCTAATTTTCTTGCCAGGAACTCTTCTTTTGTACCTAATAATGTAAGACTTTTACTATTTAATGCTACAGAATAAAGAAAAACTGGTTAATCGACTGGAATTAGAGTTAAATCGTCTAACTGTTTGGGAAATAAAGATGTTCACGTCTCAAATGGTAAAATCGGGCGTGTGTTCATTGCTCTTGACAAGTTTTGGAACGATTACAGTGTATTTATTAATTCCAAACGCAATTTAACGTATTTGTATGTATTTTTAATTTCAATTCGACGTTATAGCACCGGCGAATCTAAATATTTTTGCCAATTTATCCCGGCGCATCCGCCATTTCACAATATTACGATAATATAATTTTGCATTTAAAATCAGATTTATTTCTAAACAGAAACTATTCCTATGTACTTTATAATGTAAGACTGTTACTATTTAATGCTACAGAATAAAGAAAAACCGGTTAATCGACTGGAATTAGAGTTAAATCGTCAAATTTGTCGTGAAATGAACCTGTACAAGTCTGAAATGGTAAAAACAGGGGTTTATTCATTGTTCTTGGCAAGTTTTGAGACGATTATAGTGTATTTATTAATTCCAAACGCAATGGAATCAATTTATCGCTGTTTTAGAAATGAAACGAGCTTTTTTAGGCGAAATCTGCTAGTTTTCTTGCCAGGAACTCTTGTTTTGTACCTAATAATATGAGACTTTTACTATTAAATGCTACAGAATAAAGAAAAACCGGTAAAGCGACTGGAATTAAAGTTAAATCGTCAAATTTGTCGTGAAATGAAGCTGTAAACGTCTGAAATGGTAAAAACAGGGGTTTATTCATTGTTCTTGGCAAGTTTTGAGACGATTATAGTGTATTTATTAATTCCAAACGCAATGAATCAATTTATCGCTGTTTCTAGAAATGAAACGAGCTATTTTAGACAAAATCTGCTAGTTTTCTTGCCAGGAACTCTTGTTTTGTACCTAATAATGTGAGACTTTTCCTATTTAATGCTACATAATAAAGAAAAACCGGTAAAGCGACTGGAATTAAAGTTAAATCGTCAAATTTGTCGTGAAATGAAGCTGTAAACGTCTGAAATGGTAAAAACAGGGGTTTATTCATTGTTCTTGGGCAAGTTTTGAGACGATTATAGTGTATTTATTAATTCCAAACGCAATGGAATCAATTTATCGCTGTTTTAGAAATGAAACCGAGCTTTTTTAGGCAAAATCTGCTAGTTTTCCTTGCCAGGAACTCATGTTTTGTACCTAATAATGTGAGACTTTTCCTATTTAATGCTACATAATAAAGAAAAACCGGTAAAGCGACTGAATTAAAGTTAATCGTCAAATTTGTCGTGAAATGAAGCTGTAAACGTCTGAAATGGTATAAACAAGGGGTTTATTCAATGTTCTTGGCAAGTTTGAGACGATTATAGTGTATTTATTAATTCCAAACGCAATGGAATCAATTTATCGCTGTTTTAGAAATGAAACGAGCTTTTCTAGGCAAAATCTGCTAGTTTTCTTGCCAGGAACTCTTGTTTTGTATCTAATAATGTGAGACTTTTACTATTTAATGCTATAGAATAAAGAAAAACCGGTAAATCGATTGGAATTAGAGTTAAATCGTCAAATTTGTCGTGAAATGAAGTTGTAAACGTCTGAAATGGTAAAAACAGGGGTTTATTCATTGTTCTTGGCAAGTTTTGAGACGATTATAGTGTATTTATTAATTTCAAACGCAATGGAATCAATTTATCGCTGTTTTAGAAATGAAACGAGCTATTTTAGACGAAATCTGCTAGTTTTCTTGCCAGGAACTCTTGTTTTGTACCTAATAATGTGAGACTTTTACTATTTAATGCTATAGAATAAAGAAAAACCGGTAAATCGACTGGAATTAGAGTTAAATCGTCTAACTGTTTGGGAAATAAAGATGTTTACGTCTCAAATGGTAAAATCGGGCGTGTGTTCATTGCTCTTGACAAGTTTGTGGAACGATTACAGTGTATTTATTAATTCCAAACGCAATTTAACGTATTTGTATGTAGTTTTTTGATTTCAGTTCGACGTTATAGCACCGGCGAATCTAAATATTTTTGCCAATTTATCCCGGCGCATCCGCCATTTCACAATATTACGATAATATAATTTTGCATTTAAAATCAGATTTATTTCTAAACAGAAACTATTCCTATGTACTTTATAATGTAAAACTGTTTACTATTTAATGCAACAGAATAAAGAAAAACCGGTTAATCGACTGGAATTAGAGTAAAATCGTCAAATTTGTCGTGAAATGAACCTGTACAAGTCTGAAATCGTAAAAACATTGGTTTATTTCATTGTTCTTGGCAAGTTTGAGACGATTATAGTGTGTTTATTAATTCCAAACGCAATGGAATCAATTTATCGCTGTTTTAGAAATGAAACGAGCTCTTTTAGGCAAAATCTGCTAGTTTTCTTACCAGCAACTCTTGTTTTGTACCTAATAATGTGAGACTTTTACTATTTAATGCTACAGAATAAAGAAAAACCGGTTAATCGACTGGAATTAGAGTTAAATCGTCAAATTTGTCGTGAAATGAACCTGTACAAGTCTGAAATGGTAAAAACAGGGGTTTATTCATTGTTCTTTGGCAAGTTTTGAGACGATTATAGTGTATTTATTAATTCCAAACGCAATGGAATCAATTTATCGCTATTTTAGAAATGGAAACGAGCTTTTTTAGGCAAAATCTGCTAGTTCTCTTGCCAGGAACTCTTATTTTGTACCTAATAATGTAAGACTTTTACTATTTAATGCTACAGAATCAAAGAAAAACCGGTCAAATCGACTGGAATTAAAGTTAAATCGTCAATTTTGTCGCGAAATGAAGCTGTAAACGTCTGAAATGGTAAAAACAAGGGTTTATTCATTGTTCTTGGCAAGTTTTGAGACGATTATAGTGTATTTATTAATTCCAAACGCAATGGAATCAATTTATCGCTATTTTAGAAATGAAACGAGCTTTTTTAGGCAAATCTGCTAGTTTTCTTGCCAGGAACTCTTATTTTGTACCTAATAATGTAAGACTTTTACTATTTAATGCTACAGAATAAAGAAAAACTGGTTAATCGACTGGAATTAGAGTTAAATCGTCCAACTGTTTGGGAAATAAAGATGTTCACGGTCTCAAATGGTAAAATCGGGCGTGTGTTCATTGCTCTTGACAAGTTTTGGAACGATTACAGTGTATTTATTAATTCCAAACGCATTTAACGTATTTGTATGTATTTTTGATATCAATTCGACGTTCTAGCACCGGCGAATCTAAATATTTTTTGCCAATTTATCCCGGCGCATCCGTCATTTCACAATATTACGATAATATAATTTTGCATTTAAAATCAGATTTATTTCTAAACAGAAACTATTCCTATGTACTTTATAATGTAAGACTGTTACAATTTAATGCTACAGAATAAAAAAAAACGGTAAATCGACTGGAATTAGACTTAAATCGTCAAATTTGACGTGAAATGAACCTGTACAAGTCTGGAATGATAAAAACATGGGTTTCATTGTTCTTGGCAAGTTTTGAGTCGATTATAGTGTATTTATTAATTCCAAACGCAATGGAATCAATTTCTCGCTGTTTTAGAAATGAAACGAGCTCTTTTAGGCAAAATCTGCTACTTTTCTTGCCAGCAACTCTTGTTTTGTGCCTAATAATGTAAGACTTTAACTATTTAATGCTACAGAATAAAGAAAAACCGGTTAATCGACTGGAATTAGAGTTAAATCGTCAAACTTGTCGTGAAATGAAACTGTACAAGTCTGGAATGATAAAAACAGGGTTTATTCATTGTTCTTGCAAGTTTGAGACGATTATAGTGTATTTATTAATTCCAAAACGCAATGGAATCAATTTATCGCTGTTTTAGAAATGAAACGAGCTCTTTTAGGCAAAATCTGCTAGTTTTCTTGCCAGGAACTCTTGTTTTGTGCCTAATAATATGAAACTTTTACTATTTAATGCTACAGAATAAAGAAAAACCGGTTAATCGACTGGAATTAGAGTTAAATCGTCAAATTTGTCGTGAAATGAACCTGTACAAGTCTGAAATGGTAAAAACAGGGGTTTATTCATTGTTCTTGGCAAGTTTTGAGACTTGATTATAGTGTATTTATTAATTCCAAACGCAATGGAATCAATTTATCGCTGTCTTAGAAATGAAACGAGCTTTTTTAGGCAAAATCTGCTAGTTTTCTAGCCAGGAACTCTTGTTTTGTACCTAATAATGTTAAGACTTTTACTATTTAATGCTACAGAATAAAGAAAAACCGGTAAATCGACTGGAATTAGAGTTAAATCGTCAAATTTGTCGTGAAATGAAGCTGTAAACGTCTGAAATGATAAAAACAAGGGTTTATTCATTGTCTTGGCAAGTTTTGAGACGATTATAGTGTATTTATTTATTCCAAACGCAATGCAATCAATTTATCGCTGTTTTAGAAATGAAACGAGCTCTTTTAGACGAAATCTGCTAGTTTTCTTGCCAGGAACTCTTGTTTCGTACCTAGTAATGTGAGACTTTTACTATTTAATGAGACAGGCTAGAGAAAAACCGCCCAATCAACTAAATTAGAGGTAAATCGTCAAACTGTTTGAGAAATAAAGATGTACACGTCTTAAATTGTAAAAACGGGGCGTGTATTCATAGCTCTTGACAAGTTTTGGAACGATTACAGTGTATTTATTAATTCCAAACGCAATTTAACGTATTTGTAAGTATTTTTGATATCAATTCGACGTTCTTGCACCGGCGAATCTAAAGATTTTTGCCAATTATCCCGGCGCATCCGCTATTTCACAATATTACGATAATATAGTTCTTGCATTTAAAATCAGCTTTATTTCTAAACAGAAACTGTTCCTATGTACTTTATAATGTAAGAGTGTTACTATTTAATGCTACAGAATTAAAAAAACTTGTTAATCGACTGGAATAAGAGTTAAGTCGTCAAATTTGTAGTGAAATGAAGCTGTAAACGTCTGAAATGGTAAAAAACAAGGGTTTATTCATTGTTCTTGGCAAGTTTTGAGACGATTATAGTGTATTATTAATTCCAAACGCAATGGAATCAATTTATCGCTGTTTTAGAAATGAAACGAGCTCTTTTAGGCGAAATCTGCTAGTTTTCTTGCCAGGAACTCTTGTTTTGTACCTAATAATGTGAGACTTTTACTATTTAATGCTACAGAATAAAGAAAAACCGGTAAATCGACTGGAATTAGAGTTAAATCGTCAAATTGTCGTGAAATGAAGCTGTAAACGTGTGAAATGGTAAAAACAGGTGTTTATTCATTGTTCTTGGCAAGTTTGGAACGATTACAGTGTATTTATTAATTCCAAACGCAATTTAACGTATTTGTAAGTATTTTGATATCAATTCGACGTTCTTGCACCGGCGAATCTAAAGATTTTTGCCAATTTATCCCGGCGCATCCGCCATTTCAGAATATTACGATAATATAGTTCTTGCATTTAAAATCAGCTTTCTTTCTAAACAGAAACTGTTCCTATGTACTTTATAATGTAAGAGTGTTACTATTTAATGCTACAGAATTAAAAAAAAACCTGTTAATCGACTGGAATTAGAGTTAAGTCGTCAAATTTGTAGTGAAATGAAGCTGTAAACGTCTGAAATGGTAAAAACAAGGGTTTATTCATTGTTCTTGGCAAATTTTGAGACGATTATTGTGTATTTATTAATTCCAAACGCAATGGAATCAATTTATCGCTGTTTTAGAAATGAAACGAGCTCTTTTAGACGAAATCTGCTAGTTTTCTTGCCAGGAACTCTTGTTTTGTAACCAATAATGTGAGACTTTTACTATTTAATGCTACAGAATAAAGAAAAACCGGTTAATCGACTGGAATTAGAGTTAAATCGTCAAATTTGTCGTGAAATGAAGCTGTAAACGTCTGAAATGGTAAAAACAAGGGTTTATTTATTGTTCTTGGCAAGTTTTGAGACGATTATAGTGTATTTATTAATTCCAAACGCAATGGAATCAATTTATCGCTGTTTTAGAAATGAAACGAGCTCTTTTAGGCAAAATCTGCTAGTTTTCTTGCCAGGAACTCTTGTTTTGTACCTAATAATGTGAGACTTTTACTATTTAATGCTACAGAATAAAGAAAAACCGGCTAATCGACTGGAATTAGAGTTAAATCGTCAAATTTGTCGTGAAATGAAGCTGTAAACGTGTGAAATGGTAAAAACAGTTGTTTATTCATTGTTCTTGGCAAGTTTTGAGACGATTATAGTGTATTTATTATTTCCAAACGCAATGGAATCAATTTATCGCTGTTTTAGAAATGAAACGAGCTCTTTTAGGCGAAATCTGCTAGTTTTCTTGCCAGGAACTCTTGTTTTGTACCTAGTAATGTGAGACTTTTACTATTTAATGAGACAGGCTAGAGAAAAACCGGCCAATCAACTAAATTAGAGGTAAATCGTCAAACTGTTTGAGAAATAAAGATGTACACGTCTTAAATTGTAAAGAAGGGCGTGTATTCATTGCTCTTGACAAGTTTTGGAACGATTACAGTGTATTTATTAATTCCAAACGCAATTTAACGTATTTGTAAGTATTTTTGATATCAATTCGACGTTCTTGCACCGACGAATCTAAAGATTTTTGCCAATTTATCCCGGCGCATCCGCCATTTCACAATATTACGATAATTTAGTTCTTGCATTTAAAATCAGCTTTATTTCTAAACAGAAACTGTTCCTATGTACTTTATAATGTAAGAGTGTTACTATTTAATGCTACAGAATTTAAAAAAACCTGTTAATCGACTGGAATTAGAGTTAAGTCGTCAAATTTGTAGTGAAATGAAGCTGTAAACGTCTGAAATGGTAAAAACAAGGGTTTATTCATTGTTCTTGGCAAGTTTTGAGACGATTATTGTGTATTTATTAATTCCAAACGCAATGGAATCAATTTATCGCTGTTTTAGAAATGAAACGAGCTCTTTTAGACGAAATCTGCTAGTTTTCTTGCCAGGAACTCTTGTTTTGTAACCAATAATGTGAGACTTTTACTATTTAATGCTACAGAATAAAGAAAAACCGGTTAATCGACTGGAATTAGAGTTAAATCGTCAAATTTGTCGTGAAATGAAGCTGTAAACGTCTGAAATGGTAAAAACAAGGGTTTATTCATTGTTCTTGGCAAGTTTTGAGACGATTATTGTGTATTTATTAATTCCAAACGCAATGGAATCAATTTATCGCTGTTTTAGAAATGAAACGAGCTCTTTTAGAAGAAATCTGCTAGTTTTCTTGCCAGGAACTCTTGTTTTGTACCTAATAATGTGAGACTTTTACTATTTAATGCTACAGAATAAAGAAAAACCTGTTAATCGACTGGAATTAGAGTTAAATCGTTAAATTTGTCGTGAAATGAAGTTGTAAACGTCTGAAATGGTAAAAACAGGGGTTTATTCATTGTTCTTGGCAAGTTTTGAGACGATTATAGTGTATTTATTAATTCCAAACGCAATGGAATCAATTTATCGCTGTTTTAGAAATGAAACGAGCTCTTTTAGGCGAAATCTGCTAGTTTTTTTGCGAGGAACTCTTGTTTTGTACCTAATAATATGAGACTTTTACTATTTAATGCTACAGAATAAAGAAAAACCGGTAAATCGACTGGAATTAGAGTTAAATCGTCAAATTTGTCGTGAAATGAAGCTGTAAACGCCTGAAATGATAAAAACAAGGGTTTATTCATTGTTCTTGGCAAGTTTTGAGACGATTATAGTGTATTTATTAATTCCAAACGCAATGGAATCAATTTATCGCTGTTTTAGGAATGAAACGAGCTCTTTTAGGCAAAATCTGCAAATTTTCTTGCCAGGAACTCTTCTTTTGTACCTAATAATGTAAGACTTTTACTATTTAATGCTACAGAATAAAGAAAAACTGGTTAATCGACTGGAATTAGAGTTAAATCGTCTAACTGTTTGGGAAATAAAGATGTTCACGTCTCAAATGGTAAAATCGGGCGTGTGTTCATTGCTCTTGACAAGTTTTGGAACGATTACAGTGTATTTATTAATTCCAAACGCAATTTAACGTATTTGTATGTATTTTTAATTTCAATTCGACGTTATAGCACCGGCGAATCTAAATATTTTTGCCAATTTATCCCGGCGCATCCGCCATTTCACAATATTACGATAATATAATTTTGCATTTAAAATCAGATTTATTTCTAAACAGAAACTATTCCTATGTACTTTATAATGTAAGACTGTTACTATTTAATGCTACAGAATAAAGAAAAACCGGTTAATCGACTGGAATTAGAGTTAAATCGTCAAATTTGTCGTGAAATGAACCTGTACAAGTCTGAAATGGTAAAAACAGGGGTTTATTCATTGTTCTTGGCAAGTTTTGAGACGATTATAGTGTATTTATTAATTCCAAACGCAATGGAATCAATTTATCGCTGTTTTAGAAATGAAACGAGCTTTTTTAGGCGAAATCTGCTAGTTTTCTTGCCAGGAACTCTTGTTTTGTACCTAATAATATGAGACTTTTACTATTAAATGCTACAGAATAAAGAAAAACCGGTAAATCGACTGGAATTAGAGTTAAATCGTCAAATTTGTCGTGAAATGAACCTGTACAAGTCTGAAATGGTAAAAACAGGGGTTTATTCATTGTTCTTGGCAAGTTTTGAGACGATTATAGTGTATTTATTAATTCCAAACGCAATGGAATCAATTTATCGCTGTTTTAGAAATGAAACGAGCTTTTTTAGGCAAAATCTGCTAGTTTTCTTGCCAGGAACTCATGTTTTGTACCTAATAATGTGAGACTTTTACTATTTAATGCTACAGAATAAAGAAAAACCGGTAAAGCGACTGGAATTAAAGTTAAATCGTCAAATTTGTCGTGAAATGAAGTTGTAAACGTCTGACATGGTAAAAACAGGGGTTTATTCATTGTTCTTGGCAAGTTTTGAGACGATTATAGTGTATTTATTAATTCCAAACGCAATGGAATCAATTTATCGCTGTTTTAGAAATGAAACGAGCTATTTTAGACAAAATCTGCTAGTTTTCTTGCCAGGAACTCTTGTTTTGTACCTAATAATGTGAGACTTTTCCTATTTAATGCTACATAATAAAGAAAAACCGGTAAAGCGACTGGAATTAAAGTTAAATCGTCAAATTTGTCGTGAAATGAAGCTGTAAACGTCTGAAATGGTAAAAACAGGGGTTTATTCATTGTTCTTGGCAAGTTTTGAGACGATTATAGTGTATTTATTAATTCCAAACGCAATGGAATCAATTTATCGCTGTTTTAGAAATGAAACGAGCTATTTTAGACGAAATCTGCTAGTTTTCTTGCCAGGAACTCTTGTTTTGTACCTAATAATGTGAGACTTTTACTATTTAATGCTACAGAATAAAGAAAAACTGGTTAATCGACTGGAATTAGAGTTAAATCGTCTAACTGTTTGGGAAATAAAGATGTTCACGTCTCAAATGGTAAAATCGGGCGTGTGTTCATTGCTCTTGACAAGTTTTGGAACGATTACAGTGTATTTATTAATTCCAAACGCAATTTAACGTATTTGTATGTATTTTTAATTTCAATTCGACGTTATAGCACCGGCGAATCTAAATATTTTTGCCAATTTATCCCGGCGCATCCGCCATTTCACAATATTACGATAATATAATTTTGCATTTAAAATCAGATTTATTTCTAAACAGAAACTATTCCTATGTACTTTATAATGTAAGACTGTTACTATTTAATGCTACAGAATAAAGAAAAACCGGTTAATCGACTGGAATTAGAGTTAAATCGTCAAATTTGTCGTGAAATGAACCTGTACAAGTCTGAAATGGTAAAAACAGGGGTTTATTCATTGTTCTTGGCAAGTTTTGAGACGATTATAGTGTATTTATTAATTTCAAACGCAATGGAATCAATTTATCGCTGTTTTAGAAATGAAACGAGCTCTTTTAGACAAAATCTGCTAGTTTTCTTGCCAGGAAGTCTTGTTTTGTACCTAATAATGTGAGACTTTTACTACTTAATGCTACAGAATAAAGAAAAACCTGTTAATCGACTGGAATTAGAGTTAAATCGTCAAATTTGTCGTGAAATGAAGTTGTAAACGTCTGAAATGGTAAAAACAGGGGTTTATTCATTGTTCTTGGCAAGTTTTGAGACGATTATAGTGTATTTATTAATTCCAAACGCAATGGAATCAATTTATCGCTGTTTTAGAAATGAAACGAGCTATTTTAGACGAAATCTGCTAGTTTTCTTGCCAGGAACTCTTGTTTTGTACCTAATAATGTGAGACTTTTACTATTTAATGCTACAGAATAATGAAAAACCGGTAAAGCGACTGGAATTAAAGTTAAATCGTCAAATTTGTCGTGAAATGAAGCTGTAAACGTCTGAAATGGTATAAACAAGGGTTTATTCAATGTTCTTGGCAAGTTTTGAGACGATTATAGTGTATTTATTAATTCCAAACGCAATGGAATCAATTTATCGCTGTTTTAGAAATGAAACGAGCTTTTCTAGGCAAAATCTGCTAGTTCTCTTGCCAGGAACTCTTGTTTTGTATCTAATAATGTGAGACTTTTACTATTTAATGCTATAGAATAAAGAAAAACCGGTAAATCGATTGGAATTAGAGTTAAATCGTCAAATTTGTCGTGAAATGAAGTTGTAAACGTCTGAAATGGTAAAAACAGGGGTTTATTCATTGTTCTTGGCAAGTTTTGAGACGATTATAGTGTATTTATTAATTTCAAACGCAATGGAATCAATTTATCGCTGTTTTAGAAATGAAACGAGCTATTTTAGACGAAATCTGCTAGTTTTCTTGCCAGGAACTCTTGTTTTGTACCTAATAATGTGAGACTTTTACTATTTAATGCTATAGAATAAAGAAAAACCGGTAAATCGACTGGAATTAGAGTTAAATCGTCTAACTGTTTGGGAAATAAAGATGTTCACGTCTCAAATGGTAAAATCGGGCGTGTGTTCATTGCTCTTGACAAGTTTTGGAACGATTACAGTGTATTTATTAATTCCAAACGCAATTTAACGTATTTGTATGTATTTTTGATTTCAATTCGACGTTATAGCACCGGCGAATCTAAATATTTTTGCCAATTTATCCCGGCGCATCCGCCATTTCACAATATTACGATAATATAATTTTGCATTTAAAATCAGATTTATTTCTAAACAGAAACTATTCCTATGTACTTTATAATGTAAAACTGTTACTATTTAATGCAACAGAATAAAGAAAAACCGGTTAATCGACTGGAATTAGAGTTAAATCGTCAAATTTGTCGTGAAATGAACCTGTACAAGTCTGAAATCGTAAAAACATTGGTTTATTCATTGTTCTTGGGAAGTTTTGAGACGATTATAGTGCGTTTATTAATTCCAAACGCAATGGAATCAATTTATCGCTGTTTGAGAAATGAAACGAGCTCTTTTAGGCAAAATCTGCTAGTTTTCTTACCAGCAACTCTTGTTTTGTACCTAATAATGTGAGACTTTTACTATTTAATGCTACAGAATAAAGAAAAACCGGTTAATCGACTGGAATTAGAGTTAAATCGTCAAATTTGTCGTGAAATGAACCTGTACAAGTCTGAAATGGTAAAAACAGGGGTTTATTCATTGTTCTTGGCAAGTTTTGAGACGATTATAGTGTATTTATTAATTCCAAACGCAATGGAATCAATTTATCGCTATTTTAGAAATGAAACGAGCTTTTTTAGGCAAAATCTGCTAGTTTTCTTGCCAGGAACTCTTATTTTGTACCTAATAATGTAAGACTTTTACTATTTAATGCTACAGAATAAAGAAAAACCGGTAAATCGACTGGAATTAAAGTTAAATCGTCAAATTTTGTCGCGAAATGAAGCTGTAAACGTCTGAAATGGTAAAAACAAGGGTTTATTCATTGTTCTTGGCAAGTTTTGAGACGATTATAGTGTATTTATTAATTCCAAACGCAATGGAATCAATTTATCGCTGTTTTAGAAATGAAACGAGCTTTTTTAGGCGAAATCTGCTAGTTTTCTTGCCAGGAACTCTTGTTTTGTACCTAATAATATGAGACTTTTACTATTTAATGCTACAGAATAAAGAAAAACCGGTAAATCGACTGGAATTAGAGTTAAATCGTCAAATTTGTCGTGAAATGAACCTGTACAAGTCTGAAATGGTAAAAACAGGGGTTTATTCATTGTTCTTGGCAAGTTTTGAGACGATTATAGTGTATTTATTAATTCCAAACGCAATGGAATCAATTTATCGCTGTTTTAGAAGTGAAACGAGCTTTTTTAGACGAAATCTGCTAGTTTTCTTGCCAGGAACTCTTATTTTGTACCTAATAATGTAAGACTTTTACTATTTAATGCTACAGAATAAAGAAAAACTGGTTAATCGACTGGAATTAGAGTTAAATCGTCCAACTGTTTGGGAAATAAAGATGTTCACGTCTCAAATGGTAAAATCGGGCGTGTGTTCATTGCTCTTGACAAGTTTTGGAACGATTACAGTGTATTTATTAATTCCAAACGCAATTTAACGTATTTGTATGTATTTTTGATATCAATTCGACGTTCTAGCACCGGCGAATCTAAATATTTTTGCCAATTTATCCCGGCGCATCCGTCATTTCACAATATTACGATAATATAATTTTGCATTTAAAATCAGATTTATTTCTAAACAGAAACTATTCCTATGTACTTTATAATGTAAGACTGTTACAATTTAATGCTACAGAATAAAAAAAAACGGTAAATCGACTGGAATTAGACTTAAATCGTCAAATTTGACGTGAAATGAACCTGTACAAGTCTGGAATGATAAAAACATGGGTTTCATTGTTCTTGGCAAGTTTTGAGTCGATTATAGTGTATTTATTAATTCCAAACGCAATGGAATCAATTTCTCGCTGTTTTAGAAATGAAACGAGCTCTTTTAGGCAAAATCTGCTACTTTTCTTGCCAGCAACTCTTGTTTTGTGCCTAATAATGTAAGACTTTAACTATTTAATGCTACAGAATAAAGAAAAACCGGTTAATCGACTGGAATTAGAGTTAAATCGTCAAACTTGTCGTGAAATGAAACTGTACAAGTCTGGAATGATAAAAACAAGGGTTTATTCATTGTTCTTGGCAAGTTTTGAGACGATTATAGTGTATTTATTAATTCCAAACGCAATGGAATCAATTTATCGCTGTTTTAGAAATGAAACGAGCTTTTCTAGGCAAAATCTGCTAGTTTTCTTGCCAGGAACTCTTGTTTTGTATCTAATAATGTGAGACTTTTACTATTTAATGCTGTAGAATAAAGAAAAACCGGTAAATCGATTGGAATTAGAGTTAAATCGTCAAATTTATCGTGAAATGAAGTTGTAAACGTCTGAAATGGTAAAAACAGGGGTTTATTCATTGTTCTTGGCAAGTTTTGAGACGATTATAGTGTATTTATTAATTCCAAACGCAATGGAATCAATTTATCGCTGTTTTAGAAATGAAACGAGCTATTTTAGACGAAATCTGCTAGTTTTCTTGCCAGGAACTCTTGTTTTGTACCTAATAATGTGAGACTTTTACTATTTAATGCTATAGAATAAAGAAAAACCGGTAAATCGACTGGAATTAGAGTTAAATCGTCTAACTGTTTGGGAAATAAAGATGTTCACGTCTCAAATGGTAAAATCGGGCGTGTGTTCATTGCTCTTGACAAGTTTTGGAACGATTACAGTGTATTTATTAATTCCAAACGCAATTTAACGTATTTGTATGTATTTTTGATTTCAATTCGACGTTATAGCACCGGCGAATCTAAATATTTTTGCCAATTTATCCCGGCGCATCCGCCATTTCACAATATTACGATAATATAATTTTGCATTTAAAATCAGATTTATTTCTAAACAGAAACTATTCCTATGTACTTTATAATGTAAGACTGTTACTATTTAATGCTACAGAATAAAGAAAAACCGGTTAATCGACTGGAATTAGAGTTAAATCGTCAAATTTGTCGTGAAATGAACCTGTACAAGTCTGAAATCGTAAAAACATTGGTTTATTCATTGTTCAAGTTTGAGACGATTATAGTGTGTTTATTAATTCCAAACGCAATGGAATCAATTTATCGCTGTTTTAGAAATGAAACGAGCTCTTTTAGGCAAAATCTGCTAGTTTTCTTACCAGCAACTCTTGTTTTGTACCTAATAATGTGAGACTTTTACTATTTAATGCTACAGAATAAAGAAAAACCGGTTAATCGACTGGAATTAGAGTTAAATCGTCAAATTTGTCGTGAAATGAACCTGTACAAGTCTGAAATGGTAAAAACAGGGGTTTATTCATTGTTCTTGGCAAGTTTTGAGACGATTATAGTGTATTTATTAATTCCAAACGCAATGGAATCAATTTATCGCTGTTTTAGAAATGAAACGAGCTTTTTTAGGCAAAATCTGCTAGTTTTCTAGCCAGGAACTCTTGTTTTGTACCTAATAATGTAAGACTTTTACTATTTAATGCTACAGAATAAAGAAAAACTGGTTAATCGACTGGAATTAGAGTTAAATCGTCCAACTGTTTTGGAAATAAAGATGTTCACGTCTCAAATGGTAAAATCGGGCGTGTGTTCATTGCTCTTGGCAAGTTTTGGAACGATTACAGTGTATTTATTAATTCCAAACGCAATTTAACGTATTTGTATGTATTTTTGATATCAATTCGACGTTCTAGCACCGGCGAATCTAAATATTTTTGCCAATTTATCCCGGCGCATCCGTCATTTCACAATATTACGATAATATAATTTTGCATTTAAAATCAGATTTATTTCTAAACAGAAACTATTCCTATGTACTTTATAATGTAAGACTGTTACTATTTAATGCTACAGAATAAAAAAAACCGGTAAATCGACTGGAATTAGACTTAAATCGTCAAATTTGTCGTGAAATGAAACTGTACAAGTCTGGAATGATAAAAACAGGGGTTTATTCATTGTTCTTGGCAAGTTTTGAGTCGATTATAGTGTATTTATTAATTCCAAACGCAATGGAATCAATTTCTCGCTGTTTTAGAAATGAAACGAGCTCTTTTAGGCAAAATCTGCTAGTTTTCTTGCCAGCAACTCTTGTTTTGTGCCTAATAATGTAAGACTTTAACTATTTAATGCTACAGAATAAAGAAAAACCGGTTAATCGACTGGAATTAGAGTTAAATCGTCAAACTTGTCGTGAAATGAAACTGTACAAGTCTGGAATGATAAAAACAGGGGTTTATTCATTGTTCTTGGCAAGTTTTGAGACGATTATAGTGTATTTATTAATTCCAAACGCAATGGAATCAATTTATCGCTGTTTTAGAAATGAAACGAGCATTTTTAGGCAAAATCTGCTAGTTTTCTTGCCAGGAACTCTTGTTTTGTGCCTAATAATATGAAACTTTTACTATTTAATGCTACAGAATAAAGAAAAACCGGTTAATCGACTGGAATTAGAGTTAAATCGTCAAATTTGTCGTGAAATGAAGCTGTAAACGTCTGAAATGGTAAAAACAGGGGTTTATTCATTGTTCTTGGCAAGTTTTGAGACGATTATAGTGTATTTATTAATTCCAAACGCAATGGAATCAATTTATCGCTGTTTTAGAAATGAAACGAGCTCTTTTAGGCAAAATCTGCTAGTTTTCTTGCCAGGAACTCTTGTTTTGTGCCTAATAATATGAGACTTTTACTATTTAATGCTACAGAATAAAGAAAAACCAGTTAATCGACTGGAATTAGAGTTAAATCGTCAAATTTGTCGTGAAATGAACCTGTACAAGTCTGAAATGGTAAAAACAGGGGTTTATTCATCGTTCTTGGCAAGTTTTGAGACGATTATAGTGTATTTATTAATTCCAAACGCAATGGAATCAATTTATCGCTGTTTTAGGAATGAAACGAGCTTTTTTAGGCAAAATCTGCTAGTTTTCTTGCCAGGAACTCTTGTTTTGTACCTAATAATGTAAGACTTTTACTATTTAATGCTACAGAATAAAGAAAAACTGGTTAATCGACTGGAATTAGAGTTAAATCGTCCAACTGTTTGGGAAATAAAGATGTTCACGTCTCAAATGATAAAATAGGGCGTGTGTTCATTGCTCTTGACAAGTTTTGGAACGATTACAGTGTATTTATTAATTCCAAACGCAATTTAACGTATTTGTATGTATTTTTGATATCAATTCGACGTTCTAGCACCGGCGAATCTAAATATTTTTGCCAATTTATCCCGGCGCATCCGTCATTTCACAATATTACGATAATATAATTTTGCATTTAAAATCAGATTTATTTCTAAACAGAAACTATTCCTATGTACTTTATAATGTAAGACTGTTACTATTTAATGCTACAGAATAAAAAAAAACGGTAAATCGACTGGAATTAGACTTAAATCGTCAAACTTGACGTGAAATGAACCTGTACAAGTCTGGAATGATAAAAACAGGGGTTTATTCATTGTTCTTGGCAAGTTTTGAGTCGATTATAGTGTATTTATTAATTCCAAACGCAATGGAATCAAATTCTCGCTGTTTTAGAAATGAAACGAGCTCTTTTAGGCAAAATCTGCTAGTTTTCTTGCCAGCAACTCTTGTTTTATGCCTAATAATGTAAGACTTTAACTATTTAATGCTACAGAATAAAGAAAAACCGGTTAATCGACTGGAATTAGAGTTAAATCGTCAAATTTGTCGTGAAATGAAACTGTACAAGTCTGGAATGATAAAAACAGGGGTTTATTCATTGTTCTTGGCAAGTTTTGAGACGATTATAGTGTATTTATTAATTCCAAACGCAATGGAATCAATTTTCCGCTGTTTTAGAAATGAAACGAGCTCTTTTAGGCAAAATCTGCTAGTTTTCTTGCCAGGAACTCTTGTTTTGTGCCTAATAATATGAGACTTTTACTATTTAATGCTACAGAATAAAGAAAAACCGGTTAATCGACTGGAATTAGAGTTAAATCGTCAAATTTGTCGTGAAATGAACCTGTACAAGTCTGAAATGGTAAAAACAGGGGTTTATTCATTGTTCTTGGCAAGTTTTGAGACGATTATAGTGTATTTATTAATTCCAAACGCAATTGAATCAATTTATCGCTGTTTTAGAAATGAAACGAGCTTTTTTAGGCAAAATCTGCTAGTTTTCTTGCCAGGAACTCTTGTTTTGTACCTAATAATGTAAGACTTTTACTATTTAATGCTACAGAATAAAGAAAAACTGGTTAATCGACTGGAATTAGAGTTAAATCGTCCAACTGTTTGGGAAATAAAGATGTTCACGTCTCAAATGGAAAAATCGGGCGTGTGTTCATTGCTCTTGACAAGTTTTGGAACGATTACAGTGTATTTATTAATTCCAAACGCAATTTAACGTATTTGTATGTATTTTTGATATCAATTCGACGTTCTAGCACCGGCGAATCTAAATATTTTTGCCAATTTATCCCGGCGCATCCGTCATTTCACAATATTACGATAATATAATTTTGCATTTAAAATCAGATTTATTTCTAAACAGAAACTATTCCTATGTACTTTATAATGTAAGACTGTTACTATTTAATGCTACAGAATAAAAAAAACCGGTAAATCGGCTGGAATTAGACTTAAATCGTCAAATTTGACGTGAAATGAACCTGTACAAGTCTGGAATGATAAAAACAGGGGTTTATTCATTGTTCTTGGCAAGTTTTGAGTCGATTATAGTGTATTTATTAATTCCAAACGCAATGGAATCAATTTCTCGCTGTTTTAGAAATGAAACGAGCTCTTTTAGGCAAAATCTGCTAGTTTTCTTACCAGCAACTCTTGTTTTGTGCCTAATAATGTAAGAATTTAACTATTTAATGCTACAGAATAAAGAAAAACTGGTTAATCGACTAAAATTAGAGTTAAATCGTCCAACTGTTTGGGAAATAAAGATGTTCACGTCTCAAATGGTAAAATCGGGCGTGTGTTCATTGACAAGTTTTGGAACGATTACAGTGTATTTATTAATTCCAAACGCAATTTAACGTATTTGTATGTATTTTTGATATCAATTCGACGTTCTAGCACCGGCGAATCTAAATATTTTTGCCAATTTATCCCGGCGCATCCGTCATTTCACAATATTACGATAATATAATTTTGCATTTAAAATCAGATTTATTTCTAAACAGAAACTATTCCTATGTACTTTATAATGTAAGACTGTTACTATTTAATGCTACAGAATAAAAAAAACCGGTAAATCGACTGGAATTAGACTTAAATCGTCAAATTTGACGTGAAATGAACCTGTACATGTCTGGAATGATAAAAACAGGGGTTTATTCATTGTTCTTGGCAAGTTTTGAGTCGATTATAGTGTATTTATTAATTCCAAACGCAATGGAATCAATTTCTCGCTGTTTTAGAAATGAAACGAGCTCTTTTAGGCAAAATCTGCTAGTTTTCTTACCAGCAACTCTTGTTTTGTGCCTAATAATGTAAGACTTTAACTATTTAATGCTACAGAATAAAGAAAAACCGGTTAATCGACTGGAATTAGAGTTAAATCGTCAAATTTGTCGTGAAATGAAACTGTACAAGTCTGGAATGATAAAAACAGGGGTTTATTCATTGTTCTTGGCAAGTTTTGAGACGATTATAGTGTATTTATTAATTCCAAACGCAATGGAATCAATTTATCGCTGTTTTAGAAATGAAACGAGCTCTTTTAGGCAAAATCTGCTAGTTTTCTTGCCAGGAACTCTTGTTTTGTGCCTAATAATATGAGACTTTTACTATTTAATGCGACAGAATAAAGAAAAACCGGTTAATCGACTGAAATTAGAGTTAAATCGTCAAATTTGTCGTGAAATGAACCTGTACAAGTCTGAAATGGTAAAAACAGGGGTTTATTCATTGTTCTTGGCAAGTTTTGAGACGATTATAGTGTATTTATTAATTCCAAACGCAATGGAATCAATTTATCGCTGTTTTAGAAATGAAACTAGCTTTTTTAGGCAAAATCTGCTAGTTTTCTTGCCAGGAACTCTTGTTTTGTACCTAATAATGTAAGACTTTTACTATTTAATGCTACAGAATAAAGAAAAACTGGTTAATCGACTGGAATTAGAGTTAAATCGTCCAACTGTTTGGGAAATAAAGATGTTCACGTCTCAAATGGTAAAATCGGGCGTGTGTTCATTGCTCTTGACAAGTTTTGGAACGATTACAGTGTATTTATTAATTCCAAACGCAATTTAACGTATTTGTATGTATTTTTGATATCAATTCGACGTTATAGCACCGGCGAATCTAAATATTTTTGCCAATTTATCCCGGCGCATCCGTCATTTCACAATATTACGATAATATAATTTTGCATTTAAAATCAGATTTATTTCTAAACAGAAACTATTCCTATGTACCTTATAATGTAAGACTGTTACTATTTAATGCTACAGAATAAAAAAAAACGGTAAATCGACTGGAATTAGACTTAAATCGTCAAATTTGACGTGAAATGAACCTGTACAAGTCTGGAATGATAAAAACAGGGGTTTATTCATTGTTCTTGGCAAGTTTTGAGTCGATTATAGTGTATTTATTAATTCCAAACGCAATGGAATCAATTTCTCGCTGTTTTAGAAATGAAACGAGCTCTTTTAGGCAAAATCTGCTAGTTTTCTTACCAGCAACTCTTGTTTTGTGCCTAATAATGTAAGAATTTAACTATTTAATGCTACAGAATAAAGAAAAACCGGTTAATCGACTGGAATTAGAGTTAAATCGTCAAATTTGTCGTGAAATGAAACTGTACAAGTCTGGAATGATAAAAACAGGGGTTTATTCATTGTTCTTGGCAAGTTTTGAGACGATTATAGTGTATTTATTAATTCCAAACGCAATGGAATCAATTTATCGCTGTTTTAGAAATGAAACGAGCTCTTTTAGGCAAAATCTGCTAGTTTTCTTGCCAGGAACTCTTGTTTTGTGCCTAATAATATGAGACTTTTACTATTTAATGCTACAGAATAAAGAAAAACCGGTTAATCGACTGAAATTAGAGTTAAATCGTCAAATTTGTCGTGAAATGAATCTGTACAAGTCTGAAATGGTAAAAACAGGGGTTTATTCATTGTTCTTGGCAAGTTTTGAGACGACTATAGTGTATTTATTAATTCCAAACGCAATGGAATCAATTTATCGCTGTTTTAGAAATGAAACGAGCTTTTTTAGGCAAAATCTGCTAGTTTTCTTGCCAGGAACTCTTGTTTTGTACCTAATAATGTAAGACTTTTACTATTTAATGCTACAGAATAAAGAAAAACTGGTTAATCAACTGGAATTAGGGTTGAATCGTCCAACTGTTTGGGAAATAAAGATGTTCACGTCTCAAATGGTAAAATCGGGCGTGTGTTCATTGCTCTTGACAAGTTTTGGAACGATTACAGTGTATTTATTAATTCCAAACGCAATTTAACGTATTTGTATGTATTTTTGATATCAATTCGACGTTCTAGCACCGGCGAATCTAAATATTTTTGCCAATTTATCCCGGCGCATCCGTCATTTCACAATATTACGATAATATAATTTTGCATTTAAAATCAGATTTATTTCTAAACAGAAACTATTCCTATGTACTTTATAATGTAAGACTGTTACTATTTAATGCTACAGAATAAAGAAAAACCGGTTAATCGACTGGAATTAGAGTTAAATCGTCAAATTTGTCGTGAAATGAAACTGTACAAGTCTGGAATGATAAAAACAGGGGTTTATTCATTGTTCTTGGCAAGTTTTGAGACGATTATAGTGTATTTATTAATTCCAAACGAAATGGAATCAATTTATCGCTGTTTTAGAAATGAAACGAGCTCTTTTAGGCAAAATCTGCTAGTTTTCTTGCCAGGAACTCTTGTTTTGTGCCTAATAATATGAGACTTTTACTATTTAATGCTACAGAATAAAGAATAACCGGTTAATCGACTGGAATTAGAGTTAAATCGTCAAATTTGTCGTGAAATAAACCTGTACAAGTCTGAAATGGTAAAAACAGGGGTTTATTCATTGTTCTTGGCAAGTTTTGAGACGATTATAAAGCATTTATTAATTCCAAACGCAATGGAATCAATTTATCGCTGTTTTAGAAATGAAACGAGCTTTTTTAGGCAAAATCTGCTAGTTTTCTTGCCAGGAACTCTTGTTTTGTACCTAATAATGTAAGACTTTTACTATTTAATGCTACAGAATAAAGAAAAACCGGTTAATCGACTGGAATTAGAGTTAAATCGTCAAATTTGTCGTGAAATAAAACTGTACAAGTCTGGAATGATAAAAACAGGGGTTTATTCATTGTTCTTGGCAAGTTTTGAGACGATAATAGTGTATTTATTAATTCCAAACGCAATGGAATCAATTTATCGCTGCTTTAGAAATGAAACGAGCTCTTTTAGGCAAAATCTGCTAGTTTTCTTGCCAGGAACTCTTGTTTTGTGCCTAATAATATGAGACTTTTACTATTTAATGCTACAGAATAAAGAAAAACCGGTTAATCGACTGAAATTAGAGTTAAATCGTCAAATTTGTCGTGAAATTAACCTGTACAAGTCTGAAATGGTAAAAACAGGGGTTTATTCATTGTTCTTGGCAAGTTTTGAGACGATTATAGTGTATTTATTAATTCCAAACGCAAGGGAATCAATTTATCGCTGTTTTAGAAATGAAACGAGCTTTTTTAGGCAAAATCTGCTAGTTTTCTTGCCAGGAACTCTTGTTTTGTACCTAATAATGTAAGACTTTTACTATTTAATGCTACAGAATAAAGAAAAACTGGTTAATCGACTGGAATTAGAGTTAAATCGTCCAACTGTTTGGGAAATAAAGATGTTCACGTCTCAAATGGTAAAATCGGGCGTGTGTTCATTGCTCTTGACAAGTTTTGGAACGATTACAGTGTATTTATTAATTCCAAACGCAATTTAACGTATTTGTATGTATTTTTGATATCAATTCGACGTTCTAGCACCGGCGAATCTAAATATTTTTGCCAATTTATCCCGGCGCATCCGTCATTTCACAATATTACGATAATATAATTTTGCATTTAAAATCAGATTTATTTCTAAACAGAAACTATTCCTATGTACTTTATAATGTAAGACTGTTACTATTTAATGCTACAGAATAAAAAAAAAACGGTAAATCGACTGGAATTAGACTTAAATCGTCAAATTTGACGTGAAATGAACCTGTACAAGTCTGGAATGACAAAAGCAGGGGTTTATTCATTGTTCTTGGCAAGTTTTGAGTCGATTATAGTGTATTTATTAATTCCAAACGCAATGGAATCAATTTCTCGTTGTTTTAGAAATGAAACGAGCTCTTTTAGGCAAAATCTGCTAGTTTTCTTACCAGCAACTCTTGTTTTGTGCCTAATAATGTAAGAATTTAACTATTTAATGCTACAGAATAAAGAAAAACCGGTTAATCGACTGGAATTAGAGTTAAATCGTCAAATTTGTCGTGAAATGAAACTTTACAAGTCTGGAATGATAAAAACAGGGGTTTATTCATTGTTCTTGGCAAGTTTTGAGACGATTATAGTGTATTTATTAATTCCAAACGCAATGGAATCAATTTATCGCTGTTTTAGAAATGAAACGAGCTCTTTTAGGCAAAATCTGCTAGTTTTCTTGCCAGGAACTCTTGTTTTGTGCCTAATAATATGAGACTTTTACTATTTAATGCTACAGAATAAAGAAAAACCGGTTAATCGACTGGAATTAGAGTTAAATCGTCAAATTTGTCGTGAAATTAACCTGTACAAGTCTGAAATGGTAAAAACAGGGGTTTATTCATTGTTCTTGGCAAGTTTTGAGACGATTATAGTGTATTTATTAATTCCAAACGCAAGGGAATCAATTTATCGCTGTTTTAGAAATGAAACGAGCTTTTTTAGGCAAAATCTGCTAGTTTTCTTGCCAGGAACTCTTGTTTTGTACCTAATAATGTAAGACTTTTACTATTTAATGCTACAGAATAAAGAAAAACTGGTTAATCGACTGGAATTAGAGTTAAATCGTCCAACTGTTTGGGAAATAAAGATGTTCACGTCTCAAATGGAAAAATCGGGCGTGTGTTCATTGCTCTTGACAAGTTTTGGAACGATTACAGTGTATTTATTAATTCCAAACGCAATTTAACGTATTTGTATGTATTTTTGATATCAATTCGACGTTCTAGCACCGGCGAATCTAAATATTTTTGCCAATTTATCCCGGCGCATCCGTCATTTCACAATATTACGATAATATAATTTTGCATTTAAAATCAGATTTATTTCTAAACAGAAACTATTCCTATGTACTTTATAATGTAAGACTGTTACTATTTAATGCTACAGAATAAAAAAAACCGGTAAATCGGCTGGAATTAGACTTAAATCGTCAAATTTGACGTGAAATGAACCTGTACAAGTCTGGAATGATAAAAACAGGGGTTTATTCATTGTTCTTGGCAAGTTTTGAGTCGATTATAGTGTATTTATTAATTCCAAACGCAATGGAATCAATTTCTCGCTGTTTTAGAAATGAAACGAGCTCTTTTAGGCAAAATCTGCTAGTTTTCTTACCAGCAACTCTTGTTTTGTGCCTAATAATGTAAGAATTTAACTATTTAATGCTACAGAATAAAGAAAAACTGGTTAATCGACTGAAATTAGAGTTAAATCGTCCAACTGTTTGGGAAATAAAGATGTTCACGTCTCAAATGGTAAAATCGGGCGTGTGTTCATTGACAAGTTTTGGAACGATTACAGTGTATTTATTAATTCCAAACGCAATTTAACGTATTTGTATGTATTTTTGATATCAATTCGACGTTCTAGCACCGGCGAATCTAAATATTTTTGCCAATTTATCCCGGCGCATCCGTCATTTCACAATATTACGATAATATAATTTTGCATTTAAAATCAGATTTATTTCTAAACAGAAACTATTCCTATGTACTTTATAATGTAAGACTGTTACTATTTAATGCTACAGAATAAAAAAAACCGGTAAATCGACTGGAATTAGACTTAAATCGTCAAATTTGACGTGAAATGAACCTGTACATGTCTGGAATGATAAAAACAGGGGTTTATTCATTGTTCTTGGCAAGTTTTGAGACGATTATAGTGTATTTATTAATTCCAAACGCAATGGAATCAATTTCTCGCTGTTTTAGAAATGAAACGAGCTCTTTTAGGCAAAATCTGCTAGTTTTCTTACCAGCAACTCTTGTTTTGTGCCTAATAATGTAAGACTTTAACTATTTAATGCTACAGAATAAAGAAAAACCGGTTAATCGACTGGAATTAGAGTTAAATCGTCAAATTTGTCGTGAAATGAAACTGTACAAGTCTGGAATGATAAAAACAGGGGTTTATTCATTGTTCTTGGCAAGTTTTGAGACGATTATAGTGTATTTATTAATTCCAAACGCAATAGAATCAATTTATCGCTGTTTTAGAAATGAAACGAGCTCTTTTAGGCAAAATCTGCTAGTTTTCTTGCCAGGAACTCTTGTTTTGTGCCTAATAATATGAGACTTTTACTATTTAATGCGACAGAATAAAGAAAAACCGGTTAATCGACTGAAATTAGAGTTAAATCGTCAAATTTGTCGTGAAATGAACCTGTACAAGTCTGAAATGGTAAAAACAGGGGTTTATTCATTGTTCTTGGCAAGTTTTGAGACGATTATAGTGTATTTATTAATTCCAAACGCAATGGAATCAATTTATCGCTGTTTTAGAAATGAAACTAGCTTTTTTAGGCAAAATCTGCTAGTTTTCTTGCCAGGAACTCTTGTTTTGTACCTAATAATGTAAGACTTTTACTATTTAATGCTACAGAATAAAGAAAAACTGGTTAATCGACTGGAATTAGAGTTAAATCGTCCAACTGTTTGGGAAATAAAGATGTTCACGTCTCAAATGGTAAAATCGGGCGTGTGTTCATTGCTCTTGACAAGTTTTGGAACGATTACAGTGTATTTATTAATTCCAAACGCAATTTAACGTATTTGTATGTATTTTTGATATCAATTCGACGTTCTAGCACCGGCGAATCTAAATATTTTTGCCAATTTATCCCGGCGCATCCGTCATTTCACAATATTACGATAATATAATTTTGCATTTAAAATCAGATTTATTTCTAAACAGAAACTATTCCTATGTACCTTATAATGTAAGACTGTTACTATTTAATGCTACAGAATAAAAAAAAACGGTAAATCGACTGGAATTAGACTTAAATCGTCAAATTTGACGTGAAATGAACCTGTACAAGTCTGGAATGATAAAAACAGGGGTTTATTCATTGTTCTTGGCAAGTTTTGAGTCGATTATAGTGTATTTATTAATTCCAAACGCAATGGAATCAATTTCTCGCTGTTTTAGAAATGAAACGAGCTCTTTTAGGCAAAATCTGCTAGTTTTCTTACCAGCAACTCTTGTTTTGTGCCTAATAATGTAAGAATTTAACTATTTAATGCTACAGAATAAAGAAAAACCGGTTAATCGACTGGAATTAGAGTTAAATCGTCAAATTTGTCGTGAAATGAAACTGTACAAGTCTGGAATGATAAAAACAGGGGTTTATTCATTGTTCTTGGCAAGTTTTGAGACGATTATAGTGTATTTATTAATTCCAAACGCAATAGAATCAATTTATCGCTGTTTTAGAAATGAAACGAGCTCTTTTAGGCAAAATCTGCTAGTTTTCTTGCCAGGAACTCTTGTTTTGTGCCTAATAATATGAGACTTTTACTATTTAATGCGACAGAATAAAGAAAAACCGGTTAATCGACTGAAATTAGAGTTAAATCGTCAAATTTGTCGTGAAATGAACCTGTACAAGTCTGAAATGGTAAAAACAGGGGTTTATTCATTGTTCTTGGCAAGTTTTGAGACGATTATAGTGTATTTATTAATTCCAAACGCAATGGAATCAATTTATCGCTGTTTTAGAAATGAAACTAGCTTTTTTAGGCAAAATCTGCTAGTTTTCTTGCCAGGAACTCTTGTTTTGTACCTAATAATGTAAGACTTTTACTATTTAATGCTACAGAATAAAGAAAAACTGGTTAATCGACTGGAATTAGAGTTAAATCGTCCAACTGTTTGGGAAATAAAGATGTTCACGTCTCAAATGGTAAAATCGGGCGTGTGTTCATTGCTCTTGACAAGTTTTGGAACGATTACAGTGTATTTATTAATTCCAAACGCAATTTAACGTATTTGTATGTATTTTTGATATCAATTCGACGTTCTAGCACCGGCGAATCTAAATATTTTTGCCAATTTATCCCGGCGCATCCGTCATTTCACAATATTACGATAATATAATTTTGCATTTAAAATCAGATTTATTTCTAAACAGAAACTATTCCTATGTACCTTATAATGTAAGACTGTTACTATTTAATGCTACAGAATAAAAAAAAACGGTAAATCGACTGGAATTAGACTTAAATCGTCAAATTTGACGTGAAATGAACCTGTACAAGTCTGGAATGATAAAAACAGGGGTTTATTCATTGTTCTTGGCAAGTTTTGAGTCGATTATAGTGTATTTATTAATTCCAAACGCAATGGAATCAATTTCTCGCTGTTTTAGAAATGAAACGAGCTCTTTTAGGCAAAATCTGCTAGTTTTCTTACCAGCAACTCTTGTTTTGTGCCTAATAATGTAAGAATTTAACTATTTAATGCTACAGAATAAAGAAAAACCGGTTAATCGACTGGAATTAGAGTTAAATCGTCAAATTTGTCGTGAAATGAAACTGTACAAGTCTGGAATGATAAAAACAGGGGTTTATTCATTGTTCTTGGCAAGTTTTGAGACGATTATAGTGTATTTATTAATTCCAAACGCAATGGAATCAATTTATCGCTGTTTTAGAAATGAAACGAGCTCTTTTAGGCAAAATCTGCTAGTTTTCTTGCCAGGAACTCTTGTTTTGTGCCTAATAATATGAGACTTTTACTATTTAATGCGACAGAATAAAGAAAAACCGGTTAATCGACTGAAATTAGAGTTAAATCGTCAAATTTGTCGTGAAATGAACCTGTACAAGTCTGAAATGGTAAAAACAGGGGTTTATTCATTGTTCTTGGCAAGTTTTGAGACGATTATAGTGTATTTATTAATTCCAAACGCAATGGAATCAATTTATCGCTGTTTTAGAAATGAAACTAGCTTTTTTAGGCAAAATCTGCTAGTTTTCTTGCCAGGAACTCTTGTTTTGTACCTAATAATGTAAGACTTTTACTATTTAATGCTACAGAATAAAGAAAAACTGGTTAATCGACTGGAATTAGAGTTAAATCGTCCAACTGTTTGGGAAATAAAGATGTTCACGTCTCAAATGGTAAAATCGGGCGTGTGTTCATTGCTCTTGACAAGTTTTGGAACGATTACAGTGTATTTATTAATTCCAAACGCAATTTAACGTATTTGTATGTATTTTTGATATCAATTCGACGTTCTAGCACCGGCGAATCTAAATATTTTTGCCAATTTATCCCGGCGCATCCGTCATTTCACAATATTACGATAATATAATTTTGCATTTAAAATCAGATTTATTTCTAAACAGAAACTATTCCTATGTACTTTATAATGTAAGACTGTTACTATTTAATGCTACAGAATAAAAAAAAACGGTAAATCGACTGGAATTAGACTTAAATCGTCAAATTTGACGTGAAATGAACCTGTACAAGTCTGGAATGATAAAAACAGGGGTTTATTCATTGTTCTTGGCAAGTTTTGAGTCGATTATAGTGTATTTATTAATTCCAAACGCAATGGAATCAAATTCTCGCTGTTTTAGAAATGAAACGAGCTCTTTTAGGCAAAATCTGCTAGTTTTCTTGCCAGCAACTCTTGTTTTATGCCTAATAATGTAAGACTTTAACTATTTAATGCTACAGAATAAAGAAAAACCGGTTAATCGACTGGAATTAGAGTTAAATCGTCAAATTTGTCGTGAAATGAAACTGTACAAGTCTGGAATGATAAAAACAGGGGTTTATTCATTGTTCTTGGCAAGTTTTGAGACGATTATAGTGTATTTATTAATTCCAAACGCAATGGAATCAATTTTCCGCTGTTTTAGAAATGAAACGAGCTCTTTTAGGCAAAATCTGCTAGTTTTCTTGCCAGGAACTCTTGTTTTGTGCCTAATAATATGAGACTTTTACTATTTAATGCTACAGAATAAAGAAAAACCGGTTAATCGACTGGAATTAGAGTTAAATCGTCAAATTTGTCGTGAAATGAACCTGTACAAGTCTGAAATGGTAAAAACAGGGGTTTATTCATTGTTCTTGGCAAGTTTTGAGACGATTATAGTGTATTTATTAATTCCAAACGCAATTGAATCAATTTATCGCTCTTTTAGAAATGAAACGAGCTTTTTTAGGCAAAATCTGCTAGTTTTCTTGCCAGGAACTCTTGTTTTGTACCTAATAATGTAAGACTTTTACTATTTAATGCTACAGAATAAAGAAAAACTGGTTAATCGACTGGAATTAGAGTTAAATCGTCCAACTGTTTGGGAAATAAAGATGTTCACGTCTCAAATGGAAAAATCGGGCGTGTGTTCATTGCTCTTGACAAGTTTTGGAACGATTACAGTGTATTTATTAATTCCAAACGCAATTTAACGTATTTGTATGTATTTTTGATATCAATTCGACGTTCTAGCACCGGCGAATCTAAATATTTTTGCCAATTTATCCCGGCGCATCCGTCATTTCACAATATTACGATAATATAATTTTGCATTTAAAATCAGATTTATTTCTAAACAGAAACTATTCCTATGTACTTTATAATGTAAGACTGTTACTATTTAATGCTACAGAATAAAAAAAACCGGTAAATCGGCTGGAATTAGACTTAAATCGTCAAATTTGACGTGAAATGAACCTGTACAAGTCTGGAATGATAAAAACAGGGGTTTATTCATTGTTCTTGGCAAGTTTTGAGTCGATTATAGTGTATTTATTAATTCCAAACGCAATGGAATCAATTTCTCGCTGTTTTAGAAATGAAACGAGCTCTTTTAGGCAAAATCTGCTAGTTTTCTTACCAGCAACTCTTGTTTTGTGCCTAATAATGTAAGAATTTAACTATTTAATGCTACAGAATAAAGAAAAACTGGTTAATCGACTGAAATTAGAGTTAAATCGTCCAACTGTTTGGGAAATAAAGATGTTCACGTCTCAAATGGTAAAATCGGGCGTGTGTTCATTGACAAGTTTTGGAACGATTACAGTGTATTTATTAATTCCAAACGCAATTTAACGTATTTGTATGTATTTTTGATATCAATTCGACGTTCTAGCACCGGCGAATCTAAATATTTTTGCCAATTTATCCCGGCGCATCCGTCATTTCACAATATTACGATAATATAATTTTGCATTTAAAATCAGATTTATTTCTAAACAGAAACTATTCCTATGTACTTTATAATGTAAGACTGTTACTATTTAATGCTACAGAATAAAAAAAACCGGTAAATCGACTGGAATTAGACTTAAATCGTCAAATTTGACGTGAAATGAACCTGTACATGTCTGGAATGATAAAAACAGGGGTTTATTCATTGTTCTTGGCAAGTTTTGAGTCGATTATAGTGTATTTATTAATTCCAAACGCAATGGAATCAATTTCTCGCTGTTTTAGAAATGAAACGAGCTCTTTTAGGCAAAATCTGCTAGTTTTCTTACCAGCAACTCTTGTTTTGTGCCTAATAATGTAAGACTTTAACTATTTAATGCTACAGAATAAAGAAAAACCGGTTAATCGACTGGAATTAGAGTTAAATCGTCAAATTTGTCGTGAAATGAAACTGTACAAGTCTGGAATGATAAAAACAGGGGTTTATTCATTGTTCTTGGCAAGTTTTGAGACGATTATAGTGTATTTATTAATTCCAAACGCAATGGAATCAATTTATCGCTGTTTTAGAAATGAAACGAGCTCTTTTAGGCAAAATCTGCTAGTTTTCTTGCCAGGAACTCTTGTTTTGTGCCTAATAATATGAGACTTTTACTATTTAATGCTACAGAATAAAGAAAAACCGGTTAATCGACTGGAATTAGAGTTAAATCGTCAAATTTGTCGTGAAATTAACCTGTACAAGTCTGAAATGGTAAAAACAGGGGTTTATTCATTGTTCTTGGCAAGTTTTGAGACGATTATAGTGTATTTATTAATTCCAAACGCAAGGGAATCAATTTATCGCTGTTTTAGAAATGAAACGAGCTTTTTTAGGCAAAATCTGCTAGTTTTCTTGCCAGGAACTCTTGTTTTGTACCTAATAATGTAAGACTTTTACTATTTAATGCTACAGAATAAAGAAAAACTGGTTAATCGACTGGAATTAGAGTTAAATCGTCCAACTGTTTGGGAAATAAAGATGTTCACGTCTCAAATGGAAAAATCGGGCGTGTGTTCATTGCTCTTGACAAGTTTTGGAACGATTACAGTGTATTTATTAATTCCAAACGCAATTTAACGTATTTGTATGTATTTTTGATATCAATTCGACGTTCTAGCACCGGCGAATCTAAATATTTTTGCCAATTTATCCCGGCGCATCCGTCATTTCACAATATTACGATAATATAATTTTGCATTTAAAATCAGATTTATTTCTAAACAGAAACTATTCCTATGTACTTTATAATGTAAGACTGTTACTATTTAATGCTACAGAATAAAAAAAACCGGTAAATCGGCTGGAATTAGACTTAAATCGTCAAATTTGACGTGAAATGAACCTGTACAAGTCTGGAATGATAAAAACAGGGGTTTATTCATTGTTCTTGGCAAGTTTTGAGTCGATTATAGTGTATTTATTAATTCCAAACGCAATGGAATCAATTTCTCGCTGTTTTAGAAATGAAACGAGCTCTTTTAGGCAAAATCTGCTAGTTTTCTTACCAGCAACTCTTGTTTTGTGCCTAATAATGTAAGAATTTAACTATTTAATGCTACAGAATAAAGAAAAACTGGTTAATCGACTGAAATTAGAGTTAAATCGTCCAACTGTTTGGGAAATAAAGATGTTCACGTCTCAAATGGTAAAATCGGGCGTGTGTTCATTGACAAGTTTTGGAACGATTACAGTGTATTTATTAATTCCAAACGCAATTTAACGTATTTGTATGTATTTTTGATATCAATTCGACGTTCTAGCACCGGCGAATCTAAATATTTTTGCCAATTTATCCCGGCGCATCCGTCATTTCACAATATTACGATAATATAATTTTGCATTTAAAATCAGATTTATTTCTAAACAGAAACTATTCCTATGTACTTTATAATGTAAGACTGTTACTATTTAATGCTACAGAATAAAAAAAACCGGTAAATCGACTGGAATTAGACTTAAATCGTCAAATTTGACGTGAAATGAACCTGTACATGTCTGGAATGATAAAAACAGGGGTTTATTCATTGTTCTTGGCAAGTTTTGAGTCGATTATAGTGTATTTATTAATTCCAAACGCAATGGAATCAATTTCTCGCTGTTTTAGAAATGAAACGAGCTCTTTTAGGCAAAATCTGCTAGTTTTCTTACCAGCAACTCTTGTTTTGTGCCTAATAATGTAAGACTTTAACTATTTAATGCTACAGAATAAAGAAAAACCGGTTAATCGACTGGAATTAGAGTTAAATCGTCAAATTTGTCGTGAAATGAAACTGTACAAGTCTGGAATGATAAAAACAGGGGTTTATTCATTGTTCTTGGCAAGTTTTGAGACGATTATAGTGTATTTATTAATTCCAAACGCAATAGAATCAATTTATCGCTGTTTTAGAAATGAAACGAGCTCTTTTAGGCAAAATCTGCTAGTTTTCTTGCCAGGAACTCTTGTTTTGTGCCTAATAATATGAGACTTTTACTATTTAATGCGACAGAATAAAGAAAAACCGGTTAATCGACTGAAATTAGAGTTAAATCGTCAAATTTGTCGTGAAATGAACCTGTACAAGTCTGAAATGGTAAAAACAGGGGTTTATTCATTGTTCTTGGCAAGTTTTGAGACGATTATAGTGTATTTATTAATTCCAAACGCAATGGAATCAATTTATCGCTGTTTTAGAAATGAAACTAGCTTTTTTAGGCAAAATCTGCTAGTTTTCTTGCCAGGAACTCTTGTTTTGTACCTAATAATGTAAGACTTTTACTATTTAATGCTACAGAATAAAGAAAAACTGGTTAATCGACTGGAATTAGAGTTAAATCGTCCAACTGTTTGGGAAATAAAGATGTTCACGTCTCAAATGGTAAAATCGGGCGTGTGTTCATTGCTCTTGACAAGTTTTGGAACGATTACAGTGTATTTATTAATTCCAAACGCAATTTAACGTATTTGTATGTATTTTTGATATCAATTCGACGTTCTAGCACCGGCGAATCTAAATATTTTTGCCAATTTATCCCGGCGCATCCGTCATTTCACAATATTACGATAATATAATTTTGCATTTAAAATCAGATTTATTTCTAAACAGAAACTATTCCTATGTACCTTATAATGTAAGACTGTTACTATTTAATGCTACAGAATAAAAAAAAACGGTAAATCGACTGGAATTAGACTTAAATCGTCAAATTTGACGTGAAATGAACCTGTACAAGTCTGGAATGATAAAAACAGGGGTTTATTCATTGTTCTTGGCAAGTTTTGAGTCGATTATAGTGTATTTATTAATTCCAAACGCAATGGAATCAATTTCTCGCTGTTTTAGAAATGAAACGAGCTCTTTTAGGCAAAATCTGCTAGTTTTCTTACCAGCAACTCTTGTTTTGTGCCTAATAATGTAAGAATTTAACTATTTAATGCTACAGAATAAAGAAAAACCGGTTAATCGACTGGAATTAGAGTTAAATCGTCAAATTTGTCGTGAAATGAAACTGTACAAGTCTGGAATGATAAAAACAGGGGTTTATTCATTGTTCTTGGCAAGTTTTGAGACGATTATAGTGTATTTATTAATTCCAAACGCAATGGAATCAATTTATCGCTGTTTTAGAAATGAAACGAGCTCTTTTAGGCAAAATCTGCTAGTTTTCTTGCCAGGAACTCTTGTTTTGTGCCTAATAATATGAGACTTTTACTATTTAATGCGACAGAATAAAGAAAAACCGGTTAATCGACTGAAATTAGAGTTAAATCGTCAAATTTGTCGTGAAATGAACCTGTACAAGTCTGAAATGGTAAAAACAGGGGTTTATTCATTGTTCTTGGCAAGTTTTGAGACGATTATAGTGTATTTAATAATTCCAAACGCAATGGAATCAATTTATCGCTGTTTTAGAAATGAAACTAGCTTTTTTAGGCAAAATCTGCTAGTTTTCTTGCCAGGAACTCTTGTTTTGTACCTAATAATGTAAGACTTTTACTATTTAATGCTACAGAATAAAGAAAAACTGGTTAATCGACTGGAATTAGAGTTAAATCGTCCAACTGTTTGGGAAATAAAGATGTTCACGTCTCAAATGGTAAAATCGGGCGTGTGTTCATTGCTCTTGACAAGTTTTGGAACGATTACAGTGTATTTATTAATTCCAAACGCAATTTAACGTATTTGTATGTATTTTTGATATCAATTCGACGTTCTAGCACCGGCGAATCTAAATATTTTTGCCAATTTATCCCGGCGCATCCGTCATTTCACAATATTACGATAATATAATTTTGCATTTAAAATCAGATTTATTTCTAAACAGAAACTATTCCTATGTACTTTATAATGTAAGACTGTTACTATTTAATGCTACAGAATAAAAAAAAACGGTAAATCGACTGGAATTAGACTTAAATCGTCAAATTTGACGTGAAATGAACCTGTACAAGTCTGGAATGATAAAAACAGGGGTTTATTCATTGTTCTTGGCAAGTTTTGAGTCGATTATAGTGTATTTATTAATTCCAAACGCAATGGAATCAAATTCTCGCTGTTTTAGAAATGAAACGAGCTCTTTTAGGCAAAATCTGCTAGTTTTCTTGCCAGCAACTCTTGTTTTATGCCTAATAATGTAAGACTTTAACTATTTAATGCTACAGAATAAAGAAAAACCGGTTAATCGACTGGAATTAGAGTTAAATCGTCAAATTTGTCGTGAAATGAAACTGTACAAGTCTGGAATGATAAAAACAGGGGTTTATTCATTGTTCTTGGCAAGTTTTGAGACGATTATAGTGTATTTATTAATTCCAAACGCAATGGAATCAATTTTCCGCTGTTTTAGAAATGAAACGAGCTCTTTTAGGCAAAATCTGCTAGTTTTCTTGCCAGGAACTCTTGTTTTGTGCCTAATAATATGAGACTTTTACTATTTAATGCTACAGAATAAAGAAAAACCGGTTAATCGACTGGAATTAGAGTTAAATCGTCAAATTTGTCGTGAAATGAACCTGTACAAGTCTGAAATGGTAAAAACAGGGGTTTATTCATTGTTCTTGGCAAGTTTTGAGACGATTATAGTGTATTTATTAATTCCAAACGCAATTGAATCAATTTATCGCTCTTTTAGAAATGAAACGAGCTTTTTTAGGCAAAATCTGCTAGTTTTCTTGCCAGGAACTCTTGTTTTGTACCTAATAATGTAAGACTTTTACTATTTAATGCTACAGAATAAAGAAAAACTGGTTAATCGACTGGAATTAGAGTTAAATCGTCCAACTGTTTGGGAAATAAAGATGTTCACGTCTCAAATGGAAAAATCGGGCGTGTGTTCATTGCTCTTGACAAGTTTTGGAACGATTACAGTGTATTTATTAATTCCAAACGCAATTTAACGTATTTGTATGTATTTTTGATATCAATTCGACGTTCTAGCACCGGCGAATCTAAATATTTTTGCCAATTTATCCCGGCGCATCCGTCATTTCACAATATTACGATAATATAATTTTGCATTTAAAATCAGATTTATTTCTAAACAGAAACTATTCCTATGTACTTTATAATGTAAGACTGTTACTATTTAATGCTACAGAATAAAAAAAACCGGTAAATCGGCTGGAATTAGACTTAAATCGTCAAATTTGACGCGAAATGAACCTGTACAAGTCTGGAATGATAAAAACAGGGGTTTATTCATTGTTCTTGGCAAGTTTTGAGTCGATTATAGTGTATTTATTAATTCCAAACGCAATGGAATCAATTTCTCGCTGTTTTAGAAATGAAACGAGCTCTTTTAGGCAAAATCTGCTAGTTTTCTTACCAGCAACTCTTGTTTTGTGCCTAATAATGTAAGAATTTAACTATTTAATGCTACAGAATAAAGAAAAACTGGTTAATCGACTGAAATTAGAGTTAAATCGTCCAACTGTTTGGGAAATAAAGATGTTCACGTCTCAAATGGTAAAATCGGGCGTGTGTTCATTGACAAGTTTTGGAACGATTACAGTGTATTTATTAATTCCAAACGCAATTTAACGTATTTGTATGTATTTTTGATATCAATTCGACGTTCTAGCACCGGCGAATCTAAATATTTTTGCCAATTTATCCCGGCGCATCCGTCATTTCACAATATTACGATAATATAATTTTGCATTTAAAATCAGATTTATTTCTAAACAGAAACTATTCCTATGTACTTTATAATGTAAGACTGTTACTATTTAATGCTACAGAATAAAAAAAACCGGTAAATCGACTGGAATTAGACTTAAATCGTCAAATTTGACGTGAAATGAACCTGTACATGTCTGGAATGATAAAAACAGGGGTTTATTCATTGTTCTTGGCAAGTTTTGAGTCGATTATAGTGTATTTATTAATTCCAAACGCAATGGAATCAATTTCTCGCTGTTTTAGAAATGAAACGAGCTCTTTTAGGCAAAATCTGCTAGTTTTCTTACCAGCAACTCTTGTTTTGTGCCTAATAATGTAAGACTTTAACTATTTAATGCTACAGAATAAAGAAAAACCGGTTAATCGACTGGAATTAGAGTTAAATCGTCAAATTTGTCGTGAAATGAAACTGTACAAGTCTGGAATGATAAAAACAGGGGTTTATTCATTGTTCTTGGCAAGTTTTGAGACGATTATAGTGTATTTATTAATTCCAAACGCAATGGAATCAATTTATCGCTGTTTTAGAAATGAAACGAGCTCTTTTAGGCAAAATCTGCTAGTTTTCTTGCCAGGAACTCTTGTTTTGTGCCTAATAATATGAGACTTTTACTATTTAATGCGACAGAATAAAGAAAAACCGGTTAATCGACTGAAATTAGAGTTAAATCGTCAAATTTGTCGTGAAATGAACCTGTACAAGTCTGAAATGGTAAAAACAGGGGTTTATTCATTGTTCTTGGCAAGTTTTGAGACGATTATAGTGTATTTATTAATTCCAAACGCAATGGAATCAATTTATCGCTGTTTTAGAAATGAAACTAGCTTTTTTAGGCAAAATCTGCTAGTTTTCTTGCCAGGAACTCTTGTTTTGTACCTAATAATGTAAGACTTTTACTATTTAATGCTACAGAATAAAGAAAAACTGGTTAATCGACTGGAATTAGAGTTAAATCGTCCAACTGTTTGGGAAATAAAGATGTTCACGTCTCAAATGGTAAAATCGGGCGTGTGTTCATTGCTCTTGACAAGTTTTGGAACGATTACAGTGTATTTATTAATTCCAAACGCAATTTAACGTATTTGTATGTATTTTTGATATCAATTCGACGTTATAGCACCGGCGAATCTAAATATTTTTGCCAATTTATCCCGGCGCATCCGTCATTTCACAATATTACGATAATATAATTTTGCATTTAAAATCAGATTTATTTCTAAACAGAAACTATTCCTATGTACCTTATAATGTAAGACTGTTACTATTTAATGCTACAGAATAAAAAAAAACGGTAAATCGACTGGAATTAGACTTAAATCGTCAAATTTGACGTGAAATGAACCTGTACAAGTCTGGAATGATAAAAACAGGGGTTTATTCATTGTTCTTGGCAAGTTTTGAGTCGATTATAGTGTATTTATTAATTCCAAACGCAATGGAATCAATTTCTCGCTGTTTTAGAAATGAAACGAGCTCTTTTAGGCAAAATCTGCTAGTTTTCTTACCAGCAACTCTTGTTTTGTGCCTAATAATGTAAGAATTTAACTATTTAATGCTACAGAATAAAGAAAAACCGGTTAATCGACTGGAATTAGAGTTAAATCGTCAAATTTGTCGTGAAATGAAACTGTACAAGTCTGGAATGATAAAAACAGGGGTTTATTCATTGTTCTTGGCAAGTTTTGAGACGATTATAGTGTATTTATTAATTCCAAACGCAATGGAATCAATTTATCGCTGTTTTAGAAATGAAACGAGCTCTTTTAGGCAAAATCTGCTAGTTTTCTTGCCAGGAACTCTTGTTTTGTGCCTAATAATATGAGACTTTTACTATTTAATGCTACAGAATAAAGAAAAACCGGTTAATCGACTGAAATTAGAGTTAAATCGTCAAATTTGTCGTGAAATGAATCTGTACAAGTCTGAAATGGTAAAAACAGGGGTTTATTCATTGTTCTTGGCAAGTTTTGAGACGACTATAGTGTATTTATTAATTCCAAACGCAATGGAATCAATTTATCGCTGTTTTAGAAATGAAACGAGCTTTTTTAGGCAAAATCTGCTAGTTTTCTTGCCAGGAACTCTTGTTTTGTACCTAATAATGTAAGACTTTTACTATTTAATGCTACAGAATAAAGAAAAACTGGTTAATCAACTGGAATTAGGGTTGAATCGTCCAACTGTTTGGGAAATAAAGATGTTCACGTCTCAAATGGTAAAATCGGGCGTGTGTTCATTGCTCTTGACAAGTTTTGGAACGATTACAGTGTATTTATTAATTCCAAACGCAATTTAACGTATTTGTATGTATTTTTGATATCAATTCGACGTTCTAGCACCGGCGAATCTAAATATTTTTGCCAATTTATCCCGGCGCATCCGTCATTTCACAATATTACGATAATATAATTTTGCATTTAAAATCAGATTTATTTCTAAACAGAAACTATTCCTATGTACTTTATAATGTAAGACTGTTACTATTTAATGCTACAGAATAAAGAAAAACCGGTTAATCGACTGGAATTAGAGTTAAATCGTCAAATTTGTCGTGAAATGAAACTGTACAAGTCTGGAATGATAAAAACAGGGGTTTATTCATTGTTCTTGGCAAGTTTTGAGACGATTATAGTGTATTTATTAATTCCAAACGAAATGGAATCAATTTATCGCTGTTTTAGAAATGAAACGAGCTCTTTTAGGCAAAATCTGCTAGTTTTCTTGCCAGGAACTCTTGTTTTGTGCCTAATAATATGAGACTTTTACTATTTAATGCTACAGAATAAAGAATAACCGGTTAATCGACTGGAATTAGAGTTAAATCGTCAAATTTGTCGTGAAATAAACCTGTACAAGTCTGAAATGGTAAAAACAGGGGTTTATTCATTGTTCTTGGCAAGTTTTGAGACGATTATAAAGCATTTATTAATTCCAAACGCAATGGAATCAATTTATCGCTGTTTTAGAAATGAAACGAGCTTTTTTAGGCAAAATCTGCTAGTTTTCTTGCCAGGAACTCTTGTTTTGTACCTAATAATGTAAGACTTTTACTATTTAATGCTACAGAATAAAGAAAAACCGGTTAATCGACTGGAATTAGAGTTAAATCGTCAAATTTGTCGTGAAATAAAACTGTACAAGTCTGGAATGATAAAAACAGGGGTTTATTCATTGTTCTTGGCAAGTTTTGAGACGATAATAGTGTATTTATTAATTCCAAACGCAATGGAATCAATTTATCGCTGCTTTAGAAATGAAACGAGCTCTTTTAGGCAAAATCTGCTAGTTTTCTTGCCAGGAACTCTTGTTTTGTGCCTAATAATATGAGACTTTTACTATTTAATGCTACAGAATAAAGAAAAACCGGTTAATCGACTGAAATTAGAGTTAAATCGTCAAATTTGTCGTGAAATTAACCTGTACAAGTCTGAAATGGTAAAAACAGGGGTTTATTCATTGTTCTTGGCAAGTTTTGAGACGATTATAGTGTATTTATTAATTCCAAACGCAAGGGAATCAATTTATCGCTGTTTTAGAAATGAAACGAGCTTTTTTAGGCAAAATCTGCTAGTTTTCTTGCCAGGAACTCTTGTTTTGTACCTAATAATGTAAGACTTTTACTATTTAATGCTACAGAATAAAGAAAAACTGGTTAATCGACTGGAATTAGAGTTAAATCGTCCAACTGTTTGGGAAATAAAGATGTTCACGTCTCAAATGGTAAAATCGGGCGTGTGTTCATTGCTCTTGACAAGTTTTGGAACGATTACAGTGTATTTATTAATTCCAAACGCAATTTAACGTATTTGTATGTATTTTTGATATCAATTCGACGTTCTAGCACCGGCGAATCTAAATATTTTTGCCAATTTATCCCGGCGCATCCGTCATTTCACAATATTACGATAATATAATTTTGCATTTAAAATCAGATTTATTTCTAAACAGAAACTATTCCTATGTACTTTATAATGTAAGACTGTTACTATTTAATGCTACAGAATAAAAAAAAAACGGTAAATCGACTGGAATTAGACTTAAATCGTCAAATTTGACGTGAAATGAACCTGTACAAGTCTGGAATGACAAAAGCAGGGGTTTATTCATTGTTCTTGGCAAGTTTTGAGTCGATTATAGTGTATTTATTAATTCCAAACGCAATGGAATCAATTTCTCGTTGTTTTAGAAATGAAACGAGCTCTTTTAGGCAAAATCTGCTAGTTTTCTTACCAGCAACTCTTGTTTTGTGCCTAATAATGTAAGAATTTAACTATTTAATGCTACAGAATAAAGAAAAACCGGTTAATCGACTGGAATTAGAGTTAAATCGTCAAATTTGTCGTGAAATGAAACTTTACAAGTCTGGAATGATAAAAACAGGGGTTTATTCATTGTTCTTGGCAAGTTTTGAGACGATTATAGTGTATTTATTAATTCCAAACGCAATGGAATCAATTTATCGCTGTTTTAGAAATGAAACGAGCTCTTTTAGGCAAAATCTGCTAGTTTTCTTGCCAGGAACTCTTGTTTTGTGCCTAATAATATGAGACTTTTACTATTTAATGCTACAGAATAAAGAAAAACCGGTTAATCGACTGGAATTAGAGTTAAATCGTCAAATTTGTCGTGAAATTAACCTGTACAAGTCTGAAATGGTAAAAACAGGGGTTTATTCATTGTTCTTGGCAAGTTTTGAGACGATTATAGTGTATTTATTAATTCCAAACGCAAGGGAATCAATTTATCGCTGTTTTAGAAATGAAACGAGCTTTTTTAGGCAAAATCTGCTAGTTTTCTTGCCAGGAACTCTTGTTTTGTACCTAATAATGTAAGACTTTTACTATTTAATGCTACAGAATAAAGAAAAACTGGTTAATCGACTGGAATTAGAGTTAAATCGTCCAACTGTTTGGGAAATAAAGATGTTCACGTCTCAAATGGAAAAATCGGGCGTGTGTTCATTGCTCTTGACAAGTTTTGGAACGATTACAGTGTATTTATTAATTCCAAACGCAATTTAACGTATTTGTATGTATTTTTGATATCAATTCGACGTTCTAGCACCGGCGAATCTAAATATTTTTGCCAATTTATCCCGGCGCATCCGTCATTTCACAATATTACGATAATATAATTTTGCATTTAAAATCAGATTTATTTCTAAACAGAAACTATTCCTATGTACTTTATAATGTAAGACTGTTACTATTTAATGCTACAGAATAAAAAAAACCGGTAAATCGGCTGGAATTAGACTTAAATCGTCAAATTTGACGTGAAATGAACCTGTACAAGTCTGGAATGATAAAAACAGGGGTTTATTCATTGTTCTTGGCAAGTTTTGAGTCGATTATAGTGTATTTATTAATTCCAAACGCAATGGAATCAATTTCTCGCTGTTTTAGAAATGAAACGAGCTCTTTTAGGCAAAATCTGCTAGTTTTCTTACCAGCAACTCTTGTTTTGTGCCTAATAATGTAAGAATTTAACTATTTAATGCTACAGAATAAAGAAAAACTGGTTAATCGACTGAAATTAGAGTTAAATCGTCCAACTGTTTGGGAAATAAAGATGTTCACGTCTCAAATGGTAAAATCGGGCGTGTGTTCATTGACAAGTTTTGGAACGATTACAGTGTATTTATTAATTCCAAACGCAATTTAACGTATTTGTATGTATTTTTGATATCAATTCGACGTTCTAGCACCGGCGAATCTAAATATTTTTGCCAATTTATCCCGGCGCATCCGTCATTTCACAATATTACGATAATATAATTTTGCATTTAAAATCAGATTTATTTCTAAACAGAAACTATTCCTATGTACTTTATAATGTAAGACTGTTACTATTTAATGCTACAGAATAAAAAAAACCGGTAAATCGACTGGAATTAGACTTAAATCGTCAAATTTGACGTGAAATGAACCTGTACATGTCTGGAATGATAAAAACAGGGGTTTATTCATTGTTCTTGGCAAGTTTTGAGTCGATTATAGTGTATTTATTAATTCCAAACGCAATGGAATCAATTTCTCGCTGTTTTAGAAATGAAACGAGCTCTTTTAGGCAAAATCTGCTAGTTTTCTTACCAGCAACTCTTGTTTTGTGCCTAATAATGTAAGACTTTAACTATTTAATGCTACAGAATAAAGAAAAACCGGTTAATCGACTGGAATTAGAGTTAAATCGTCAAATTTGTCGTGAAATGAAACTGTACAAGTCTGGAATGATAAAAACAGGGGTTTATTCATTGTTCTTGGCAAGTTTTGAGACGATTATAGTGTATTTATTAATTCCAAACGCAATAGAATCAATTTATCGCTGTTTTAGAAATGAAACGAGCTCTTTTAGGCAAAATCTGCTAGTTTTCTTGCCAGGAACTCTTGTTTTGTGCCTAATAATATGAGACTTTTACTATTTAATGCGACAGAATAAAGAAAAACCGGTTAATCGACTGAAATTAGAGTTAAATCGTCAAATTTGTCGTGAAATGAACCTGTACAAGTCTGAAATGGTAAAAACAGGGGTTTATTCATTGTTCTTGGCAAGTTTTGAGACGATTATAGTGTATTTATTAATTCCAAACGCAATGGAATCAATTTATCGCTGTTTTAGAAATGAAACTAGCTTTTTTAGGCAAAATCTGCTAGTTTTCTTGCCAGGAACTCTTGTTTTGTACCTAATAATGTAAGACTTTTACTATTTAATGCTACAGAATAAAGAAAAACTGGTTAATCGACTGGAATTAGAGTTAAATCGTCCAACTGTTTGGGAAATAAAGATGTTCACGTCTCAAATGGTAAAATCGGGCGTGTGTTCATTGCTCTTGACAAGTTTTGGAACGATTACAGTGTATTTATTAATTCCAAACGCAATTTAACGTATTTGTATGTATTTTTGATATCAATTCGACGTTCTAGCACCGGCGAATCTAAATATTTTTGCCAATTTATCCCGGCGCATCCGTCATTTCACAATATTACGATAATATAATTTTGCATTTAAAATCAGATTTATTTCTAAACAGAAACTATTCCTATGTACCTTATAATGTAAGACTGTTACTATTTAATGCTACAGAATAAAAAAAAACGGTAAATCGACTGGAATTAGACTTAAATCGTCAAATTTGACGTGAAATGAACCTGTACAAGTCTGGAATGATAAAAACAGGGGTTTATTCATTGTTCTTGGCAAGTTTTGAGTCGATTATAGTGTATTTATTAATTCCAAACGCAATGGAATCAATTTCTCGCTGTTTTAGAAATGAAACGAGCTCTTTTAGGCAAAATCTGCTAGTTTTCTTACCAGCAACTCTTGTTTTGTGCCTAATAGTGTAAGAATTTAACTATTTAATGCTACAGAATAAAGAAAAACCGGTTAATCGACTGGAATTAGAGTTAAATCGTCAAATTTGTCGTGAAATGAAACTGTACAAGTCTGGAATGATAAAAACAGGGGTTTATTCATTGTTCTTGGCAAGTTTTGAGACGATTATAGTGTATTTATTAATTCCAAACGCAATGGAATCAATTTATCGCTGTTTTAGAAATGAAACGAGCTCTTTTAGGCAAAATCTGCTAGTTTTCTTGCCAGGAACTCTTGTTTTGTGCCTAATAATATGAGACTTTTACTATTTAATGCGACAGAATAAAGAAAAACCGGTTAATCGACTGAAATTAGAGTTAAATCGTCAAATTTGTCGTGAAATGAACCTGTACAAGTCTGAAATGGTAAAAACAGGGGTTTATTCATTGTTCTTGGCAAGTTTTGAGACGATTATAGTGTATTTATTAATTCCAAACGCAATGGAATCAATTTATCGCTGTTTTAGAAATGAAACTAGCTTTTTTAGGCAAAATCTGCTAGTTTTCTTGCCAGGAACTCTTGTTTTGTACCTAATAATGTAAGACTTTTACTATTTAATGCTACAGAATAAAGAAAAACTGGTTAATCGACTGGAATTAGAGTTAAATCGTCCAACTGTTTGGGAAATAAAGATGTTCACGTCTCAAATGGTAAAATCGGGCGTGTGTTCATTGCTCTTGACAAGTTTTGGAACGATTACAGTGTATTTATTAATTCCAAACGCAATTTAACGTATTTGTATGTATTTTTGATATCAATTCGACGTTCTAGCACCGGCGAATCTAAATATTTTTGCCAATTTATCCCGGCGCATCCGTCATTTCACAATATTACGATAATATAATTTTGCATTTAAAATCAGATTTATTTCTAAACAGAAACTATTCCTATGTACCTTATAATGTAAGACTGTTACTATTTAATGCTACAGAATAAAAAAAAACGGTAAATCGACTGGAATTAGACTTAAATCGTCAAATTTGACGTGAAATGAACCTGTACAAGTCTGGAATGATAAAAACAGGGGTTTATTCATTGTTCTTGGCAAGTTTTGAGTCGATTATAGTGTATTTATTAATTCCAAACGCAATGGAATCAATTTCTCGCTGTTTTAGAAATGAAACGAGCTCTTTTAGGCAAAATCTGCTAGTTTTCTTACCAGCAACTCTTGTTTTGTGCCTAATAATGTAAGAATTTAACTATTTAATGCTACAGAATAAAGAAAAACCGGTTAATCGACTGGAATTAGAGTTAAATCGTCAAATTTGTCGTGAAATGAAACTGTACAAGTCTGGAATGATAAAAACAGGGGTTTATTCATTGTTCTTGGCAAGTTTTGAGACGATTATAGTGTATTTATTAATTCCAAACGCAATGGAATCAATTTATCGCTGTTTTAGAAATGAAACGAGCTCTTTTAGGCAAAATCTGCTAGTTTTCTTGCCAGGAACTCTTGTTTTGTGCCTAATAATATGAGACTTTTACTATTTAATGCTACAGAATAAAGAAAAACCGGTTAATCGACTGAAATTAGAGTTAAATCGTCAAATTTGTCGTGAAATGAATCTGTACAAGTCTGAAATGGTAAAAACAGGGGTTTATTCATTGTTCTTGGCAAGTTTTGAGACGACTATAGTGTATTTATTAATTCCAAACGCAATGGAATCAATTTATCGCTGTTTTAGAAATGAAACGAGCTTTTTTAGGCAAAATCTGCTAGTTTTCTTGCCAGGAACTCTTGTTTTGTACCTAATAATGTAAGACTTTTACTATTTAATGCTACAGAATAAAGAAAAACTGGTTAATCAACTGGAATTAGGGTTGAATCGTCCAACTGTTTGGGAAATAAAGATGTTCACGTCTCAAATGGTAAAATCGGGCGTGTGTTCATTGCTCTTGACAAGTTTTGGAACGATTACAGTGTATTTATTAATTCCAAACGCAATTTAACGTATTTGTATGTATTTTTGATATCAATTCGACGTTCTAGCACCGGCGAATCTAAATATTTTTGCCAATTTATCCCGGCGCATCCGTCATTTCACAATATTACGATAATATAATTTTGCATTTAAAATCAGATTTATTTCTAAACAGAAACTATTCCTATGTACTTTATAATGTAAGACTGTTACTATTTAATGCTACAGAATAAAAAAAACCGGTAAATCGACTGGAATTAGACTTAAATCGTCAAATTTGACGTGAAATGAACCTGTACATGTCTGGAATGATAAAAACAGGGGTTTATTCATTGTTCTTGGCAAGTTTTGAGTCGATTATAGTGTATTTATTAATTCCAAACGCAATGGAATCAATTTCTCGCTGTTTTAGAAATGAAACGAGCTCTTTTAGGCAAAATCTGCTAGTTTTCTTACCAGCAACTCTTGTTTTGTGCCTAATAATGTAAGACTTTAACTATTTAATGCTACAGAATAAAGAAAAACCGGTTAATCGACTGGAATTAGAGTTAAATCGTCAAATTTGTCGTGAAATGAAACTGTACAAGTCTGGAATGATAAAAACAGGGGTTTATTCATTGTTCTTGGCAAGTTTTGAGACGATTATAGTGTATTTATTAATTCCAAACGCAATGGAATCAATTTATCGCTGTTTTAGAAATGAAACGAGCTCTTTTAGGCAAAATCTGCTAGTTTTCTTGCCAGGAACTCTTGTTTGTGCCTAATAATATGAGACTTTTACTATTTAATGCGACAGAATAAAGAAAAACCGGTTAATCGACTGAAATTAGAGTTAAATCGTCAAATTTGTCGTGAAATGAACCTGTACAAGTCTGAAATGGTAAAAACAGGGGTTTATTCATTGTTCTTGGCAAGTTTTGAGACGATTATAGTGTATTTATTAATTCCAAACGCAATGGAATCAATTTATCGCTGTTTTAGAAATGAAACTAGCTTTTTTAGGCAAAATCTGCTAGTTTTCTTGCCAGGAACTCTTGTTTTGTACCTAATAATGTAAGACTTTTACTATTTAATGCTACAGAATAAAGAAAAACTGGTTAATCGACTGGAATTAGAGTTAAATCGTCCAACTGTTTGGGAAATAAAGATGTTCACGTCTCAAATGGTAAAATCGGGCGTGTGTTCATTGCTCTTGACAAGTTTTGGAACGATTACAGTGTATTTATTAATTCCAAACGCAATTTAACGTATTTGTATGTATTTTTGATATCAATTCGACGTTCTAGCACCGGCGAATCTAAATATTTTTGCCAATTTATCCCGGCGCATCCGTCATTTCACAATATTACGATAATATAATTTTGCATTTAAAATCAGATTTATTTCTAAACAGAAACTATTCCTATGTACCTTATAATGTAAGACTGTTACTATTTAATGCTACAGAATAAAAAAAAACGGTAAATCGACTGGAATTAGACTTAAATCGTCAAATTTGACGTGAAATGAACCTGTACAAGTCTGGAATGATAAAAACAGGGGTTTATTCATTGTTCTTGGCAAGTTTTGAGTCGATTATAGTGTATTTATTAATTCCAAACGCAATGGAATCAATTTCTCGCTGTTTTAGAAATGAAACGAGCTCTTTTAGGCAAAATCTGCTAGTTTTCTTACCAGCAACTCTTGTTTTGTGCCTAATAATGTAAGAATTTAACTATTTAATGCTACAGAATAAAGAAAAACCGGTTAATCGACTGGAATTAGAGTTAAATCGTCAAATTTGTCGTGAAATGAAACTGTACAAGTCTGGAATGATAAAAACAGGGGTTTATTCATTGTTCTTGGCAAGTTTTGAGACGATTATAGTGTATTTATTAATTCCAAACGAAATGGAATCAATTTATCGCTGTTTTAGAAATGAAACGAGCTCTTTTAGGCAAAATCTGCTAGTTTTCTTGCCAGGAACTCTTGTTTTGTGCCTAATAATATGAGACTTTTACTATTTAATGCTACAGAATAAAGAATAACCGGTTAATCGACTGGAATTAGAGTTAAATCGTCAAATTTGTCGTGAAATAAACCTGTACAAGTCTGAAATGGTAAAAACAGGGGTTTATTCATTGTTCTTGGCAAGTTTTGAGACGATTATAAAGCATTTATTAATTCCAAACGCAATGGAATCAATTTATCGCTGTTTTAGAAATGAAACGAGCTTTTTTAGGCAAAATCTGCTAGTTTTCTTGCCAGGAACTCTTGTTTTGTACCTAATAATGTAAGACTTTTACTATTTAATGCTACAGAATAAAGAAAAACCGGTTAATCGACTGGAATTAGAGTTAAATCGTCAAATTTGTCGTGAAATAAAACTGTACAAGTCTGGAATGATAAAAACAGGGGTTTATTCATTGTTCTTGGCAAGTTTTGAGACGATTATAGTGTATTTATTAATTCCAAACGCAATGGAATCAATTTATCGCTGCTTTAGAAATGAAACGAGCTCTTTTAGGCAAAATCTGCTAGTTTTCTTGCCAGGAACTCTTGTTTTGTGCCTAATAATATGAGACTTTTACTATTTAATGCTACAGAATAAAGAAAAACCGGTTAATCGACTGAAATTAGAGTTAAATCGTCAAATTTGTCGTGAAATTAACCTGTACAAGTCTGAAATGGTAAAAACAGGGGTTTATTCATTGTTCTTGGCAAGTTTTGAGACGATTATAGTGTATTTATTAATTCCAAACGCAAGGGAATCAATTTATCGCTGTTTTAGAAATGAAACGAGCTTTTTTAGGCAAAATCTGCTAGTTTTCTTGCCAGGAACTCTTGTTTTGTACCTAATAATGTAAGACTTTTACTATTTAATGCTACAGAATAAAGAAAAACTGGTTAATCGACTGGAATTAGAGTTAAATCGTCCAACTGTTTGGGAAATAAAGATGTTCACGTCTCAAATGGAAAAATCGGGCGTGTGTTCATTGCTCTTGACAAGTTTTGGAACGATTACAGTGTATTTATTAATTCCAAACGCAATTTAACGTATTTGTATGTATTTTTGATATCAATTCGACGTTCTAGCACCGGCGAATCTAAATATTTTTGCCAATTTATCCCGGCGCATCCGTCATTTCACAATATTACGATAATATAATTTTGCATTTAAAATCAGATTTATTTCTAAACAGAAACTATTCCTATGTACTTTATAATGTAAGACTGTTACTATTTAATGCTACAGAATAAAAAAAACCGGTAAATCGGCTGGAATTAGACTTAAATCGTCAAATTTGACGTGAAATGAACCTGTACATGTCTGGAATGATAAAAACAGGGGTTTATTCATTGTTCTTGGCAAGTTTTGAGTCGATTATAGTGTATTTATTAATTCCAAACGCAATGGAATCAATTTCTCGCTGTTTTAGAAATAAAACGAGCTCTTTTAGGCAAAATCTGCTAGTTTTCTTACCAGCAACTCTTGTTTTGTGCCTAATAATGTAAGACTTTAACTATTTAATGCTACAGAATAAAGAAAAACCGGTTAATCGACTGGAATTAGAGTTAAATCGTCAAATTTGTCGTGAAATGAAACTGTACAAGTCTGGAATGATAAAAACAGGGGTTTATTCATTGTTCTTGGCAAGTTTTGAGACGATTATAGTGTATTTATTAATTCCAAACGCAATGGAATCAATTTATCGCTGTTTTAGAAATGAAACGAGCTCTTTTAGGCAAAATCTGCTAGTTTTCTTGCCAGGAACTCTTGTTTTGTGCCTAATAATATGAGACTTTTACTATTTAATGCGACAGAATAAAGAAAAACCGGTTAATCGACTGAAATTAGAGTTAAATCGTCAAATTTGTCGTGAAATGAACCTGTACAAGTCTGAAATGGTAAAAACAGGGGTTTATTCATTGTTCTTGGCAAGTTTTGAGACGATTATAGTGTATTTATTAATTCCAAACGCAATGGAATCAATTTATCGCTGTTTTAGAAATGAAACTAGCTTTTTTAGGCAAAATCTGCTAGTTTTCTTGCCAGGAACTCTTGTTTTGTACCTAATAATGTAAGACTTTTACTATTTAATGCTACAGAATAAAGAAAAACTGGTTAATCGACTGGAATTAGAGTTAAATCGTCCAACTGTTTGGGAAATAAAGATGTTCACGTCTCAAATGGTAAAATCGGGCGTGTGTTCATTGCTCTTGACAAGTTTTGGAACGATTACAGTGTATTTATTAATTCCAAACGCAATTTAACGTATTTGTATGTATTTTTGATATCAATTCGACGTTCTAGCACCGGCGAATCTAAATATTTTTGCCAATTTATCCCGGCGCATCCGTCATTTCACAATATTACGATAATATAATTTTGCATTTAAAATCAGATTTATTTCTAAACAGAAACTATTCCTATGTACCTTATAATGTAAGACTGTTACTATTTAATGCTACAGAATAAAAAAAAACGGTAAATCGACTGGAATTAGACTTAAATCGTCAAATTTGACGTGAAATGAACCTGTACAAGTCTGGAATGATAAAAACAGGGGTTTATTCATTGTTCTTGGCAAGTTTTGAGTCGATTATAGTGTATTTATTAATTCCAAACGCAATGGAATCAATTTCTCGCTGTTTTAGAAATGAAACGAGCTCTTTTAGGCAAAATCTGCTAGTTTTCTTACCAGCAACTCTTGTTTTGTGCCTAATAATGTAAGAATTTAACTATTTAATGCTACAGAATAAAGAAAAACCGGTTAATCGACTGGAATTAGAGTTAAATCGTCAAATTTGTCGTGAAATGAAACTGTACAAGTCTGGAATGATAAAAACAGGGGTTTATTCATTGTTCTTGGCAAGTTTTGAGACGATTATAGTGTATTTATTAATTCCAAACGCAATGGAATCAATTTATCGCTGTTTTAGAAATGAAACGAGCTCTTTTAGGCAAAATCTGCTAGTTTTCTTGCCAGGAACTCTTGTTTTGTGCCTAATAATATGAGACTTTTACTATTTAATGCTACAGAATAAAGAAAAACCGGTTAATCGACTGAAATTAGAGTTAAATCGTCAAATTTGTCGTGAAATGAATCTGTACAAGTCTGAAATGGTAAAAACAGGGGTTTATTCATTGTTCTTGGCAAGTTTTGAGACGACTATAGTGTATTTATTAATTCCAAACGCAATGGAATCAATTTATCGCTGTTTTAGAAATGAAACGAGCTTTTTTAGGCAAAATCTGCTAGTTTTCTTGCCAGGAACTCTTGTTTTGTACCTAATAATGTAAGACTTTTACTATTTAATGCTACAGAATAAAGAAAAACTGGTTAATCAACTGGAATTAGGGTTGAATCGTCCAACTGTTTGGGAAATAAAGATGTTCACGTCTCAAATGGTAAAATCGGGCGTGTGTTCATTGCTCTTGACAAGTTTTGGAACGATTACAGTGTATTTATTAATTCCAAACGCAATTTAACGTATTTGTATGTATTTTTGATATCAATTCGACGTTCTAGCACCGGCGAATCTAAATATTTTTGCCAATTTATCCCGGCGCATCCGTCATTTCACAATATTACGATAATATAATTTTGCATTTAAAATCAGATTTATTTCTAAACAGAAACTATTCCTATGTACTTTATAATGTAAGACTGTTACTATTTAATGCTACAGAATAAAGAAAAACCGGTTAATCGACTGGAATTAGAGTTAAATCGTCAAATTTGTCGTGAAATGAAACTGTACAAGTCTGGAATGATAAAAACAGGGGTTTATTCATTGTTCTTGGCAAGTTTTGAGACGATTATAGTGTATTTATTAATTCCAAACGAAATGGAATCAATTTATCGCTGTTTTAGAAATGAAACGAGCTCTTTTAGGCAAAATCTGCTAGTTTTCTTGCCAGGAACTCTTGTTTTGTGCCTAATAATATGAGACTTTTACTATTTAATGCTACAGAATAAAGAATAACCGGTTAATCGACTGGAATTAGAGTTAAATCGTCAAATTTGTCGTGAAATAAACCTGTACAAGTCTGAAATGGTAAAAACAGGGGTTTATTCATTGTTCTTGGCAAGTTTTGAGACGATTATAAAGCATTTATTAATTCCAAACGCAATGGAATCAATTTATCGCTGTTTTAGAAATGAAACGAGCTTTTTTAGGCAAAATCTGCTAGTTTTCTTGCCAGGAACTCTTGTTTTGTACCTAATAATGTAAGACTTTTACTATTTAATGCTACAGAATAAAGAAAAACCGGTTAATCGACTGGAATTAGAGTTAAATCGTCAAATTTGTCGTGAAATAAAACTGTACAAGTCTGGAATGATAAAAACAGGGGTTTATTCATTGTTCTTGGCAAGTTTTGAGACGATTATAGTGTATTTATTAATTCCAAACGCAATGGAATCAATTTATCGCTGCTTTAGAAATGAAACGAGCTCTTTTAGGCAAAATCTGCTAGTTTTCTTGCCAGGAACTCTTGTTTTGTGCCTAATAATATGAGACTTTTACTATTTAATGCTACAGAATAAAGAAAAACCGGTTAATCGACTGAAATTAGAGTTAAATCGTCAAATTTGTCGTGAAATGAACCTGTACAAGTCTGAAATGGTAAAAACAGGGGTTTATTCATTGTTCTTGGCAAGTTTTGAGACGATTATAGTGTATTTATTAATTCCAAACGGAATGGAATCAATTTATCGCTGTTTTAGAAATGAAACGAGCTTTTTTAGGCAAAATCTGCTAGTTTTCTTGCCAGGAACTCTTGTTTTGTACCTAATAATGTAAGACTTTTACTATTTAATGCTACAGAATAAAGAAAAACTGGTTAATCGACTGGAATTAGAGTTAAATCGTCCAACTGTTTGGGAACTAAAGATGTTCACGTCTCAAATGGTAAAATCGGGCGTGTGTTCATTGCTCTTGACAAGTTTTGGAACGATTACAGTGGATTTATTAATTCCAAACGCAATTTAACGTATTTGTATGTATTTTTGATATCAATTCGACGTTCTAGCACCGGCGAATATAAATATTTTTGCCAATTTATCCCGGCGCATCCGTCGTTTCACAATATTACGATAATATAATTTTGCATTTAAAATCAGATTTATTTCTAAACAGAAACTATTCCTATATACTTTATAATGTAAGACTGTTACTATTTAATGCTACAGAATAAAAAAAACGGCAAATCGACTGGAATTAGACTTAAATCGTCAAATTTGACGTGAAATGAACCTGTACAAGTCTGGAATGATAAAAACAGGGGTTTATTAATTGTTCTTGGCAAGTTTTGAGTCGATTATAGTGTATTTATTAATTCCAAACGCAATGGAATCAATTTCTCGCTGTTTTAGAAATGAAACGAGCTCTTTTAGGCAGCTTTCCTCCAGCTGATTGAAGTTGGCTGAACTCTGGTCTTACGTTTTCCTTGGGACTTTTTCGAGCTGCGAATGTAATTCAACAATTGTATCGGAGTAGAAATTTGACTGAGGATTTTGTTTAATTTCACTACACCATTTGTCAGTTCAGGTGTTTTGCAGTTCTTTGTTACGTCACCGTCGGTAAGTTTTTCAAAATTTCTAATTAACTGTTGAACAGCAGTCAAATGCACTTCATCAATGTGCTGAATCGGTTCTTCTCTGTTTGGTGATTCCACAGTGGCTGCACCTCGGCCTGCATTATTTGCTAATGTAATAATAAACAAGGAAACGTTGACAAGACTTTGCCGTATATTTATTTTGTATGGCGCCTAGATGTTTGCAAAACCTCCCTCCTTGGCCGTAAACACAATTGCAAAACGCAATATCCAAATGAACTGCATAGAAAAGGCATTATTTTGAGAATATATCAAACAAGTTCTGTCATCAACTTCTTGTACCGGCAATCATGCGGAAGATTTTAAATGTTAATTCATTTTTGGAGCCTCGATAATTAGCAAAGGAAGGTAGGTGTCTCTTGTGGTAGGATTCCAACACTTTAGTAATGAAGTCAATCAACGCGCATGTGTTAACAGTTTCACATCTTTCGAGGACGATATCTTTAAAAATGCGAGTTGAAGCTCCCACATAATTATTCGTTTTATTGCCTCGTGTCAATAAATTGCGCCTACAAGCCAGCGACCATTCTTCTTTTCGCTCCCAGTATTCCAAAATATGATCTTTCAAATTTTCATACTTCTTCAAAACGCCATCATTCATAGTCGCTGAAATTGTCAAATATTTGTAGTAGAATATAGCACCTTGCGAAATACTGTCATGATGTGTTTTCGATCTTGTTTTTCAATACTGTGCTTGCTGTCCCACAACCAACGCCAAAAAATAACTTGAAAAAGATGGAAAATGCAGAGTAATTTGAGACTCGGGAAAAACTGTTTCCAGCACATTACTTTCTGCCGCAGGATCATCGGCCATGAAGATCCCAAGTAAAACCATAGCTTCCAAAGCCATCAGTTTGCAAAGAATTTCGTAATAATTTCAAAGCTTCCGTGGAATTGTCTTCAGTTTGCTCGGTATGTAGTATGCAAGCAAGTAGGATGGCTCCAACTTTTGATGCAGAGAAGAAAAATTTAACGCAGGTACTTGTTTGGTCGCAAGAACCGGTTGATCGACAAATTAATACCATTTCGTGTGCAAATTAGTAAGAATGGGCTCTCCTCATGACAGGAGTTAACACACAACAATGATCATTGGATCTTCCTGCATGATGACCTTAATATTTTTTCCTTCATAGTATTCCCTTTCCTTTTTCAAAACAGTCAACATATCAAAAGCTTCTCTACCTCCAAAATTTTCCAGTCTACAACAGTCAAATTTATTTAGGTACTGTTACAATTTGATTTTGCCGCCCATTCACCACCGGGTACAGGAACGCATCTGCCTAGAGATAACCGGCATATACAAAAAACGATAGGTTTTGCAGTGCCGCGCGAGATTAGCTCTTTTTCGTTCGAGACTTTAACGAGTGCACGTTCAACGTAAAATTACTCCTGGTAAAAGGGATTGCGTCCAGGAAAAACGCGTTAGCGGATAAGTATCGTTGAATGTGGGTTATTTCGATAACTAATCGCTTAAGCGAATAAATCGTTAAAGGTTGAGATTTCGGAAAGAGGTAAGAGAAACCATTTTATTGCGTGCAGACCTTGACTATTCTTTTTCAATCAGAGAGGCAAATTCACCAGCACTTATACTAGGATAATTTGTACCACCTCAAAAGGATTATAGCTGTGGAAATTCTTTCCTGAACGCACATAGTATATTCCACGTGGAAACTGGTGTAATTTCCCAAGGACCCACAGGAGTTGCAGATTTACAGACTCGCAGGATACGCCAGAAAGTAAAAGTAAGGTGTCAGGACAGCTCAAAAAACCAGCAGGAAGCATATTAATTAAGCAGATAAGTAATAGACAATTTTTTATTATATATATATTTTTTTATGTGATATCAATTAATCTAGTTTTTTGTTATATTAGCGTTCATTTAAAATTTGTAAGTTCAGTAATCCACTTAATGTAATTTTAACCTAGGTAAAGAGCCAAAGTCACTATTTAACTTCATCATATTTTTAATTATTTCAACGTTCATTTCGTAATTTATTGCAACAACTTGTTTTTCAGTCATTCTAATTTCTATTTTACCACGTTATTTAATATTATATAATTGTAGGAACTATCTGTATTATTTTTATTTGTTCATTATATGATTTTGGGGATTTAGCTGTATTTCTTGTGTCACCATCCACACTTCTCAATTTTGTCAGGGCATTACAACAATTTAGGTTGTAATAGTACCTACCTGACGCACAACTTCACAGTCCATCACCTACCTCCATTTTGAGTAAAAAAATTTTATTTGCTCCTCCGTTCGATTCATTTGGGCATACATCACTAAATTTCTTAAAAATTGCTAACAGTAAATTTATTTCTGTACTAATTCGAAGAGACAAAATGAAACGAGTCTACTCGTAGTGGTTGCACTGCAATAAACAATGTCCAATGAAACGCACTTCTATAGATTGCCAACACTTACTACGCTACAGCACGTGGCTGCGCTGCACCACAGTAAAGATTGCCAAAGCAAAAGCCGCGTAAATTTGGCCATTACTTACTACGGTACAACTTGATGCTGCGTTGCACCGTAGTAAACAATGCCTTTACGCAGCCAGTTTCTATCACCACGGTTGTCCTTCTGTCTAACTTTTGATTTTTGATATTTGGCTTTAAATTATCCCCACCCTCTATGTGAATACTCACTCTAATTTGTGTGTCAAAAAACGTAATCTCAGCCGCCTTCCGCAGCGTCGTCCAATGGACCCCATTTATTTTAGGGATACTAACCGATCTGCAGCTGCTTTCTAAAATCTCCCCTTTAACTGGCTGGAGACGTTTTAGAACTTCTTCTAACATCTCCCTTTCTTCTTTTACATAGAGGGTAGCCTTATACACCCTCCTTTCCGCAATGTGTTCCTCGTCGCTCTTCGAGATCCTGGTGATTTGGGTCAGCCGGGACACTCCATCTATCATTGAGGATTCCTCGAGTTCCGGGTAGCGATCCCTAATAACTCTCGCTATTCCCGTTGGGGGGTCGCCGTCCTTGCAAATTGTCAGCAGACAGTCCCCGGGTTTAGCCAGGGGGTTTTTCTTGCTGACCTCTGTGCATCTGTACTGGCCCTGGGTCCATTCTCTCCTTACCATCAGAGCTTTGTGCTCAACCGTCTTTGCTGCCCTAATTTCATTCCTAAATCTCTCTGCTTCCAACTCCTCAGGGGATACCTGAGTCTGATATCTGATACCCAATTTGTCAAACTGTCAATCAAATTTCAAACCCGTCAAAGTGTCAAATACTCGAACTTTGTAACTTTGAAACTGTCAGCTGAAACTTTTAGCTCCCACGTGACACTACATGTGTGTCTCACAAAATTAGCCATTCTTGCGCCGTGACATTGGGTTTGTGTCTCACATCAGTTGGATCTAATTTTTTCTGTGACACATTCTGTGGTTCTTAGCGGCTATATGTAATGCGTTATTCTGACTTAACGTGAAATTTAGAAGCCGAAAAAACAATGTCCCTCCGCAAAATTCTTTCTATTTTTTATGGACCATCGAATATATAAGACATATAAGACTGATAATTCAGAACAAAACTTTATTTGAAAGTAATAAAAACAAAATCCAGTTCAGAGATGTGTGACTAACGCAAACCAATACAGTGCGATCAAAAATAATTGTCTCCATCAGGGGTGGTCATGGTATAAAAAACGGCTGTCTTAGCTTAGCTGCCAAAGTTTGTATATCAGAAAATTATAATATGATACTACCCTTGACAATTATTATTATAAAATCCATGATTGTTTTTGATAAGCGCAATTATTGATCGCAATATAATTATATCTATTGGTGCCGGCCATTTGGGGAAACCCAGGGTCATAAACCCTTACCTGACTAGCGAGACCCATGCCCGCATAATCCGAAATTCAACCACCGCAAAGAGCACACTCTCAATCGAAAATCAGGATATACTTTATTCAAATCTTTCTAAAAAATTACACATTGTCTCTGACACTAACGATGTGACTCAGTTCTGTTCATACCAGACAGATTTGCCCTGTGACCCACACGATGTGTCTCATTTCTTCTGAGTCTTGCCATAGCTGCGTCGTGACACCGGGTATGTGTCAAAGTTTTTTTTAATTATCTTTCGGAAGAAGCCGCATATTTTTTTTATTATACTGTCGTAATCAGTAAACAAAGCTCTATCAGAATATGCAAAAAAATTGGAGCAAATGGGACCCATTTTTTTTTTTCTTAAGGGGCAGCTAACGTGTTAACATGCTGTCAGATTTTGGAGATTACAAAATCTCAAACTGTCCAATTTTCAAATCCTCCAACTCTTCACCTTTTGAACGCCTCAACTCTTAAAATCCTAATCTCTCTAAATATCAATTTATCAAATTGCCAACCTGTCAAGCTGTCGAATTCTCGTACTCTCGAACTCTTAAATTGTCAAACTATATCCAATTCTGCAAACCGTCCGCTTGAAAACTATCAAACTGTCGAGTTTTCTAATCCTAAATCTGTCAAACTAACCAGTTTTTATATCGTGAAACCCACAAACACTTCAAGCTCTTCATCGCTGCAACCCTCCAAGTCACAAAATTTCAAACTGTCGAACCTTCAAACCCTTCATCTCTTTGTCTCTCAAATCTCATACTGTCAAACTTTCATATTCTTCAACTCTGAGGGACTTTCCAACTCTCAGACGTTCATTCATATTCTCTAATAGTAAAACTTAAAATTAATTTAAAAAAATAAATCATTCATTGGTGGCAATAAAGATTGGTTTACATATTTTCTTTGAGAAATGTCAGAAAAATGTTGGCCAAGATTCCATGTCCGGAACTGTACTTGGAGGTTCCAGGCTGTGCTTCTTCTTCGTGATTTTTTTTTATTTTACTAGTTTTCGGCCTGAGTTGCACTTGAGGGTCAACATAGAAAATGACTTCTAGTGTGGGGTTTATTGGATTTCTCCTAAGCCCCCCAATCCAAATGCCGTAAGGCTTTTATATTGAGCCTCTATCAAGTTTCGGATTTTTTATATGAGTGAGTCTAGTCGGTCGAACCAGTCGCATCGAAGTTGAAGATCAGTGGGCCGAGTCGGACAGTTGCTTTTATCTATCCGGAGTGCCGCGTGATGTGTAAATAAATAATACGAGACGTGTCCGTGAAGTAGTAAATTGTAAATAGTGTAAATAATCTAAAATAGTGTAAATAATCTAAAATAGTGTAATATTAGAAGTATAAATAATTTGTACATAGTGTTCAAATAAATAAATAAATGGAACCCAGAAACGCAACATTGGTGTCAGAAGTGGGATTAGGAAGATTAGTGAGAAATAAATTTATGGAAATGATGATTAAGAAGAAATATGAAGTTGGGCACGAAGAAAGAAGGAAGAGTTTGAGGTAGCTTGAGAGATAGTTGGAGCAACGTTAGTTATAGAACTGGAATAAAATCGGGGCTCCAGAGAATGCTGCTTAAGGACCTGGAAAGAAGACGGGAGGCTGGTGTCACACACTTTCGGATTAGATAATGGTGCTGAATGCACTCGACTCACTGAGGCAGAAAAAGAGGTTTCAATAGAATGAAAATTAGAGGAAAAGTTCTACTTCGACGTAGAAATCATGCTGGTATGAAGCGCTGAGACTGTGCCCGGAAGATATTGACTAGAAGACTGCAGCCATTATCGTCGTTCTGAAGGACGAGAATTGAACTGGAAGTTGGAGAGACCCGAAGAACGACCCGGACTTGCAATTGGCGCTTGGATGGAAAAATGCACACTACGGGCGGACGGGAATGCAAGTTGTACGATAATGACCTTGAGGAAAATTCTGCTGGGCCCAATGGGATTTCATGGATGTGGAAGATGGAGTCTGGACACGTGTGCTGGAGAAGCGTATGGGTCATATTTTATGGAAAGTGATGGCTCCCATGGTTAGAATTCCGGAGGAGTTCTGGAGGAACTCCACGAGGGAGTACCTGGTGGACACTTGGGGGTGTGGACGATGTTTGGGGACCTGCGTCAGAGGTTTTATTTGGTCCCCATGGTTAATGGATAGAATTCTGGAAGTTCTGGAGGCACTCGATTGCGGAGTACCTCGTGGACACTTGGAAGTGTCGCAGAAGTTTGGAATGCCGCGGGTGAATTCTTCCTTGGAGATATACAGGATACTGAGAAGTGCAGCAGAAAGTGTGTAACTTGCGCTCCAAGCAAGAGTCTATAAATAGGTCGAGGGGCATAGACACGTCAACATAGTGTGATAGTGTTTGATGTCCATTTTCCAAGAGAAGAGGTATAAATAAATACAACACCGTCCTTCTAGAATATTCCATCAAGTGAGTTCGACCAGATGCCCTAGTGAGTTAAGAGGCTGCGATGGTTGTTGAGGTCATTATGAAAGAGTTCACCGATCGACTTGGAGATTTTCAAAGTTAAAAGAGTACTCCTCCTGGCAAACACCCAAGTGGTTACGAAGAGACTCGTGTACAAAGAGGCCACCTACCAAAGTCTAAGTAGACTGTTTTGTCCCAGGGTATCAGGAACTTGGCAATCGTGAAGATGAAGTGATGTTCAGTAGTTCCGTCTATTTTGTTTTATCTAATTAAAAACGCCCCGGAATTTTATAAAATGTCTTACAGGTGGGAGAGATTATCGCAAGTTTGGCTTGGTTGGTGGTCAAGGTCCGAGGGCCCCCCTGAGCTTGAGGGTCCCGGTGCACGGCACCGCCTAGGTCACAACGGATGGAAATCCCATCCAAAGCTGGCCGTAAACCTCCTCCCTGAAGAACCGGCTGAGGCGCACTTCAGAAGCGGGCTGTATCAGTAATAATATGTGACTGGCTTCAGTCAGTCCTGGAGTGCAGAACCGTACAGGTCAGTGTAGCTATGCGACACAATCACTCGAGGGTTGGTTAAGAAAGGCTGTCCTCAGGGTGCGTTCCCTCCCCATTGCGATGGGACATAGTAGTGGACGACCTTCTATGCACTCTCAACGAAACGGGATTCTACATTATTGGAAACGCAGACGACTTGGTCATTTTGCTTACTGGTAAGTACGAGAATGTACTATGCGACCTTATGCAGACAGCACTCTGTCTGGTACAAAAGTGATGTAAGGAGGTTCTGGGTGTAAATCCACAAAAGACAGAGCTAGTCCTCTTCACAAACAGAACATAAAGCTGGGAAAACAAAACGCGGACACGCCTGCTTCTTGAGCTAGGGTCTACACGGAGTACCTCTCTCGAGTACGGTTTCGGACCTGTCCCCAATATGATTTCGACAAATCCTATGCTGTGTATACGGATACATGTGACATTTCAATTTTCAAAGCGAAAACAGGCTCCGGAGAGAGAATTCACCTTCCCGAACTGACCTGCAATGTCAGCGCAACTCAAGGGAAATATGCCAATATCATCCAGTCGGAGATCGCGGCCATTCTACGGGGTGCCACAGAAATCATGTGGACCTCACTTGGAACCTTCCTAGCTCTTTTCAATAATGTCGGATGGCTGGATGAGAGACGCGAGGGGGTGACACAATAGACTCGTAGTGTGGTCTAAGTTTCAGCGAAGGGAGTCAATTCCCTCACAACTCTCAACACCTAATATATCTATCTATCTACTCCTTCATTCTAGAATATGTGGGGGGTCCAAAAAATGAGTGTTGTATTTTTCTATCATTAGTGAAGTTATAAACAAGCTGAAAATTAAAATAAAACTAGGACAATAACAGTTGGACATGCTGTGTATTTATTAATAACAAAACTTCAAAACTTCAAAACGTCACTTTACAGCCTTCATGACAATTACATCGTCGTGTTTATCTCTAGTAGCTTGGTAAACATCACGTTCTTTGTCTGGATATTTCGTTGGTAAAATTGGGGAATGAATGTTTACTTTAGCATTGTATCTGTAAAGCAAAAAATATTAATAAAATAATCAGCGTAATCACCGAATAAGTTTAATTTCTCAGTGATTCCCTCCCGCAGTGTTCTCAATAAAGCTGTGAAACTGCATTCTATACGAGCGCTCTGTACTTGCAGGGTAATAGGCCAGTCATTATAGCAGAAAAAGGTAAGAAAAAAAAACAAAAGTTTTCACAAACGAACAAAAGGTTAAGAAAGTTAAAATAATATTAAATTTAAATTTGCAACTCGTTTACATAACGGGAACATTGTTAAAAATAGAAAAAACAACTATTTACAATAGCTTTTTGTACAAAATTACAAAAGTTGTGCAAACTTATACAAATGTTGGGTGACTTATTTGAAAAATTGTATAGAATTTGCAACCTTTTTTGCTAAATCATGCCTCATGCCAATTTGCATACATTTTCAAAAAACGGAAATATGTTTTTTAATTTTTTTATTACTTGGGGTGTTGAATTTTTTAACAAAGTGGTATCAACAAAATGCAAAAGTTTTTGAAGATGGTTACAAATGTTTGTTACACAGGTGTAAACTCTACTTTAAATTTGCAACCTTTTTATACTTCCGGAACCTTGTTAAATTGATAATTATGTAATTAATTCCAATTTTGCACATTCAAAATTTTGCAAAAGTGTTGCAAAATTCAAATTATGTTTGTTTAATATTGTTAAAAGTACTTTTAATTTTGCAACCTCATAGCAAGTCCGGAAAACACGTTTCATAAATTTTATTTACATTATCCCCGCGAATGAGAGTAACAGTGCAAAGCAGCGAATAAGAGTGCGCGCGCAAGTGATTTTAATTTGTATGAACATTAGGTATAAAGAACAGCCATTTTTTAATCAATTTTGGGGTAAGTGTCACTACTTTTTTAACTGTTTATTGTTATGACATCATCAACTTTTTTTAACTAAGTGAAAAAAAAAACACTTTCCACTTTTTGTTTTGTTCGTTATTTTCCAGGGATGGAAATAACTCAATTCAATTTTTTCAATTGAAAAAAAAAATCGTTAAGATCTGGAAAAAAATTCGAAAAACTAATACCACCCAAAATCTTTATGATCACTCTGTATAATGCTCTTCGTTTATAAGCGCATCATTTGAAAACGGCTGAACTGATTTGACTAAGTTTTATTTTACATATTCCTAAAAGTCCAAATAAGGTTTGAAAATTCTGGAAAAGTACTTTTTTATGGGATTTTTGTATGAACTCAAGAGCGTAACTCACGATGCTAACAATGGATTTGCGTAAATATTTTTTTTGCCTTGTTCGTTATGGTCATGAAAAACTTTTCAGGAAACTAAAATTCGAGACAATTACAAAGGAAAGTAGGAAAATTCGGACAAACTGCAAAAATCCTATTACTTGTGTGCACTCTCGATCTAATTGACGATAGGAACGACATATTTGGTTGATTCTTTTTTTGTTTCGTTCGTTATGCTCCCGAGATGGAAATAACTGTATTGAATATTTTCAATTGAAAAAGAAAATCTGGAAAAACATTCCAGCATAAATTAAAATAAAATTGCATTGTTTTTTACATTTGTGTTGTTGTCAGCTAGTAATAAAATATAAATAGGTAATATTGTAATAATTTACAGCCACAATAAAAGTTGGTGTACAGCTTGCGACACTTTTGGTACTCACTAAAAAAGCCCGCTTTACCATCTTGTCTGAGCTCACTTGCGTTGATTATTATAGTTATTAGGTCTCTTTTTTTACAACATCTGTATTACTTTCCTCTAAATTTCTCCCACAAATGAAACACTCTCTCATAACATTTTCTACAGGTAACGACATTTTTAAAAGGTTCGGAACTTGTGACTTTAAACACAGCTACAAACGTAATTAATTTGAGCTTGTGTGGCTGAATTTAGACTAGATTGTGCAGATCCCAGTGTCAGGTATAAGGGTTTAAAACACTGCACCGCGACGCTTCTCGCAAAGTAGCGCCCCGTTGTTGTAAGTGCTATCAAAAAAAAAAGTTGAAACAAGATATGTAGAGAACAAAATGGTGCATGATTTTGGTTCTATTCATTTTTTGTTTGCGACCAACAGTTTCCGTTATTTATTTGATCGATTTGGTTGCATATTACAAAAGATATGATTTTTTTAACTGTACCTCTCCATACTCCAAAATAGGTTCAAAGTCGAAAAGTTCTTACTTTTATCGGTTCTTCGCTTATAACTCGAAAACTATGTGTCCTACGTAAAAATTATTGTAACAAAAATTAAAGCTGATAAAATTTTTATACAAAAATCACTCCCTCGTTTCGAGATATGTGCCGATGAATAGGCCAAGCAAATTAGACTTTTTAGAAGAAATAATTTATAAAGTTTAGAAATTTTGGTTATGAAGTTCCAGCAGGCACCCAAATAAAAATTTGGGAATTTAATGGAGAACATAAGTCCGATAACATTTTCTCATCGGAGTTACCGTTTACGAGTAAAAGACAGAAAGGCTTCATGACGTCATGTTCGGCAGCGGTTTTTTAGAGAAAAGAGGAAGAAACTTCCCCCGGGGGAATGGGAACTCTTCGGATTTTTATTTGGTTGCCTGCTGGGAGTTCATAACCAAAATTTCCAAACTTTATAAATTATTTCTTCTAAAAAGTCTATAGTCCAATGGGTATAAAAAAGAGGGTTTTATTCGCAAAAGGTCGGACAGAAATTAAATTTGGTGAGATGGTAAACATCCGCAAACTCGGAGAACATTGCTCTTTTAGAAAAAAAATATTGCAGAATTATTTGAAGTCGATCTTCGTTGTAATATCCTCGTTGAAAATTTGATTTTGTTGGAATTTGCAACATGTTGTAGCATCAGGAGACCTATGTCTACCATCCCACCAGATTGCATTTCTGTCCTACCTTTGGCGATCAAAACCCCCTTTTTTATACCCATTACCTGGACTAACCAAGCGACTTAAAAGATAGAGATCCCGTTTATAAGGCTGTTTACAATTCTTAGAATTCAGCTTTATCAATTGAATACATACTCTCATTCTCGCTCCAGCCAAATGTAAATTAATAAAAAAAACATGTAACATGTCTTCCGGACTTGCTATGAGGTTGCAAAACTAAAAGTACTTTATTAAACAAACATAATTTAAATTTTGCACTTTTGCAATATTTTGAATATGCGAAATTGGAATTATTTACATAATTATCAATTTAACAAAGTTCCGCAACTATGAAAAGGTTGCAAATTCAAACTACAGTCTGTACCTGTGTAGCGAACATTTGCAACTATGTTCTAAAACTTTTGCATTTTATTGACCCCATTTTGTTTAAAAATTCAACGCTACGAATAATAAAAAATTAAAAAATCTATTTCCATACCCCGGAAATTTATGCAAATTGGTATGTGGGTTTAGTACTTTATTATATGTATGACATAGAGTTTGCACAACTTTTGGAATTTTCTACAAAAAGTTACGACAAAATTTGTTGATTATTAATAAAAATCGAAGTTCCGTATAGCAAAAAAGGTTGCAAACTTAATGGTAGATTTGTAATAATGCACTTAATATTTCTATAACTTTGCAAAACTTTTAGAATTTTGTTCGAAAAGCTTTTGCGAATTGTTTTTTTTAATTTTTAACAATGTTCCGGTCGTCCGAACTGGTTGCAAATTTAAGTTTAATATCATTTCAACATTTTTAAACTTGTGTCAAAGTTTCAAAACTTTTGCTATTTTTGGGTCAAAATGTACTTTGAAATGCTTGAATGACTGGCCTAAAACCGGTGAATGCGTTACGAAATTTGTGTCAGGCTCGATCACCTTCGACTCAGATTGCCTTCGAGCGCAACACTAACTCTCTACACGCACCGCTGTCCATGCCGTTGTGAACTGAGAGTAAATCGGTGAATGCGTTACGCTTTATTATTATTTTAATTTATTTTTATTAGTTTTCCTATTTCTCTTAACATAGCCCTTTTGTTTATTATTTTAGAATCAAACAAGAATCAGACATGTTTTAAAGTGAAAATAACTTGGAATTAGTAAATGAATGAAGACTTCATAATCAAAATCAATTTAAAATGTTATTTATGAGAAAAAAATAATAATAATAAAAAATACTTAATTATATCGAATAAAAAGTTTCATTTCTGGTGTGTAGTCCACCAAGCACACACTACTTTTTTATGTTACCTTATTTTTTTGCTCCTTCTTTATACAATTTATTAAGAAAATAACGCCGAATGTGAATGTGAATTTCATTGTGAGAATGGTAATAAGAAAACCGATTTACTGCAATCTAATACAGATTCTGCAAATTTCAATCCGTGCGATCGCCTTACTTAAGAGCCGTTTTACACTTCAAAGAATTTTCCCGAAAATTCAAGTAAGATCAAACAAGATGTTTGTGCCGAAATTTATTGTGATTATTTCTCAAATAAAAATATAAATCGGGTCCTATATTCTGCAGAACTCTTGCAAGAATGTGCGCGAGAAATTGTGTATACGACATAAGGTCGTGGTAGTGCATTGTGAGTTGCGGCTTGTTTCCGTTTTTGCGCTGTATTTGTTTCTTAACTTTATTGTTGGTGATTTCATAACTTTCTTCCTTTTTAATTTAATGTTCAATTAAAGTTAATAAATAACGAGTGAGCAACAAAATTCGTGATCCTAGGAGCCTCTGAATCCAAAATTTTGAGTCGATTCTTGATCGATACGATTGTGTAAAAAGTCATCGAGTCAAATCTGATTTCAAATAAAAATATGTTCTTTTGCAAAAGTTCACTTGAGTGGGACCCGTACAACCTTATTTTCACAATACAACAAAAGTAAACGGGATTTGAAAACATTCTATTCCGGATATCTGCACGATGACGAACTAACGATGGGTTATTTCAAGCAGGATGAAGCCACAATGCACACAACTAGAGCTTCCATCAACTTATTAACATAATTTTTTGATAACCGAATTATTAGGAGAATATTGAAGCATTGCCCCTAAAACCAGGCAACCATAATCACCCCATGACCCCGTTCTATTCAAATATTCTACATAATCGGCGACTGCAAAGACATCACAGTCAAAGGTTTGGAAATTATAAAACGTTGCGACCAAGTCTATCGGGAGGCCTACACGTCGATGGAACCGAAGTCCTAGTAAGTCCCAATATTTCAAATTCAGTTATTATAATGACTCTTGGAAAGCCAGGAGGACTTCTACGGCCGCAAACTCATGGTAGCAGATATAAAGGTAGCAGCCACCTACATGTAGTACATGCCACCTAAATTCATGCCTGTGAGTGAGGCTTCGCAGCAACTGCTGGATATACCGAAGAACAAGGGACAGAATGACTTAGGTAAATGTCAAAATGGTGTAAAAATGACTCTTATTGGATTTGTAGTGACTCAAAACACCCTATGCATTGGGCTTGCTAGAGTAGGATCTGAAACTCAGAAGATTCTGGCTTGTAGCCTCCAGGAGAACTCCCAGGTGGATTTGGAGGGACCCTTACATTCTCTCATTATTGCAGGACCTCTATTACATCCTCTTGAAATAGAGTATCTTGAGCATTGTAAGAGGAGGAATAAATTTGAATTTCACTGAAGAAACATTGAGCAACTTTTGTGTTTCTGTTGACTGTTTCTGAAAATGTTTCTAAAAGATTCCAAATGTTTCTGAATCTCCCTCATTGGTTCGGAAACAAATGTTGATTGTTCCCATTTCTAGCGGTAACATCAAAGAAAAAATCGACACGCGATAATAACACGTCTTCCTCCTCCATTTTGCTGCAACTTTTCACATCACTGGAAACACTGAGTTAGGCTCTCTCAAGGTACAACTATAGGCGACTTTCAGTTGCTCAGATCGAAACACAAAGTTTATGTATGTTGCAAATTCCTTAGTGGTTGCCAAACATTTCCTAACCACGCGACAAAGGGAAACACAAAGTTCCTCAATGTTTCAGTGGAAACGGGGCTTGAAAGGGACAACAGTTTTGACGCAGAAATTCAAATTTTTGACAGTCAGAGAAAATAGGTTAAAAGTTTAGCAATTAATGTAAATAGTAATGTAATGAATTTGGGAGTATATTTTGATTCAGAGAGGCCTGAAGGTCTGGTCGATTTGGTTGTAGAATTTGTGTGTTGCTCGAAGGACCGCGTTTTAGATTTCGATTGAAACACTCGCGAACTTATGCATTTGTATATTTCGAATAGTTGCAGATTGATGTTGAACGTTTCTTCTCCGGGATTGGGTTTCTACTGAATTTGAATAAAGCAACCGTGTCCTGATTTTAGATTGGCTTATGCCCTTACGGCTGTTACTGATTTGAATGAGAGTTCGTTTTCGACTCGTTTGAATGAAAGTTTGGTTTCGACTCGTGAATGAAAGATTGGTTTCGACTGGCTTGCGATCGTAAGCGGTGCCAGTCAGGTAAAGGTTTTACGACCCTTTGGTTTTTCCCAACTGGCCGACGCGACGGCCGCTGCAAATATTTCTCAACAAGTAAAGTAAAAGAACCGATATACGTTTAGCCAACTGCGATCACGAATTTTGTTGCTCACTCGTTACATATGTAAACTGGTTCTCATTAAAGCTGCTTTCTCGCTGACACCTTCTGCCGATTTCGACTGGGCGGTTACTGGAATCTTATTGTGAAATATATCTCTTTCTCTCAACAATGATGTAAACAAAGATGGGTTTAGTGGAAGTATAAAACCTGGAAGTGATTGGTCCGTTGCATTATGACGCATCGTGTCAAGTCCACGTGGAGTAAAATTATGTCATTTTTTCGGCTGCTTGGGTTTCAGATTACAATGAGCGGCAATATACAAAGCAGTATCGTATAGTATCGGTAAGATCTCTAAGACGCGCCTGAGGCTATAATGCTTTGTTTTCTTTTTTAAACTTGTGCCACGCGTTCATCAAAGTAGACCAGTTAATTTGTAATGGCATCATAATTGAAAAACATCTGAATACGAAACCTGTCTGCCTTCATAGATACAGGTGCGTCTGCTTATAATAGAGTGCAGGCGCCAAAGGGAGTTGAGTGTGCAAAATGTGAGGACCGCATTCTGTTTTGAACTCGGAAAATAATTTATTTTTTATAGCCCATCCCCTTAGATATCAAGTAAATGGACTGAACAAATGCTTTGGAACCATTTTAATGATTGTTTTAGTGACAATATCCAATTGTTTCTTATGATTAAAGATATTTAAAGCTAGTCAATTGAAAAAAAAAAACAACAAAAAAGTTAAAAATAAAAACAATAATAATCAATTATTGTTGATAAAAAAAATTTAATACGAAAAAGCAAATTTTAACATGTCATCCAAAAGAATAAAAGTAATCAATCTTTTCTATTTTGACAGTAATTTATTAATACATTAATTTGAACAACAAAATACAATTTAGTTGTATTTTTTTCCAAGAACAAGCCATTGTTTGACAATTTGATGTACATTTACAGGGTTGAATCAACAATTCTGGTAATGGTCGCTTCGTCAGTTGCCGTGGGTACAATTTACCATTTCTTTTCATAGCCTAATAAGGTGTAATCAATAGGCTGTAGTAGTGTTTGGTCAGCATTTATCCATACATATCTTTACGCTGAAGCTCTTACAATGCACGTTTACCTCTGCATTCTTCTTTTCATACTTATTCTCATTAAGGCACTCCAGTTTTGTCACACATCTTTGTACACTTATTGTATCGGGTGTCTAAATAAAAATCTGGTCAAGATTGCCATGAAACAAAAGCGGCTCACATTCGGCGACAATGACACACACACACACAATGTCAATGTTAAAGTGTTAAAAATTTAAGTTTCAGTTCTTTAATTATCGAAAAATGCCTTTTACACTTGAACAAAAAACATTCATGGTTGAAAGTTATTTCCGGAATGGGGCGAAGAATAAATGGAGAATGGTCTTATTCCACTCATGACTGTTTAAAAGAATTTCAATCCCAGTTTCCAGAAATTTGCGGTAGATTACAAATCTTTTAATGAATGCCTCAATCGCAGTGTAAAATTATTTCGTGAGACAGGATCCTTAATAAGAAAACCCGGAATTGGACGGCCAACAAAAAGAACTGCACAGGTTCTTTATCATATTAAACAAATTATGGTGGAGGAACCTCGAACTTCCCTTCGTCGTCTATCTCAACAGGTCCATAATAACCTTTTTCAAGGACTTTCACGTCATATCAAAGTAGTGCGCATGACTATGAGACGGATTGAAGTGTTGTAGTTTGTTATGTTTTTGACTAGTTTTTACCGACTTCAAAAAAGGAGGAGGTTCTATGTTCGGCTGTATGTATGTTTTGTTTTTCCTTTTATGTATGATCACCGATATCTCCGTTAATTGTGGACCGATTTTGAAAATTCTTCTTTTATTTGAAAGGGTATACTCCAGAGGTGGTCCCATTGTCACCAAGTCCGGATCTGATAAAGGGCTCCTATTGAAATCGAGAAAATTGTCAAATTTTTCCTTTTATGCATGCTCACCGATTTCTTCATCAATTGTGGATAGATTTTGAAAAATCTTCTTTTATTTGAAAGGCTATACTCCGGAGGTAGTCCCATTGAGAGCAAGCCCGGATCTGATGAGGGGATCCCATGGAAATCGAAGGAAATTCTCAAATTTTTCCTTTTATGTATGTTCACCGATTTCTTCGTCAATTGTGGATCGATTGTGAAAATTCTTCTTTTATTTGAAAGGGTATACTCCGGAGGTAGTCCCATTGTCAGCAAGTACGGACCTGATGAGGTGATCGCATGGGAATCGGGCGAAATCCTCAAATTTTTCCTTTTATGTTTGTTCACCGATTTCTTCGTCAATTGTGGATCGATTGTGAAAATTCTTCTATTATTTGATAGGGTATACTCCGGAGGTAGTCCCATTGTCAGCAAGTACGGACCTGATGAGGTGATCGCATGGGAATCGGGCGAAATCCTCACATTTTATAATTATTATGAACTCTCTCAAATGTAGTCGTTTAATAATAATTATGCAGGTCTTTGCGTCTGGGAGTCATCATTGCCTTAGATTTTTCAGGTAGTAATATTAATTCATCATTGTTTCAGTATTTCTGGTTCTAATTTTTTATAGTTTGCGTCATTCATCTTCATTTTCAACCAGCCGTCTACCCATCATCAAAATTGTAAAATAATTAGCTTTTAAAAAAAAAGAAACCGACTTCAAAAAGCGAGAAATAAGTCAATACATGTATTATTACATGTGCTACCTACTGATCTGGTTGAAGTCGGTGCCAAGCCAAAAAAATAGGTAGTAGATAGATGAGCTGTCCGCTCCCGTCACATCGCAAGTCCCACCGCGCGCGCGCCGGAATGCGTGAGCGTGGGTGGGGGGGTTCGCGCTGAGCAAAACATCCCAAACGGGCAAACACGTGCGGACCAGACGTCGTTTGTATAATGACAATAGGTTACAAATTTGTTCACCTCTTTGGCTTGGCACCGATTTCAAACAGATCAGTAGGTAGCACATGTAATAATACATGTATTGACTTATTTCTCGCTTTTTGAAGTCGGTTTCTTTTTTTTAAAAAAGCTAATTATACATATTATTATATCTAAAAAGGGTAGATATTACTGTGTGGTGTGTTCGTGAAACTGGATGAATTATGGATATTGATTGGTTCAAATAAGGAACGACAAAACGATGCGTTTTCGGTGGTGGCAAGATCGACAGCAGACGTGTTTCTACGCCATTTCTTCCATTTCCGAAACCGTGTTTGGCAGTAAGAAAGGGCGAAAATACGCGAAAAGTCGAAAAAAAAAAGTCGACTCCAGGAATCACAATGAATTATTTTTTATATAAAGTTATAACAAAAAAGACATTGTTTGTTTCACGTACCTAAAAAGTTTTTGCAAACTCATCTGCTATTCTAGACTCGGCTCCGCCTAGTCCGGAAACAGCAACGATTCGTCCGCAAAAACTTGGGTAAGTTGTACTTATAACAAAAATAGCTATTTAGAGTTCATCGAAAAAATTGGACAATGTTTTGAAAAAGGTGAGTATTTTATAGCAAACGTTTTAGGGGGGGCGCACATTTCGTACTTTCAGATACGACTGTCTGAAACGATTGTTGGATCCGAGCATCTGATGCTCATATAACTGTGATTTAATATAGTACTGTCGCACACCTACGATCCGATATCAGATCGGACGTCCGAGTCGGATGCAAGCGCAGTGCGTCCGACCGGTCGGGACCGCAAAAAGTCTGATCAGACTACCGAAAGGCGCGCTGTGCATTGTTTGTGCATGTCCGTACCGCAAACCGCAAACATACGATTGTTTGTGTCAGTTATCTATGGAAATCTGCAACGTAGAACCCCGCTGAATCAAATGGAATTCATACAATCAAAAGTATTTTGTCGGTAGTGAGCGGTAGTCGTCCGATTCTAAATCGTTTCAGACAATCGGATCTGAAAGTAAGAAATGTGCGGTCGCCCTGAGCAAGGCCTTTGATTCAGTCGTCTACGAGATTTTATTAACGTATTTATTAATTAATTCGAAAACTTTTCTTTTATCGTTTCCAACCGCAAAACACAAACGAATAGCTTCCTACTTAACAAATCCAGTATAGTCTGAATTCTGTAACTTCAACATGTCTAACCGCCATTTTCTGCGCGACCGAGTCGGTTTGAAATGCACCAGTGGCGCACCCCATAATAATAGACACAGCAGAGGCACAGCATAGGAAACAAACTGCAGGCTAACTCTCCGCGCCGCCTTTGATCTAAGTGCAGATGAGACGCCAGGGCCGAACTCAACGTACAATTCCAGGAACGAAGTTCCTTACGCTTTTTCTTCAACTCCGAATGTAATTTGATATGGAGACTGATTGTTTATATTTGTTTATTTTGGCATTTTGGTATAAATAAATAATTTAATAAATAATAAAGTAAATACTTGTATCAAGTTATATAATTTTATTAACTTAATTTGATCTACATAATTCACACATTAAATACTAAAATAATTATGTACCTATCACAGATTACGATACAATAATTATGAAAACGAATTTTTAAATAAAGTAGAACATAATATTACCAAACTACCAAAAAGGTATTTGTATGGCCTCCTTTTTTTTGGAGCCGTAAAGTTTACTTTTTTGTACACATCTGTCAAATTCTCACAGATCAGTCCCAAAAAGTGGAGTTTGAAAATCATCGTCTAAAAAATATTTTAGCCCTTTCTGACAGCGTGTGTATTGATGCTAAGAGGTATATATACATATTCAAATTGGAAGCAACCTCTGGCCTCTTATTTTTGTCATACATCCTGTCCTTCTGCAACATTGAAAGAAATCCTTGCAGATTTTTATTTAGGCAATGAAATAATGTCTTGGAAGTTTATTAAAATGTTTTATGAACATATCAAAAACTTCAGAGTTCTTGAAAAGAATGGACAAGCTTTTTGACGTACTAAATTTATCACAAATTCGCCGTCAAAGAAATGTAATGCCGCTTGCTTTCAAAGATCTTGACTACCAAATTCAATTTTTAAAGGATTCTTTGGATTTTTTAAATAAATTAGAAGTACGGGACAGATGGAAAGCACCTTTCTCCGAAAGTTTGAAAATGGGCGGACCATGTCATCCGGCTTGCATATATTATCTTTTCACGCGGCGAATAGCCGGCGCCGGATGGATTGCCAAATGCGACATTCACACAAGCCACGCGGACGGATGAAAATATTCCGAGTACACCTCTGTGCGATATCGACACGTTATGAACCGTTCTCCTCTCCGATGGTGTCCTGCGCGAAGTGTTCCCGCCAGTAGGAGTTAGCCTGCTGTTTGTTTCCTATGCTGTGGCAGAGGCATGCGAGCAGAAGGATGCGAGCCACTGGCCAAGCGCCGACCTCCCCTCTCAAGAGCCGAAATTCAAAATTGGACCCAAATTTTACTTCTGCGCCGGTTTATGTGTGTGTTGAAGTTACAGAATTCAGACTATACAAAAAGTGTGTGACAATGGGAAGTAGGTACTCTCAAGATAGTCAAGTAAAGTACGGGGTACCCCATATGCCGTCATACCTGGGCGACAACAGTGTCATAAATGGTAAAACTACAGTTTTGAGATAATGAGTTTTAAAGAATTTGAAATAAAAATAATTCAACACTATTTCTTCATATTAGATTGAAACACTATTATAAAGTCCACAAAAGTCGCCTTAACGTGAACTATAGTTCAAACTTTATGAAATAGCATTGGCTTAAAAGATGTAGATGTCTGTGTTGCCCGACAATGTGTGGAACAATATTTGAGTTATGACCTCATTGTTATATTTGCATCAGTGTTGCTGAAACAAAATATGAAGAATTTAACACCCATTACAACACAAAGCATTAAAAGTAGTTTTTTTTTGGCCTATGTGCGATATATCGCACACCAACGGGAACAACGGCACAAGTCGTTTTTTAATCTATTATACAACGGTCCCAGAAATAAGTACATTAATTTGGAGAGGTGATAGAACTCTTCGAGTACAACAACTTTTTCCTTTACCATTTTTTCGAAATCACACAATCACAATTAGAATTTTACAACCCACAAAAATAACGATACGCTTATGGATTTCTGACACAGTGATAATGACCGTGAATTCTATTGTTTCTTTGGGAGTAAGGAAATATTCACACTTTATTATCTTACACTTTTTGTGAACTTTTTTGTCGCTGTGTCCCGTGTAAAAATGATAAGCGTACCTACCTGTTACTAATTAGTTTAATATTGGACTTTAAAAGTTTGTGATGTTTTTGTGTAGTTTTGTTTTTAAAAATTCTAAATTTTATAAACAACGAATCCGGACAACCATGTGGTTCCTGAACGACGGACGGTGCCCTTTGTCATTACGCTATAATATTGTACGAAATTGGTTGAATACGAATTTTGCCGTGTTCAACCTGCAGATGAAACGGAGGATTCTCTTATTGTAAGTACCTACTTCTTCATTTTGAGTGATAATTTTGTTAATAATGTAGTTAAGCAGTGAAAATAATGTGTAATTTTTATTTTGGTATCATGTTTTATTACATAAGAGTCTCTTCAGTTCATTTTGAATATCCCACAAAGAAACAAAAACAAAGTAAATGCATTTTTTGTATGCTTGATTTATCAGTGGGGGTTTATAGAAAAACAATCCAGTATACCAAATCTTTACACAATTTTAACTCGAAAACTAGAGGGTTTAGAGAAAAAAAGTATTGAGAAATTTTGTTGCTATTTACTCGATCTATATGCTGTTAAAATTAATGTACTTATTTCTGGGACAGCCTGTATATACAGGGTTATTCCTGTACGGTGACGAGCCTGACCAGGTAAAAATGCAACCCAAAATACTTTTTACTAAACATACATTGTTTTTTGGTATTTCAAAATTAAATCAAGAATCCAAGTAGGTATTGTTGAGTAGTTCACATTTTTCGTGTATATTAAGTTATTAATAATGTATTTAAACAATCAGAGAACGGACATGATTCTGACTTTTGGAGAAAGCCAAAAAAATGGTGTTGCTGCAGCAAATTTATACCGAAAGCGTTAGCCCGAACGTCGAGCTCCAAGCGACAAAATTTTTAGAAGACTAGAAACCATGTTAAGGGAAATTTTTTAAAAGAGCAAGGATTAGAACTGTCACTTGTCCCGAAAATAAAGTAGCAGTTACTGAAGCTGTAACTAAAAATCCACATATCGGCCAAATGGAGTTATCAAGGCAAATTATAATAAGTCAGTCGTCAGTCAGTTTTGATTTTGAAAGAAAATAAATTTCATCCGTACCATATGCAACTTGTCCAGGAGTTTAAGCCAACAGATTACCCCAAAAGGCTTCAGTTTTTTTTAATTAGTTCCAGCACACATTAATTTAAACCCAAATTTTATAAATCTTATTTTGTTCAGCGATGGGAGATACAAGACAACATTTGATAAATACAAGACAACATTTGTGGTTACAGATGGACGGAGCACCTGCACATTATCATAGGATAGTTCGAGCATATTTGAATGACTATTCAGTTCACCTGTCAAACTGCGACATTCGACCAATAGCAGCCGTAGAATTTCAAAATTTTGGACAATCAAAATGAATTGCGGTGACTATTCAGTTCACCTGTCAAACTGTGACATTCGACCAATAGCAGCCGTAGAATTTCAAAATTTTGGACAATCAAAATCAATTGCGGTGATAATTGCCCTAGTACAAATTGTCGCCGACAATTGTACTAGTACTTTTAAGAAAAATCGTTTGGTTCACTGAATAGTCCTCCAAAGACGATTCGTAGTCAAAGTTGAGTCGATAATTTCTAAGATGATTCCACTCGTGCAAGCACTCGTAGCATTTTAAGCAATTGCAATGACATTCGTGACATCTTAGAAATTGTCGACATAACTTTGACTACTTATCGTATTATAAGCCCGTCACTCGAAATTCGAGTGGTATGTATTGGATTGGTAATCGAATCAATGTAAAAAATTTAAAAAAAATGTAAATATTTACATAAATAGTGTTGAATAAAAACTGGTTACCATGTTACACATTACAATTTTTAATTTGTTTTGTTTAACTGTAATTTTTAATAAAAAAACGGTCTGGATAATAAGTAAGTCAATGTGTGCATAACGGGGATTCATCCCAAACGTCGCAACTAATCCACCAATGCGATGATACATAACATTGTGAAGTTTGAAATGATACACCCCATTAACCACCGATTGATCCAAATCAGCTTCAGAACTTGCCATAGCAAAAGCTGAATTATATGACCTTATGTTCTCAACGAAATTTGTGCATTTTTGTTTATAATTGTAATCTGTAGATGTTATACCTTCGATGAGTGATTGTAGAACCGGAGATGTAGTAAAAGGTGGTAATTGTGACAACATACAGTAAATGCTTCGGCATTTCTGGATGTTATTTCCGAATTAAAATAAAGCGCCGAACAAAATTAACAACTTAATGAAAGTTCACCGAGATTACGTGACTCAACATTTATCGGATTGTTATTCAAGGCCGATTTAAGTGAATCAACTATCGCAGTAGTTGTTTGGGACAGTGTCAACTGTTTCTGTTGCAGTAGCGTTCGTACCGGAAACCGCTTCAACATTTTGAGAATTTTCAATTATTTGTCTGGCACGGCGCCTATTTCTACGACGCAGCTCTTGTGTATTTCTTCGTCCGAGAACGCGAGGCATTTTGTTATAACAAATGTTATAGAAAGAAATTAAAGCGCCCAAAAAAGTGTAGAAGTTAAATAAAATGTAATTGAATTGAATAATAAACTAAAATTAAAAATTGCAATCGGCACTCCAATCGATGTTAGCCTGAACCCAAAATAATCTAACGTTACAAACGAATGGAACAAAAAGGAAATAAATTTTTTTACTTACACACAGAATCGTTGCAATGCATTCGGAAAAACAAATGTATTATCTCTACGCCCTAACGTTCTCTAAGACCCGTAAAAAGAAACTAAAAAATAAATATGCCTCCAGATAGCCAGTGGTTCATGTTGGGTTAATGACGGTAAAGTTATAAATCTTTTTTATTACTGTGTGAAGCAGTAGATACCCGTAGATACCCTTTGATATTTTTTATTTGAAGTAAGACTAAATCCTGTCAACATCCCGACAAATTGTACAGAGTGTGTACAAATCGAGAATATTTTTCAAAGTGAGCTATGTCCCTACCCTGAACATAATTTACTGCACATCAAGACGCCCAACAAAACTGGCCCAAGTTCTATATGTCGGAGATTGACCCTCCCCCTCTATGCTGTGTGCAACTTTACACCGCTGACCATTGTGACTTTTCGGCTTGTCCTTGTGCTTTAAAACACCCGCACCGCCTGGTCCCGTTCTCCTCTACCACCGCCACGTCAAAACATCTAACATCAATCAACCCATCTACATCTTTCTAAGTTTCGAGATATCTGCGAATTGATAACAACCGCTTGATACAGCATTTACAACTTCACAAATCATGCCGTACACACTCAATCAAAGATTTACCAGCCCTCAAATCAATGTGCCGAAATCATTGATATTAAAATTACCAATCATGTGTGTCCCATTATTTGGACTACATGCGCCCGTCAACCCTCCGAAAATAACTCGAAGTACTTTACGACTATTCGACAAGACCAACAACATCGTTCTTCATTGTTGAGAAAAAAATGTAAACAAACCTCAACCCATGCCATCCCCAAACAAAATTTTAATGAAATTCACAATCTACACTGTTCCAATTTCTACAACAATGATTTTGAAAAATGATGCGGCTGCATCGAAGTTGCAGTTTTTTGTTACGTTTCTTTTCCACGGTTTCTTTGTTCGATCCCAGCGAAAGCTTATTTTTTGTTTTCATTCTCGGTTGTCACTCCCAATGTGTTGACATGTTTATGACACGTCACCGATTTCGAACTACGTACTATTTACATCTTTTATAGCTCTGATTTTACTTGACTATTCGTAATTAAACAAAAATTGTCGTTTTGATTTAATTAGCACGAACTCATCTTTAAAAATTATGCATTCCGGGATGTTATACCTCAATATCACCAATCAAATTGTACTGCAATGCACTTACCAATTTGCCAATCGGTTTTGCCACAAACCTTTGAATTCAACCCTTTCCTATATTTACTCAAACCTCAATTCATTAAATCCGTCCTTTGATTTCGTCTCGACTTCCACACTGCTTATTGCTCCCACAAAAATTCAGACGTCAGGTTCTACGATGTTTTGCCCACTGATACACCTGCACTCGAGCTTTTTTTTGCACTTTGGGTTCATAATTCCACTTCCGATGTCGGAGATTGACCCTCCCCCTCTATGCTGGCTCACCACACACTTTATTAACAACAATAACAACAAAAACCGAGAGATACTGCAAAACAGGTGATCCCGGGTGCACGTCTCTCGTGACACTGTCCGTTGCGTCAAGTAGTACCCGATTCCACCCAAGTGTATGCAACCAACTTGGCGTTTCACAATATCCCGACATATATTTAGCTCCAGTTAATAAACTTGTTACTTAAAACGGTTCACGCTCATTTAAATCGATGACTGTAATGAACCGCTTTTCCCCTAAAATGATTTGCAAATAATTAACGAACCTGTGAAATTTTTGAAAATGGAAAGTAATCTTCGCAAAGAGCTTGTCAATGTCTTTCATTAAAAAAAAAAAACAATTATCAAAATCGGTGCAGTACAGCCTGTTTTATTTGGTCCAAATTGATTCATGTTCAACGATTAAATATATACATAATTTCCGAAATAGGTGGATTGGTAGAGGTTCTGAACACGCTTGGCCTCCTCGTAGTCTTGATATGACTCCTTTAGATTTCTTTCTTTGGGGTATGGGAAAGGAAGAATCTACCAGACACCAATTTTGAATATCGAAGACTTAGAGACTCGAATCAGGGAAACCTGCAAAGCTGTAACTTCAAATTTGTTACGTAGAGTAAGGCGCTCATTCACGAGTCGAATTGCAGCATGTGAACGTAACGATGGAAGGAAATTTGAACACTTACTCTAAGAATTTGTGCCGTACCTACCTATTTCTTTTGTGATTTTAATTATTTATTGTTATTAAATTTTGCTAAGAAAGGTATTTTTTCTGTCATACATATTTTGACGTCTATAAGGCTGACGTTAAAAGCTATATATGTTTTAGGTGGATTATGATAATGCAATATAAATCCAGTTAGCTTTATAAATAGTATTTTGTGTTGCATTTTTACCTGGTCAGGCTCGTCACCGTACGGGAATAACCCTGTATAAAATCCAAATACCACTCACTGACTGACTGTTTGCAATGAAACTTTGCACACGTATTTATTTTACCACGTAGGCGCCCACTAAGAAACGGTTTTTCAAAATTCCATTCCAGAGGGAGGTAACGGGCCCCCCCGCCCCGTTAATCTTTGTATCCACTGAACCGATTGAAATTAAATTTTGCACACTTACTTATTTAACAACGTAAGCGCCCACTAAGAAACGGTTTTTCAAAATTCCATTCCAAAGGGGGTAACGGCCCCCCCGCCCCGTTAATCTTTGTATCTACTGAACCGATTGCAATGAAATTTTGCACACTTACTTATTTCACCACGTAAGCGCCCACTAAGAAACGGTCTTTCAAAATTCCATTCCAAATGGGGGTAACAGCTTCCATTCCTTATTTAATAAAATATTAAAATAAAAACACAGTGTGAAGGATTAAATGAAATAATAAAATAAAATAACCGTACGAAGCCGGGACGGGCCATCTAGTTATGTACATATACAGTGTGGAAATTAAGTAAGGATTAAATTCAGTAACTTTGTTAGTATTTGCGCTAGAAATAAAACTTAAAAAGCATGTGGTAGTGTTAATTATAGCGCATCCGACGAACGTATACTGATTTTTTTTTTCATCACTTGTTTTTGACAGTTATGACGTCATCAATATTTTTGTTTAATGGCAACCTATGTTTTTGATTTTACATTCGCATAGAGTTTTTCATTCTGATTTCAACGTTATCAAATACTCAACAGGTTACATAAGGAAAAATAAATAAAAACGGCACCAAATTTCAAATTAGTAAAATTTCAAAAAAATAACGGAGCTGTCTAATTTTATTAGAATTTAAGGAAAAAAACATAGAAATCCAAACAAAACAAAGTTCCCAAAAGCAATCAATGAGAAAAAATAAGAAAATAACCCTAAATTTCAAAGTAGGGCTAACAAATTAACAAAAAGACTATTGATGTGAGAGTTATAAATTAAAGATGTTACACCAAATGTTCAAACTTATAACCCTGCATTAACGATCATAAAAAGCAGCCAATACGTTTTAAATGGTTTGGGGAGTTATTAAACTGCATTCATGTCGAATTCTTCCTTCAAGATCATCCAAATTGTTGGCTCGGTTTTGATACACCTTGCTTTTTAAGTGCCCTCATAAAAAAAATCTAATGGGGTTCGATCTGGGTACCTAGTCTGTCATTCTATTGGACTTCTTCTTCCATCTTCTTGGGAACACTTCGTCCCAATAACGCCGCACCGGGCTTAGTGTGTTGGAGCGCCATCCTGTTGCAACCAGATATTATTATTTAGAAGTTCATTTATTATTTAATAGAGAAAAACAGTTCAGACACAATTATTTTGTACCAATTCAAAACTTGTCAACATTGTATTGGTATCTCAATGTTTTTTTCTTAATAACATTAAAACTTAGATATATTTAAATTTTAATTTAATAACATTAGACAGTTCTGTTAATTTTTTCAAATTTTACTAATTTGAACTTTAGCGCCGTTTTGTTTAATTTTTTCCTTATCTAAACTATTAAGTATTTGATAACGTTGAAAACAAAATAAAAAACTCTATTCAAATGTAAAATGAAAACATAGGTTGCCATTAAAAACATATATTGATGGCGTCATAACTGTCAAGAAAACTAATGAAAAAAAAATAGTATACGTTAATCGGATGCGCTATAATTAGCCCTATCACATGCGTTTTAAGTTCTATTTCTAGTGCAAATACTAACGGAGTTATTGAATTTATTCCTTACTTAATTTCCACACTGTATATGGTACAAGTCTAAAAGGGGACAAGTCCAAAAATTACGTATAGTAAACTACTGCTGCCACATTGTAGCATTTTTTATGCAGAATGTGCCAATATCTTCATACACGTCCAGAAGCCGCTAGCAAATATAAGTTTTAGTTATTGCATACAGCGTCACAAAGTGTCAAGTCCATGTTAGCGAAATCATGCTGCAGCAAGAAAAATAGCACCTGCTCATAAAGAAGCCAGAGTGGGGTTTGCATTGGAATACCTCCTTCAAAATGATGATTTTTGGAAACGGGTTATTTTTTCTGATGAAGAAGTCTTTATAGGCCAAGGAACACTCGTTATAAGGAAGGTTATATACAGCATTTAGAAAGAAGTGGTCGTTTTTCAGTGAACATGTAGGCATGGATTTCTGCTGGTCATCCTGGGATAATGCTGCATGTAGACGGTCGGCTTAATGCAGACCTTTATATTAGGATTCTCAAAGTGGCACAAAATTTTCCAAATGCTGATTTTATTTTCCGAAAGGATAACTGTTCTGTGCACACTGCTGGAAGTTGGTTCGAGGATAATAATATAAACGTTCTGGATTGGCCGAGCCGCATTCCCGACCTTAAACATGTGGGGATATTTAGTTAACCATTTAAAAAGACGTCGACTGATAGTTCGGAATAGACAGGAGCTGTTAGCTGCTATTACAGATGCATGGCATGCATTACCACAGGATTACCACATAAATCTATAAGTCCTTTCGATGCGCTCAAGACTGACGAAAGCTATAGAAGCCAATGGAGCGATGACAAAATATTAGTTTTATGTTGAGTGTCCGTTTATCTACATGTTATTGATTGCCAGAGTTTAATAAAAGATTTTTCACAAAATTACGCGGGTTGGCGTCGTTCCTATTAGGATGCACATTTTTCAAATAACTTCAATGTAATTATTATAGATCCTCTATTCAAAGTTCTGCATGCATGAAGATCTTTTGTATTTGGCAATGTCATTCCATCAAAATTATTTGAAATAATTTTATATTTCACAACAGACTTTTCCTTACTAAAAGCTTAATGTTCAATAATGTGACAATAATAGTGAAAAAAACATAAAAACGAGGTTATTCAAACGTCTTGCATATAAAATCCATTTTACATTTTACATAAGTCAAATTTGAACTCTGTCCGAAGTTCCGTGCTCGGCGTGGTAGTCAGAATTGTTGCAGGAATAGGTGCCGGGACGACTGTAAGGACCATTTTCAAAATTTGGAAACTTTAATACTACCCTGCCTACACAGGGTGTCCCAACTAAAATTTGTACCCCCAACAATTCCAATTTCGAAAGACTCAAAAGGAAACGCTGGAACAGGTCAATATTGTTATCATGGGGACCAAATTCAAATGGCGCGAGGGATCGTGTGATACATCATTTTAAACCTTATTCAATGCTCTATCCAGACCTCTCTTGTCGATATGTTTCTATAATAATTAGCTTTTTAAAAAAAAGAAACCGACTGAAATCGGAGAAGCCAAAAAGGTTAACAAATTTGTAACCTATTGTCATTATACAAATATATCAACAACGTTATAGCGCATAAAAAATTCAATATCAGGCCGTCAACGACGTCTGCCCCGCACGTGTCTGCCCGTTTGGGATGTTGTGCTCAGCGCGAGCCCCCCACCAACGCTCACGCATTCCGGCGCGCGCGGTGGGACTTGCGATGTGACGGGAGCGGACAGCCTATCTATCTACTACCTATTTTTTTGGCTTGGCACCGACTTCAACCAGATCAGTAGGTAGCACATGTAACAATACATGTACTGACTTATTTCTCGCTTTTTAAAGTCGGTTTCTTTTGTTTAAAAAGCTAATTATTTTACAATTTTAAGTGATGGGTAGACCTAAGTAAGGATGCTGCTCGAATGAGGAAACGACGGCTGGTTGAAAATAAAGATGAAAGACGCAAACTATAAAAAATTAGAACCAGAAATACTGAAACAATAATGATGAATTAATATTACTACCTGAAAAATCCAAGGCAATGATGACTCCCAGACGCAAAGACCTGCATAATTATTGTTATTAAACGACTACATTTAAGAGAGTTCATAATAATTATAAAATGTGAGGATTTCGCCCGATTCCCATGCGATCACCTGATGAGGTCCGGACTTGCTGACAATGGGACTACCTCCGGAGTATACCCTTTCAAATAAAAGAAGAATTTTCAAAATCGATCCACAATTGACGAAGAAATCGGTGAACATACATAAAGGAAAAATTTGACAATTTTCCTCGATTTCCATGAGAGTCCTTTATCAGATCCGGACTTGGTGACAATGGGACCACCTCTGGAGTATACCCTTTCAAATAAAAGAAGAATTTTTAAAATCGGTCGACAATTAACGGAGATATCGGTGAACATACATAAAAGGAAAAAAAAAACATACATACAGCCTCCTTTTTTGAAGTCGGTAAAAATAGGACAGGATTAATTTGTTATTTTCCAAATCTACATAAAACAATCTTAACTGTTATATTTTGTGAACCGCACATTTCCATAATTAAGAAGGTTTAATCGGAATAAATGTGAAAATTAATGAAAACAAATATTTTAGCGAATGCATTGCTCATAGTAACTGAACTCAAGAGTCTCACAGTCAAAGCAGAGGGAAATAATGCTTGTAATGGAATAATGGGATAGCGTTTAATAGAGCCTTATTTTTTGAAGGAAACCTTACATCAGCACGTTATTTGGGCTTGCTGCGGGTTGATTTAGTGCCAGCTCTGACAGCAATGTTTCTAAATGATCACGAAACAGATATACCCCATCAGGATATTTGGTTTCAACAAGATAGGATGCATCCTCACTTTGAAATCAACGTCCGTCAATATCTTGACGCCACATTTCCTGGAAGGTTGATAGGACGTCGAGAATCAATTGACTTGCCACCACAATTGACTATTTTAAGTCAGTGCCAAATGGTTGACGGAGAGCAAATTGAACACTTGCGATAGATTTTGTTTGTTTTTAAGGTTTAATTTGTACCAACTCAATTAAGTTAAGTTTGCTACCTACTAGCTCAGCTACTGAAAATATTAAAAGGTTGCTATTACCAGTTTTCAAATTATCTTAGAAAAGTTGCGCAAAAATTAACAATATAAAGCTAAATTATTATTATTATCAATAATAACCAGTAATAAATTAGTACCTCAGTGTCAGTGAAGGAAGCCAATTCACTCACACCCCTCAACACCTAATCTATCTATCTAGTAATACCTGATTCCAGCAATATCGACTTCATAATCTCCGTTTAGTATATAATCGTTTGTTACTTTTAACTTATTACCATATTCACTTGAATTTTCAACAAAACCTAAACATACCTGAAAAATTGCAATAAAACAGCCATTTTTTAGACTACAAACAAACTTACTTGTTTTTTGAATGTAAATCCATAACCAGTGGTTGTGCACATTCCAACATATTTGCCGTCACGGTAGATCGGTTCACCACCCCACGGCCAGAGGTCCGTCTCATGGCAATGATCGTTTAAGATTAGTTGAACATACATTCTTTTAATACCTTCTTCCCGTTGTTTTAATAAAGCATCTCGACCAATGAAATCTACTTTTTTCTGTAAAAAAAAGCGATTGAAACCTGATATTAATCGTAAGGATAATATTATGTATTACATCAAACTTCACTCGCCATACCCGACCGCATTCCAAAGGAGTCGTTCTTGTATCTAAATCTTGTCCCCAAAAAGCGTAAAACTTTTCAACCCTTAATGCTCTTGTAGCATAATATCCAGCATGCTTAATTCCATACTTTTCACCAGCCTCAATCAATTTAGTGTAGACATGTAACGCAAATTCATTAGGTATGTACAATACGTATCCAAGTTCACCCGTGTGGGTTAAATTCATCGTTCTTATACCATTAGCTAAACCTACATCTAGCATTTTATATGTGAAAAATGGAAAGTTTTTAGGACTTAAATCGGTATCGGTCAATTCAGATAAAAGAGTTCTTGTAAATGGTCCCATTACGGCCAGTGCTGTGAACATACTGGTCACGTCAGACAAGGTCACAGTTGGAGGAAGATGTTTCTGTAGCCACATTTTACATCGGGTTTGTTGAATAGTAGGGGCTATCATCATGTAGCTGCAAACACAAAACATTTACAGGTTACAATAAACATAATTATTATGAATTTTTTTACATCAAAACGTTTGATAGTTTATTCAGAAGTGGCCAAGTGTAATAGGTAACAAATGGCCATTTTACTGTCATGACAGACAAAGTCGTCTAGCGGCCCATAAAGTCAGCTGCCGGAGCATAAAATAACCTTGAAATTACTTTGGTGGTCAGTCCAATCAAAGAAATTGTCAGGCGTTGAAAGAAAAATATCATGTTTTATTCGGAGAAAAGTGGCTTTTCGTGGCGCGTCTGTATTTGCCAGGAAAAGCCTTATTTTTGTTCCTCATAAAACAATCTACTGTTTTCTTCAAACGTCAGAAAAACGTGACATTGTATACGTCAATAGGTAATGGCAAATGGCCATTTAACTGCCATGACAAACAAAGTCGTCTGACGGCGTATAAAGTCAGCTGGCGAAGCATAAAGTAACCTTGAAATTATTTTATGCGCCGCTGGTGGTCAGTCAAATCAAAGAAATCGTCAGATTTTCAGCGTTTAAAAAAAAAATAGGATGTTCTATTCGGAGAAAAGTGGCGTTTGGTGGAGCATCTGTATTTGCCACGAAAAGCTTCACACGGGTGGATGAGCCTGATCTTGGCTTCGGGAGGGCAGCACGCGACTTTGGCTCGGATTTCACGCTAGACCGGCGGTCGCGACTAACCCACCTAGATCAATCGACTGGATCGTCCCGTCAGAGGGTCGACCTGGTGAGCCCTTGGGGAGCATTGGGACATGCAACTGCGTGGACTGTGGGTGCTCAGAGGAGAAAGCTGCAGAGATAGAGGAGTGAAAGCGCCCTCCCTGCAGAATAAGAGCTGACGTAGGAGTAGCCGGACGTCTTATGGGACAGACACTTTCGGGTGGAGCAGGACCGTCGGCCTCCGGTGTGGCGACTACGTCGCAAAGAGGAGTGGCGACTGGCTAGCGATTGCGCTTCGACGGCTCCAGGCCAGAAAGCGTGCTAAGAGGATCGAAAGCCAACGCCCACAACAACAGCGGCAGCTGCATGTACAGCAGCGACAAGCACCTGGGAGCCAACAGCTACAGCAGAGACCCGGGGTCCGGACCACAGGCGACGCTAGGTACCGGGAGATGACCACCAGCCACCTTCACATGGCGGGCCAACATCCTCGGTGCCAACTCGAGGAGAGTAAGGCATGAATTGTGCGAGAAAAGATCAAGGGACTTTCATCGAGACCCTTTATAGGTCAGGACCAGAAGACCTGATCCCCGCCTTTGACGGGTGTATCTTTGCAGGCGCTGTCCTCAGGATAACCTGCAGAGACATGCACACCCGTAACTGGTTACAGCAAGCTGTAGCGAACCTCTCAGATCTTTGGGAGGGGGCTCAGCTTATGATCTTATCCGTCGAGGAGCTGCCCAGGTTGTGCAAGGCGACTCTCTGGATTTCGGGGTCAACCGGTGTGCACTGAGGAAGTCCTCAAAAGACTGGAGCTCTAGAACAAATGTACCAGAATGGATCCTCTTCCATGAGGCAGAACGGGAGCAACCTTTGGGAAAACTCCTGGTTTTCGGACTCATGTCTGGAGAAAGAAACATCCTAACAACCAAAAGCGATAGTCGCCTACATGTTAGGACGAGTCACGTCGAAGATTGTTAGGACCCAAGAGGAGGCCCAGCAGGCGCAACAAGCCCCAAAGTCGGTGGAACCAACACCGACGGCGATGGAGGTAAGCACTGCTGATGAATCCTCTAGGGTCCTGGAACGTAGGGAGGGAACCACAACCCCTACCCAAAATACGGACGCCGAGGGCACGTCACGCGATCCGACAGATAGTGTGGATGCGGCCTGTTGGGCAAACACCAAGCTAACCTGCATCGCTGTCGGCAGGCGGCTGTTACCCTAAGCCGTCACCTGACAGAAAAGCAGATAACAATAGCCCTGCTACAAGAACCATGGTGCGTAGACAACCGGGTATGTGGCATGGACGACAAAACCTGCGGGACATGTTTCAAGTCAACCAGCGTTTTCCAAGTGAGACATCACGGCTGTGCAGGTCAACCTGGACATTAGAGGAGGTAGTCTTTGCTGCAGTATACCTCCCCGGCGATTCCAGAGAGCCACCCCTTTCGAAGGAGCTGGAGGACCTGGTTCGACATTGTGGAAGGGAAGAAAAACCACTCATTGCTGGATGCGACGTCAATGCACACCACATAGTATGGGGGAGCGGTGACTGCAACAGCAGAGGAACAGTACTGCTCGAATATCTTACGAGCACAAAGTTAAAAATACTCAATCGAGGGAGCGAATCAACGTTTGTCACCTCGAGGTCGCAACACAAGCGATTTCCAAACACATAAGGGACTGGCAAGTATCATCGCAAGTTACCATGTCAGACCACAGATGGATAACGTTTTCGTTAGAAGCAAAGGAGATGTTACCGAAGCCGTACAGGAACACAAGACAAACTGACAGGGTTCTATTTCTAGAACACCTGCCAAATGTCAGGGGTCAGCCCGATATCTCCAATAATCTTAAGACGACGGGAGAACTTGAGAAGGCAATCGCTGCCCTCGCTAGGTCTCTGATGACGTCTTATGAGCAAGCTTGTCCGCTGAGATCGGACACCCGCCAGGGCCACAACACCACATGGTTTTATAAAAGAGGAAGAGCCGATCTGCGCAAGCTATTCAATAAGGCCAAGAGGACCAAAAATGCAACCGACTGGGAGACATTTAAAGAATACCAGCGGAAATACAAAAAAGACGTTCGTTCTAAGCAGAGGTCATCATGGAGAAAATTCTGTGGTGACCTCGAATGTACCACCACCGCTGCCCGGCTGATGAAAATCCTGTTAAAGGGAGCTGGAAGAAAGAGGACGGCACCTATACGGACTCTGCCGACGAAACAGCCAAGGTACTGATGGCTACACATTTTCCGGCCTGTGTGGTCATAACGGATGCGAATTAGATCCAAAGGTGGCCGAAAACCCCCTCCCTGGAGGACTGGGCTGAGGCTGCGCGAATTGTGAACCACACTAGCGTAGAATGGGTTATAAGAACTTTCAAACCCTACAAGTCACCGGGCGTGGACTCCACGCACAAGAAGCTATGGACAACGCATTTGAAGAAAGAAAGCTTTATAGGGTTCGATTTTCGGACTTTTAGTGCACCTGTGCAACTTTTATGAGAATATGGGCAATTTTATCGTCTCATCGCAAACGTCCAGGACCTGTATATGTTGAAACCGAAATTTTGGACGCTATAATGATTACACAAAATTCCTTGACATCACGCATTTCATTGTGTAGTTTATAGTATGGTGTACTTAAATTTTATTTCAATTTTCTAAATTGCTATAAATCAATTGGTACGGTCATTCTTACAAATAATGACAATAGGAGCAAGCATACGCTGTTGTAGATTGTAGTATTACAGCCAATCTATGGAAAGCGTCAACTTTTTCCGAAATTTTAGTAAAACCTTATGTGTCAAACGCACCGCATATTCGCAAGTGACAGATTATTGTTCAATTTTTCCATAAATAAATGATCATGTGGAGATATTCTTGCGTTATTGTCATCGATAAAACCGTAATATCTTTGCAATAAATGAATTTAAACCTGAGTTGTCCCATCCGTAATCGTCCTATTTTGAATTTTTATCAAAAATTTCCGATGAATTTATATATTTTCAATGGGAGAATAAATCATAACATTTTTATTATGTTTAGACTGATATAGTATATCCGCAATTCAGCGTGATCAAGAAGGACTGTTTGAGTTGGTAATGCTGAATTCATTTTAAATGGTGGAATTGTAACAACTTCCGGTTGTTGACGTCTTCACACTGAAAGCCGTCATTCACAACTTACTGACATTTCAAATTTGAAATTAAAATGTTGTGAAATTAGACTGAATGGGCAGCAGTTTGTGGAAGCATTTTTAGCATTACCTTTGGTGTGATTATCGTTCTGTATTTCAAGTTTAGTTTCTGTTTCGTTTAATTTCCTTAAATTAATAGAATTTCTAAGGAATTTCTATTCACCTAACCTAAAATTTTCTCTCAGTTGACGTTACGTCAAATGTGTATCCAGCAGTGTGACAAATAGCCGAACAAAAAAAGTATCTTAAAAGTAATACCAACTCAAACAGTCCTTCTTGATCACTCTGTACTTTTGGTTTTTTGGAAAAATTTAAAGATTTTTATAGTTATTTGACAAGTAACTTTTACCCTGGCGCATTTATGTCCCATCAGTAATCATTATAAATTACGTTTTTTAGAGAAATCAGCGGCATATATTTGAATTTATTTGTTTCAATTTTATTAATATGATCACTTTAACTATTAATTTATGATTTGAGAAAAAAATTCATCTTGAAAATGAAAGTTGACAAAACTATGTCCCGTCCGTAATAATGGAATGGCTGATTAACTACAATCATAGTATTTTGCTATTTACATGAATTTTCGTTGACCGATTATTATTATTAAGAGCCAATTTAACGTTTGATTTTGACTAACAAATCGATCGTTAATGTACCTCATTAATGCACGATTTTACATTAATGCATGATTTTTCATTAATGCACGATTTTGCAATAATTAATTCATAGATTTTTTGCCTTAACGAGGATTCAAACCCGCGTCTAATAGGAGTAGGTATTGGGTCGGTTCGGGTGGTAGCTACGCCCCCTGCCCAAGGGGGCTCCAAGGGGGCCCCCTTGATTTTCCACCCCCTATTGCGATCATTACAACCTACCTACGCGGTTCAGATGGTAGCTACGCCCCTCTGTTCCGAGGGCCCCCCTACGGAATTGAGCCCCCAGATGTGATTACTTAAAGGTGTTTTTGCGATGGATTGAAAAATGTAATTTTTTTATTTTTCGTATTTGCTACCTGTTGTAACCTGTCCATATGACGTAGTAGGAGGTACCTGTGATAAATGTAACGAAATTCCGCGCATATTATAATATGACGTGAGAAAAAAATGTTTGCATAGATCGAGTTTCGAACCCAGAAGCAAGGATTCAGTAAATCGGCACTGTAAGCGACGGGTCCAATACGCCAGCTTAGAAGACATAGTATAAATATGGTAAACATGGCGGTGCATTTTCGACTGGTTACTGTACGCTACATACACACACACAAATTTTCATTTGTCATGATGACGCCGACGTCGTTTATTACAAATTTTATTAAATAAAGTGAGTTACCTGGTAGTTGAAAAAAGTATTTCAGTTTAACATTTATATTGGAAATAATGTTTATTTATATTGCCAAAGCAAATCCTATCCATTCAATAAAAATTAATTCACATAAGTGAAAACAGGAAAATGTGTAAACCACAGTGATAGGACAGACACCTAATACTCTTTGATGTGCTGATGCAAAGGTCGAATCCAGACTGGGTCATGAAAGTGGATAAGAAGCGGCATTATAATCTCAAGGCCAAAGGTTACTTCAGCTCAAGTCAAGACTGAAGTGCAAGTGAAGACTTGTCAAGAAGATTGAGTCACGTGATCTAATTGAAAAGGTATAAATATTGAACAAATTTACGAACTCATCACTTGTCCGTCGAAGGTGACTGTTTACAGCGAGCGGAAGTATAATCTGTTGTCGCTATATAAAAGATTTTGTATCAACTCATCTTACCTATCCAGATTTATTATCGGTTGTGAGGAAGTGTTTTTAAGTTATTATCTTGGTGAATAATACATTCAATTAATTTATAGGATAATGGAAAAATTTACCATTGTGAAAGATTGTATATCAAAGGTAAAGAGGTTCAATCTTGTGGGTCGTAAGGTTGAATTTAAAATTAAACCGGTACCCATAAATGTAGACCCTGTAACATGGATAAAAGGTGCAATAGAAGATATTGTCAAACATACAACCCAGGATATGGAAGCTATGGACCATGTTGGTTTCAGTTTTTGTGGAGAAAGTTTCAAAGAAAAGGGTCCTGGTTGGGTAAATTTCAAAAATGCTGATAAAGTAAATTTTGGTGATGTGTGGGAGATGATTTCAAAAATTTTTCAATCAAACTCGCAAGGACTCAGTACGGATACATTTTGTTTGGGTGTTACGTCTGTACGACTACCTCAAGGTATGGGGAACGATCGTGCTTGTTATTACAACAGTTTCGACGAAGAGTGTAACATGCGTCGTGGAATTGTCGTCATAAAAAATATAGACAATTTATGTTTGCCTCGTGCTCTGGTGGTAGCTGTGGCCAATGTCACAAAGGATCCCAACTACATAAAAATTAAACTAAATCGCGGCAACCTGCAAACTCTGCGTATGCTTGATTTACTACAGAACAGTAAAATTCACATACCTGAGAAGGGGGCTGGCATACCCGAACTCCAACAATTCCAGCAATATTTCACAAAGTTCAACATTGCGGTGTACCAGTACGGTACGAAGGGCCGGGACATCATATATGAGGGTGGTAATAACAATGATGACGAGGGGAAATTGAAACACAATCTGAACTTGTTATACCATAAGGGGCACTACAATGTTATAGTGTCCACAACAGCAGCATTCTGTTGTATTTATTACTGTGAACGATGTCATACTCCTTACAATCAAAAAAACCAGCATAGATGTGGTGGAACCTGTCCCTGCTGCCAACAATCTCCAGCTTGTCTCCAAGACATTAAAGTGCTGTGCAGTGATTGCAATAGAGACTTCCGCGGACAAGCGTGTTACAATCACCACAAGATGCCCGGTTCCCTGAATAGAGATACTATATGCAACCTGGTGAAACGCTGTGGAGACTGCCTAAAAACATTCAAGGCAAACAAGAAACATGTGTGCGGGGAGATGTACTGTAAAGTGTGCAGTAAACACGTACCTCAACCCCATCAATGTTACATACAGCCAAACAACAAAAAACCTACAATGAAAGACACTTTATTTGTATTCTACGATCTGGAAACAAGACAGGAAAAAGTGGTGGGTGAAAAGAAAATCAACGATGTTGTACTTGGAAATATTAAAAAGCACGAACCGAATCTGTGTGTGTTTTCACAACGATGTGATGCGTGCATGAAGGTAACATCAGATGCTGTAGTATGTGAAATGTGTGGAGTACGCCAACAAACATTAAGGTGCTCAGATCCTATATCCCCATTTGTCCATTACCTGCTAACACTAAGAAAGAAATTTAAGCGGGTGGTTGTGATTGCACACAACGGTGGCGGCTTCGACCATCAGTTTGTATTAAACTACGTCTTAACACAAACTGATATTAAACCTGAGTTGATAATGCGAGGTTCGAGGGTAATATTAATGGAGATTGGCAATGTTAAATTTCTCGACTCACTCAACTACTTCCCCATGGCATTATCAAAACTCCCGAAAACGCTCGATCTAGCTCCCGAACTAAAGAAAGGATATTTTCCACACCTGTTTAATACCGTAGAAAATACCAACTATGTTGGACCACTACCAGCTGTCGAATATTATAGCCCCAATAAAATGAAAGAAGAGGAACGTTGTGAATTTTTAAAATGGTATGGTGAACATAAAGATGATGAATTTAATATGGAACAAGACCTGGTGGATTATTGTATAAGCGATGTACAAATCTTAACAGAGGCCTGTCTAAAATTTCGCAGTTTAATGTTAAAAGAGTGTAATGTTTGTCCATTCACCGAAGCTACCACCATAGCCTCTGCCTGTAATTTGGTGTTTCGCCGCAATTATCTAAAACCCAATACCATAGGTTTAATACCGCATAATGGTTATAGGAATGTTGATAATCAATCTCCAATAGCTGTTCAATGGTTGATATGGGAAGAACAGCAACGCGGTATAAATATAGTAAATTCAGCTAAACAACGTGAAGTTGTTTTGCATGGGGTTAAGGTGGATGGTTATTGTGCAGAAACCAACCAGGTTTTCGAGTTCCACGGCTGCTACTACCACGGTCACCCAGTATGTTTAAATTATGGTAGGGATAACCCTCTTCATAACAATAATCTCGATACGTTAAACCAGCGATATGAAGTGACTAAAAAAAAAACAGAAAGATTAAGTACAAAATTTGGGTACGAAGTAATCGAGATGTGGGAGTGTGAATTTCGAAGAAATAAAACAGCGTTAGCATCAACAATAAATCACCCACTATTACATAATGTACCTATGAACCCACGAGATGCTTTTTATGGTGGTCGAACCGGTAATACTAAAAACTATTACAAATGCAAACCTGGAGAAAAAATTAAGTACATTGATGTCTGTTCTTTATACCCATGGGTAAATAAGTATGGAAAGTTTCCTATCGGTCACCCTAATATACATGTAGGCAATGAGGAATGTTCAAAGTTAAATATTCGCGAAGCAAATGGGTTAATTAAGTGTAAAATTCTCCCACCCCAAAATTTGTACCATCCTGTACTACCGATCAGACAGAATAAGAAGTTATTGTTTAGTTTGTGCCGATCGTGTAGTAGTAACATGAATCAGGGTTAATGTACACACAACGAGGAGGCTCGGGCATTGGTGGATACTTGGGTCGTGGATGAGGTGATAAAAGCCTTGGATGTCGGATATGAGTTGTTGGAGACCTATGAGATCTGGAGCTACGATATTGAACAGTATGATAAATTGACAAAGTCTGAAGGTTTATTTACGGAAATGATGAATAAATTTCTAAAAATGAAACAGGAAGCTGATGGGTTCCCATTGAAATGTTCCACGAAAGAAGAGAGGGAAAAATATATCGAAGAATTTCTACAGAACGAGGGGGTTCAACTTGATTTTGAAGAAATTTGTAAGAATCCAGGGCTGAGGGCATTGGCTAAATTGATGTTGAATTCTTTCTGGGGAAAATTTGGCCAAAGAGAGAATCAATCAAAAACTAGCATTGTACGATCACCCAACGAACTATTTATGATACTTGCGAACCCCTCTATCGAAGTTTGCAACATTTTTCTGATCAACGAGGATGTAGTTATTGTAAATTGGCAGTATGTGTTGGAAGCTGCTACTCAGACACCAACCGTCAATGTAGCGATAGCCGCCTACACCACCGCTCAGGCTCGTCTAAAACTATACAGTTATTTGGAAAAATTGGGTGACAGAGTTTTATACTACGACACAGACTCTGTCATCTACGTAAGTAGAGACGGAGATTGGGAACCAACGACTGGAGATTTCATTGGTGATATGACAGACGAGTTGGAAAGATATGGCCTGGGGAGCTACATCACTGAATTTGTCTGTGGAGGCCCAAAAAATTATGCTTATAAAATCTGGTCAACCAAACATAACCAATACAAAATTTGTTGTAAAGTAAAAGGAATATGCCTAAATTATGAAACCAGCCAATTGATTAATTTTGAGAGTATCAAAGATAGTGTGTTAAATGTGATTGACAATGAAGAAACATCAATTTTGGTACCGTCTATCAATGTACGTCGTTTGAAGGATCATACAGTGGTGACCACCCCCGAAGTTAAACATTATAGAGCGAGGTCGGAGAAGAGAAAATTCCTGGATAATCACGACTCGTTACCGTATGGTTACAAGAAAATATAAAACTGATTAATAGAATATTGCTAAGACATCGTTGGTACCAACGTTGGTAGTTACACAAGAGCTGTCAGTTGTCATATCACCGTCACAGTGTTATCGATATCGATTTTTTAATTGTGTTTTTGATGAACTAGGTAATTATTTTGCGTTTTTTAGGACTTTCGCTTCATTGTCTGCATTGTAAGTAGTCTGCAAGTGTAAGCTATCGATAATGGCCAAAGATTTGACATGTCAAAGCTCTCCCCTAGATGCCAAATATGAGATTCACCTGCAGCAACGTTGCCACTTTTACTCTGATCACCATTTGCGCGCGCAGTCCAGGTGTTCAGAGACAGGTTCATTAGAAGCGTAGTGTGGGAATGTAAAGAAGATATGTTTAAGATTAAATGAAGATTAAAAAAAATGTAAGAAAATAGACTTTGTTTGTATTCTGTTTTGCATGTCCATTAGATGCTGCTGAAGTATCGAAATGTCACTTTCAGTTTTTATACAAATATATATTATTATTATTAATATTATCTTGATTTTTTTTACTAATAATGGTTTCAAAGTAAGTTCTAATTTGAAAGCCTAACTGGGTTTCTTAAATATCCGACTCGATATTAACCAATGTTGGTTCCTGCGGAGGGTTGATACCTAATTTGTCGGTTGTTTTCTCAAAGGATCAACGATAAGTGAGCATAAACTGGGCTTTAGTAGACATATATTTCATTATGTACAAAATCTGCAATGATCTTTGATGAGTAGGAGCAGCTGTCTAGACTATTTAAAAGTTGAGACCTGTAATATGAATCACTTCTTCCACAATAAAGTTAATAAAACCTTAAATCTAATTTTTATTTTTAATTGTTTAGACCTTTAAGATATTTTTCTAATTTTTTTATATACAGGCTTTTCTTTTTATTCGCTAGCACCTGCCAAATTTTAAATAGGCAACATATAATTCATACCACAGGATGCTTGGCAAATTTGTTAATTAATTTGAACACTATTGTGTTTGTCACTTCAACACCTTACTCAAACATTCTATGTTTTATTTATCTCATACATAATTTAATTTTAATTTTACCGCAAAGTATTATGTGTTGCCTATTTAAAATTTAGCAGAAAATTTAAAAAGCCCTGTATAATAATTCTATTTTAAAAGCCCTATCAAGACTGAGTCATTCGCTTGTCTGCATACGTAGCTAAAAAAAAGCGGTTTTTGACACAATCTCCACGACATACATAGGTAGTTTAATTATTGTTTTCATGGAGACGGTGGTGGTGTAGCTCTTAACATCATCATCCATAATAAAAATAAATGTCTTCCAGATATATTTGCGGATAAGTTAGTAGGAAAAAGAAAAATACACTATTTCTTATTAAATAATTTATTTATTAACATTATTTTTTACATCTTTAATAAATAAACTGCAAGCCTCGCAAAAAGCGTGATATCATTAGTTTCAACGGTTGATGTTTACATATTTCTATTAATCAGCTTTATACAGTCTTAATTTTCTTGTAACCATACGGTAACGAGTCGTGATTATCCAGGAATTTTCTCTTCTCCGACCTCGCTCTATAATGTTTAACTTCGGGGGTGGTCACCACTGTATGATCCTTCAAACGACGTACATTGATAGACGGTACCAAAATTGATGTTTCTTCATTGTCAATCACATTTAACACACTATCTTTGATACTCTCAAAATTAATCAATTGGCTGGTTTCATAATTTAGGCATATTCCTTTTACTTTACAACAAATTTTGTATTGGTTATGTTTGGTTGACCAGATTTTATAAGCATAATTTTTTGGGCCTCCACAGACAAATTCAGTGATGTAGCTCCCCACTCCATATCTTTCCAACTCGTCTGTCATATCACCAATGAAATCTCCAGTCGTTGGTTCCCAATCTCCGTCTCTACTTACGTAGATGACAGAGTCTGTGTCGTAGTATAAAACTCTGTCACCCAATTTTTCCAAATAACTGTATAGTTTTAGACGAGCCTGAGCGGTGGTGTAGGCGGCTATCGCTACATTGACGGTTGGTGTCTGAGTAGCAGCTTCCAACACATACTGCCAATTTACAATAACTACATCCTCGTTGATCAGAAAAATGTTGCAAACTTCGATAGAGGGGTTCGCAAGTATCATAAATAGTTCGTTGGGTGATCGTACAATGCTGGTTTTTGATTGATTCTCTCTTTGGCCAAATTTTCCCCAGAAAGAATTCAACATCAATTTAGCCAATGCCCTCAGCCCTGGATTCTTACAAATTTCTTCAAAATCAAGTTGAACCCCCTCGTTCTGTAGAAATTCTTCGATATATTTTTCCCTCTCTTCTTTCGTGGAACATTTCAATGGGAACCCATCAGCTTCCTGTTTCATTTTTAGAAATTTATTCATCATTTCCGTAAATAAACCTTCAGACTTTGTCAATTTATCATACTGTTCAATATCGTAGCTCCAGATCTCATAGGTCTCCAACAACTCATATCCGGCATCCAAGGCTTTTATCACCTCATCCACGACCCAAGTATCCACCAATGCCCGAGCCTCCTCGTTGTGTGTACATTCACCCTGATTCATGTTACTACTACACGATCGGCACAAACTAAACAATAACTTCTTATTCTGTCTGATCGGTAGTACAGGATGGTACAAATTTTGGGGTGGGAGAATTTTACACTTAATTAACCCATTTGCTTCGCGAATATTTAACTTTGAACATTCCTCATTGCCTACATGTATATTAGGGTGACCGATAGGAAACTTTCCATACTTATTTACCCATGGGTATAAAGAACAGACATCAATGTACATAATTTTTTCTCCAGGTTTGCATTTGTAATAGTTTTTAGTATTACCGGTTCGACCACCATAAAAAGCATCTCGTGGGTTCATAGGTACATTATGTAATAGTGGGTGATTTATTGTTGATGCAAACGCTGTTTTATTTCTTCGAAATTCACACTCCCACATCTCGATTACTTCGTACCCAAATTTTGTACTTAATCTTTCTGGTTTTTTTTTAGTCACTTCATATCGCTGGTTTAACGTATCGAGATTATTGTTATGAAGAGGGTTATCCCTACCATAATTTAAACATACTGGGTGACCGTGGTAGTAGCAGCCGTGGAACTCGAAAACCTGGTTGGTTTCTGCACAATAACCATCCACCTTAACCCCATGCAAAACAACTTCACGTTGTTTAGCTGAATTTACTATATTTATACCGCGTTGCTGTTCTTCCCATATCAACCATTGAACAGCTATTGGAGATTGATTATCAACATTCCTATAACCATTATGCGGTATTAAACCTATGGTATTGGGTTTTAGATAATTGCGGCGAAACACCAAATTACAGGCAGAGGCTATGGTGGTAGCTTCGGTGAATGGACAAACATTACACTCTTTTAACATTAAACTGCGAAATTTTAGACAGGCCTCTGTTAAGATTTGTACATCGCTTATACAATAATCCACCAGGTCTTGTTCCATATTAAATTCATCATCTTTATGTTCACCATACCATTTTAAAAATTCACAACGTTCCTCTTCTTTCATTTTATTGGGGCTATAATATTCGACAGCTGGTAGTGGTCCAACATAGTTGGTATTTTCTACGGTATTAAACAGGTGTGGAAAATATCCTTTCTTTAGTTCGGGAGCTAGATCGAGCGTTTTCGGGAGTTTTGATAATGCCATGGGGAAGTAGTTGAGTGAGTCGAGAAATTTAACATTGCCAATCTCCATTAATATTACCCTCGAACCTCGCATTATCAACTCAGGTTTAATATCAGTTTGTGTTAAGACGTAGTTTAATACAAACTGATGGTCGAAGCCGCCACCGTTGTGTGCAATCACAACCACCCGCTTAAATTTCTTTCTTAGTGTTAGCAGGTAATGGACAAATGGGGATATAGGATCTGAGCACCTTAATGTTTGTTGGCGTACTCCACACATTTCACATACTACAGCATCTGATGTTACCTTCATGCACGCATCACATCGTTGTGAAAACACACACAGATTCGGTTCGTGCTTTTTAATATTCCCAAGTACAACATCGTTGATTTTCTTTTCACCCACCACTTTTTCCTGTCTTGTTTCCAGATCGTAGAATACAAATAAAGTGTCTTTCATTGTAGGTTTTTTGTTGTTTGGCTGTATGTAACATTGATGGGGTTGAGGTACGTGTTTACTGCACACTTTACAGTAAATCTCCCCGCACACATGTTTCTTGTTTGCCTTGAGTCTCCACAGCGTTTCACCAGGTTGCATATAGTATCTCTATTCAGGGAACCGGGCATCTTGTGGTGATTGTAACACGCTTGTCCGCGGAAGTCTCTATTGCAATCACTGCACAGCACTTTAATGTCTTGGAGACAAGCTGGAGATTGTTGGCAGCAGGGACAGGTTCCACCACATCTATGCTGGTTTTTTTGATTGTAAGGAGTATGACATCGTTCACAGTAATAAATACAACAGAATGCTGCTGTTGTGGACACTATAACATTGTAGTGCCCCTTATGGTATAACAAGTTCAGATTGTGTTTCAATTTCCCCTCGTCATCATTGTTATTACCACCCTCATATATGATGTCCCGGCCCTTCGTACCGTACTGGTACACCGCAATGTTGAACTTTGTGAAATATTGCTGGAATTGTTGGAGTTCGGGTATGCCAGCCCCCTTCTCAGGTATGTGAATTTTACTGTTCTGTAGTAAATCAAGCATACGCAGAGTTTGCAGGTTGCCGCGATTTAGTTTAATTTTTATGTAGTTGGGATCCTTTGTGACATTGGCCACAGCTACCACCAGAGCACGAGGCAAACATAAATTGTCTATATTTTTTATGACGACAATTCCACGACGCATGTTACACTCTTCGTCGAAACTGTTGTAATAACAAGCACGATCGTTCCCCATACCTTGAGGTAGTCGTACAGACGTAACACCCAAACAAAATGTATCCGTACTGAGTCCTTGCGAGTTTGATTGAAAAATTTTTGAAATCATCTCCCACACATCACCAAAATTTACTTTATCAGCATTTTTGAAATTTACCCAACCAGGACCCTTTTCTTTGAAACTTTCTCCACAAAAACTGAAACCAACATGGTCCATAGCTTCCATATCCTGGGTTGTATGTTTGACAATATCTTCTATTGCACCTTTTATCCATGTTACAGGGTCTACATTTATGGGTACCGGTTTAATTTTAAATTCAACCTTACGACCCACAAGATTGAACCTCTTTACCTTTGATATACAATCTTTCACAATGGTAAATTTTTCCATTATCCTATAAATTAATTGAATGTATTATTCACCAAGATAATAACTTAAAAACACTTCCTCACAACCGATAATAAATCTGGATAGGTAAGATGAGTTGATACAAAATCTTTTATATAGCGACAACAGATTATACTTCCGCTCGCTGTAAACAGTCACCTTCGACGGACAAGTGATGAGTTCGTAAATTTGTTCAATATTTATACCTTTTCAATTAGATCACGTGACTCAATCTTCTTGACAAGTCTTCACTTGCACTTCAGTCTTGACTTGAGCTGAAGTAACCTTTGGCCTTGAGATTATAATGCCGCTTCTTATCCACTTTCATGACCCAGTCTGGATTCGACCTTTGCATCAGCACATCAAAGAGTATTAGGTGTCTGTCCTATCACTGTGGTTTACACATTTTCCTGTTTTCACTTATGTGAATTAATTTTTATTGAATGGATAGGATTTGCTTTGGCAATATAAATAAACATTATTTCCAATATAAATGTTAAACTGAAATACTTTTTTCAACTACCAGGTAACTCACTTTATTTAATAAAATTTGTAATAAACGACGTCGGCGTCATCATGACAAATGAAAATTTGTGTGTGTGTATGTAGCGTACAGTAACCAGTCGAAAATGCACCGCCATGTTTACCATATTTATACTATGTCTTCTAAGCTGGCGTATTGGACCCGTCGCTTACAGTGCCGATTTACTGAATCCTTGCTTCTGGGTTCGAAACTCGATCTATGCAAACATTTTTTTCTCACGTCATATTATAATATGCGCGGAATTTCGTTACATTTATCACAGGTACCTCCTACTACGTCATATGGACAGGTTACAACAGGTAGCAAATACGAAAAATAAAAAAATTACATTTTTCAATCCATCGCAAAAACACCTTTAAGTAATCACATCTGGGGGCTCAATTCCGTAGGGGGGCCCTCGGAACAGAGGGGCGTAGCTACCATCTGAACCGCGTAGGTAGGTTGTAATGATCGCAATAGGGGGTGGAAAATCAAGGGGGCCCCCTTGGAGCCCCCTTGGGCAGGGGGCGTAGCTACCACCCGAACCGACCCAATACCTACTAATAGGTTGTGAATTCGCGCTTCTCTCCATACACCCATTTGCGTGTGTCAGTTTTGTATGCAATTGCGCTACTTATCTTAGTCGCTACACATGATTGCCGACTTTTCGCTGACAACAAACTGAAACATGCATTATCCAATACTGCATCCAATAATTCAGGATTTTCTAGCTCCATTTATAAACTTACACAAATTAACAGCACTTTCACAATGAACTGTTCTTTATATGGCGACTTCATTTATTTTCAGAGACAACTATATTTATAGAATAAGTGACAATTACTTCATGAATTGAAATTTCAGAAACGGATTTTTATCCCCAGTTTAAAAGGCTTTCGGTCAACGAAAATAATTAAATAAAAAATCAACGACAATTTAAACAGCCTCGATTATTAATCGCCTTCATTAACACACTTGTTTATTAATAGTAGTTTATTATACGAGTTCCTGTGTAAATTGGAGCTCTGTGTAAATTGTGTAAACCTGTGTAAATTGTGGCGTAAAGCGTTCAATTTACACAGGAACGAGTGTTCGACACAACCCCGGAAAGCCTTTAAATCCATTAAAATAGTGTGACGGTTATCTATCATTTATATTATATCATGACAGAGAGTGTTTACACAAGCGAAAATTTGAAAATTCTGACAGTGTCGAACAATAAATAACTTACTAAACGATTTAATTATTTTACTCTGTAATAAAAATACAGTGCAACGTATAAATAAAATATTGTGCATTAATGCTATTCATTACATAAACGCTATTGCTTAAATTGTGGATAGTATTACTTTTAGATGATTCCATACACTATTAATAGAATACGTCTAAATTAGATGCTGATGTAGAATACGTCGATGAATTACAATCTTTTTTTTTCAAAATTCGCTCCCTACCACCACCACCACTGAATTGAACGGTGCACGGCAAAAGTGAATGCGCGTAGACTGTAAACGTAGTAAAGCTTTTGTTTCAAAACGGCGAAATTTAACAGAGCAAACAATTTGCCCTTTACAAATTATAATAAATAAGACAATGCACGCATCACAACGGCATAATAATTATGCCATTTCGCACAAATAAAACGCCCAAGTTGCACCATTCCGAACTATACAATTGGTTTCAAAATTTTGTTTCATCCATTGAGTCACTTTAAGGGTGTTTCCGCAAGCTGTCCTAAACGTAAGATCTCTAAGGCGCGCCTTGTTTTGTTTTCTTTTTTAAACTTGTGATACGCGTTTAACAAATGATACGAAACTGCTTTTGCGTCGCAAAAAACCTGTCTGTCTTCATCGAGGCAGGTGCGTCTGCTTATGATGCAGGGATTAATTCAATTAATTTGGAAGGGGGCCGAACAAGTGGATACATTGTTTTTTAAAGTTTTATTCTTTTCATTGTGTCTTGAGTGTTTTTCTTGCGTGTTAAGGTCCACATTTTAGTATTTATTGACGTGATAGTGTTATTTTATTTATTATACTAGCTGACGCGTCCCGGCTTCGCACGGTGATTTTATTTTAGTAAGGGCCGGTTTCAACATCCATTAACTTTAACTGATAAATAACTACATAGATACGTTTGTTAAAACTATAGCAACAATAATTGCTCCTAACAGATGATAAGTTTAACGGAGGTTGGTGAAATCGGCCCTTAGTATTTTATTTACTACTTTAATAATTTTGAAAAACCGTTCCTTAGTGAGCGCCCATGTGGTAAAATAAATAAGTAGTAAAATTTCATTCCAATCGGTTTAGTGGATTCAGAGATTAACCCCCCATCACGTTACTCCCCTTAGAAATGCAATTTTGAAAAACCGTTTCTTACTGGGCGTTTACGTGGTAAAATGAGTAAGTGTGCAAAAATTTCAGTCCAATCGGTTCAGTGGATGTAGAGATTACTCCCCCGCCCCGTTACCCCCCTTTGGAATGGAATTTTGAAAAACCGTTTCTTACTGAGCGCCTACGTGGTAAAATAAGTAAGTGTGCAAAATTTCAGTCCAATCGGTTCAGTGGATGTAGAGATTACTCCCCCGCCCCGTTACCCCCCTTTGGAATTGAATTTTGAAAAACCGTTTCTTACTGAGCGCCTACGTGGTAAAATAAGTAAGTGTGCAAAATTTCATTCCAATCGGTTCAGTGGATCTAGAGATTAAATCCCCCGTCCTGTTACCCCCCTTAGGAATTGAATTTTGAAAAACTGTTTCTGACTGAGCGCCTACGTGGTAAAATAAGTAAGTGTGCAAAATTTCATTCCAATCGGTTCAGTGGATCTAGAGATTAACTCCCCCGCCCCGTTACCCCCTTAGGGATGGAATTTTCAAAAACCGTTTTTTAGTGGGCGCTTACGTGGTCAAATAAGTATGTGTGAAAAATTTCATTCCAATCGGTTGAGTGGATCTAGAGATTAACTCCCCCGCCCCGTTACCCCCCTTAGGGATGGAATTTTGAAAAACCGTTTCTTAGTGGGCGCTTACGTGGTGAAATAAGTATGTGTGCAAAATTTTATTGCAATCGGTTCAGTGGATCTAGAGATTAACTCCCCCGCCCCGTTACCCCCCTTAGGGATGGAATTTTGAAAAACCGTTTCTTAGTGGGCGCCTACGTGGTAAAATAAGTAAGTGTGCAAAATGTCATTGCAATCGGTTCAGTGGATCTAGAGATTAACTCCCCCGCCCCGTTACCCACCTTTGGAATGGAATTTTGAAAAACCGTTTCTTAGTGAGCGCCTACGTGGTGAAATAATAATAATAATAATAATAATAATAATAATAATAATAATCTCAATAAGAAAGCCTCGTCGCCTCTCGATAGACCATTTCGTTCAGGAGCAGGATGTCTGGATCCTCAGGGAGGTTCCTATCGAGTGATTCGTCCGCTGCAACTACATCGCTGGCTTTGGGTGGTGGAATTTTGTGGAGAGACTTTCTGTTCGGAGGCATCTCCAAAATTACCGGAACAGCGTGGCGGATCTCCGGCTCGTCCGGCTGTACCTCCACCAACTGCTCCGGTGCTCTCTCGTATTGAATGCGACGAAGATAGGCCACATAGTCGCGGAGTTTTTGTGGCGCGAAAGAGTGATGCTCCGGGTGTTTCTCACCCCACAGAGCATGCATCCTTGCCATGTAACCCCTTCGTCGCGGCTCGCTCGTCTCGTAGCAGTCGAGCAGGTCATTCCTTAGAGTGTTGGTCCACTCAAAGCGTCCATGGGCATTGCCAGAGTCGTCAACGGGTGATTCGTTTTCCGAGACCCCACCACCTTCACCTTGGTCCCTATCCGACTGGGACCGGTCGTGGGGGTCTTTCCCTGTTGGGGTAGTAACAACAGTTTAGGGTTCCAATTGGTTGTTAGCCAAAAGGAACCCCGGCCGGTACTGGGGTCAAGATGGCTTGACCTCCCAGGTGCGCCAAGAGCTACCGGTCCGATTTGCACCTTCAGCTCGGCAAGGTGGTGGCGCTACTCACCAAGACCAAAGATGTTATGTGGCCTGCCTGCCTACAACCAAGCGTCACACCACGTAAAAAAGTCTCTCTGCGGCAAGTACAAAAATCTACTCCGACGAATCTGGTCGTCAGAGCTTTCGGGGAAGAACAAGATTTTTGCCACAAATATGCTTGCCGTTCCGATCCTGCTCTATTCATTTGGAGCAGTTAAATGGTTAGTGGATGAGTTGAAGCAGGTTGATCGGGATACTCGAAAAATTATGCATCTACAGCGCAGTTTGCATCCAAAATCGTCCGTTCCGAAGTTATATCTTCCACGAAACCAGGGAGGCCGAGGACTTTTGAGTTTGGAGTGTCTTCATAACAGGGTAATCTTGGGTATCTTGGGTAAGATCATCCAAAGTTCGGATCCCTTGTTGCTTCTTGTCAGGGATCACGAGAGGCGGGGAGTCGGGCATTTTTGTTTAGGGCGGCACAAAGAGCAGCAGATGAACTCGGTCTTGACTTTGACGTTGAGCGAGCTCGGCCACATTCTATTACCGAGCTCAATTTGCTCCGTCTTACAGCCCACGTCAGAATCTCTGAGCAAGATATGCTCATGAGAAGGCATATGGATAAGTCAATGCATAGTGTTTTCTTCAAGAACATTGAAAACCTTGGCTTATCCAAAAGGCATACATTTGCCTTTCTGAGATCAAGTGGACTGAAGTCTGAGACTGAGGGATTCATTTGCGCTACGCAAGATGGTGTAATTAACACATTGGTCTATCGCAGCCGCGTGATGGGTATAGAGGTGCCGAATGTGAGCTGTAGGGCCTGCCACATGAAAGGTTCCGAATCTACTGGAACTATTCGTTCTCCACCGTCAGGCAGATATCAGCAAACAAGCCTGACGTGGTTCTGCTAGACCACTCCTCCAAGCAGATGTTTGTAATTGAGTTTTCGGCTCCCGCCGAGAATAACATCTGCATCAAGGAGTAGGAAAAATGGACGAAATATCAAGACCTGCTGTTCGAACTCCGCACGCTGTACACAACTTATACGGTGAAGCTGGTCGTTCTGGTAATTGGGTGCATGGGAGGCATCAAGGGTTCGTTCGTCTCCAATCTCAAAATCATACCTGCTTGCCGAAAGCCGGCAGAAGTTCTTGCGGCCGGAATGCAGAAAGCAGTTATCTTGGGGTCGTTGCGTTTGCTCAGGGCATAATATGATTCCCGGTATTCGTAGTTCGTCCCCCCATGGCTTTAGGAGTGGCTACGATGTGCGATTTAAATATCTGACCAGCAAGGGAACCTCGTGAAGGTCGGAATCACGAGGATTTCCTTCCGGTCTAATTAATTAAAAAAAAAACACAACAAATAAACTATAAAAAGTTTAAATCAATGACAATTTGTTAAAATAATAAAAACAAAATAAAGCCGCCCCTGGCAAACTGACGCAAAATCACTCAGTGATTGAATTACCTTGGCAAACTGACTTAAAGTATAGAAACAAAGCTTACGACTTCGCTGGTCATCTATATAGCTTCAGTGCACAATACCGTTTGGGGCAACTACTGTTTGCCTGTTATCTATATTTTTTTGCGTATTGAGGTTCCTGCTTTATTATGTCCGTGACATCTTCTCGTTCATTACAGTAGTGTGTGCGGTAAACAGAGTATTACAATGCATTGTTTAAGTATATTATAGTTGGACCACCTTTATGGGGAAATACTTTCCACTATAAATAAGGACAACATTATAGCTCCATTTCATTTCATTGCGTTAAGAAGTGCTGGTTTCAAGCGGCGTGTAGCTCAAGCTGTGTGCAAATCTGTGTCGATAAAACAGCTTTTTATAATACAATGGTGTTGGCAAAAATTATAGACCAGGAGCAGTCATGAAATGTAGACCGTTCTGACAACTTAAGAGGACTCCGTACGTTGAAAATGATTTTGATGATTTTTGTATTTGAAACTATAGGTCCACTTCTACAATTCGGTCAGACTAAATTGTAAAAAAACTATTTTTTTTTATGTTTAAAAAAACAGAATATAAATGTGCCAATAACACACATTTTCAAGTGCACGAAACTCGATTAAAGGTACTTATAAAAAAAAGAGTGACCAAATCGTAGTACAACTCTTCCACAAAACTCCTGTAAAATTTCATCACCTAAAGATGAACGATGTAACTGCTACAATAAATCCAGTAATAACCTGCAAACATATTTTTTAACGTTTTGTACGACATCGTTCATCCCTCCTACGCACACCAACATACTTTTCCTCCACTCGTGAATCGACAACCTTCGCCACGACACGATATTTTCCGGATGAATGCCGGCAAAGTTTCAGCCAAAACAACTACTATTCTCACAATAATTTATTACTCTCAATACTTGCACAAGTACACATTAGATAACTAGTAGTAGACAAATACTTATAGCTACTATCTACGTGGATCATAAATGCAAAAAACAACGGGGAAAAAAGCAAATTGAGTCATCTATAAAAAAACCTTGGAAATCTGAACAGCTTAGTGAAGGCTAGAAATAGTATTCAAAAGTTTGCTACAAGTCTACTTGATGAATGCTTGCAGAAAGCCTTTGAAATTTCGGCAATTCATTCAATTTGACCATTTTTTGAAGTAGGTATAAGTTCAATATTGTGTAGTTACTCTTATTGCGGATACTTTTATTACATAAGAAATATTACAACCTCTCTAATACGGACACTGGCAGTAAAATAGGTACATTACATTACATTATTTGAAGAAAGAATAATAAATAAAAATATTTTTTTGGAAGAAAACAAATTTCTGTACAATTTAAACATTGGAAAACACCAGGCCCATGAATTACCATGCGAAATAATAGAAGGCCGGAAATAGGGGAGGTACCCTTAACCTTTTCGCTGCTGAGTTAGAAATCTAAGTGCCAACCGCCTGTGCTGAGTTAAAAGATTTTATGACACTGCACACTCCTGTATTCTTTCGGTAAATTTTATGAATTTATGGTCTTATTGCAGGTACACACTTGAGTGTAGGTACAAAATACCAGAAATTTAAATTTGTTTGTAAACAGATACCCAATTTTTAGGCTCATATTTTACATTTATCTATGACTACTATCATCTATCACTATTTTTGCCAGGCAAAAGAAAGGTATAATGGGGAATTTCTCTCACAACTGAATAAAATGATAAAAGGGGTGAATTTTGAAATATGATTTTGACAATTTAATTAACTTTTTTATTTTTAATGTTTTACAAAAAATTACACGTCGTGCATAAAACATCGTATCTCACACATAACTGAAATTTTATTAAGCTAAGGTAAGCTCGCGAGATGTGTATCACTCGCTGACAATGAAGCATTTTTCACTTATAGTCCAAGAGCCCGCTGCAAAAAACCTGGCCGATCGGGCTACAGGGTGGAATGTTTTTTTAAATGTTAGTAAAACCATGGTGTGCCTGGGCAGAGTCTGTCCACAAGTTTAAGGGGGCCAAGAACTCAAAGATTGTGACAGTTCAACAACTGACAAGGGAAAAGCTTTGAATATGTAAGTCCAGCTTATATACCGATGTGATGTTTCGACTACACGTTTTTGCTTTTTGTCTGGATACTCAGGTTTCGATTCCCGCTCACGTACGTACTTTTTTTTATTAAAAAACGAGTGTGCTTTAGACCACACGACTGAAGTAAAACTTCATTTCGCCATTGGGAAAGTGCTCTTAATTTATGTAAGTTTATAAATGGAGCTAGAGAATCCTGAATTAATACCGTCTGAAGTATTGGATAATGCATATTTCAGTTTGCCGTTCAAATTCATACAAATCAAACTTCACATTAATGTTAAATGTCGGACGTTTATAACCATGTAGGTGTCTCAAACCCATGTTCAAAATTTTGGACAATATTAACTGAATAGAGCACAATAATTCTGCACGTATAGTTTGTAGTACCTAGTACCCTGATATCGAGGAATACATGAGTTGAGAGCTGCTCGATGCGTAAACATAATAGTATATTATGATACGAGTTTTATAAGAAGCATTTTGTCGCACGCACGGGTTTTAGGGCTCGCTACGCTCGTCGTGCCCTAAAAGAGTAAGTGCGACAAAATGCCTTATAAACGAGTTATCATACAGTATTTTTTCTACTTTGCCACTTTTTATACAAAATAATCAAATTTCACAATCTAGGGAATTTCGCGGCGGTTGGCACTCTTGCGAGCTGCATTAACGGCGCCTACTAAAAAGAATTAATTTGAAACGTCAACACTCGTATTTTTGTCCTTCCAAAAATGAGTTCTGAAGTTCTTCAATGTACGCCCCCAGAAATACGGGCTTTGGCGAAAATACGATAGGCACTTTGCTACCTTTAAAGTCACGCGAGGTATATGGAAAAACATACGCCCATTTGAAAATTGGCAGAAGGAGAACACGTTCTCTACGATCTCCAAAAACATTTTCCTACCGTATGTATTTTGAGGTGCAACGCCACAATGTTGTCTTATACTATTAAAAACCTTCCTGACGGCGTCCACACACAAAGTCAAGGCGAGCCATCCAGGACATGTAAAACCTACAGACGCCGTCCTACACGAATGCCCCAAGAAGGCGACAAGTGTTACCAGCTTGTTGGACACCTCCCCCAACAAAATCGCTTGCCCTAAATGCACGTGAATTTCCAATACAAGTGGCAAAAATAGTAATGCTAATTCACATTCATACATCATTGACAGCGAAGTATAGGTTAGGATTGCCAAGATCTGACAGAGAGATTACCAATATTAAAAAAATAAATTATACCATTTTTAGTGTAATTATTATAACACCGCTTTTGTCTATTATGACACCCAAAGCGTATCGTAATAGCCTCAGTACGAACGCAAAGTAGAAAAAAGAAAAAATATTTCCTCGAACTCTACCGGGCAGCGAATATTAAATTTCAATTACGTAATCGGTCTATACAAGAACGATTTTTGTAACATATTGAAAGCGCCTCGTAGAGGATTAGAAGCTGATTTCAGGCAAACGTTAAATAGCGCACTCTCCTGGTGAGAAGCTTAAACAAAAAGTTGTCCCGGCCATCTGGATAAGTTCTCCCAAAGCTCCGATTTTAGGACAAGTTTTTTTAGTATGGAGATGGTCCAACTATAATATACTTAAACCACAGCATAGGAAACAAACAGCAGGCTAACTCTCCGCGCCGCCTTTGATCTAAGTGAGCGTAAAAATTTGACCTCGGAGCCGCCATTGCAGATGAAACGCCAGGGCCGGACTCAGAATTATTGCTCCTAACGTACAATTCCAGAAACAAAGTTCCTTACACAATTTCTTGAAAACATCATAAGCCTAAAAGCGCCTTGTTTAGAAGGGTTAAAATGGGCTGATCACGACGTAAAACGAAAATAGTAATTTGTGTACCTAGACCGTAAAAGTGATCTTTTGTAGCCGAGGTGCACACGACGTTTATTAGATGAGGACGTAAAATCACCTTTTTCGTAAGCATCGCCTAAAAAATATTTTAGCCCTTTCTGACAGCGTGTGTATTGATGCTAAGAGGTATATATCGTCGTCTAAGAAGCAACACCGCATATCAACCATTTTCGAAAATCTGGTTTGTACTTATTCTTCTTCGAATTCTCAAGCCGCATAGGATGGTTAGCATAAAATTGTTCTCACTAGTGTATAATTAACAAGTTTTCTATACATTAGTTAGAACAATTTGTGCTAAGCAGCCTATGCGCCTTCAGAATTTGAAGAAGAATAAGTACAAACCTAATTTTCGAAAATGGTTGATATGCGGTGTTGCATCTTAGGCGACGATATACTCAAATTGGAAGCAACCTCTGGCCTTTTATTTTTGTCATACATCCTGTCCTTCTGCAACATTGAAAGAAATCCTTGCAGATTTTTATGTAGGCAATGAAATAATTTCTTGGAAGTATATTAAAATGTTTTACGAACATATCAAAAACTTCAGAGTTCTTGGAAAGAATAGAAAAGCTTTTTGACGTACTAAATTTATCACAAATTCGCCGTCAAAGAAATGTAATGCAGCTTGCTTTCAAAGGTCTTGACTACCAAATTCAATTTTTAAAAGATTGTTTGGATTTTTTTAAATAAATTAGAAGTACGGGACAGATGGAAAATACGGCAATTTCTTGAAGACATCATAAACCTAAAAGCACCTTTCTGCGAAAGGTTGAAAATGGGCGGATCATGACATCCGGCTTGCATATATTATCTTTTCACGCGGCGAATAGCCGGCGCCGGATGGATTGCCAAATGCGACAATCACACAAGCCAGGCGGACGGATAAAAAAATTCCGAGTGCACCTCTGTGTACTCTCTGCGCGGCGGTCTGCGCGAAGTGTTCCCGCCAGTGGGAGTTAGCCTGCTGTTTGTTTCCTATGCTGTGCTTAAACAATGCTACTACAAACATTGCAGGAAACGGTCCAGCCTATTTGTCTCTATTACTCCCTAAATTTATTGCTGGTATATAAGTGACACCCTGTATAATTATGTAATTGTTGAGGTATGTTTCCATGTCGCCACTTGTTACTCTGTATTATGGTTATAGAATCATGAAAATTATTATAGATGTTTGGATGACACTCTATACATATATAGTTTACTTACTGATTTTCTGAGAGTCGTGCTAAAGAGCAGTCGTTTTCATAACCTCCGTATTTGTTTTGCATTCCAGTATGTATAATATTACCAAGCGGTACATCCACATCGTTTGAACACAAAAATTGAAGTGCATTAACTACTTCGGTTCCTTTGGACTAAATAAATGATTATACATAGAATGTTTAGAGGTTTTAACTTACCCATAAATCTATTTTAGTGAATGATGAATAATCACTAATTCCAATACGTTCTCGGCATGCAGAATACTCTTCTGCAACGTTGTCAAACCATGGGGGTTTTCCAAATGTATTAGTGTATGCCATTCTGTTAGGTATAGACCAATCTTGTGATTCTGTTTCTACAATAACAACATCAATATAATGTAAAATATAAAGCAATAACTTCCACCTAATAATTGATGCCTATCAAACCACGCTGGCCTTTCATAACCCATAACTTGTCCAAAAACTGCACCAGCTTCACGTAATTTCGGATAAACAGGAGACATTCGTAAATTTCGACCAGTTTGAAATTCATGGAACGGATAACAGAGGCCATAATGCATACCAGGCACTTCTTTAACACGGTCGCGCAAAAATTTTCTATTATTATGCAAGCCCAAAAATCTAGAAACTTCTAATTCATACATATCAAATGATGTTTCACCGTTCACTATCACTTCTGCAGTGAGTTGACCTACACCACCTGCTGCTGAAATCCCTACTGTTTTCATTCCAGCTGCTACTAGATAGTTTCTAACCTATAAAGCCATTTTGAACAAAACCTTAAAAAAAATTAAGTATAAAGGAATTAAATTACTTCTGGAGCTTCTCCAACAATCCATTTACAATCTGGACTAAAAGCTTCGGGCCCATTGCAGAGACGATCCAATACTGCCGAGTCTAAATGAGGAACTCTGTGAAGAAGCTGCTCAAGTAAGATGTGAAAATGATCCCAGTCTTCTGGTAGATATCGCTCTCTACTGTTTGCTGAAATTAATAATTCTGTTATGGTCGATGTCCTGATAACAATAAAAAGATCACACTAGAACAAATGTTTTTTGCAAGTATGATCTGTTTTAGTTATTGTTAGGACAGTGTGATTGAAAACTAAATTAGTCAAAAGTGGCTATGCACAAAAAACCCTTGTCCAATTGTCTATGTCGTCCTTATGTCGTATTCCCAGCGTTTCGGTACTCTTCCAACATTCCTTCTACCAGTTCTTGGTTGACAATGCAGCAGTTCCATTTTTGTTTGGCCACCTTCTTCAGTATGCTCTCTCTTTCTCGTATCGTTGTTCTTTCTAATTTCTAGTTTTTTCATTATTCTGTTTCTGTACCCCAGAGCTGTATTGAGTCACAAAAATGAAATTTTACAGGAGAACAGTTTAACGATTTTAATTTCAGTTATCATTTGATACAGGTACAGGTTTGTGAATGTCAATGTTTCTGTTTCGTAAGTTAGTTCTGGTAGGATGCGGAAATCAAATATTTTAGTGGGAAAGATTTCAAATTTAATATGTGGCCCAGTTTTTTTAAACGCTGTCCATTCCAGCGTTACTTAAAGTTATTCAAGTTTTTGGTCGAGCGCTTTACATTGTTTAAACGGGAAGAGCGCGAACAAAATTGGCCATATCCCGCTTATAATGCGACGTTAATTTTTTGCCATATGGGTTAATTCGCTCACACCGCAATATCTCGGAGACGAATAAAGATGTAAAAATGGTTAAACAGAAAGTTTTAGCTGATGATTTCGGTGTTCGATCGATGTTTTTGTATTAATTATTATTGGATCACAATTAACGGAGTTATGATTAAATTTGTACCACCACTTGTTTGAATTGTATCATGTTCTCGGTGTCGTGTACGTTCTTGGAGGGGTGAATTGATTTGGCGGATGAAATAATAATAAATATTATACACATGAAGCAAATATTCTTTTTATTTATTATTGTATTTATAACATACAATTGACTGATACTTACCACGTCAAAAACCATATTCGCTATTTTGTTCTTCATTTATTTAACTTAATATCGTCGGTGAAATGTGTTAACCTGCTAACTCCATTTGGCAAAATTTTGGAGGAGACTATCAAAACGCTTGAATTTCGGAGTTTATATTAAACCATTTGGAGACAGCAGGTATTATTGAGAAAAAAAAAACATTTTGTCTGAATAATACCTGATATCTCCAAATAGTTTAATATAAACTCGGAAATACAAGCGTTTTAATAGTCTCCTCTAAAATTTTGTCAAATGGAGTTAGCAGGTTAACACATTTCACCGACGATATGGTAAATTCGTTAGAGCAATTTTTTCCATAGCACCCGCAATTCGACAAACAAGCCATTTTATTTTCTTTACATTCGCACCGTGATGTCACACACCCTAAAAACAGTGTTGTCTTAGAGCATCAACTGACGGAGGCAGTCTGTCAATGCCGATTTTAGACGTTATTTTCTCACCCACATCATTTATAGTTGTGCAGTCATCAATATGGGAGAAATAGAGCGACATACAAAACTTCTGCAACTTGGTAAAGGTTTCTTCATTTCAACTTTTGTCTTGAACAACCAAGTCTACACATTCCATGCATTATTGACAGTGATAACTTGCCTTTACCAGCTAAATGGGACTCATTCATACTGTAGCGTTTACGGGTTCACAAAACTATTTATTTGAACGAACTATGTACAATTAATTTAAACACTAGACTATTTACGGATCACAGTTATAACAGCAGTTATTTATTTTAACAGTCACACGGATTATGTCGCTCAGTATGACATCGACTCGACTCGACTGGACTGACTGTCCGGCAGTCGTTCTCCCGTCCTATTTAAAGCGGGAAGTCGCTTTCTGGTTTTTTCGAGAACTTGAAAACCTAAAATATTCGCGATCGTATGAATTTACGATGAAATCATCACGCCGCGATTCTTCGAGAACGTCACACTGCCCCCTCCTTAAAGATGTTTCGTCCCGAAACGTCAAAGCAGTCTCATCGTGGCGGAACCTGCAGTTTGCTCCTTTTTTGCACCCAGACGTTATATGAAAGTAACAATCGACAGTCTTCCAGTTCGTTGGCCTTTTTGGGTTGTAGCAATGCACTAAGATCTCCACTCCCGTGAAACGAAAGATTACTTCCAACGTACTTCGGACTAGCCTCCAATACAAGCAATCAAATCCACAGGCGATCTTCGGGATTGCTAATTTCCTGATACCTTGAGAGAGAACGGTTTCCCTTAACACCCATAAAGTATCCCAAACATTTTTGTAGGTAGCCTTCTCGAACGTGAATTGTTTCGTGACTAGATAGAAGATGTTCCTTCTTGAATTCTGCCGAGTGCCTGGCAGACATAATAACCCTCCAACTTGTGGGTTTTGCTTCCAAAGCTCGTCGAGTCTACCAAACTTCCTTTTGAACACAGTGGCGATCCCTTTCGACATGTCCAGATCTTGAGACACACAATGGACGTACTTCTTGGGTGACTCCAAATCGGGACTTATAACTTCCAGAATTCAGTCATAAACTCTTCGAATGAATGGCATCAATTGCCGCCCCTGCTCTCCTTGCTGACGGTCTTCGTTGGTTCCATGGTATGGTGATAGAAGATTAAAGTGGATGATCTTTGGTTTTCCGTGTGGCCTTTTTCTTATGCGGTAAACGACATCATTAATTCGGTTAAGAACTTCGTACGGCCCTTCCCAAGAAGTCTGTAACTTTGGAGACAAACCCCGGCGTCGTCGTGGCTTGTACAACCACACCAAATCGCCTGGCTGGTATCCACCTCTGTCAGCATTGATGTCGTAGGTATCCTTCATCCGATCGCTAGCACTCTGGATGTTTAAGCGTGTCCGATAGTCAATGTCTTCCATCCTTCTTCGCAGTTCGGTGGCATAGTCGTCGCCAGCTAGGTCTTCACCCGGTGGGCACGCAAATCGCAAATGGCAGGGAAGACGTAATTCGCGACCCATCACTATGCTAGCTGGTGTCTGTCCGGTTGACTCATGAACGGATGATCGGTATGCCATGAGGAATAGGTAAAGGTAGCGATCCCAATCTCTTTGATGGTCAGAGACGACTTTGGACAAGTATCGATTTATCGTCCTGTTCATTCGTTCCACCATTCCGTCAGACTACGGGTGAAGCGGTGTTGTTCTTGTCTTCCGAATATTCAAAGTGCTGCACATCTTCTGAAACAAGGCGGATTCAAAGTTTCTACCTTGGTCGGAATGTAGTTCCAACGGCACACCAAATCGACAGATAAGCGCCTTCACAATTACATCGGCAACTGTGGCTGCTTCCTGATTCGGTATGGCATATGCTTCCACCCACTTGCTAAAGTAGTCCATGACTACAGCAATGTATTTATTTCCGTCATCTGTTTGGGGAAACGGACCAGCAATGTCCACAGCAATTCTTTCGAATGGACTACCCACGTTGTATTGTCTCATCGGAGCCTTCCTGCGTTTTTGTGGACCGTTACTTGCGGCACAAGTTGCACATTTCTTACACCACTCCTTAACATCCTCCTTGCAGTTCACCCAGTAGAACCTTTCCCGCAGCTTCCCAAGGGTCTTTGACACTCCCAAGTGTCCACCTGTTACTCCACAATGGAGTTCCTCCAGAACTTCCGCAATTCTGTTTTTGGGGATCAACAGTTGCTTCCTCTCTATCTGACCCTCAAGTTTTTCAAGCACGCGTTTCCAGACTCCATCTTCCACGACAATGGAGTTCTACTGAGCCCAATACGATTTCACACTGGGTAAGTATTGCGCAACTTGTTCCCACGTCGGTCTTCGGTCTTCGTTCTTCCATTTCAGCACCAATAGCAAATCGGGATCGTTCTCTTGGCCTTCTCGAATCTTTTCAGGGCTCCAACGTTCGTTTATAACTCTCGTCCTTCGAACGGAGAGGTCCTTATCCTCAGCACGTCGGTAGTGACTGCAGTCTTCTGCACACGGTCTTCGTGATAGCGCATCGGCGTTCTGATGAATCATACCAGCACGATTCACCGTATCAAAATCGATCTCTTGAAGTCTCTCGATCCACCTAGCTACTTGTCCTTCGGGATTCTTGAAGTTTAGAAGCCACTTCAACGCTGCATGATCCGTCCTCAACAAGAATTTTCTTCCGTAGAGGTATTTATAGAAGTGTTGTACGGACTTCACAACTGCCAACAGTTCTCGTCTAGTAACGCAATAATTTCGTTCTGGCTTTGACAAGATTTTGCTGAAGTAACCAATGACACACTCTCGTCCCTCCTGTATTTGGGACAACACAGCGCCTATTCCCACGTTGCTAGGATCTGTGTTTAACACAAACTCTCCTTGTGGCAACGGATAACTCAAAATCGGTGCATTGATCAGTGCGTTCTTCAGCTGGCCAAACAATTCTTTGCAATCTTCGTCCCATTGGGACCTTCTTTCGCCCTCAGTTAGTCTAGTCAACGGTTTAGCAATGTTGGCGAATCCTGGCACGTACCGGCAGTAGTAAGTACATAAACCGAGAAAACTGCGCAAGTCGTGCTTGTTTGTAGGGGTTGGCCATTCCTTCACGGCCTTGACCTTCTGCTCGTCGACGGCGACATCCTGGCTTGAGACTACATGCCCTAGATATTGCACTTCTTTTCTAAACAAGTGGCATTTCTTCGGACTAAGCTTCAATCCAGAATTTCGAAAGCGTTGAAACACTTCCTCTAGGTTCTTCACATGCTCTTCGAATGATTTCCCGACCACAATGATGTCATCCAGATACACTAGACAAGTTTTCCACGATAATCCTTTCAACACCGTCTCCATTAATCTTTCAAAAGTTGCAGGAGCATTGCAAAGGCCAAACGGCATTACAGTAAACTGCCACAGGCCTGTACCAACGGTAAATGCTGTTTTCTCTTTGTCTTGAGGTGCCAATTCAACTTGCCAGTAACCACTTTTTAAGTCCAAGGTCGAGAAGATCTTCGCATCCGCCAAGGTATCGAGGGTATCATCAATTCGGGGGAGTGGATAACTGTCCTTTTTCGTCACGTTGTTCAGTTGACGATAGTCCACACAGAATCTAGTTGATCCATTCTTTTTCTTTACTAGAACAACAGGCGAGGCCCATAGACTGCTCGCTGGTTCAATCACTCCTTCTTCCTCCATTTCTCGAATGATCTTGTCGGCCTCTTCCTTCTTGGCAAGAGGTAGTCTTCTAGCAGGCTGTCTAATCGGGCACGCATCCCCAGTGTTGATCTGATCCTTGATGACATCGGTTCTGCCTCTTTTGCCCTTCCCGGTATCGAAGATATGTCCTGATAAAGGCTTACGAGTATTTTGAGCTGCTTCCTTTGGTTGTCATTAAGTTCCCTTGACGATGTCTTGACCAGGTTGACTAGTTTGGGTGCAATCTTCTTCTTTGGCTCCCCAGTGATTTTTATTTGGCGGATGATGGATGAAATAAGAGAACAATACCCTAATACAGTGCCTTTCTTCAGGGTCAGAGCGTAGAAGTTTACATTCATCACTCTTATTGATCCTACATCAGACGTATGCAACAAACTTTTGCCCAGTACCAATCCTCGGCCTATCTCATTGTCACTACATCTTGGTTCAAACATCATGATGTTTCTCTCTCCATCTTTGTGATCCACCCGAGCTTCCAGAATCCTTTCACTCCGTTCTGGTATTGAAGTGTCTTCAGTCAAAATCACACGAATGGCTTCCTCATTAGTTCAGTGTAATACGACCTCTACTCCATTTATTTTTAACGTTCCACGTCCGAAGTCTAATCTGCAGCCCTTACTACCCAGAATGTCCATTCCTAGTATTACCTCATCCTGGATATTCGCTACCAGTAACTTGTGGTGGAAAGCGGTACTCCCAATTGTTATAATGACGTTGACTTCTCCGTGGATGGTAGCCGAATCCCCAGTAGCGGTACAAAGTCTCCAATTTGTGGGTAGAATGTCCTTGTCGGTGTGTAAAACATTGGGCCTTACAATCGTCTTCGTCGCTCCTGTATCCACCAGCAGCGAATATGGCTTTCCATCCAGAAACCCATCCACGAATGCGCTGTTATTTTGATGTGTTATGGATGCAACGCTTGCTTTTCGGGCATGTTGATGGCAGGTCGACCGTTGCCCTTTTGCCTCGACCTTATTTAGTTTTCCGACCTCGATGAAGTCGGTAATCTCCTAGACCTTTCCTGGCAGCGGCTCCTGACATGACCTTCTTTTCCGCGGTTCCAGCATGTGATGACTCTTTCTTTTGGCACAATATCCTTTAACACCCTCCTAAATGTTGCTTCCATTTTTTCTTCGATACCATTCGTAGCTTCTTCTTCAATGGTTCGAATTCGGGCTTGACTTCTCAGACCGGCCTTACTTGTTTCGAACTCCAAAGCCCGAGCTAAAGCATCAGCTAATTTTGTCGGGCGAGCTAATATCAATGCCTGCTTCGTGTCACCATCTCGAATGCCGTCTGTAAAATTTGTCACAGCGATTCTTTCCATCATAGAAATCCGGGAAAGCTAGCCGAACCAAGCGTGCTATATCTGCTTCAAATTCTTGTAGAGATTCCGTTGGCTATAAATCTCGAGCGTTTTGCGCAAGATGTAGAGGCGGACATCCTTCTGATCGGGGAAACACATCTGCGACAGGCAGATAACCCCAGGATGAGGAACTACGTCCTCTACAGAAACGATAGACAGGGTGCTGCAGGGGGCGGTACAGCTGTCTACGTCAAAAAGTCGATCGATCACCATCTCATTCCGTTGCCACAGATGGAGCGTTTGGAGGTGACGGGGGTTGCCGTACACACAGCGAACGCTGGTACGCTGAAGTTGTACGCCGCCTACGCACCTCCAAACTATCTACAGGTAGCGGACCTGGAAGCAATTTTCGAGGAACGCGGTACGGTTGTCCTGGCCGGTGACCTGAATGCCAAGCACCCAGCTTGGAACAGCAGGCTCACCAACACAAAAGGCCGACAGCTGTACGGTTTCACGGAAGACAGGGATCTGGTAGTGTTGGGACCGGAGGGGCCCACCCACTTTGGGGCGGTGGGCAGGCCGGACGTCCTAGACATTGCCATCATCAAAGACGCTGTCTACCAGGCAGAGATCGAGGTGATCAACGAGCTTGATTCTGATCACTACCCGGTGCTACTGCACTTGGGGCGTGAGCGGGATGCGGCGGAGCTCAGAAGAATCGACAGGGTCGACTGGCTCAAGTTCAGGGAGTCATTGGCCTCAAACGTTGGCTCAGTTCCCAGAATAGAGGCGGACGAGGGGATCGACGACGGAGTCGCTGAGGGTGCGACCAGTTGGACTCCCGCTAGAGGTTCGAAATCTCATTCAGGAGAGAAACCGGGCCAGGAGACGGTACCACCGTACCCTGGCTCCGGAGGATCGAATGAATGCAAATCGACTCATAGCGGAAGTCCGACGTCGATTGTCCGAACTCCGAAACAAGGCTTGGCAAACAAGACTCGAGGAGTTGGCTGCAGAGGACGCGTCGGTGTGGAGAATGGCGAAAGTCCTCCGGTCGGATCGGAAGCCGCTTCCTCCTATTCACGGTGAGGACGGGGTCGTCTACACCGCGAGGGAGAAAGCCGAGGCTTTCGCACTCAACCTCGAGAGGCAATGTAGTCCCAATTGGAACTACGCTGACCTCGACGAAATCGAGGAAATTGAGGATGGTGTCGAAAGACGTCTGCAAAGAAAGGATCTGACAGTTATCGAACCTACCTCGCCAGTGGAGGTAAGGGGGATAACGAAAAAGGTGAGAGTTAAGAAGGCGCCGGGGCCTGACAACATCACCAACAAGATGATCAGACATCTGCCTGACAAAGCGATCATGCATTTGGTCTCGATCATCAACGCAATCCTGCGCCTGGGTCATCGGGCTGTACCCGATGATTGGTCGACGTAGTCGGCTGACCATCGGGAACAAGCTGCTGCTGTTCAAGACAGTTGTGAGACCGGCCATGATGTACGCCTCTCCCGTGTGGGGATACGCGGCAGAGTCGCACATCAAGGTTCTCCAGACGGTAAAGAACAAGTACCTGAGGATCGGGTACGATGCCCCATGGTACGTACGCAACTCGCAGCTTCACCGCGAAGCAGAACTCCCTTCCATAAGGGAATTCATGCGGGCAACCGCGGAAAAGACTTTCGCCCGGGCGGAAGTCCACCCCAACAGGCTGGTTCAAGTAGTGGTGGACTACGATGAACGATCCAATCTCAAGCACAGGCGCCCTAAGATGGCGCTTGTGGACAGGTGAGTGGGCAAGACCACTCCAAAAACCCGCCAAGCGGGACGAATCGTCGCCTCGGCGGCGGTTCACCAAAAATCAAAACTCAATTTAGTGCCTTTTGTTTTTCATGTTTCAGATGAAGGAGGCAATGGACATCGTCCAGCACTCCGTCCATTCAGAGAAACGCTGCTGTTGGAAGGGGAGAGGAGCGAAGAGGAGAGAGAAGGAAGTCAGTAAAGTAAAGGCATGTCACTTTCTGGTTGGAAGGGAGTTCTATTCGGACCATGTGTCTGAATAAAATGCATACAAAATCCAAACTGATGTCTTCTCTTTAACAACACGTCGACCCCAAACCCTGCTGGTCCGGTGGACCACTACGTCGAGGCGCGGAGCACCAGGTCGAGCATCCGCTCTGACCGACAACCTCCTTCGACGTCGGTCGATGTCTCCGGCAACGTTTTCACCACCGAGGAGTCGCGGACCCCATCCGTGACCTGGTGGAAACCTTGTTCCTGCACACAGAAAAGCACATATGTTCATATAAATAATATAAGACTTGAAGAACCCATGAAGAGAAACCTTCTCTCTTTCCATGCTTTAACTGGCTGCGAGATTACGAGTCAGTTTACTGGCATTGGAAAACCAACTGCCTGGAAGGTTTTTACTAAGAAATATGACTTGCTTGATGTTAAAGTTAATTTTTTTTTTTTTTAATTTAATTCAAGATTACGTCAATGTCATATTTTTTTATATTCTTTAAGGGCTGATGATGGCAGAAGTGTTCTGCCGAAACATGTACCATTAGTAATTATTTTACAGTTATTAAAGTTTGTGGAGTTCGACTTAGATATCGTCGGTGAAATGTGTTAAGCTGCTAACTCCATTTGGCAAAATTTTACAGGAGACTAATAAAACGCTGCAGACATTTTTCTAAACTTTCACAGGTAAAAACATTACTTCATATTATAGGTAGGCAATCACAATATTTATTGAGGAACAAAAAAACTCTACATTTTATTGAATTTTTGGTTTAGAAGCATAAATTGGGAGATAGCAGATTTTCTTTTTCCATAAAACAATAACGAGGATAATTTTTGGGGAGTTAGCAGCTTTTCTTGCTAGAGCATAATATATTAAGTTGAAACGATAATTTATTTTCAAATTATTTGAAACAGTTTTGTAACAAAAGATAGGAACAGAAATACTTATTATAACTATGCATGAGGTAGGTTATCATAAAACTCGTGGTAATCAGCTTGAAGAGTCTGTTTGATATGTTGTAGATCTTCATATTTACGCATCTTGATGGGAAGCCTAGTCTCATGGAGAAGTTTTAGTTCATCCCACTGTTTATTAACTATTTTGGCCTTTCGTTGAGGCACGGGAGACCAGATATCACTAAACATTTCTTTATAATATATTTCACCTTCTGGTGTGTATTTAATAGCGCGAATGTCGGTTACTTTGCTGTCTCCTTTTGCTCTCCCAGGACGTATACTTTTATAAGCCATGACATCACTAAACCTTCTAAAAAAGGAATGGTTCAAATATGTTACGTCGTAAGGTTTAGGGTTCCTTCGTGCAGTCCTGCAGTATTGTATATATTCGGCAGGTACATTAACCACTTTCTTATGCATACATCTTTCTATGGTAGAGTGCATACTATCCGCTTCCATTTGGGTATGCCCAACTTCTAAATATTTTTGTACTATTGTTATACTTTTTGTAACAGACAAATTTAAGAGTGCATTTGCAATTATCGCATTGCGGTTTTGATAGGTGCACCCATCGCTGTATATAATTATTTCTTTATTGTTTTTCCCATTCATACTAGGCAAAAAATTTTCTTGCAAAAAATAAACCCAAATGGAAGCAAATTCTTCTGCGTTAACACCTCCCTCTGATTCATTCCACAAAAAGCAGAAGCCATTGTTATTTATTACATTTTAAAAACACATGTTATGAACCTGAAGTTTAGTGCGATAATATAAAGAGGAAACTTGTGACTTGGGCGCCAAAAGAACTGCTTGCATATCTGCAGTCAAAACAAAACTTTGCTCTCTTTTATCTTTCTTTTTCTCTAACCTTGCCTCGTCTTTTCTAACAATATGTAACTGATAGTCTTCTTCTGTAACTGTCCCAACTTTATATCCGGCACATTTTGCGCATTCATCTTTTTTGGGTCTGAACAAAGCCAAATTTCTTACCTAAGTCATAAGCTGCGTTAAAATTGGTTCTTGAAAGAGGCCCAATGCTATGTGATTTGCACCAATCTGTTACATAAAAATTGTAAAGTGATTGCTTTGACGACCATTCCGGCAACAGATACTTTTTATTTGACGAAGCTCGACAGTAATGAGATTCCATGACCGGAAGAGCATCTAAAAATTCATTCAAGTTTTCCTTTTTTTCTCTAAATGGATCTATATGATCATTTGTTAATTCCCTTAAACTACTTGGAACCTTGCTAACTTTAAAACTGTTTTTCCAGTTGAAAACTGTCCATCTTCCAATACTTAACGTGTTTAAAAACATTTTTTTACAAACGCGCACGTTGTTATCATCAACTCTTAAGTTGTAACTCATTGATTGTGATCTTCTAGAATTGTTTTCTTCTTTTCTATCCCTGTGTCGTTTTGTTGGGGCAACTGTTACTGTGTTGTTACTGTACACTTTTTTTTCTCCCCAAGTAAGCTCTCTCCAGAAGTGATCAAACAGTTTTCTTCTGTCGTTTTCAGTTATTGTAGCACATCTTATTACACCTTTGTCCTTAATCTGACATCTACATCTTCCTTTCATTTTTCTGGGTGCCTTAAATCTCTTGTAACTCCATTTACCTTCAGTTTTTACGCGACCAAGATATGACTGACCTCTTTCTCGACGAATTTTGTTCTTCTCAGCAAACCAATCCGCTTTATTAACTTGGAACCCTTTTCTTCGTAGTGTTCTTTTTTCCGGCAAATCCGAGTCCGTATCAGAAGAAGACGTGTCTGAATAGGGTACCAATCTTATGCCTATGTCACTGTCCTCCGAAATTTCTGGTGAAGAACAGACATAATATTCTGGATCTTGTGCTGTTGTATTCATCTTAATAATATTATGTGAATTGTCAATTACTTATTCAACTGAATAAAAACAATATAGGCCATTAACATACATTTTAATTTAGTAAATAAGAACTTACAGGGGAAAGCGGAGCACAAATAAAATTTTTTTACTCCAATTGATGAGGCTTCTGAAGTTTTTAACGTTCGTTTGACTTTCTCGACACAGCCAACTTAAATGCAGCAGCTATCATTTCAGCTGCGTGCGTGTTAAGTGAGTTGAAAAATACGCGTAATATGAAATTCTGGAGATAGCAGTATTTCGGAGTTTATATTAAACCATTTGGAGATAGCAGGTATTATTGAGACAAAATATTTTTTGTTTTTTAATTTTAAAGGAAGTAGCTGGTTTTCAGACTTATAGAGTATTTTTTTCTCTTTCTAACACTATAAAAAACACATTTTACCCTAGGAGTGGAGTTAGCAGGTTAACACATTTCACCGACGATATATTTAAATTTTAACTCGTATTTTTGTCCTTCCAAAAATGAGTTCTGAAGTTTTTCAATGTACGCCCCCAGAAATACGGGCTTTGGCGAAAATACGATAGGCACTTTGCTACCTTTAAAGTCACGCGAGGTATATGGAAAAACATACGCCCAATTTGAAAATTGGCAGAAGGAGAACACGTTGTCTACGATCTCCAAAAACATTTTCCTACCGTATGTATTTTGAACTGCAACGCCACAATGTTGTCTTATACCAGCTTATACTATTAAAAACCTTCCTGACGGCGTCCACACACAAAGTCAAGGCGAGCCATCCAGGACATGTAAAACCTACAGACGCCGTCCTACACCAATGCCCCAAGAAGGCGACAAGTGTTACCAGCTAGTTGGACACCTCCCCCAACAAAATCGCTTGTCCTAAATGCACGTGAATTTCCAATACAAGTGGCAAAAATAGTAATGCCAATTCACATTCATACATCATTGACAGCGAAGTATAGGTTAGGATTGCCAAGATCAGACAGAGAGATCACCAATATTAAAAAAATAAATTATACTATTTTTAGTGTAATTATTATAACACCGCTTTTGTCTATTATGACACCCAAAAGCGTATCGTAATAGCCTCAGTACGAACTCAAAGTAGAAAAAGAAAATAAAATGGCTTGTTTGTCGAATTGCGGGTGCTATGGCAAAAATTGCTCTAACGAATTTACCATATTAAGTTAAATAAATGAAGAACAAAATAGCGAATATGGTTTTTGACTTGGAAAGTTTCAGTCGATTGTATGTAATAAATACAAAAATAAATAAAATAGTAATTTACGTTATAAGTCCGGAAAACTCATTTTTACAGTAACGAGTCTGGAATTTTGAGACAAGTTACTGTAAAAGTTTCCGGACGTATGTCGTAATGCGTTTTATTTCATGTTACAGATACTAAATCATTGTTTTCATAAAAAAAGTGACATTGGAATTCAGAATTTAAACATCCATGAATTGAGTATCTATGACAACAATTTGATTTGTTGGTTGTATTTTTTTTACAGGACTTGTACTGTAAAGTCCCATTTTCCGAACTCAAAACTCTGACGTAAAACTAACAAATATGACACAGTATGAAATAAAGAATATTTATGCCATATGATAAGTCCACTTGCTGTGCCAATTGCCGAATTGATGTTCTAGGGGCTTCTTCCATTACGTGTTGGACAATCTCAACGTTTTCTGGCGTTCTTTTATCCTTTGATCGACCACTTCCTGGTTTTCTTTCTAAAGTGGATGTTTCTCGAAACTGGGTAACACAACGCTTTAATGTATTGGAGAAATGAGCATAATCGACGACATCAACGGGAAACTGCTCACGAAATTCTGTCCAACATCCACAACGCAAGCGGCAAGATCACAAGGCAAGATACTGAGATTTGAAGTCAAGTTAATTCTTCAAATTCATTTAACATTTGATGGCAGTGATTCAGGTTACATCGAACTGGGATTTCATTTATACACAAGATCTGGCAAAAAATTGAAATGAACAATAAAAAAATAGGTTGTGGAGGCAACATTTTATTTTGCATCTGTTTAAAAATGTATTTCCTAAATTTTTTGAAACCTCAAAATTATTTTTTAAACTTCTTGAATGACGTAACTTTAGATGCCACAATTAAGCGTATCAATCGCGAAACACACACGGATTCGAATTCATGGATAACTCGATTACAAATTATCTTGATCGCTCGATATAAGGTAAGTGCATACAATAAGGCCAGGCCTGCAATAAACCCATACTATTGTAAATTATTAACAACTACAAAAAATGGCAAGAACATCATATTTTAAACGCATCCTAATAAAGTTACTTGCCAAGCAAATGAATCATAGATGTCGTTAGCAACGATTTCAATATCGCGATTTTTTTCAAGCAGCTTTCGCTTGTCGTTGTAAAATCTGGTAAAATGTACAGGATTGTAATTTTTTTATTTCGATTTAATATGTATTAGTGTTTTTGTTTTAGAAATTATTCGTTTACATAATTTTAATGTGATAATATACGGCTTATGTGTCTTTTCAAACATACAAATAAAGATTAGGTTAGGTTAGGTTTGCATGTGGTTTTAATAAGGCTATGGTTGGCCTCAAAAAATCAAAAAGCAGGAAAATAGAAAACCTGGACGTAAAGCATTAAAAAAAAAGCAAACCAAAAGAACTTACTAAAAATCTTGTTAATAACAAAACAAATAACAAGGTAAATAAAACATTTAAAAAACAAGTACTCCAAAAAAGGAAATGCTTCATGGTATTGCAATATATACTAAAATGATGTGCGACGCTAGGAGAGACGGGCTTAAGAGCCCGTCACATACGGGTCGATCGTATTTCTCGATTAACTTTGTAATAATTGAACTGAGAGTTAAAGGGTATTAGCAAATAAAATTAAAAAAAAATAAGGAAACGCGGAAACTTATTTTCATTGCTTTCAGGTTTAATTTGTATTTTTAATTCCTTAACGACTTTGACTATTGGTAAAATTATAGCTTTCCGCCCTGGAGTAACTAATTTTATGATGATTAGTAACTTGTGTTCCCGAGTTGTTGCTATAGTTTTTAAATAAATCGGGAAATACTAAATAATAAATTTACTCTGTGATTAGTGGTGCCCTCTGAAGGGAGATGCTGCGGAGAGATTGGAAGGCGGGGCTAATTTTCACATACGCAGAGTTCGGGCGTTGAGTGAGATTAATTTCTCACTCAACAGTTCGGACTACGACGGATGCCGCGGGGCAATTTTACGCCGGTGCATTTCCAGAATTATTAGAAATAGCGGATAAAAATTACGGAGACGTACCCAAGCTGAATTCATAATTGCTTTTATTGAAAATGTTGCTTTTCGACATTTTAATATTATTTTTGATCGAATTTTTGTGTCGAATTAAACATGTCGCTCCACGGTTTGTATACGTTGCTGCATAAAAAAAAACATGCAAAATCATTCTTTATGTTTCTCGCAATTACTCTAAATTAGAAATTAATGTTAGACCCGCGAGTGCAATAACGGCAATAGTTGAAGACTTTTTGGAAAATAGCGCCGTTGTTGTAAGTACTATCGAAAAAAAGTTCAAACAAAATATGTAGAGAACAAAATTGTGCATAATTTTGGTTCTATCAATTTTTTGTTTGCGACCAACACTTTCCGTTCTACGGAGCGCCAAAGTTGGGGGTTGATTTGCAAATTCCAACATAATCAAATTTTCAGCGCGGATTACAACGAAGATAGACTTCAAATAATCCTGCAATATTTTTTTTCTGAAAGAGCAATATTTTCCGAGTTTGTGGATTTCCCATTTGATGGACTGGGTTGTATATTACGAAAGATATGATTTTTTTAAGTGTGCCTCTCCCTACTCCAAAATAGGTTCAAAGTTGAAAAATTGTTACGTTTATCGCTTATAACTCGAAAGCTATGTATCCTACGTAAACAATCATTAGAACAAAAATTAAAGCTGATCAAATTTACTACAAAAATCACTCCCCAATAAGAAGGTACTAGATTGAATCCTTCTCGAGATATGTGTCGATGAAAATCTAGACCAAGCAAATTAGACTTTTTAGAAGAAATAATTTGTAAAGTTTAGAAATTTTGGTAATGAACTCCCAGAACACAGAACACCAAAAAAAAATCAGAAAAGTTCCCACTCCCCCGGGGGGAGCTTCATCCACAACTCCACAACTCCAATGAGAAAATGTTATAGGGCTTATGTTCTCCATTAAATTCTGCATAAAATTAGTCTTATGAGATTTTTGCCTATCTCCCACCCACCGCTCATCAATGACGTTGGAAAATGAGTTTAGATTGTTTTGCGGCGATTATCTCGAAAGCCACTATGGGAGCAAAAAATGTATAGAAACAGAATTGTAAAGCAGTTTTTTCTGTACAAGGTCCATATTGAATAAAACATTTGCAATATTATATAACTCATTTAAAGGAAATGCAAGCACTAGGTATGGGAGAAGATATGAGCTAAGAGCAATAAACGAGTTTCAACGTCAATATGAGATAGTTGTAGAATCTTGTGGATTTTTTATTGATAAAGAAAATTATATGCTCGGAGCTAGTCCAGATGGCTTAGTGGGTGAAGACGCATGCATAGAGCTAAAATGTCCAGCTAAAGCCGCAGATTTACATCCTGCAGAAGCTATTATTAAAAAAAATATATTAAATACGCCGAATTACGAAACGATAATTTACATTTAAAGCGTAATCATGCATATTATGTACATACTACCAAATTCAGGACCAGCTTCACATTACCAACAGAAAGTTTTGCTACTTCATTGTGTGGACACCCTTAGGAATCTTGGTTGAAAAAGTAAGTAATTTAATAATAAGTAACATACTTGTAATAAACCTGAAATTGAATTCTTTGTAGATAAAACGTGATGATCATTTTTGGACAACGCAAATGGTAGATCCATTTCGACAATTCAGGGATCATCGACTCCAGAAAGAATCGTGGGATGGAAATTAGGAATCCTGCAAGATAAGGGTTTTCATAATACAGTACCATCAGTAAATATGAAAATGTAACAATTTTGGCATTTTGGCTTATGGTTGATGTGATGCAAGCTTTAGTTGTTGCTGTCATCACAATGACGTCAAATTTAAATTGTCACACTAAAATGTATATAAAAGCTCTAATTACTGTTAGGAACAAAAGTATACAGCGGTATCATCACACTCACATTACTTATTATGAATTTATTTTCTAATTTTGATTTATTAATAATTTAATTAAAATTTTGATTGTTTATTAACAATGCAACTTGTTATATATTTATATTCCAAAATTTGTAATGTTTTTTCTGAAACTTCTACATAGTCCAAAAACAACCATAATTATATAACAAAGTGTGGTCAATTTTTTTTTGTACTCATTGCTTATAGATACCTATTTTCCGTTTACCGCCGATGCGCGGAAACAAGAATTTCCCGCACTGCGGTGTTTTTTACTTTCCACGTCAAGAAGGGACATTTGCTTCATAAAGTTGGTGGATTTGACAAGGAATTGATTGACAGTAATTCCTCCGAATTCAAGAAATTGTCACAATCAACGTACTTCTTAATCGCTAAATTTCAAATTTCTTGGTAGCACCCAAATTATTTTCTACACTTCTATTGTGGTGTAAATAGACCAGTGGACACTATAACTATTATTCGTAAATTAATTGATTGTGGTGTTTTCAAACACTATACTGTCACTCAAGTGTCAAAAAACTGTCCCCAGCAGTTATCCTAGGAGCAAACCAAAAGTATAAGCCACACAGACCGTAATCACTTCCGTTACCTCTAAATCTTATGGGCCATAGATTTGAAGATATAAATAATAAAAACCAATAAACAAAGTCGTAAGTAATATACTTTCAAACAAACAATATAAATTAGTTTTGAGGAGATTTGGAAGAAAAAGTGCAATTGTTAAAAACTCGCACATTCACGCTGCAATTGCTGATCCCTTTAATTTCCACTCCTGGAACATGAGTAATCGTAGAAGATACTTGTTCTCACGACCTCCTTGATAAGAAGTATGACTTTCAGTCCTACCGGCCCGACGTATCTTTAGTTCAAGGCATTTTTTTTGTTTTGAAGAGGCGCTGCATTACGGTACACGATTGGTTGCCTATATAAGCTCTTTTTAAGGGCGCTGAATTAATAAATTTCTTTATTTTGTATGCACAAAGCAAAATTTTGTTAAAAACTAGTAAAAGAAAAACACATTTTAACGTTCAAATCAGTTTAATTTTAGTAATTTCCTTTTTTTCTTTTGAATGTTGATTCTCTTATCTGCAATTTGGAAATTTTGAATATTGCAAAAGTTTGTTATCACAGGGGGAATTAAATTATCTAAAACTTTACAACAAACAATTTTAAAATGAGAAGCACAACAAAAAAGGGGGTTATTCCTAAGGTATGAAAACAAAATTGTTTTCAAAATAAAGTCCACATTTTCTTTCGGTAGACTTGGCAAAATTTCCACAATTATTTGTACCGTAAATTGTATTAGCGCTACAAATCCTTCGTTAGGGTAGATTAATCTTCCTCGGTCTTGATTATATATCAATTCCAAAAGTGGAGATGCTCTTTCTGGAAAGGGATTTCTGAAGGGTGCCAAACATAATTCGCAAGTCACAGAGTCCTGAATCTTTTTTATTAAATAGCCACAAAGAAAAGCTGTGGCTGCTGATTCTAAGTGACATGAACTTGATACCGTGCTTACAAATGTACTTAAGTTTTCCAACTTTCCAATTATTGCATCACTAAGAGTAACACTTATTTCATTTGTATTAATTTTTAATGCTCCAAGGTTTGCATGACTTATATAGTCAATCTGAGACATAGAGTTGCTTGCGTTGATTTTTTTTATTAAGCCACTTCTCAAAATTTGCCTAATTGCATGTTCTGCAGCTTTGCAATCGGTCAAATCATTGCAACCACCACGCATTCGAATATTGCCAAATAACGATTCTATGGCGTCAGTACTGAAACTTCTTGTCAAAACGTAGAAAAAATTGAGCTCTGTTATTAAATATTTTATGCATAATTGCGTACTTTGGTAAAAATTAGTGCCTCTGCAGTCTCTTTCGTCAACCCCTTCATACCCTTACTTATTGAGGTATGTTGAATATCTTTGATGTAATTTGGAAAATCATTTTCTAGCCATGTCAGTCGCTCGTCAGAAGTATCTGTATAGGGAGCAGTGTCCATATCAATTTGACGAACATGTTGTACTCTATTACTAACGTCGTGTACTTTAAAGAATTTGTGCATCTGTTCCAAATATTTAATTGTCCCTAGACATTCTTGAAAATGCGAGAATTCGGTTCCACCATGGTGTGCTAAATACTTTAGAGAAGCAGTTATTGCGGGTGAAAATATTTGCACAGCTAGATTCACTTTCATTTTTTCTAAATTACTGGGAAAAAGATGTTTTTTGTTCAAATACCTAACTGGCTTTATTATTAATTTCTCTTGCATCTCTGCTAATTCTTTCAGGTATTGTGAGGAGATAACACCATCCGACGATACCATATCATGCTCCAGGAATATATTTCGAGCATTTTTTATTGCGTGACAGTAGTCAAAGCTAAAAAATAATATGCGGAATTACATTTTGGAGAGAGCCATTTCCAAAATGTTTAAACAAAGCCACATGATTTTTGTGATTATCTCCCACAATTCGGATGACTTTAAAGCCACATTCAGTAAGCAACTTTAAGACCTCTTGGGCTAGTTCGTACAGTTCTTTACTGCTTAATTTTTTGTGAAAATAATAACTTGCTGGGATTGTATATTTTGTTGACAGGCCATGAATAATAAAACAGAGAAGCTGATTTGCAATAATTGGAGATTTTCTTATAAAATTTTCATTTTTTGGTAAAGTTTCTAAGCCAAAAATGCGATCTTCTGCTTTTGAATATTTAACACTTTCCTTGATGGCCATATCGTCGACTTGCAAAGAACATATTCTTTCAGAAGGGTTTAAATTTTGACTTTCACAGATCAGTCTATTTTTGATTAGGTTTTCATTTCCGCTTCCAAAATATTTTTTTAATGTAGTCGTGCAGGGTAATTTTAGCAAATGATTTCTTGGAAACTCGTACCCTTTAGGGGAGCAGAATCGCCATGCAATACATTGTCGGATGGTGGTTTCTGACCATACTGGTTTATGTTTTTTATAATTTCTAATTTGATCCATTAATAAAATTGCTTTAGGATTCATGTAACCGGCGTCCTTCTTTATAGGCTCTATACATTTCCTCTCAGCAGAGAGTTTTTTGTTTTTTTCTTTTTTCATTCCTAGTAATTGTTTAGTTTTATTGTAACGAAATTGAATACGTTTCAATTTTTGTCGTAAACACTTATTTGTGTATTCCAAATTTTTAATTTGAAGTGCAGTACATCTTGTTTGTGTCTTTTGTCATAAAGATGAGATTCCTCAAAATCCTCAACAAACTCATCTTCTTTGTTTATTTGTGTCTAAAAATGTTTATATTATTTTTGGCAGAAAACAAAAGTTTAATTTTACAAATATGGACGGCACAGCTCCTGAAGCAAGACGTTTTGCAGTCAAAGTTGGATTGAAATCTTCTTGTTTAAAATGTGCGTTACAAACTGTTGAATATTGGGATAACCGATTATAGTCTACAAAGAACTAGTTAAACTAAATTTTCTTACAGATGCATTAATTACCAGTGTGATTCATTAGTGCTTCTCTCCATTTTAGAGACAAATTTAAATCTGCTGGAAAATAATGAAACGAAAAACAACCATTTGAATCACGAGAGTTACAATTTGTAACACAACAGTTTCTATTTCTAGGCATTTCTAACAGAATTTTAAAATTCCGAGTGTAAAACTTTAATTTGTTGACAACTTTGACTGATGCCTCCGCTGCTTTGTTTGAATTTAAATTTTCAAAAAAAAAGGTTCTGCAACCAATAATACTAGAACATTGCAAATTTTCAATAGATGGCACACTTGTACTCCCCCAAAATGTCATGTGTTATAAACAAAAATTTATCTGACGCGATGGGCCGGTAGGACTGAAAGTCATACTTCTTATCAAGGAGGTCGTGCTTGTTCTGAATCTTGGATATTGACTGTAGTTACTAATGGTTGGTCTTTTGCACAATGTGGATTGTCAGTCGACTGAATTCTTTTAGATAGTTCAATTTTGTTACGCAGGGAATCTTGAATATATGACTCTGCAACCGAGGATGATTTCCAACCACCCAATTGCTTGATTCCAATTAGTCCTTCACCATGGTTTGGTAATAATGTTGCTGAACTTCTACGAAAACTGTGCCCGGTAAACGTATAAGGATTTTCAAGTTTTAGAAATTGAGCAATTTTCATTGGGATCTTTCCAATGGTATTAATTCCCACAGGAGAATTTATACATTTTCCGTTGGTATATGTCAAAAAATACCGTTGTTCGTTAGGTTTTCTTAAACTACTGTATTTTTTCAGTTTATTAATCCATTGAGGCTGTGTGATGGCAAATACCTGTTTTCGTTTCTGGAATCGTTACCACCACGACATTCTTGTCAAATTTAATGTCAGAAGGTTTCATTTTACAAAGTTCTTCGCGTCTTAGTGCTCCAGAAATGCCTAGTATTAGTGCCACCTAAATAAAGTGTTAAAATTTTAATAAAGGAATGTTATAAATATGAGCAGTTTTACCTTCATCATGAGATATGAACAATCTGGCGCTTCACTAACAAATTTTGATATGTGATCATCATCTAATACATCAGATTTTTTTGGCTTGTGGTGCTCTGTCGCCCTTTTTATATAAGCAATCAGTTTTGGAAATTTCTAAATGTTAAGATTATTCTTTGTGATTAAACACAGTTTCAACATTGAATATACAGACCATAGAGAATTTTTACTCCTCGCACTTGCAAAATGACATTTTCTGGCCTTGTAATAAAATATACTATTGTATTCGTTTTGTGAAACACATAATGCGTAATGAAATATATAGCAACATACATAAATTTTGCATCGTATGTATTTAATTTGGCAGCAGTCAACCTAACCTCAAAATCTGATGTAAATTTGTACTTTTTCTCATTTTGCGGGAACGAATACAAAAAGAAACACTATTCAATACTCGTGCCCTGTCACTTTTCAGGGGCTCGGCCTCATTGCGGCCCTCGGCATTCGCCTCGGGCTGCAAAAATTCGCCCTCGCTACTGAAAAGTGTAATGACAGCGCACTCGTATGAAATATACTATTACTACCGTCCAAGAACTGTTATTTATTAAAAATAATTACGATAATTTAGGGTAAAATGAAGCTTCAATAAAGGCTTCAAGAGGGAATAATTTTGGTGCAAACAAGTTACCTTGTCGCACGGGTGAGGCCTGTAAGAAATATTTTGTTCAATTTTGAGATTTATGCTAAATACTACTTTAAACTACTTTCTAAGTCAAGTTTAGACAACAAGCTCTTAAAAACAAAATTATTGCTAAAATTTCGGAACTGAAGCGTTTCGGTAAAATTTTTATATATCGGCGTTTTATAACGCCTATTTACAGCCAAATTGTGCTAAAATACTTACAGACATTTTTTACATGTTATTGCTCAATTAAAAGTCAAGGTGGTTTGATGTCTCCAACAATACCCTAAATTCTAAAATTAATAGAGTATGTTCTTAACAACTCTCCTGCGCTTATTTGCGTGGAAATCAAGTCAAGCTTTTGTCCGTACAAAGAAAACAGTACAAACAAGCGTTTTATAGAAAATTTACTGTGACTTAAGCTATTTTTTTAGTAAAATGCTATTGATATTTTAACTAAAAATCCTCAACTGTCGAAACAGAAAAAAAATCGTAACTGAAGCGTTTGGCTGAAATTTCTATTATTTATTTATTTTAAAGACACGTATTTGCACATTTGACAACAGTGTTTATTACAGTCCCAGAATGGTTATTTATACCACATTAAATTTGTAGGGACTTGGTAGTTTACATATCTATATAATAAAAGTCGTGTTAGTGCAAGTCGGACTCGCACACGAAGGGTTTCGTACCACCGTACAATATTTATTTAAGACTACATTTTTTTATTATTTTTATTATCTGTTGTTATTGCGGCCATAGTTGTCCGCATTCTGTGAAAATTTCAAGTGTCTAACTATTACGGTTCAAAAGATACAGCCCTGTGACAGACGGAAGGACGGACAGCCGGACAGCTGAGCCTTAGTAATAGCACTCTTGGGGTACGGAACCCTAAAAATGAAATGCTGTACCTACGTTGGTAACACACTTGGCAACACTTGAGAACGGCTGGACCGATTTGGCTATATGTTTAGAATCCCCGTAATGGTCCAGGTCAGGTTCTTACGGAAATAAAAATTGGGAAAGATTTGCCGGAAAATTGGAAAATCTTTATTTCCATAAAAACATTACCTAGACCATTACGAATAGGTACTCAAAAAAAATTTGCCAAATTGGTCCACCTGTTCTCAAGTGATGCGTTTACCAACGAATAGCGTTTCATTTTTATATAATAGACTGGAAAAGTCGTGACGTCACTGAGAGTGGGTACTTTTCAAAACAAACGCACGTGCTAGTGACGTGTCAACAACTGGCTGGAAATAGTGAGGTTACTGTCATTCGCTGTAATTTTTTTTGGAAAATTTACCCGGAAAATTCGAAAATTCGGGAAAAACTGAAATACACTGCACGTGCGTAAATGTTGAAATGGTGTATTTGTAGGCGCATCACTTGAGAACGGATGAACCCATTTCGCTAATAATTTTTTCCTCATATTCGTCATAGTCCAGATAAGGTTCCTACGGAAATAAAAATTGTAAAAGTTGCCCGAAAAATTGGAAAATTCGGGAAAAACTGAAGGTGATTTTTTCTATGGGATTTTTATATAAATTTACAACCATAACTCACGATTCGAACGATGGATATGCCTAATTCTTTTTTTGTTTCGTTCGTTATGGTCCTGGAAAAGTTTTCGGGAAAACAAAGTTTGAGCCAATTATAAATAAAAGTCGGAAAATTAGGAAATACTGCAAAATCATGATATTTGTATGCATTCTCAATCATAACTGATGATAGGAAAGACCTATTTTTTTGTTTTGTTCGTTCTGCTCCCTGGATGTGAGCTTTTTTATTATTATTTATTATTAAGTTTTAATGTTGTCATATATATATATATATATATATATATATATATATATATATATATATATATATATATATATATATATATATATGTTTTTGAACAAGTCGAGATCATTTTGTGAGATTTTGTATACAAGCCGGGCTCCGTTTTAGCAAGGCGAGATCCGAAACGGACCTCAACTTGTTTCTACGTGTATATCGTGCCCAAAACGTTTAAAACAGTGTAAACAATGTTTCTGCCAATTTTAGCCCGGATCTCATTTTGACCATTTTTATGAATTTTTATACAAATTTAGTTAGTAAACGTCTGCTGCAGAGGGCGCTGCAGTAGTATACACGGAGTTTATATATTATGCACAAAATGAGATCCAGTAGACATGGCAACGTCGACTGGTAGCCGAACAAAGATTAAGTAGAATTAAATCACAATACAACGCGCTGAACTGTAATATTCACTCATCGAATAACACTAATATATTTTGCAGAATAAAATTATGACTATAATTATTACCAGTTTAGAAAAAATACAACCGTATGCACAAAAAATTGACTGTTTAGCAACTACCCAATTTAAAGACAAAATTGTTAGGTAATTAATTATTGTAAGAATTTTATTATTATTGACACATAAATGGAAGCTATTTATCTGAAACAATAAAAAATACGTAAAGGCGCAGTTGGGGTCCGCGCCGTAGATTTTGTCGTGAAAACATCGCCGGGGACAAATTCTCACTTTTTTGTCCTAGTAAAGCTTCGCAAGCTCTTTACAATGACACCTGAATTAACCTCCTAGCTAAACACATTTTCACGCTACACTAATTTATCTACAGATGACAAATTCAGCACGACAGATATACGTACAGACATGCCCTACCCGTTGTGGGCTAAACCGTTGTTAACGAATTATTAAATAGTCTCGTAGTTATTAGTGATTAAAATCTGACGATATTTGTAACGCAAGAAAGTTTGACGGGTTATCACTGCATTTGGCGAGCGAATAGACGTCTTGATTTGATTTGATTTATTTATGGTTCAGATCTACAGTGGATATAGCACAAACACAGGCACAGTTACAAATACAGTTCACGTCAAAATATTTTTTCGGCTTTCAAAATTTCGAAATTTCAACTTGCCAAATGGTCGTGTGAGACCGACGAGTTTCAATATTTGGTTCTAAAGTTCTAAAGAGAAAATTGTTACTTACTTTTTCGCGAAAATTTCATTGCTTTCAAGGTGGTATTTCGTAAACGAAGAAAGATAAAGAAAAATATACAACGCAAATCAATTTCTGGGGTTCGAAAATATATAAAACGAGGCCAAAATCAATAGTTCAAAAAAATACGTAAAGGCGCAGTGCGGGTCCACGCCGTAGATTTTGATGTGAAAACGTCTTGGGGATAAGATTTCACTTTGGATTCTAGTAAAACTTGAGGGGACCCAAGACAGCGGGACCCTTGAGGCATAAGCCTACTATCCTAGCCGTTTCATTCACACGCGTCCCCACTATCACTACTAAAGTGTTTCACTTTTATTTCCGTTTCAGTTTTTCGGACTCACTACAGCGCTAAAAAAAGTTTCAATTTCAAAAAGAACAAAATAATTAGCTTTTTTATAAAAAAGAAACCGACTTTAAAAAGCTAGAAATAAGTCAGTACATGTATTATTACATGTGCTACCTACTGATCTGTTTGAAATCGGTGCCAAGCCAAAGAGGTTAACAAATTTATAACCTATTGTCATTATACAAATATATCAACAACGTTATAGCGCATTAAAAATTCAATATCAGGCCATCAACGACGTCTGCCCCGCACATGTCTGCCCGTTTGGGATGTTTTGCTCAGCGCGAGCCCCCCACCCACGCTCACGCATTCCGGGGCGCGCGCGGTGGGAGTTGCGATGTGACGGGAGCGGACAGCCTATCTATCTATTACCTATTTTTTTTGGCTTGGCATCGACTTCAACCAGATCAGTAGGTAGCACAAGTAATAATACATGTACTGACTTATTTCTCGCTTTTTGAAGTCGTTTTTTTTTTTAAAAAAGCTAATTATTTTACAATTTTAAGTGATGGGTGGACCTAGTAAGGACGCTGCTCGAATGAGGAAACCACGGCTGGTTGAAAATGAAGATGAAAGACGCAAACGATAAAAAATTAGAACCAAAAATACTGAAACAATGATGAATTAATATTACAACCTGAAAAATCTAAGGCAATGATGACTCCCAGACGCAAAGACCTGCATAATTATTAAACGACTGCATTTGAGAGAGTTCATAATAATTATAAAATGTTAGGATTTCGCCCGATTCCCATGCGATCCCCTCCTCAGGTCCGGACTTGCTGACAATGGGACTACCTCCGAAGTATACCCTTTCCAATAAAAGAAGAATTTTCAAAATCGATCCACAAATGACGAAGAAATCGGTGAACATACATAAAAGGAAAAATTTGAGAATTTCCCTCGATTTCCATGGGATCCCCTCATCAGATCCGGACTTGCTGACAGTGGGACTACCTCCGGAGCATACACTTTCAAATAAAAGAAGAATTTTCAAAATCGGTCCACAATTAAAGGAGATATCGGTAAATATACATAAAAGGGAAAAAAAAACATACATACAACCGAACATAGAACCTCCTCCTTTTTTGAAGTCGGTAAAAAAACGGTACATACATAAAACGAAGGAAAAATTTGAGGATTTCCCTAGATTTTCATGAGATCTTCTCATCAGCTCCTGACTTGGTGACAATGGGATCATCTCGACCCTTTTAAATATTCAAAATAGATCTACAATTGACTAAGAGATCGGTGAACATACATAAAAGGAAAAAAACATACATAAAGCCGAACATAGAACCCCCTCCATTTTTGTAGTCGGTAAAAATTAGAAAATATTTGGTTTGGAAATGTCAAATAGCTCATTAGAGGACCTAAATAAATAAAATATGGTGTAATTTCGAGATGTTCAAATTTTGTATCCAATTTATGGTAAAGGCTTCTTTATTAAGTTACTTTTTAAGTCAGGTCGGGTCAGGTCAGGTCAGGTCAGGTCAGGTCAGGTCAGTTCAGTTCAGGTCAGGTCAGGTCAGGTCAGGTCAGGTCAGGTCAGATAAGGTAAGGTAAGGTAAGGTCAGGTCAGGTCCTTTATTAAGTTACTTTTTAAGTCAGGTACTGTTCAAATTTACACAAGATCTCAAAAACAAAATTGTTAAAAATTTAAAACTGAGGTTTACAGGTTTTTAGGTTTAAATATATCGTTGTTTTATAATGCCTACTAGATGACCAGTCCCGGCTTCGCACGGTAATTTTTTATTTTTATTTAGTACTTTAATAATATTGAAAAACCATTTCTTAGTGAGCGCCTACATGGTAAAATAAGTAAGTGTTCATTGCAATCGGTTCAGTAGATTTGGAGATTAACCCCCTCACCCCGTTAATCCCCCTTAGGAATGGAATTTTGAAAACTACTTCTTAGTGAACGCCTACGTGGTAAACTGAGTAAGTGTGTAAAATTTCATTGCAATGGGTTCAGTAGATCTAGAAATTAACCCCCTCACCTCGTAATCCCGCTTAGGAGTGGAATTTTGAAAGACCACTTCTTAGTGAGCGCCTACGTGGTAAAATAAGTAAGTGTGCAAAATTTCATTGCAATCGTTTGAGGGGATCCAAAGCTTAACCCCCCCTCACGCCGTTACCCCCCTCTGGAATGAATTTTGAAAAACCGTTTCTTAGTGAGCGCTTATGTGGTGAAATAAGTAAGTGTGCAAAATTTCATTGCAATCGGTTCAGTGGATCCAGAGATTGACGGGGCGGAGAGCCCCGTTACCCCCTTTGGAATAGAATTTTGAAAAACCGTGTCTTAGTGAGCGCCCACGTGATAAAATACGTAAGTATGCAAAAATTTCATTGCAATCGGTTCAGTGGATGCAGACATTAACCCCCACCACCACCGCCACCACGAAGTTACCCCCCATTGGAATGTAATTTTGAAAAACCTTTCTTATTGAGCACCTAAGTGGTATAATAAGTAAGTGTGCAAAGTTTCATTGCAATCGGTTCAGTGGATCCAGAGATTCTCCACCCCCCACCCCGTTTCCCCCTTTCGAATTTAAAAAAAATCGTGTTAAAATACTTTTAAGACATTTTAACATGTTATTGCTCAATTAAAATTCAAGGTCGTTTTCAATGTCTAACCATACCTCAAATTCTCAAATTAATAGAACATGCGTATAATAATTCTCCTCCGCTTATTTCTGCTGAAATCAAGTTAAACTTTTGTTCGTACAAAAAAATTATACAAACAAGCGCTTTAGACAATTTACTGTAACTTAAAATAGTTTGTGTGTAAAATATCGTTGAAAGTTTAACCAAAAAGTCCTTAATCATCAAAAGATTAAAAGAAATAAAAATTCGGAACTGAAGCGTTTGGCTGAAATTTGGATTATTATTTATTTATTTATTTTAAAGACGTGTATTTATTCAAATATTATTTATAGTGGAACTGGGACATTTGCAATAGCTTACAATGTCAATTGCAAATTCGTAGCCAATTTATTTATTACAAATGCGCCCCATGTGCCTACGTGTTTCTTTGACAATATTTTCCAAGTTAAAAACTTTTCCGATTTTAAGAGGTTATCAGGGCTCTGAGAATCTGCAGAAATACGAAATATCTTGTGCCTCTTACATTATTTACAATATCCCCTTTTGTTCCTACTGTTCTTGAGGATGTTATTTCTGCATTTCCTCATGCCATTTCAGTAATTTTTCGTACGAAATATTGCGTCTATTACAGTCTTAGAATGATTATTATTTATATCACATGTGGCAACCCGTAAATAATTCCGGTAACAAAGTTACAGGACAAAATATTGAGGAATGTCAGGGCAAACTATTTAACATCAAATTATTTGCAAGATTAAAATATTATTTTTGTATTCGTTTTGTGAAACACATAATGCGTAATGAAATACATAGCAACATACATAAATATTGCATCATATGTATTTAATTTGGCAGTTGTCAACCTAACCTCAAAATCTGATGTAAATTTGTACTTTTTCTCATTTTGCAGGAACGAATACAAAAAACACTGTTCAAAACTCGTGCCCTGTCACTTTTCAGGGGCTCGGGATCATTGCGGCCCTCGGCATTCGCCTCGGGGTTCAAAAATTCGCCATCGACCCTAAAAAGTGTAATGACAGCGCACTCCTATGAAATATACTATTTTGTATTCGTTTTGTGAAACACATAATGCTTAATGAAATACATAACAACATACATAAATATTACATCCTATGTATTTAATTTGGCAGCTATCAACCTAACCTCAAAATCTGATGTAAATTTGTAACTTTTTCTCATTTTGCGGGAACAAATACAAAAAACGCTGTTCAATACTCGTGTCCTGTCACTTTTCAGGGGCTCGGGCTGCAAAAATTCACCCTCGCCCCTGAAAAGTGTCATGACAGCGCACTCGTTTGAAATATACTATTGACGTGGAGATGTATTTTTAAAAGATTGAAAGGTACATAGGACCTCAGAAAGAAAGTGCTGTGATTTTTTCATCGAAATTCAACTTGCATAAAGAACAAAAATACGTTCCACGTGTTGTTTTACTAAACAAAACAATGGCAACGTCGCCGGACCTCACCTTATCTTATACGCCTTTAATTATACATTGTCGGATCTCGGGTTGTATTGCATTTATGACGGATCTGGTTTTGTTCGACCTTTATCACAAAATTCAAAGTGTGAAAAAGTTTCCCCTCTCTAGTTATTTGAACTCTAGATATCGCTTATAATGTTTTTATACAATATGTACTTGAAAAATCCTTTCCCTTCTGGTGGATCTCGGGTTGTCCAAGTTTTGTTCGGATCTCGACTTGATAGGAAAACGTATATATATATATATATATATATATATATATATATGTATATATATATATATATACTATATATATATATATATATATATATATATACTATATATATATATATTTGTATTTCATTAAGAAATGTAGATAATGATTTTAGAAAAACAAAAGATTTCGTAACAAATTATTTAAACATTACAATTATAAAATAAAACGATTATAAAAAAAATGTTTTCAAGATTTTTTTTTTAATCATTATTTCCTCGGAACAACATTTTTTTTGTTGGTTTTTTAATTTTTTCCAACTTTTTTTATAAACAAAATAATTAACTTTTAAAAACTTTTAGAACATGAACTTCTTGAGTACCTACATACAGGGTGTTGAATTGATTTTGAGACATAGAGATTTAACATGGGAAATCAAAGATTTGCGAATATTGGCTCCCCTAATTATTTTACAGTAAAATGTTCAATACAAAAGTTTTAGAGTAATAAAAATCCTATAATATAATCCTACAGTAAATTATTATTAATTTACAGCCACGTATTTTAATATCATAATACAGCTCACAGAGCAAACATTCCCCACGCCTGCGAAAACAGTACTGAATGGTGAGCCATTCTATCAATTTAATTGTAGTGGGGTATGAGATTGGGCCCAGCTTCTTGCTACTTCGTTCCCACCCGATCCCCCTCAGCTGTAACTGAGTGGCCTGCTATAACAGCGCATGATACAATAACTAGAGAAGATATGATCTTGCGCATGTCTCCCCACCATATACTGTTTTCTGTGACGTAGCGCGGTGACCATCCGTCATCCGGTACATATATACGTACCGGTAGCAGGTAGCAGTCTAGGTACTGTGTCGGTTAAAGTGTATTGTATGTGACGATTATTTTATTTTTTCTGTAGAACAAAATCCGTGATCAGTGCAACCATGAGATGTGCAATGTTTAATTGTAATTCTGACAATTAGTCAAAAAGTTTAGACAGATCTGAGCTTTTTTTCGTTTTTCTGAGAAAACCTTCGGATGAATTTATGACCGCAATGGAGCAGTTAGAAATAATTTTTCAAAAAATCAATGGGGACGGCCTGTACATATCAAAAAAATATTTAAAAACTTTATTAGACCAAACTACTAACGTGAATTGTGACGACAAAGCGAAAAAACTGTTTTTCAGGTCAAGAATGTTTTTTAGAATTCGTCAATTAAATAAAAATTTGATGCAAGTTGTTGTTATGGTACGGGTGAGCAAAGTTATCGTTCTGTTATTGAAAAGTTCAATGATAAATTTCTGAATATTCAAGTTTCACGTATGGGGGCCCAAAAACTGATAAAAAAGTTTTTAACAACTGGATCTGTTCAAAATTTAAAGAAACAGAAGAAACTGTATGATGAAGACGACGCTGCTACCCTTTTGGTGTTGGAATCTGTGCAGGATCAACCAAAAACCTCACTAAGAAGGCGGTCACTCCAACTAGGCATTAGTAAGTCCCACATTCAAAGGATTTTGAAAAAGAAGAAATTTCACCCATACAAACCGATATTTAATCATACATTGGAACCGAGGGATGATGCAAAACGATTATATTTTTGTTTGTGGATGGGAGATCAAATATCGAGAGACTGAAACTTTTATCACAGAATAATGTTTTCTGATGAGGCGACATTTCCTACCAATGGGACAGTTGTCTCACAGCATGTAAGATATTGGAGCGATATTAATCCACATTTCAGAATTTTAAAAGGTCGCCAGTATTTTGCCAAAGTAAATGTATGGTGTGCTGTTGGTTATCACGGGATAATAGGTCCATACTTTTTTGATAACAACGTTAATCAGCACACATATTTAGACATGTTAGAAAATTTTCTTAACGATGAACTTGATGCTTTAGAAATTAATTACCGGCGTACAATGTTTTTTCAGCAGGACGGTTGTCCTGCACATTATTCTCGCATTGTTACTGACTGGTTAAACGTTAAATTTGGAGATCAGTGGATTGGAAGAAATGGTCCAGTATTGTGGCCTGCCAGAAGTCCCGATTTAACAATTTTGGATTTTTATTTGTGGGGACGTTTAAAACAAATTGTGTATAGTGATAACCTACCTAATAATGCTGAAGAATTAAAAAATCGAATAAGGGACGCGGTGGCATCATTGTGCATCGAAGAAATTAAAAGAAGTTTCAAGGAGCTTCGTTTTAGAGTAGAATTGTGCGCAGAAATGGGTGGGGGGTTAATTGAATAATGATCGTTCTTGTTAAAAATTAGTGTTTTTTTTATATTAAAGGTGTTTCTTTGAGTTGCCATTTATTAAAATTAATTTTTCGCAAACATTTTTGTTGTTTAACTTGCGTAAACTCATTTGTCAACGTGACATCGTTGTCAAAAAAAAAAGTCGCCAATGTAATGGGATTTAAAGAGCAGAGAAAAATGTTTATAAGTCCAAAATTCAGAGAAAAATGAACTTTTCTTTCCACTGAGTCAGAATAAAGAAGTTTTATTTACAGACTTGCTGGTTTCAGGACAAGCAAAAAATCTTATTCCTTTGAGGTTTTGGCATAAAGTCAAAAATAATTTTTTTTTCCTCTTGTAAACTCAATCCGGGGACATACTGTATTACAAAAATTGTTGAGAGAATTCACACATCTACGAACAATGCATTTTAAGCAGTTTAAACAAACTGAAACAAATTTTAAATAATGAATTACATAATGTGCCAAACAACTTAACCTGAGTGACATAAGCCTACTTAATTTGGCACCTTCTAGTACGCTCTTTAGGCTTGTAAGAGAAAAGAATTTACCACGACCTTCTAGATAAATTTGTCTTTAAACCGGCCTGTACTATTGTTCAAAATTGCATTGATTTTTTTGAAGTAAATTATTGTTCAGAGGGCGCTACTTACCCAGAGATTTCGCGCCGCAATTTGAATTTTGACATTTACATTTCGGTTTGACAGGGGTTTGACCGTTATCGCACATTGGCAAAACCACGTCGAAACTTCGTCTCTGAATCGTAGCTGATAATGTGATGTTAGGCAATGCAACATGATACAAACACCGTGCAAAGTTGAAAAGTGCCAATGTAATCAGTCTCAGTGGGTGCAGTGTGTGTAATAATGCAATTAACAAAATTAAACACTGCGTTATGAATACCCATGGATCATATTTAAGTGTTTGTCAATATTGCTTTGTTGCTTCTGGAACGATACAAGATGCAGATGCACATTATCTGGCAAAAGGTTTTGTTGGCACAAGACTAGATCCTTCGTTGTGTAAAAAAAAAAACAACAAATTTAGTTATTAGTTTATTTTCTTTTCTACAGTTTCAAAACTTTTCTTGACAAAGGTTTCGATTTTAAATTAATTGTAGTGACTAATTTATCCGTTTGAGTTTTAGTATAGTTAGTTAAAACAGGTTTTAACAATTTTTCTAGAAGAATGTCTACAATGTGTTGTTTGTGCTTTTCTTCCTTGCAAACAAAAAACTCGGAAGTAATCAACGCATCCTTAATTAGGTATATAACAGTTTTTCGTGGGGTACATCCTACAGGTACGTATTTTACAATTTTTAATACCCCTACAATAATTTGATTTATCAAACAAGTAAACATAAGTGAGGGGTATCTAAGGGCCCCTCTGTCTTGTAAATACATGAGGGCCACCATAGAATTATTGCCAGCATCTGTTGATAAATTATTCAGACAAGCTTCACAATTTATTCTTTCTTGAATTGTTCGTACAATATAGCCTGCAAGAAATGCAACAGACGCAGATTCTATTGCACTTTGGGTTAAACCAAAGACTTCGAAATTTTGAATTCTAAAAATCTGTTCCTGAATGTCTGCATTTGTACTCAAATTAATCTTAGTATTTTTTCAGCTTCAAGTTCATGGAGCTGACCCACATAAAAAATTACAAGGAAACGTTTGCAGAAGTTGCTGTCCGTACAAGGCCACAGATTATTATTATTCTTTTTATGGCATGGTGAGCAGCTCAGGCATCAGTGGCATCTTGGGAACCACACCCCATACGAACAGTGCTGAACATGGCTTCAACTGCATCGGAACTAAATGCTCTTGTCAGAACATAATAAAATCCAACATCCTTAAGTAAATACTTAACACACTCAGAAGTGCTTTTTGCGGTAAATTTTAAGGCCTCCGCTGTTTCTTGTGTGAATCCTCTCATATTATTTCTTTCAGAATATAATTGAATGTTATTTACATATTGTGAAACTCCATTTTCCAGCCAATTCAAACGTTCATCATCAAAATTCAAGTAAGGTGCACAGTTCTGATCTAACTGTCTTATGTATTGTATTCGACACTTACATCATGTAGTTGGAAAAATGCATACATCATCTCCATGAACTTGACTGTGGCCTCAGACCCTGAGAACTTATTGTCTGTGTGATGTATCGCCAAATAATTTAAAGCAGCTGTTACAGGAGGTGCAAATATTTCCACAGATCTACGTACGTTCATTTTTTCCATGTTTGAGAGGTAAAGGTGTTGCTTTGTTAAAAATTTAACAGGCTTTATAACCATGTCTTTTTGTAAGTCATGCAGTGTTTTCAAGTAATTTGAAGCAATAATTCCTTCACTGGAGTGCATGTTGTGGTCCAGAAAAATGTTTCTACAGTTCTTTATAACATGGCAATAGTCAAAGCTCAGAAGGAGAGGCATGTTGCTGTGTAATGGATGTTCTACATGGGTTTTCAAACTACCATTTCCAAACAACTTGAACAATCCAACATTACATTTGTGGTTGTCTGTAACAATACGAATTGCAAAAAATCCAGCTGCTTTAATTTCTGAAAGTATTTTCATTGTTAGATTAAAAAACATTTTACTTGTCAAATTTTTGTGGAAAAAGTATCCAATAGGAATTATGTACTTTGTAGAAAACCCATGAATAACAAAACACAGCATTTTGTTGGCTAACGTGTTTTGATTTCCAACAGTTTTCTCTACATCAATATTTTGATATCCATAGAATTTATCCTCCATTCTATTATATTGAAGCTTTTCTTGAATTCCCATGTCGTCAATTATGACGCTGCACAATTTTTCAATAGGAGATAAACAACTGGCCTCTGCTTCTAGTCTCCTTTTAATTAATTATGCCATTTCAAAACTCGATTTTGTGCTTCCAGTATGTCTAAGCAGGGTAATTCGGCTGGGTAATCTTATAAACATATTTCTTATATATTCGTACCCTTTAGGTGAAGTAACCCTCCACATGACACACTGGCGAATGGTCATTTCTGACCATTTTGGCTTTCGTTTGTTGTAATTTAAAATTTGATCTAAAATAAATACTGCATGTGGATCAAATTCAATTTCAATTTCAATCAAATTTAAATTTCGCGACAATTTCCCGCTTGACGAAAATCTCCGTAGGGAAATTGTCGAAAACACCCCGCAAAGGTTCCTAGACCTAATGTGACCTAAAGTGACCTAACTTAAAATTTGCCCTTTATTGAAAATAAAACAGAATGATACATAAATGATAGTTCCATTAATAATTTATTGTAACACAAGGGATTGAAACTAATTGTTGTAATTAAAGGTACAATTATTATAAATCACAGTTGTTCCCGAGTCCGTCCTTTTTGCTTCAGTTACCGCGGTAGCAGTTGTCGAAGTATCAACTCTGAGCCCCTTTATGATGTTTGCATGATGCTCCTTATCGAAGTGCAAGTATGGTTTGATAGAGCTGCTACTTGAATGTCCAGATATCTTAATCAAAGATTGTTCAGGAATACGTGTTTGTTGCCCCTGAAAACTTCCCGCGCGCTGCGCGCTTGGGAAGTTTTCGGTGCAACAAACACTTGTGCCAGACAGGTCGGGAAAATTTTCGACAATATGCCTGACTCTTGGGATATTGTATATGAATATTTTATTCAAATATTCAGTTTCAAATGGACAAAATTGATTTGCCTCAAGATATTCTATATGAAGCAGATCGCGTGAAGAACAATTTGATGCTTCAGAAATCTCGGGAACAATATGAGAGATGATTGACGTATAATTTTAAAGTACTAGAACTTTAAAATTTTTCTTTAAAGTACTAGGACGTTAATGTTCCACTTTTGATATCATAAATAATCCGAAAAATGTCAGTTTAGATACAGGTATGAAATAAAATATATTTTGAAAACCAAATGAGAAAATAAAGTACCCAATTTTTATTTATCTTATTTTTACGATATTATTTATGATTTACGAGGAACCACCCGCGTCTCATTGGCAATGAATAATTTCTGAATTTGGGAAAGCAGATGGAGCAGATCTGTGACCGTAGCAAATAATTGAGTATATTTATAAACGCTGTCTCAACGAAAATTGTCCACTTCAATTTACTCCACTTACAAATATTTTCTTCAACTATTTTCCCCTGAGTCAAAAACTACGTGTGAAAAAAAATGCCATCATCATTGGAAGTGTTTGTGCCTACAAAAATGCCATTTATCCGGTAAATTAAGTAAGTAAGTAAGTAAGTAAGTAAGTAAGTAAGTAAGTAAGTAAGTAAGTAAGTAAGTAAGTAAGTAAGTAAGTAAGTAAGTAAGTAAGTAAGTAAGTAAGTAAGTAAGTAAGTAAGTAAGTAAGTAAGTAAGTAAGTAAGTAAGTAAGTAAGTAAGTAAGTAAGTAAGTAAGTAAGTAAGTAAGTAAGTAAGTAAGTAAGTAAGTAAGTAAGTAAGTAAGTAAGTAAGTAAGTAAGTAAGTAAGTAAGTAAGTAAGTAAGTAAGTAAGTAAGTAAGTAAGTAAGTAAGTAAGTAAGTAAGTAAGTAAGTAAGTAAGTAAGTAAGTAAGTAAGTAAGTAAGTAAGTAAGTAAGTAAGTAAGTAAGTAAGTAAGTAAGTAAGTAAGTAAGTAAGTAAGTAAGTAAGTAAGTAAGTAAGTAAGTAAGTAAGTAAGTAAGTAAGTAAGTAAGTAAGTAAGTAAGTAAGTAAGTAAGTAAGTAAGTAAGTAAGTAAGTAAGTAAGTAAGTAAGTAAGTAAGTAAGTAAGTAAGTAAGTAAGTAAGTAAGTAAGTAAGTAAGTAAGTAAGTAAGTAAGTAAGTAAGTAAGTAAGTAAGTAAGTAAGTAAGTAAGTAAGTAAGTAAGTAAGTAAGTAAGTAAGTAAGTAAGTAAGTAAGTAAGTAAGTAAGTAAGTAAGTAAGTAAGTAAGTAAGTAAGTAAGTAAGTAAGTAAGTAAGTAAGTAAGTAAGTAAGTAAGTAAGTAAGTAAGTAAGTAAGTAAGTAAGTAAGTAAGTAAGTAAGTAAGTAAGTAAGTAAGTAAGTAAGTAAGTAAGTAAGTAAGTAAGTAAGTAAGTAAGTAAGTAAGTAAGTAAGTAAGTAAGTAAGTAAGTAAGTAAGTAAGTAAGTAAGTAAGTAAGTAAGTAAGTAAGTAAGTAAGTAAGTAAGTAAGTAAGTAAGTAAGTAAGTAAGTAAGTAAGTAAGTAAGTAAGTAAGTAAGTAAGTAAGTAAGTAAGTAAGTAAGTAAGTAAGTAAGTAAGTAAGTAAGTAAGTAAGTAAGTAAGTAAGTAAGTAAGTAAGTAAGTAAGTAAGTAAGTAAGTAAGTAAGTAAGTAAGTAAGTAAGTAAGTAAGTAAGTAAGTAAGTAAGTAAGTAAGTAAGTAAGTAAGTAAGTAAGTAAGTAAGTAAGTAAGTAAGTAAGTAAGTAAGTAAGTAAGTAAGTAAGTAAGTAAGTAAGTAAGTAAGTAAGTAAGTAAGTAAGTAAGTAAGTAAGTAAGTAAGTAAGTAAGTAAGTAAGTAAGTAAGTAAGTAAGTAAGTAAGTAAGTAAGTAAGTAAGTAAGTAAGTAAGTAAGTAAGTAAGTAAGTAAGTAAGTAAGTAAGTAAGTAAGTAAGTAAGTAAGTAAGTAAGTAAGTAAGTAAGTAAGTAAGTAAGTAAGTAAGTAAGTAAGTAAGTAAGTAAGTAAGTAAGTAAGTAAGTAAGTAAGTAAGTAAGTAAGTAAGTAAGTAAGTAAGTAAGTAAGTAAGTAAGTAAGTAAGTAAGTAAGTAAGTAAGTAAGTAAGTAAGTAAGTAAGTAAGTAAGTAAGTAAGTAAGTAAGTAAGTAAGTAAGTAAGTAAGTAAGTAAGTAAGTAAGTAAGTAAGTAAGTAAGTAAGTAAGTAAGTAAGTAAGTAAGTAAGTAAGTAAGTAAGTAAGTAAGTAAGTAAGTAAGTAAGTAAGTAAGTAAGTAAGTAAGTAAGTAAGTAAGTAAGTAGGTAAGTAAGTAAGTAAGTAAGTAAATAAATAAATAATGGCTTTATTAAGGGGCGAAGTCTAGCACAATGCTACTCAACTTAACCCCAAAATCCCAGAATCAAAAGATCTTTTCAATGATATGTCGCATGCCCCACTTTCCCTATTTAAAATTTAAGGGTGGGAGTCAGTGCGGAGGAGGTACCTTAGTTAGAAGTTTGAAATGTACCTCAAAGTAGTCCCCCTACAGCTAAAAATTTTTTTGCAAAATTTTTGTTACTCAAGCGAATCCAAGTGGAGAATTTTCGTTGAGACAAAAATATGCAAAAATTAGATATTTTAATTATAATTATAATATAATATACAGAGTGGTCTCGATATAACCTGCCAAAAAAATCTAGTAATAAAGTTTCGATGAGTAGAACTAAATACAAAAAAAGTTTCTAATAAAAGTCTTTTTGTTTTCCAGATAAAAATTATTGAAAATTTAGTCCAAATTTGCTGTACGCTAATGAATTAATCGGGATCAAACTGGTAGTTCTGGTTGCTTTGCAACAATAATTGCAATTCCTTTAGCAACGGCACCTGTGACAGCTATGACATTAATTTGTCAAGATTGACTTTAAATTTGCGAATCCAAAATGTAGTTCACAAAACAAGAATACCCCGATATGCATTTACTCTGTGGCTAAACACGTGGTAATGCAAGAGCGGCTATGCGACGTTTTCCTGAAAGAACCCTTTCGTCCCGTTGCACTTTTGTGAAACTACATTTACGTTTATGTAAGACTGGTTCTGTGCACACACTATTATCTCTACATTTATTTTATTTTATTTATTTAACGGTTTGACGAACACCACTTTATTTATTATTCATTTCTCATTCATCTCATGTTTCAAAATGAGCCTTTTGTGTGTAGATTAGAGACGTAAAGCACACAGCGTACAGCGTTTTCAATAAATGTCATAAATTTTATTCAATTTGTCAGATTTGTCACAAACGATACAGGTATGGTTGCTTAGATATTGTCATCCTTACAAACACTAACAATAAATCCCTGATTATGTATTTTTGTGGTCAGTAGCGTCGAGTGAGTGTGGAAAAGGGTTAATTTATCCCCATTATTTTGGACTTAACAAAAAGTGGTTTTCCGGACTCGTGGTATCCTTCTAATGTTCCAGAATTTTTTTGGCAGGTTATATCGAGACCACCCTGTATATATTATATACAACGTGTTTCAGAAATAAGTACATTAATTTTAACTGATAATAAAACTCGTCAAGAGCAACAACTTTTCTAAATATATATTTTTTGTAAAAGTTCTAGTTATCGAGTTAAAATTATTTAAAAATTTGTCACAAATTTTATTGCCCGCCACTGGAGACTAGACTATCTGGCCGACAATGATGATCAATTGATAACCGAAGCCTAGTAACGACAACATGGAGCAAATCTGACGCACAATGTCCAAATGTCTGTCCTAAATGTCAATAAATTGAGTGGCATTTCTCTCTAAGGTGTCCTCTCCAGCAAGCAGATCTGAAGAATGAAAAATACAACAGAATGTCACTTTTCCCGTCATTACTTCGTTCAGGTGTTAAATATTGCCTGAATTTATTAGATATCTCCAGATTCTGTGTTGATATGTCCTGAGACAATACGCATGGTTGAGGTTTTGTGCTTCGTTTTGTGCCTCCGATTTTCAGGGTTATAAAGTTGTAAGGTAGCTAAGTCTAGTCTTCAATTATTCCAACAGTGTCCAGCAGTGCAGGGCCTGTGAGCAATTTATTACCATCTGCACCCTATATTGACTAAGATACCAACACGAAAGACCATGACAGTTGAGAAGTAAAAATCAAATCATTAGAATGTGTTTCAAATCGCCATGCATTAACATCATGCTGATGTACATACCAACACTACCATCAATGTGATTTTGCGCCATTAATGGATCCAGAGAGAGTGTCGTGATTATTGTTATGTTTTAGTAAATAAATTTGTAGGTATACCTAAATAAAGATTTTATTTTTAAAATTTGTTGCAAAGAAGACGAAAAATGCATTAAAGAAATCACCAAACAAATCAAAACTCACTAAACGAAATCCCTAACTAAATTGATCATAATAAATTTTCAAAGTGGCCACCATTATTTAGAATGCAGGCTTGAAGACGCCGACGAAATGATTCTTCCACCCTTTCTAACATTGCTCTGTTGTTGCGAATCATTGCAGCGGCATTTTCCACCCGTTCTTGCAAAATTTCAATGGTATCAATTGGGGCCGAGTATACCAAATCTTTCATGTGGCCCCACAAAAAAAAGTCGCAGGGATTCAAGTCTGGCGATCGGGCAGGCCAAGCTATAGGACCATTACGTCCTATCCAGCGTTCAGGAAAATTGTTATTTAGCCAATCGCGTACAATGCGTGCATTGTGACATGGGGCACCATCGTGAAGATACCACATGCTTGCGCGAATTTCTAAAGGTAAATCTTCTATTAACTCAAACAATACGTTGTTCAAAAAATTTAAATATCCTTCCCCATTTAAGCGCGGTGGCATTATGTGAGGTCCAATGAGCCGTCCATTTATGATTCCCGCCCACACATTAAGAGAAAATTGATGTTGAAAATGATTTTCTCTAACGGCGTGAGGATTTTCGTCTGCCCAAATATGGGTGTTATGACTATTAAAGACACCTTCACGGGTAAATCCAGCCTCATCTGTTGTTAACAAAATAGATAAAAAGGTTTCCTGCATATTTATTCTGGCAAGCATCCACTCGCAAAATTGTAGTCTGCGAGGTAACATGTCCTACTCCGTGTTGCGCCGCCAGTCTTCTAGTGCTAATCCCAGGTCGAGCCTCAACACTATCTAAAACGTCTTCCCCGATATGTGCTACTCGATCAGGACGTTGTCTACCACGATCGTAAGCTGCAGCCTTAAAGCATCCGTGTTCCCGGAGATGCTGCATCACTCTCACAAATGTGCGAACATTCGGAATGCGACGATTTGGGAACCGTTCCCTGTAAATGCGTTGGGCTAAGGCTGCATTTCCGTCGCTTCTACCATAAGTGAACACAATATCCGCATATTCTTCATTTGAAAATGTAGGCATTGCACAAGATTAATAAGAACTAGTATTTAAATTTACACTTTTGACAAAGATGACAGAAAAATAATTTTCAAGTCATCTATTTGACAAAAAAGTAATGACTGCTTCTAAGCAACTTAACAAAAAAGAAATTATTTTGCCCATTGTTAGTGCTTGTGATTAGAACAATACATAGAAGACTCGTGAATTTATGGGGAGGAAAATTAAAAAAAAAAATAGACAATTAGGAAAAAATGGTACAGAGAAAAAGTGTTTAACTTGACGAGTTTTATTATCAGTTAAAATTAATGTACTTATTTCTGAAACACGTTGTATATTATAATTATAATTATAATCTGCCCTTTCTTTATTGTTTCAATACAGATGTCAGAAATTATCAAGGCTCCAAAGCCTTCGGCACTGGACGGGTTTGAACGTGGAAAACATAATGCAGGCAACCCTCGATCGAGCCACTTTTTCCAAAATCATCAACGATTCGTCAACCGTGTATTTACCAATCTTCAACCTCCGAGTGTTCAACTGACAAACAAAATAACTACATGATAATAACAAGTGGTATTTTAATGTTATTTATTCAATTATTCTTGTCTAAATAATATTTTGTATAGCCCAGACTCATCCCAACGCTTCTACATCTCGTTGGTTATGGTTTCTTTAATTTCTTCTTTATTAACTTCTTTAAGCTTGAGCCTTCAAAGATTGGCTTCAAATGTAAGGAAGGCTTCTTCAACACTATGCTTACAACTCACTATAAAATCTTCTGAACAGAAGTGCTTCTGAAATAATTAATATTTATATAATTATAATTGCGGGTGTTTACAACTATTGTCGTCTGCCGCATCCTATTTTCCATATAGATCGATTCGTTACATCTTCTTCCTGCAGATTTCTTTCTAACATTGCCTGTTCTACGTTCTTCTTGGTCTACCCCTACGTCTTCTTTCCAAAGGCTCCCATTGCAGCATTTTCTTTGGCCATCTGTAACAGTCCATACGACTTACATGTCCGTACCATCGTAGACTTTTTGTTTCTACTGTGTCTAATATTGTAGTATCGATTCCCATGCGTTGTCGTACTTCTGTATTTCGGATTCGATCTCGTAAAGTTAGCCTTCAACATCTACGCCAGAAGCCTATTTCTAGTGTGGATAATTATAGTTTCCTTTGTCTTTCGCTCATGCTCCAAACTTCTATAATTAACATTCTAGGAGTGGAAATTTACATAATACCAATCTACTTCATCTTCTTTATTGTAAACGAAAACTCACACTTTATCAACTCAAAATTTTGAACTTTTTAAATTTCTACATAATCCTTCTCAAGTACATATCCCCATTCTACGGTATGTGTAGTACTTGTATGTATTTATAATGTTTTATAGTACTTGGTTTTTTCAGGACTTCCAAAAAAAATTTTCGAATGACATTTTCTTCTCGCCTAAAAATTTGAGGAGGGTAACAAGTGCATACACTCTAACATGATATTTACCTGTGGGAAAACTGTGTGAAAAGGCTTAATATCTGTACTTGATTGTGCTTTACAGCCTTGAACTTCACATAGTCGCACCATATTTATCGAAAAATTAAAAAACTCCTCTTGACTTTGCCGAGAAACATCATAAATGACAGTTCAGGGCATACACGAATAACAGAAAATATCCATGTCAAATGTCCATGGAAATTAAAAGAGACAGAATGATATATGTCGCAACCGTTGGCGTTACCTTTACAAAGAGAATTTTTCATCTAGTGACCTTAGGCACACGTTATATGGACTGAATTCACACTGGATTGGCAAAAACAGGGAAAATATGTAAGTCGGGTGATCGAACAAAAAAACAAAGAAAATCTTTGAAGCTGCCGACGCGGTATTTGTTACGTATTAAATGGTCCATCCCACAAAATTGGTTGAAATTAAGTTTTCAATAGAAGATTTTGCTATCATCGCCGAATCAAGGGAGCCTCCGACCGAACCAAGGGGGCTCCGCCCTACCCTGGGGGCCCAAGGGGGCCAACGCCCGATCATGGGGGCCCAAGGGGGGCAACGCCCAACAATGGGGGCCCAATAGGGCCACCGCCCAACCATGGGGGCCCAAGGGGCCACCGCCCAACCAAGGGGGCCCAAGAGGGCCACCGCCCAATCGAGGGGGCCCAAGGGGCCCCTGGCGAACAGAGAGTGCTCCCGCCCAAACAAGGGGCCCCGCCAAAACAAGGGGGCCCAAGGGAGACCCCGCCGAATCAAGGGGGTCCAAGAGGATCCTTCCAACCAAGAGAGCCCAAGGGAGCCCCCGCCGAACAAAAAGAGCCCCCGCCGAACAAAGGGGGGCCAAGGGGGGCCCAGTCCAACCAAGGGGTCCCAAGGGACCTCCGCCGAACCAAGGGGACCCAAGGGTGGACCCTGTTGCAAGAGAGCTCCCTATTATTTGAATAGTAATAACAATAATACAATTAAAAAATTTCAATATATCTAAGTCGAACTCCACAAACTTTAATCAGCGTAAAATTACAAATGGAACATGTTTCGGCAGAACACTTCTGCCATCATCAGCCCATCAAAGAATATAAAAAATTATGACGTTGACGCAATTTTGAATTAAATTTGACGTTTTCAACGAGTTACATGATTTTTAAAAGATTTCGTCAAAACAACATTTTATAAAATGTAAAAATTAAAAATGGATCAAAGAGAATCTGGTAAGTTTGTTTGAGTGGTGAAAAATTAAAATAGTGAATTAATAATGGAATCATTGAAGTTATTCTGTTCATTTAAACAAGATCTGTTTTCCAGTTTCAAGGCTTTCCTTATTTCCAAAGTCTCAAGAAAATCTAATTTCCGGCCTTTATTGCATTTATGGATTAATTTGGAATTTGATGGTGAAAAACTATGTTTCGTTATTAATAGATGAAAGAAGAAGGTGTTGATGGTGGAGGATCAAGATCTGTGTTGTTATAGATGTGCCTGAAATGCTCTTTAATACGGTCTGATATTTTGCGACCTGTCTGACCTATGTAGAATGACTCACAAGAAGAGCAGTTCATCATCATACACCTGATGATGATTTGTAATCTAATGTATCTTTATTTTTAATAAAAAATCTGGATAAGTTGTTATCTGTTTTAAATGAAACTTTAAAACCGTTTTTCTTAAGTATTTTAGAAAATTTCTCTGAGACGACGCCAAAGTATGTTAATGAATTTGAAAAGGAAATTGTTTCTGAAGGATTTTTAACCAAGTAGTGTGTGTATTTAAATTTGTTATAGTATCTATAGTATAATTTATTTATAGTTTTTAAATAACTACCAAAATAATTCGTACACTTCTATCGGACAATTTTTGGATTAATTATATCGGCTCTAAACGCATCTTGTGTTGATTTCGACGGATATTTTCGCAAAGTATACTCGCACCTCTGTTCCTTATAAATTGTTTGTGATCAGGTAGATTCACACTGAAAATAACAGATGGACTAATTTAATGGGTGTTGAGTCCTTTTATGGTGTACTATCGGGAGTACGGAATTTCGGACAGCAATTTTTATGTCATTTAAAAAAAAAACAATGTGGTCTATGCTTTATTGTCATAATAATTAATTTTGACTGAAATTCAAAATAAACTGTCACCAATATGCCTCCAGTTTCAAATTTTAATAAAGCACGAATTGTCACTCTGGTACCAACGGGATTGTCGTACAGACATATTTCAGCAATTTTGGGGCTTCCAAAAAGTACCATCCACTCGATATAGACAGGAGCTGCTAGCTGCTATTACAGATGCATGGCATGCATTACCCCAGGATTACAACAGAAATCCATGCCTTTAGATGCGCGCAAGATTGACGAAAGTTGTAGAAGCCAATGGAGCGATGACAAAATATTAGTTTTATGTTGAGTTTTTGTTTATTATACATGTTATTGTTTGTCAGAGTTTGATAAAAGATTGTTATTTTTTCATAAAATTGCGAAGGTCGGCGTGGTTCGTAGAATGCGAAGTTCTTTTGTATTTGGGAATGTCATTCCATCAAAATTATTTGAATTGATTTCACACTGACAACACACTTTTCTTGACCACAAGCTTAATGTTCACTTAACACCCGTGTGGTTCCTCTTCTTTCTTTGCGTTATTCGTGTGACTTAGTTTGTCAAAATGACATGTGACAATAATAGTGAAAAAGTATAAAATCGAGGTTATTCAAACGTTTAGCTTATAAAGCCCATTTTACATTTTACATAAGTCAAATTGGAACTCTGTCCGAAATTCGGTGCTCGCCGTGGTACCAATGGGATTAATAAACCAGAAGAATGTTCTTAAATCCAGGTGGAGTAAATTAAAATTAAAATTTAAATATATCTAAGTCGAACTCCACAAACTTTAATAACTGTAAAATTACTAATGGAACATGTTTCGGCAGAACACTTCTGCCATCATCAGCCCTAATTTAACAAGAGATTAATGATACAATTGATGAATTACAAGAGGGGTTCTTACCTTAAAGAATATAAAAAATTATGACATTGACGTAATTTTGAATTAAATTTGACGTTTTCAAAGGGTTACATGATTTTTAAAAGCTTTCGTAAAAACAACATTTTATAAAATGTAAAAATTAAAAATGGATCAAAGAGAATCTGGTAAGTTTGTTTGAGTGGTGAAAAATTAAAATAGTGAATTAATAATGGGATTATTGAAGTTATTCTGTTCATTTAAACAAGAGGTGACAAATTAATTATTAATTATTAATTTTAAAAAACCTACTATTTAACTCTAATATGCCAACCATACATGCACTAAATTTACATTCACTTTGTGAGACTGTCCTAGATCAAAATTTCTTTCAATTTAATAATAATTTTTATTCACAAGACTCAGGCTTAGCAATGGGCTCTAATTTGTCACCTCTCTTAGCAGAAATATTCATGAATAACTTAGAAGATCAGTTTTTAACTTCTTCACCCTTTAAAGATCATTTTCTCTTTTGGTACAGATATGTAGATGACATAATTGTTTTATTCAAAGGATCTGATTCTGAACTTGATAACGCACTCAGCAACTTAAATTCTTTAAACCAATCCATTAAATTCACCACCGTTGAAATTGAAATCAATTCCCAAATCCCCTTTTTAGACTTGTTAATCACTAGAAATAATAATACTTTTAAATTTGACATTTATAGAAAACCTAGTATCACAGATTGCGTAATACCTTTTGACTCTTGTCACCCTGTTTCCCATAAATTTGCAGCTTTTGATTCCTTTTTCCACCGATTATTTTCTATACCACTATCAGATTCATCTTTTCAAACAGAACTTAATAACATTAAACAAATTGCTTCAAATAATGGATATTCTTTAAAAACTATAAATAAATTATACTATAGATACTATAACAAATTCAAATACACACCCTACTTGGTTAAAAATCCTTCAGAAACAATTTCCTTTTCAAATTCATTAACATACTTTGGCGTCGTCTCAGAGAAATGTTCTAAAATACTTAAGAGAAACGGTTTTAAAGTTTCATTTAAAACAGATAACAACTTATCCAGATGTTTTATTAAAAATAAAGATCCATTAGATTACAAATCATCATCAGGTGTATACAAATTAAACTGCTCTTCTTGTGAGTCATTCTACATAGGTCAGACAGGTCGCAAAATATCAGACCGTATTAAAGAACATTTCATTCACATCTATAACAACACAGATCTTGATCCTCCACCATCAACACCTTCTTCTTTCGCCAATCATATATTAATAACGAAACATAGTTTTTCACCATCAAATTCCAAATTGATTCATAAATGCAATAAAGGCCGGAAATTAGATTTTCTTGAGACTTTGGAAATAAGGAAAGCCTTGAAACTGGAAAACAGATCTTGTTTAAATGAACAGAATAACTTCAATAATCCCATTATTAATTCACTATTTTAATTTTTTCACCACTCAAACAAACTTACCAGATTCTCTTTGATCCATTTTTAATTTTTACATTTTATAAAATGTTGTTTTTACGAAATCTTTTAAAAATCATGTAACCCTTTGAAAACGTCAAATTTAATTCAAAATTACGTCAATGTCATAATCTTTTATATTCTTTAAGGTAAGAACCCCTCTTGTAATTCATCAATTGTATCATTAATCTCTTGTTAAATTAGGGCTGATGATGGCAGAAGTGTTCTGCCGAAACATGTTCCATTAGTAATTTTACAGTTATTAAAGTTTGTGGAGTTCGACTTAGATATATTTAAATTTTAATGGGATTAATGTTAATGTTGCTTATTACCAAGGTGCCCTCGGGAACTATGAGGCTGTTAATAGCTACCGTTGCCAATGCATTATAAAGCAATAATGCACAGGTGCAAAATAAAGAAGTTTTACTTCGAAAAGTCTTTCTCAGAATAAAATCCCGAATCGAATGAGCTATCGTTCATCTTTTTCGGATCCATGTAATTATTTTTGGCAGGATTAAGTCGGCGTATCGAACAAAAAGACAAAGAAAATCTTTGAAGCTGCCGACGCGACTACTATAATTGATTCTTTTGACAGAAAAACACCAGCAAAAGGTTCCGTTTGTGTATTTGTTACGTTTCAAAACTATCTAACTAACTTTGTTATAGTGATGATTTTAACAAAATGCCACAACAGATTCACGTACTCGAAAAAATTATCGGCAGTTTAACCTGCAATTAGGATATTATTTACGAAATTGTTTTTTTTTAAACTGTCACCCATTCCGCAACTTTCAGGCCTGGCCGATAATGGGATAACGATGGGATCTAATTTTTTTTCGAACTTTTAAATTTCCATATTTTAGTTATCAGTATTAAAAGTAAATAATAACCTTTTTCTACTTTGCGTCAATAATACTTTCATTGTGAAACTCAAATAAGTTTCACAATAACGACAATTATTTTTATTGTGACACGCAAAACAGTAACATTTTCCTTGGTTATGTTGCCAATGTTATTATGCGGACAGTCGAAAGTTGAAACAAAAATGTCAATGAACGTTGACAATAATAACTAGCTAAATTGAATATTCCTATCTATTTGCTCCCTTTTGTGTTAAATGATCACTAAAATGTTGATTTTGGGATAGTGAACCAGAAGGAAGACCAAAGTTTTAATACCTATCTTATTTTGAAAAAAAAAAAAAAAAACAATTTGGTAATCTAAACTGTTAATTTGGCAAGTGATCAAATCACATTTCCTTTTCAGATTTCTTACAAAGCAATAATTTGCATGTACAACATTTTTTTATTTTTTGAGAGAAATGACCCTTCGGAACACACTTTTTGATCATAACTGATGTGGAAAATTCTTGTACATTGTAGTCATCATAACTGTTTATATTTGAACTGTATTTTATATAACTTGTAAGTAACGTAACACAATAAAATAGTTGATTAGTAGTACATTTTTTTAAACAAACCGCCAACATAGTAATGAGTACCCAGGGATCATGAGTACCAAACCTAACCTAGAATTTCACAAAACATGTTTACCTACGGAAATTATGCATAAACACGAACTATTAATTATCATCGCTCGTTGAAGGAAAAGTACAATTATTGTAGACTTTTATTGTCACAGAACAAGAATCTGTGGCATTAATTGAAATTCCAGGTACCTACGCTGACGATATATTTTGTTGAAAATTAGTATTTCCTTCAATGTTGATAGGGTTTTCAATACTCTCGCCTTGTAAAGTGGGGGCTATGGAGGCTGAAACTGAAGACAAAGCACTGGATGAAGTACTTGGCTGTGGCGAAGAACATCTAAACATATCAGCCACTTGAACCTTTTTCTTCATTGAAGTGTCAATGTAGCCCTCAACAACATTTGAGGACTTCCAGCCCCCATGCCTTTTAATTGTTAGGACGTCTCCTCCACTATTGGCCAAGTGTGAGGCGCTAGGCCGTCTAAAACAATGCCCTGTGTATTTCTCAGGTTCTGGAAGTTTTAAAAATGTTGCTATAATTTTTGGAATTTTTCCTATTGTGTTAATTCCAATTGGATTCTTAATGCAATGACCATTCCTGTAAGTTAACAAAAATCGCACAGCTGCCCCAGCTGGGCGGAGGTTGAAATATTTTTTTATCAACTGAACCCAATTTAGTTCAGTTATTACGAACATCCTGGGAACATTTGTTTTGGTTTTAGGTACGACACGATGATACTGTCATGTTTAAGCTTTAAATCGTTTATGGTCAAATTTACTAGTTCCTGCCTGCGCAGCGCTCCTGAATACCCCATAATTAGTATTACCTAAAAATAGTGGAATAGAACTGTAGCAGATAACTGTATTAAAATGTAACCTTCATTGCCAGGAAGTGTAAATCATCGGCCTCATTTAGGAACCGTTGTATTTCTTCATCGTCCAAAATGTTAGATTTTTTTGGCTTGTATCCTTGAGATTGCCGTTTTAAAAATGCCTTTAACTTTAGGAATCTGGATGTATCTGTATTGCGGTACGCATTAAGACATGTTCGCAACATACTATAAGACGCCCAGAGTGTAGAAGACTTTTTGGTTTTACTTAGGCCCTCAAAATATGCGAGCAGAACATTTTCGCTGATAATTTGGACACCTTTTAAACTGCACCAGGTATCGAACAATTTATATTCTTTTTCATAAATCTCATTAGATTTCTCAGGGAGTAACTTATTTGTAGCTTCCTGTGCTGTCGCCCTCAACTCAGGGGGTGTACAATTAATCTGTTCCATCACCAAAATAAAGCAAAAAACGACAGATGCGAATATTCAAATTTGAATTTTGTTTGACAAATATCATACTTCATTTGTTACCAACCGAATGAAAAATCCCTAAATAAAAAAAAAGAAATATATTTTTAAAATTAATTTACAAAGCAAAGTAGAAAAAATAGTATATTACACTCTTTTCATAAGACGACTTGTGGCACTCATTCTATTTGACCACTCCTCGCTGCGCTCGTCGTGGCCAAAAACTCATTCGTGCCACAATAATCGCCTTATGAAACACGTATAATAATGTACTATTTTTTCAGGCCGACCATTTTTAGTTAAATATATTAGAATGTAGAGTGATTTTCGGTTAGACAAATTCACACGTTCCCTGTCAAGAGTTTGGTCTCGCTGGGACAGCAGTGTTTACAATTTTTTTATTATTTTTTTTTTGCTTGCTTGTCGGCGGTATTCTCGTAGAACGATATAGCACTAACGACGAATAGAGCCGATATTTACCGAGTGTGCCCGGGCGCAGTCTAGTTAAAAACGGTATCTTCCCAAGCTTGCGCTACTTCCCGTTAGGACGGAGTCACCTCCTTGGATAAAATACAGCGCTATCCAGAAACTTAAGCTCTAAATTTTGCGTCCTTTACCGCACCTCCCCGCTATCACCAAACTCAACAAAATACGGCACCCTTAAAAAAAATATATCTGCCGAACCTCCATTTTATCTTTCCAAAAATTGTCATTTCTTGGAATGAATGCTTTCTATATGAAAATCTTTTTTTCGTCCACAGAACGAATATGAATATGAAAGTCGTGATACGAAGCTGGCCTTGAATTTGAAAAAAATAATTATGCAGAAAGGGCACTGAAATTTCAATTTCCATACAAGCGTTTTACATGAACTACCAACGAGCTGAAAATAGCCATAACTGCTTTTCAAGCAGGACCTGCGATGGTGTTCCAATGTTCGCAATTCCTTCCATTTACAATAAATCTACCTGTGATCGTCTGAATGTAAGGATAATTTCCTGGATTAGGTATATCTTTTTCAATTACCAATTATTCGTCACTACAAAATAAATATACTGGCAAGTGAAATCCGAACACACGAAGAAATTATTTTATTAAAATGAAATTTTGGTTAAATATTGGGGGCATCGTCCATAACAAACGATTAAAGTTTCATATGATTCGGACAATGTTTGCATTTTCTTTTTAAGAATTACGTTTTCAACAGTTGAAAAAGAAATTGAGAAACTGATAGACATTATTACTGCAAATGAACCCCATTTGAAAGGGGTCGTAGTGTGAGACAGGGGGAACGTGGTGCTTCGTACAGTGCAATCGCTGCAACAATGGGGCGCAGTGTGGCTACCGTGATGGCAGCATGGCAAGTGTGGTCTGATGGACGGCGAACACAGCGAGCTAGAGGCACAGGAGCTTCCAGAAGAACTACCCAACGGCAAGATCGTCTTCTTCAATTAATCGCCCTAAGAGTCAGTTGCTGATGCTTGGTTTGCAGCAATAGGAAGGCCCATTCGCATTCGCACAGTTTACCACAGAATACGTTCAATGGGCCTAACTTCTTACCGGCGACTGAAGCAATGAAGAATCTGCATTCTGTTTGGGGGTCAGGATGGTAGAGGGCGAGTCAGGGGACGACGAGGAGAACGGCGCGTCATCTCGAGTTTGCTGTTGAGCATCACGTCCACCGTACCATCGAACTTATGGTTTAGGGAGCTATTGCTTTTAGTAGCAATTCTCCTCTAATCGTAATCCGTGGCACAATGACATCCGCGCGTTGTGTTAAGGCCCGTTGTTCTTCCTTATGTAAAGGGGGAATGAAGGTGTTTTCCAGCAAGATAACGCCCGCCCTCATATTGCGCGAACCTCTATAAGGTTTTTAAAAGAGGGGCTTGGCCACCTGGGTGGCCAGATTTATCGCCCATCGAAAAAGTGTGGGATTGGATGTGTATCCATAGTCAGAATTTTCCGCAGCCCCCGACGAGTTAAAAATTCTAAATATAAGAATTTTTTCAAATAGAATCCGAACACAGCATTAACGAAGTGACATTTTGAAACCAAAAATTAGGAATATGAGTATAGTTTTCAGCGCGAAGACAACTCAAGATTTTTGCGGCGATATTATTTAAAAAAGCATTGGTGGGAGCAAAAATATATAGAAACAAAATTGTAGAAAAGTTTTTTCTGTACAAGGTCCATATTGAATAAAACATTTGCAAAAAATTGTTATTGGTCAAAAAGCGGGGGTGAACTAATTTTTGCCTTCGCGCTGAAACCTATAAACATTTTCCAACGTCATTTATGAGCGTTGGGTGGGATCAATTTCATTCAGAATTGAATGGAGAACATAAATCCGAAAACATTTTCTCGTCGGAGTTACCGTTTACCAGCTTCATGAGGTCACGCTCGGGGGAGGTTTTTGGGAATGAAGATCCCCGGGGGAGTGGAAACTCTTCGGATCTTTATTTGGGTCCCTGTTGGGAGTTCATAACCAAAATTTCAATATTTTATAAATTAGTTATTCTATTCGCCGTTTTTTCGTCTAATTTGCTTGGACTATTATTTTAGGAGGATTGAGCAAAAACGGGCAAACTTTTTTTAATGCTGTAATCCACAAAATGTTGCCACTCAAAGGCCGTTTGACATAAAAAAAACACGTATTGCATACTATAACGGATATTTGGGCACAAGATCCTTGGGTTACAGTTTAAAGAAAAAATAATACATATTTATGGTCAAAAAAGCATTGAATTTGCACTCATTTTGGCAAGTTTGGCTCAAACGGTATATGGATTTAACCCGGTTTGTTACATTTTCTTTACATTTTGGTGTGTGGATCAGTGCTTGATAGGAACTGCCAACTTTTAATCAAAAGACATTGAAAAAGCGGTCTTAGAATAGCATAATATAGAACCATACGCATAGACGAGTAAAAGTGTTTAGATATGAAGGCCACAATCAGCGTCTAAACAATTACATTCCTCAGCAATGTCATCAAACAACTAGTTCATCAGCAGGAAGATTTTCCTCTTGAATCTGCTCGAGGTTATATGGATCTGAAAACAAGATATTTTTGTACCAAGACAGATTATCCGCCTTCGACTCAGATGTTTCCAAATTATTCTTGTTGTAAAAGTTTAATTTTTGTCAGGAATAGAATGCCTCAGTTCCACTTCCTTTACAGAACGATTATTGTCTGTTTTGCCTCTGTTCAGAATACTCTTCGATAGCTTAAATTCACTTTCGTATCTAAAGTTTTCTTTGCCAGTAGGTATACTTGTTTTCTTTGTTTTAGGCATACTTGGATAGGTTAATTCTCTTGCAATATTACAGCTATTTTCTTTAAGTCATTCTCCAAAGATTTTTATGTATTTCAGGTTCCAATGGGTTCCCAGTTCCTTCACTAAATCAAATTGCTTGTATATGTTGATGTAGTCTTCCTTATTTGTAATGGATTCCTTCCGCACATTTTTCCACACGGCCGCAAACCCTATCGGCCGGGAGGAAACTGTGTTCTCTTACAGGAAACGTAATCCAGATTTTTTTAATTTATTTTTTATTTTTTTGAATCAACCAAAAATATGTCAGTTATGATCGGGTGACGCTGTTTTAAAAAAAATCACATAATCATGTTTTAGAAGGGTTTCCCTTGTCGGTTTCTCAATTTGTAAAAGGTAAACATTACTTATTTTTGGAGCTCTACAAAATGTATACCTTCATTTTTTCAAATTAATTTTAAAAAGTGCTTGTCTTGCAGTTATTTTTTTCTTTTATCAATAACCAAAATATGAAAAACTAGCTCCCTGCAGATTACCCTTCTCTATTGAACTACAAAATTGTAATAGGATTAGACATTTCCTCAAAAATTGAGGAAAACTTTTCTGATATTTTGTCTCTCTCGCACACTGGGCTATTAAATGTTATTGTCGTATCGGATATTTCGTATCCTATAAAAATCAATCAGGTGTTTCCTTATCTGCACGTTCGTCGCTCCCACGTTAACAATCCCCGGTGCAGCGATGCCAACTCGTTCTTGTGTGAAACTAACCCGTCAGAGGGCAGCATTTTCTCGACGTTTGAATTATTTGCAAAATTTTCGCTCTATTGCTTTTAATTTTAGAATTTTGTAATTTTTTCTTGTACGAACGTGTTTGAAATTAGTTGTATATTAGTGGCAATTACTTCATTTAAAAATAGCGCTAGTTTTTTGCGAAAAAAGGGGGTGTCTCCCCTGGCTAAAGGGGTGAGATACAAGACTTGAAAGTTTGGTACAATTTGGTCCCCCTTGATAACAAAATTGACCTGTTTTGAGCGTTTTCTTGTGAGAAAGACAACTTCAGCTTCAACTTTAAGGTTTTACTTCAGTGGGAAAGATGCAGGAAAATATATTCGAAGGATAAGAAAAGTGACGGGGAAAACCTCAAGAGATGTAGACAGAGAGTCGTGACTTTTAATTTTAAGAAAAGATGTGTGATCTGTGGGGAAGACGCATCACAGGAATTTGTGGCCAAAGAAAGCAAAAAGCCACTGAAAACGCGAGATACCGTACAGTGCGTGTCAACAAAATTCAGTTTAAAAATTGCCTCCTGGTGCTCCTGAATGGTGGCAAGATGAAGAGATGCTTCAAGGAATTCATCTAGAAAGTGATCTGGTTGTGAAAATGATGTAGTCTTGGAAAGTCGCAAAATATAAGTTTGCACTGAAATGAGAAAATTTCCCCGGTTTCTAACTTTTGATTTCGGCTACACTACTGAACCGAATTTGAAGATTTATCTACTCTCATTTTACGGAGAATTTAACCCTCTTTAATATTGAATAGAGTGTCATTTTCCGTCCGACGCACTATTTTCAAGCTATAAGCAAAAGACTGAAAAAAATGCAAAAATTAAATTCTTCTTTGGCTCCCATAAGTTAAGCTCACCTCCTGGGATGGTGCAAACTCAAATTACACTTATTTAGGACCAAATGAAAGTATTGAAATTATTTCCAGCTTGCTGGGAATTAATTCCTCGAAACGGTTTTTTTTTGGATCTAATTTGACTGGCCTATTAATAATTTTTGTTGTTTTTTTTTTTATTTTAATTAAGCATGGCCTTATTGTATGTACTTACCTTATTAATTTAATATTTAATATAAATTATAAATAATATAATTATACAAACATTATCAGAAAATGTCACATTAGAATGTGATTATTAATTTTATTGAACGTTCACACTTTTATCGAGCGTTTACTCTTTTTATCGAACATTCGCAGTCTTTATCAAGCGTTAATTTCTTTTATCAAACATTTACTGTTTATGTCATATGTTAGAGTTTTTATATAGGACTGTTGCCCCTTTTACCTTACCTTTACCGATTATATCAAACGTTAATCTTTTTTATCTCACGCGTAGATTTTATATCGAACGTTTGAAATTTTTATCAAACATTCGCCACTTTTATCGACATTCGCCACTTTTATTGAACATTCGCCATTTTTATCAAGCGTTTAATAAAATACCGTACAAACTACATATTACATTGAAAAAACCTATCGTGCAGCAACATTAAGTACCGAATGTTTAATTTATTCCTTTACCCAATAATGAACTTACCAGGTATTCTACCATCTTCAAAAGCTGGTTTTGCCACAGGTTCAAATCCCCCTGCTAATAGTCTGCCTTTATTTTCTCTCAAATAAACATAACCATCCTGATCACGAACAACTGCAATTGAAAGGTAGAGTAAATAAGTGCCAAAAATGTAAGTTCAAGTTTACAAATAATCTATTGCACAGTCCGGTGAAGAAGTTGTTTGTAGATTGTTTATTTTTTAATATGGCTAAGTGTCACTTGGTTGTAATAAGTCGGACAAAAATATAAAGCTAATATCAGTTGATGTAGGAATTTATAAACACCCCTTATTATTTATTCCAAAATGGACTCATTATAATGCTATAATACAACTGATTTAATAGTCATTAACATACCAAGGGTGTTATAAGGTTGATAACGAGGGCGTATCATTATAACACCCGTGGTGTTTTAAAAGTTTTTTTGCATTCCCTTTAAACTAAAAAACGACTTTAAGGCTGCTTTCTCGCTGACACGTTCTGCAGATTTCGACTGGGCGGTTACTGTATTCTTATTGCGAAATACAGGCTGTTTCAATCGAAACGAGCCACCCTCAATAACTTTTTAGTAAAAGAGATTTAAGCAAAATCTAAAAACAGGTCAATTTTGAACTCGAGGGGGACATGTTTTGATGCAATAGTAGACAAGCTGGGTGCAACCCCATACCCGACAGGAGCAACCTCGATTTTTTAAATAGGGAATAGGGTTCGAGTAACATGTTGTTTGAAAGGTCTTTTAAGTGTCTCTTCAGCCACATAAGTATTTTTTATTTACATAGTCTATAAGTTAGTAATTAAAATAAAACAATTTTTTAACGGATTTGTTTTGTATTTAGGAATCGCCGATTTGATATTTTTTTTTATTTTTCACATGGACATGGGGGCCCAGGGGGCCCCCTTGGGCTGGGCCGATTTTTCGGGTAGACCCATTTTTATGATTTTCTTTTGTATATTTGGTAGGTATCAGAATAGGTGGTAAACTATTTTTCACGTGGACATGGGGGCCCAGGGGGGGGCCTTGGGCTGGGCTGATTTTTCGGGTCGACCGATTTTTAATAATAATATAATAAGAAGTTTATTGCCATAGAGATAAAAAAATACATGATATTGGCTACGTCAAAATAAAAAGTAAACAATACAGATATAAAATATAACAAAACAATAACAAACAATACAGATATAAAATACGCTCTATTGCACAAACGCTAAATATTCATCTATAGAATAAAAACATCTATTGGTTAAAAAGAATTTAAGATCATGTTTAAATCTAGCCTGAGTTTTACAAGATTTTAACTCAGATGGTAATTTATTAAATATTTTAAGACCTAAATATTCTGGGGTTTTATACACCATATTATTTTTTGCAAAAGGCAGGTGAAAATTTGTATGCTGCCTTGTACAGTGGTTGTGAACATTAGAGTTGAAAGGAAATATATTTCTTTTTGTAAAAATAAAAACAAATGTTTCAAAAATATACAAAGAAGCTAATGTTAAAATTTGAAATTTTTAAAATAGGGCCTACATGATGTTCTAGTCGATATACGAGCAACACATCGTAAAATAGTCTTTTGTGCAACAAAAACTCGAAATACGTCTGTGGGAATGACCCCAGAAACAGAGACCATATCTCAGAATTGATTCTACCTTTGCATAGTAGATGTTGAGCAGCTGACTGTCACTGAGCACAGAGCGAAGGTTAATAAAAAGAAATTTCATACAACTTAACTTGGATACTAATTGGGAGCAGTGATACTTCCAATTTAAATGTTCATCCAAATAGAGTCCAAGAAGGCGTGTGCTGTCATGCGTATTGGTCATATTTATATTATTGAATACAAAGTCCATATCCTCAATTTTCTTTTGGTGGTTATGTATTCTCATAATCTCAGACTTTTGTGGATTAAAGCACAGATCTCTTTGGTTAAAAAAAGTGAATAATTCGTTAAGAATGCCCTTGCATTTTTCTGTTAAGGATACTGTTGATTTATCCGAAACTAGCAGTCTTATGTCATCAGCATACAAAGTGTAATGACAGGGTAAATGACAATTCTCAATCTGATTAATATATACCAGAAGAATGTTCTTAAATTCAGGTGGAGTAAATTTAAATTAAAATTTAAATATATCTAAGTCGAACTCCACAAACTTTAATAACTGTTTTGAATTCAAAATTACGTCAATGTCATAATTTTTTATATTCTTTAAGGGCTGATGATGGCAGAAGTGTTCTGCCGAAACATGTTCCATTAGTAATTTTACAGTTATTAAAGTTTGTGGAGTTCGACTTAGATATATTTAAATTTTGATTAATATATAATACAAATAATATAGTTCTTGTTTATAAATATGGCTAGTCGGCCTAACAATGTTCGTAATTATGAGAAATTAATGATCAAGAGAAGATTCACCCTTTTAAAAATCTGGTTCCTTCAAAATTGCCTCAAGCTTCAGATCACCCCAAAATTTATCTCTATAAGGACTGGAATCAAAAACCACATATCTTGGAAGATTAAACGACAGGCGGAGAGAAACTGGATCAAAGAATGCATCAAAGAACATTATCGCCACCTCAACATCGTGAATAGAGACCTCAAATGGCTTTACTTTGAAATCAATTTCTCCCTGGACCACCTACAGTTCGACCATGTGGACAGACTTATTAGAGATAGATTACAAGACTTAGCACATAGGAAATACGAGAATCTAGTAAGAAAGTTAGATCACCTTTGCTTTGAACAATTAAACATGCCATTTAAAGATAAGAGGTCCATCTTAGACCATCATGTAGAATCTTTACCTATTCAAAGTAGTCAAGCTATAGATCATAAATTTCACAATAGAGTTTTAAATGACAGTAATACCTTATTTTCAGAGTCTGAAATTAATTTTCTTTCCAAAGGCCTTAAATACAATGTCCAACCATTAAATATCCAACACGTAAAAGAAACACTTGCAGTTGAAACAGAAATCATCACCAATCATTATAATACACCATTGATACCCGATACCATTCCATCACTAGTAACTACATTAACTACCTTATCTAAAGACCCCCACAATATCACAAAGAACATTTCAGATTCAAACATGATTAAAATATTAAAAACAAAAATTAAAGAAAACAACATTTGTATTAGTAAAGCTGACAAGGGTAATTGTTTGGTAATACTTAACAAACAAGATTAAATAAATAAATAAATAAATAAATAAATAATGACTTTATTAAGGGGCGAAGTCTAGCACAATGCTACTCAACTTAACCCCAAATAAAAACAAAACAATAAATTACAAAGTAAGAAAAGCTAAATAAAAAAAGAAGAAGAAAGTATACAATTACAATGTTAAAATTAGGATTACATATTATTGGACTTCATAACTGAAGAAAATACAATTTTATTTTTTTCTTAAAGTTAACTATTAAGCGTTTGACTCTTTAGTGGATTAGGCAGGGAGTTAAATATTTTTATTGAGTTATATGAAAAACTTCGATAGTATAAGGATGTCTGAAACCGTGGTAAACTTAACTTGGAAACTGCCCGTAAGTTAAAGTTATGTAGCTGTGAACTAGGTATCAGCTTCTGACTGAGATAAGGTGGTGTAGAGGACTGCAATACCGAAAAAGTAAGACAAGCTAAGTTACACTGAAACTGCTTATCAATTTTTAACCATCGCATTTCGTTGATTTTGGCTGAGATGTGATCGAATTTTTTAAGCCCCCAAACGAACCTGGCACAGTTATTTTGTATTCGTTGAATACGTGTTTTGGCAAGATAATCTAAACATGGATAGTAGACGATCCATGTTTAGACTTAAACACTTAAACAAAGTAGAGAATTTCTTAAAATCTGGTGACTTTATAAAACTCAAAAAAGATCCTACATCAAAATTTGTTTCCAACCTTAAATCTACGCTCAAAGACCTTTCAGAAACTGTTAAATATTTTGACCCACAAGCTTTCACACTAATTCCCATGAATCCTTGCATACCTAGACTATACGGTCTACCTAAAATACATAAAACTCAACCTTTTCCCATTAGACCAGTAGTTTCCTTTGTCAATTCACCTGTATCAATACTTTCAAAATGGCTTAATACAATTCTTAGACAACATTTAGATTTTAATAACAAATTTGCAATAAAGAACTCAATAGATCTTTGCTCCAAAATTAGAAATTTCCAAATTCCATCAGACACTAGACTTGTTTCATTTGACGTAGTTAATTTATTCCCCAGCATCCCACCCAAATCTTGCTTATTAATTATAAAAAAAAACTACTATTTAATTCTAATATGCCAACCATACATGCACTAAATTTACGTTCACTTTGTGAGACTGTCCTAGATCAAAATTTCTTTCAATTTAATAATAATTTTTATTCACAAGACTCAGGCTTAGCAATGGGCTCTAATTTGTCACCTCTTTTAGCAGAAATATTCATGAATAACTTAGAAGATCAGTTTTTAACTTCTTCACCTTTTAAAGATCATTTTCTCTTTTGGTACAGATATGTAGATGACATAATTGTTTTATTCAAAGGATCTGATTCTGAACTTGATAACGCACTCAGCAACTTAAATTCTTTAAACCAATCCATTAAATTCACCGTTGAAATTGAAATCAATTCCCAAATCCCCTTTTTAGACTTGTTAATCACTAGAAATAATAATACTTTTAAATTTGACATTTATAGAAATCCTAGTATCACAGATTCCGTAATACCTTTTGACTCTTGTCACCCTGTTTCCCGTAAATTTGCAGCTTTTCATTCCTTTTTCCACCGATTATTTTCTATACCACTATCAGATTCATCTTTTCAAACAGAACTTAATAACATTAAACAAATTGCTTCAAATAATGGATATTCTTTAAAAACTATAAATAAATTATACTATAGATACTATAACAAATTCAAATACACACACTACTTGGTTAAAAATCCTTCAGAAACAATTTCCTTTTCAATTAAAATTTAAATATATCTATGTCGAACTCCACAAACTTTAATAACTGTAAGATTACCATTAGTAATCTTACAGTTATTAAAGTTTGTGGAGTTCGACATAGATATATTTAAATTTTAATTTAAATTTACTCCACTTGGATTTAAGAACATTCTTCTTGTTTATTTCCTTTTCAAATTCATTAACATACTTTGGCGTCGTCTCAGAGAAATGTTCTAAAATACTTAAGAAAAACGGTTTTAAAGTTTCATTTAAAACAGATAACAACATCCAGATTTTTTATTAAAAATAAAGATCCATTAGATTACAAATCATCATCAGGTGTATACAAATTAAACTGCTCTTCTTGTGAGTCATTCTACATAGGTCAGACAGGTCGCAAAATATCAGACCGTATTAAAGAACATTTCAGGCACATCTATAACAACACAGATCTTGATCCTCCACCATCAACACCTTCTTCTTTCGCCAATCATATATTCATAACGAAACATAGTTTTTCACCATCAAATTCCAAATTGATTCATAAATGCAATAAAGGCCGGAAATTAGATTTTCTTGAGACTTTGGAAATAAGGAAAGCCTTGAAACTGGAAAACAGATCTTGTTTAAATGAACAGAATAACTTCAATAATCCCATTATTAATTCACTATTTTAATTTTTCACTCAAACAAACTTACCAGATTCTCTTTGATCCATTTTTAATTTTTATATTTTATAAAATGTTGTTTTTACGAAATCTTTTAAAAATCATGTAACCCTTTGAAAACGTCAAATTTAATTCAAAATTACGTCAATGCCATAATTTTTTTATATTCTTTAAGGTAAGAACCCCTCTTGTAATTCATCAATTGTATCATTAATCTCTTGTTAAATTAGGGCTGATGATGGCAGAAGTGTTCTGCCGAAACATGTTCCATTAGTAATTTTACAGTTATTAAAGTTTGTGGAGTTCGACTTAGATATATTTAAATTTTAATTTAAATTTACTCCACTTGGATTTAAGAACATTCTTCTTATTTACAAATAATATAGGACCAAGTATGGAGCCTTGCGGTACTCCCACGGTCACGTCCACAACATCAGATTTTTTTGTTTGAAGGTGATTGTCCACTTTTAACCCACAGAGACACAAATTGTTTTCGATCTTTGAGGAATGATGTGACCCAGGTTAGTGACTTACCTCTAATACCGTATTTATACAAGATATCGAACAATTTGTTATGGTTGACGCAGTCGAATGCCTTGCTTAAATCGCAAAAGATTGCAGCAGGGCACTCGCCCGCGTCCACCAGTTTTATTAATTGGCAGTAAAAAGCGGACATTCCCGTCATTGTTGATTTATTTGGTTGAAAACCATGTTGATTCACATTTATTATGTTACTGCTCTTCAAAAACTGTTGAAGACGGTCAAGAAAGGCATATTCGAATATTTTTGATATACTGTAGGGAATTGTAATTGGTCGATAGTTGCATAGTAGAGTGCGATAATTTTTTTTTATGTAAAGGATTTAATTGCCAATTTTAATATCGGCTGGAAATTCCCCACACTCAAATGACAAATAAATTTACAAGATGGACAAGAGGTTTTATGATGTGTCCTACTATATTTTTTAAGAGAAATATAGGAAATTCATCTGCTCCTGAGGACGTTTTCGGTTTTAATCTAGACTCCAACAGTTTAAGGAGTTCAATTTCAGTAAAAGGATTTAAAAACATAGTACGGTGGTTGTGTTCTAAATTATCCTCGAAATTGTTAATTGGGGTACCTTTACAATTATGGTGGATTTATGCTTCTATATTTAAGATTTAACATTTAAGATTTAATTTAAGAATTAACAAATTTAAGATTTTACAATATTTTCGAATTTATACTTCTAAATTAACCGAAAAGTCATTTAAGGATTTACCAATAGTTATCTCGCATTTTACATAAAGAAAACTGTCAAAAGTGACGATCTATAATAATAGACTGTGAAGATGAGTTCATTTTCGAAATGCTTCTCATGCTTTTGCTCACAGCCAATTCTTATTTTGCAACTAGAAAAGGAACTAGAAAATATGCAATTCGACCCATAAACAAACCGCGCAAAGAAAAAGGTATCTTCAGTAATTTATTAAAATCAATGGTCCTTCATGATCACGAAAGTTTTTTCATATATACTCGAATGTCCCCCGATTACTTCATCATTTATTGCAATTAGTTGGTTCTAGTTTGCAAAAGAAGAATACTACTCAAAATCCGATAATTCCTGCACACAGATTACTCACCTTACAGTGAGTATGCTTCTAAATTTCTGTAGCAAAAACTAATGAATTTTATGGAATACTTATAGCTAATTAGCATAGGGCTGCTCAATGCAAGAAATTGCATGGGGCCACATGGTAGGACATGCAACAGTCTGTAAGATAATACATGAAACAACAGAAGTTCTATGGAAAACTTTGTCTTCTCAGCATTTGAAAGTCCCTTCTACTGATGAATGGAACTTCATTATGGGAGGCTTTTACAGAAGAAGGAATATACCAAATTGCCTTGGCGCTATTTACCGTCTGTTCGAACAAATGTGGCAATTGTTCGCCATGCGTTTCCCTTTGCAATGTTGTCCTTATATAACCAATTTTTTTATCAAACAAAACACCAAATTGTCGAACACTTTCGATTAGTGCAGCATCTTCCATGTTTACTCACTACTTGTGTATTTAAGGAGGTTGGGGTGGGATAGTCCCAACCAAAAATTAATTGATATCTCAGTCGGAACTGTTTTGTAATTAGTTATTGCAAATAATTGTAACATTTGCAATATAATTACTATTGTAATAAATGCATATCTGAAACATTTTCGATTATTATAAATCAACTATTTTATTTTATTTAATTATTTTAAGTTGATAGATTAACTTTTGGATGTTTTGTCCAAACTTAAAGAAAAAAAATATTATAAAGAAAAATGTATTACAATTTACGATTTTTGCTAAATTATTGAAGTAAATAATAAAAACATCTAAACTTTATAGTTCAATAATTAAAAAATTATAAAATTAATTAAAAATCGTATATTAGAATGAGAGAATGAGGAACTTGCATGATTTTTTTTCTACCTCGAAACTTTCTCCAAATAAAGCTATCCGGTAACAGAAAGCCGTAATTAATTTATTTTTGTTCAATGTTCATCTGTAATCGAATAATAAATAAAATACTTTCGTTGCAAGTCAGCGCTTTCCTGCGCGACCTAAAACGCAGTGTGATTGGCCGATCAAAAAATTACGTGACGCAACGGTAAGAGCGCTCCGCCGTGCGAGCTGCACAATGTAGTTCTGACGTGTATGCGTCTGATTTTAAATTTCTGCAGGTTACAAATGTCTGAAGAAGCTTGCATGGAGGTAGAAAAACATACGATTATGCAGTCTAAAAACCCGTTGTGGTATGAACTACATTATGCCCGAATTACTGCATCAAAAGCTTATGATGCTGCACATTGCCAAACCTTTACTGGAACATTGGTAGAAAATACGAGCTTATGGAGCTTACAAATTTGAAGTTTCAGAAGCAACGCAAAGGGGCATTGTACTCGAATCTCAAGTTACAAGCGAGGTACAGAGGAAATTGGAAACATGTAGAAATTGTGGTTTACTATTAAGTTGACATTATCCATTCATTCTTCTTCAATCTTTTTTGCTCCACGCCATTCCTTAAAAAACCTTGTATGTCTGTTCATATCGGACTTTGGATTTTTCTGGGATTATTACATCCTTCTTGTTACGCTTCTTCTAAATCATTCGGTAGATTATCACAATCGATATCGGAATCGCTAATTTTTGCTTCGAAAACAGAACTATGAACGATTCTACCAAAAAAACACAATTTTACTTGTTTGGGAAAAAACCATAGAAACCATGGAAAAGCCACCCAATATTTTCAGATTCAATCTTCGCGCCGATTATCAAAAATTTGTAGGAGTATTATTCCAAATACTCTAATCGTCCAAAAAACTCCATACTTAATATTATTTACTGTCGGCTTCAGCCACAGCGTATTAATTTAAACACAAAACACACACAAACCAAACGATTACTTCTTCTACGCGCGGCGGTTACTGTTGCGTGACGTCACCTTCTCACTGCGCTCTGTTATCACCGTTTGCCGGACGCTTTTCACCGCCGTGTTTTAAACTTTAATTTGTGAAGTTATTTGGCAACCAATCATCATAAATGAAACACCGTTGAAATTGTAATTTTTTTCTCTATTTTTCAAGATTATGAATAAATTTTAGGCAAGTTGTCCATTGAACAGTGTTCAAGCGGCAACGTTGCTTAGAATTGAAGAGTTGGCAGTATTCATATAGTATTCATCTATTCGCGATTCAAGTTAAGATTCCCGCCACCCACATGGCCGCCAAAGGCGGATGGTAACATAACCTTGCTTTTTGGTTACATCTTAATTTTACGTTTATAGTAGTTAAACCTTCCGATTTGTGTGTTATTAACCAATTTATTAAGCAATAAGCAATAAACAATAAAGTGACAAATGGAAGTCGACGCCAACGGCGTAATAACGATTGGTTCTGTGAAGGAATATTCACATCATCTTGCACTGTTACATCTTTCGTCGACCTCTCAGCTTGAGTATGTTCTGTATTAAGCTGAAAGTTGTTCATGTACATCTTGCCTAGATATTTCCAGGAGTAAAAAACGCACTTGTTCATGTACATCTTCTTCAGCTATTTCCAACAGTGGCACATCATCCACCTGTTCTAGTATATCGGGGTGATTTATCTATATTCGTCTTGTATTCCGCCATTTCCGCACAGAACAAATTGTTTCATCTAATAAAAACTGGTCCCTCACAAGGGTTAACTTAGAAATTTAAGCTGACTATTTATTGTTGACGAGAAAGGAGTATAGTAGGTATCGCCCGGAGGGCTGTTATTTAACAAAATTGTATTTTTCCATTGAATATGTATGGATAAAAGGAAATTCTTTCTGTAGGTAAGTTATCTTTAAAATTATTTTTTCGACGTCTGCCCTTCTGAGCTTACCTTACCATTTTTTTTCCTCTATACATATATGAAAACTGAAGTCATTTTTTATGTAATTGATTCATAATTACCTTATTTACTGAAGGATAACTTTTCAATAAATTGTTGTTGAACTCTCGTATCAAATATAAAGGCGAAACTAAGAAAGACCTCAACAAACATAATATGATTACTCAGTACTCTGCATTTCCAGAAATGAATGAGTATCCCATATTACCTACCATCTATGTATAGAAACGCGCTCACAGAAACGAGACAAATCGATGATGTCTGCCGAAAAATTAAGATACAAAGGAAAAGAAGTACAGGTAGTACATTTGAATAAAAAGGGAGTACATTTGCAGTAGAACTATCCTCCGGAGTACAGCTCATAAAATATACATAAAAATCATCTGCTTTGAAATGCAGGGAGCAGAATCTCATGTATTGTGTGATTTTTTTATTTGATTTGATGGCTTTTTCCCAAGCTCTTCATCTGTCGATGAACTCTTGACTCCCGAATTTGTTGACGATCAAAAGTTTTTTTTGTTTGGCAGAGAAAAACTGAAAAATAAGGTCCCTTTTTTTACCGGCTATTCAAAAGTAATTAAAAACAATAGTTTCGATTGTTTGATTTTAATCGAGGCATATTTAACAAGGTATATAAACAATTAAACTCACCACAACCGTTTAACTCAATGCGCGCAATCCAGCACTATCCGCCTTTGACCGTTTACAAACTCGCCACCAGAGGGCGGTCTGCCCTTAGCTGGAATCGCGAATATTATTGGAAAGTGTCATTTTATTTCTGCGGCAATGAAATTAACCAAAAATTTCATTTAGAAATGATAATTGTTGTGTGTTCAATTGCCAATGCGTGAGAAAGAAAAATCCTGGGCTGAAAAAGGTGATTATGAGCGTTCAGGTAAGGAGTTTTAAAAAGAAGGAAACATAACCTAAAATACGAATTCTTTAAAATTGAAGGTTGGGGCACGAAAAAGCAGTTAAAACCTGATACCTGTCCAACACAGAACCTACCACAATCATCATCATTCAGATGCAGTAATCTCAAAATGGAAAATCGTCAAGAACTGTCAAGTGTTGAAGTTTCAACTTTAATTCAAGGGGGTTCATATAGCCATGCTGCTGTTGAAGGCTTGAAAACCGTCCGCGCCCCCAGAGAGCATGAATTAAATACATATGTAGAAACATCAGAAATGTATTTGACCTGCAAGTCAATACAAGTTGGACCAGGTGAATTGAAAATAATGGTTTACCTTTGGAAAGACAATTGGGATTATAGGTACTTGCAAAGATGCTGCAGTGCGGGTGGATACTCGCAGTGAGCTGACTATAAGTGATTTTGTGAAAACTGAAAAACACTTTGCCAGTTTGACAGGAATTAATTAGTTTGTATTTTTCTCAACCATTGTAAATTTTGTGTTTTTCTTTTCACGTCAAGTTCATCGTTTATCAGTCTACAATCCAGTTGTTTTAAGTTTATTGAAAAAATAAGTTAATTTTATTTGTATGTTTATCTCATATTTAATGATTGTATTTATTATATTGAAAAATTAGATATTAAATTACTTCAATAGTTAACTCGACCATTTCATTTATCTAAATAAAAAAATTTGTTTGTACTTGTAATAATATAAAGCTTATATTTATTGATATCTTGATGTTAGATATGAAATATTCGAATTTCCGGCCACTTATTTCTAAATACAACGTTGCCGCTTCGCTAAAGCTAGGTGGTCGATTATTCAAAAGTAGTTATGTTTAATAATTTTTTTCGTTAACTAAAAGCTTCCTAACCGTATTGGAAAAAACATTAAAATTATCGGGAAATATCAATGTATAACATAGTTAGTTTCTGTACTGCTGGCATTATTTGTTCATTAGTTAGAATAAAAAATGTGCCATTCACATGTAGAGTTGACAGATTTTCCATAAGACAGCATGTAACAGTTTTATTACATTTACTGCTTAATAAGCTTCCTAATGATCTTGTATTTTTCACAGAAAATTGTGTAATGAAATAATCTATTGAAAAAAATATATTTTATAATTTTTTCATTATTTTTGCCTAACGCCCCAACCTCCTTAATGAAACCAAATGTTTCAAATTTGAAAGTTGATTAATGTCAGAAATTTCATGGTCATGATTTATCATTTAACGCAAAAAGTTAAAAGTTGGTGAACTCTTAAATTAAATTAAATCTTAAATACTAAATCTTAAATGTTAAATGTTAGTATAAATGTCACCATTGAAAATCCAATGTTTATGTTCTTAAATGTAAAGTCTTAAATTAAATCGTAAATATAGAAGCATAAATCCACCATTTTAGGAGCATTAACAAAAAATTTATTGAATTCATTTGCTACCAATATTTGATCCTTTACAAGAACGCCATTGTTATTAATTAAAATGTCATGATGTTTTTTTGGTTTATTTGTTAAGTCCGACACTCCAAACCTCTTTGTTAACATTAGATGACTGAAAAATGCGACTTTGATAATAAATCTTTTTTTTTATTGGCCAGTAGTGCCGCATGATTTTTTTCGCCACTTTATAGAACGGAATTAATTCAGGGTATACATTTTTTAGGAAAAACAAATCTTTTAAGTTTGTACTGGATAATTAGATTTAAATTTCGCACAACACCGTTTACGTTTAAAAAAATAGTAATTTATTATAAAGACGATAAAATTTTAGTTTATCTTCGAGTTTTGTTTAGCTTCGAGACGTCAGTCGAGACGCTAATTAAGCTCGAGAAGATAATTAAATTTATCGTCGTGTATAATATTCTATTTTTTTCTATAGCAATTGTGTATTTTTGTGTATTTTCTTAATGAAAAAATATTACGAATCGTGTAAGGTTTTAAAGACTAATTAGCGTTGTCCGCGCCGATGAAATTGACAGTAATACAAAGTCGTACCAATAGAGGTAAAATCACCACTAAAGGGATTTGAATCGCGACTTAATGGAAACTGTAATAAGCAGTCATGAAACTCGAATAACTGTCAACCGTTGTCAACATTGTCAAAATAACGTAAATAAAATAAGAACTTCAATCAAATTTTCGATGACTGCAAAAATAAATAAACAAAACTAGACAAAAAATGTTAATAAAGATGAGGTAAGATTTGCATTATTATTCTAAATAATATCTGGTTTTGAAAAAAATAAAGCACGCTTAATTGTGAGATTGGAATTAATTTGTTCCACGCCCTCCAAATTTTTCATTCTGTAAAACTATTACAGTTTACTCTAATGCGCGAGGTGGTGACATCTAACGATATTTGGTCTGTTTTCCAAACGCAAGGTTTTGAGCGATTGGCACGACTTGAAATTAGTGTCATCGGCGCGGACAACGCTAATTAGTATGAGCGTTGTTATGGCTAAGCAAAAGTTTGTTTATTTCGTTTTGTTTTGAGAAATTTGTGAGCGTTCAGTTGAAAAGTCTGTCGAGATGAGCGAAAATGAAGAAAATCTACCATCAGACGTGGAAGAAGAGGCATTAGAGGCCGTGGGAATGCTACTGCCCCAAAAATCTCGCCTCGTCTACGAAAAAGAATATCCGTGCTTCCAAAAGTGGAAAACTGCAAATTTCTTTACAATTCTCTTCAGGATAGATGTAATGATTATAGTTGATAAGAAGGAATTTGGTTTTTGGGATAATGGCTTGCAATTCGTTGTTTGTAGGTATAGGAACTGGGAAAAGACGATAATAATCATAACTTTTCTTTTTAACAATTGGTATTTCCAAAATAAATACGATTTCGTTGCCTTTTGAATAACTTTTAACTTCTATGACACTTTCGAACAATAGTAAATTTTCTAATTTTGGTCTAAAAGGTAGTTTGCCAGTTGATATGTGAATTTCTATTAAATAAATTTCTTTTGCTAATTCTGCTGGTTCGACAATTGAATTATGAAGTGTATTTAATTTTGAAAAGATGATGGCAGTTTCGATCTGTTCCAAAATCTCATTTATTGTTTGGTAGAGAGCGTACAATTTGCGTACGGAAGATTTCTTGGGGTTGAATGAAAGATTCATTTAACATTTTAAACATGTATTCTAATTGTATGATTCGTGACTTTAAAACCAACTGATTATGTGTAATCTCTTGAGTGACATTTTTAAATTTATTTATTGATTTCTCAAGTAGCGTGATTTGGACGTTAACGATAGTTTTGATTTTATTTTGCCTTTCAGTCAAAGTAGTAATTGCCTTGTTATATCTTTTTGCATCATTTTGGTCTAAGTTACCTGTTAGCGTTTTTATGACTGAGCCTAAAGCATTAATTAATCCTCTTTTTGATCTATTATTATTATGGATTTGAATCGATGGATTTATTTGATCGATTTTGGTTTTCGCACGATGTTCTAAGACTTTTATGATTATATGAATTGTGAAGTTCGCGCTGGCTAATGGGAGATTTTTCAATTGCAGTTTTGAGTGTTTCGAATTGAATTGTGAGAGTCCTAAATTCTTCCACGATGGGTGTTATACCATAGATTTGGATGAATGACCAGTGATCAATAATATTTTGAGCTTTACCAATATGGAGTGGTAATAATCCGGGATTGTCCTTAAGGTTGTGGAATCGAAAAGGTGGTTTTTCTGATAGAATTTTTTGGACTAGGAGTAGGATTAGGATTAACCTGAAACAGAAGGAATTTTTAGTTCTTTAGTATGAACTACTTGGGTCTTTTCAGTTTCTTTATATTGAATTTTTCATTGTCACGATCGAGTTCAGAAATTTTGCCAAATAGGTGTGTTTTAGTCTCCTGTAAAATTTCGATTTTGGGTAGTGTTACTGATCGTTTAGGTGATTCAGATGTTACTCGACTGGTAAAAGGTTTGGGTGACTTTGGATTGGAATTTCTTTGTGAATATCTAAGGTATTTCTCGATATCGGTATCTGCACTGCCTGTATGGTCAATAAAGCCTTTATTTTCAAGAAGGTTAATTTGAATACGTGAGAGAGAATCGGCACTTGAATTTTGTTTGCCTTTTTTGTAAATTATCTCATAATCATACTCTTCTAATTTCAATCTCCAGCGGACCAGTTTACTATTTGGTTCTTTCAAATTGAATAGCCAAACTATAGGACGGTGATCTGTGTAAATTTGGAATTAGCGGCCAAAAAGATAGGGGCGAAAATATTTACATGCCCAGACGATTGCGAGTAATTCTTTCTCAATTGTTGAATAATTCATTTCTGATTGGTTCAACGTTCTTGAAGCATATGCTATGGGTTTGTCATTGGGAACATTACCTTGAGATAGGACAGCACCAAGGGCGAAGTTGCTAGCATCTGTAGTCAAAATGAAGGGTTTCGAAAAGTCAGGATATTGTAAGATAGCAATCCTCCTATCAGTAATTCTTTGCATATTCTAAATGATTTTACAAAGTCTGCGGTGTAAGAGACTTTAGTTTTCAAGAACACTAATGTAATTTCCAAATTCTATAGTTCTGTGGTTTCCGTCCGGGTTATTGCGGTGATTGAAACATGAATTTTTCAGATTTTCTTTAAAATGTTTATCCGTTTTTAGGTCTTTGTGACTGATTCCGGTTTGAAGATAGGAACTCCTATATAATTGGTTCCAAAAGGTCCAAAAGTGAAGTCAGACTTTGTCGATTAAATTTACACTTGATCTTGTTCGGACTAGACGTTGTTAATACTTTTGTTGCCAACTGATCTTTTACCGTTGCAGGTTCTTGAGGATTTTTTTCTGCTACTGGTTGATTTTTCAGCTTTTCGGATTCTTTTACCGTTGCAGGCAATTGAGGAATTTTTTGTGCTACTGGTCGATATTTCAGTATTTCGGATGGGTCATCAATGAATTCTGGTGATTCTGTATCATTATTTTTCGTTTCAGATTAATGCTTGCGTCTAAATGCATTAATAAATCTGCTCCAAATACCGTCAATTTAAAAAAAAAAAATCGAAAATGTGGAATCTGTGTAATCCGTTTGTCTTGAAAATTTTGAAAGGTGGGATTTTGATAATTTCATTATGTAGGGTTGATCCAATTGAAAATGAAAATTCTGCTCTTCAAAAGATGATAAGGGTTGACTAATGAATGGTGTCTCTTCGAAAAATGCTAACGCGTTGTTTACTTTCTGTTCGGGTTGAGTCACGGTGAAGTCTTGTGATGATAAATCGTTATCTTCCGCTTGCATGGTAATAATAATGACTGTTATCTACATCCGGAGAATAAGAGTTATCGGGAAAAGAATAGATACTGTCTGGTAAATTTTGCTGATATACTGGATCATCTTCATAACCAGCATAATGGGTGGCATTTATGTCTTTATCAAAATCATGACTAGAATGATATAACGAGTGAGCAACAAAATTCGGGATCGCAGTTGGCTAAACGTACATCAGTTCTTTTACTTTACTGTTTACATTAATTGCCAAACTTTTAACCTATTTTCTCTGACTGTCAAAAATTTGAATTTCTGCGTCAAAACTGTTGTCCCTTTCAAGCCCCGTTTCCACTGAAGAAACATTGAGGAACTTTGTGTCTTCCTTTGTCGGGTGTTTAGGAAATGTTTGTCAACCACGGAGGAATTAGCAACATTCATAAACTTTGTGTTTCCATCCGAGCAACTGAAGTCGCCTATAGTTGTAGCTTGAGAAAGCGCAACTCAGTGTTTCCACTGATGTGAAAAGTTGCAGCAAAATGGAGGAGGAAGACGTGTTATTATCGCGTGTCGATTTTCCTTTGATGTTACCGCTAAAAATGGGAACAATCAACATTTGTTTCCGAAACAATGAGGAAGATTCAGAAACATTTGGGAACTTTTAGAAACATTTTCGGAAACAATCAACAGCAACACAAAAGTTGCTCAATGTTTCTTCAGTGAAAACGAGGCTTTAGAGAAGAAAGTTAGGACATTATAACTGCATAATGCTGAAATAACAAGAGTGACTAATTCAAATTTATTCCCCTCTTACAAAGCTTAAGATACTCTATTTCAAGAGGATGTAATACAGGTACTGCAATAATGAGAGAATGTAAGGGTTCCCCCAAATCCACCTGGGACATCTCCTGGACGCTGCAAGCCAGAATCTTCTGAGTTTCAGATCCTACTCGAGCAAGCCCAATGTAAAGGGTGTTTTCAGTCACTATAAATCCAATAAGAGTCATTTTTACACCATTTTGACATCTAGCTAAATCATCCTGTCCCTTGTTCTTGAGTATCTCCAGCAGTTGCTGCGAAGCCCCACTTACAGACATCAATTTAGGTGGCATTTACTCCTTCTTCTTCTTTGTTAAACTCTCTAATGTGGGCTGCTTGACCTTTATATCTGTAAGATTTCCCTTCAGTACTCTATCACAATACTGAACAGACCTACCCAACAAACACAAAGTGTGTAAATTATTCCTATAATCAGAAACAATCCTCTTATAAAAACTGTCTGGTTTCCAACCCCCGTCCAATAGAGAATTGAAACAGTCTCCTCAAAACTGTACAACTGCAATCCACAGCATTCAAAATGGAAGCATTGTGGACCACCTCATGTCAACCCTGCGCTTTCTTGTCCTGGTGCTGAGTTTACGGCCGTAGAAGTCCTCCTGGCTTTCCAAGAGTCATTATAATAACTGAATTTGAAATATTGGAAATGTTAGGATCGACGTGTAGGCCTCCAGATAGACTTTGTCTCAACGTTTTATAATTTCCAAACCCTTGATTGTGATGTCTGCACTCGCCGATTATGTAAAATTTTTGAAGAGGTTAGACTCCATAGAACGGACATAGAATGGGGGGAACATAGAATGGGGTGATTATGGTTGCCTGGTTTTAGGGGCAATGCCGTTAGTTCGTCATCGTGCAGATATCCGGAATAGAATGTTTTCAAATCCCGTTTACTTTTGTTGCATTGTGAAAATGTGCAAAAGAAGAGATTTTTATTTCAAATCAGATTTGACAGCTCGATGACTTTTTACACAATCGTATCGATAAAGAATCGACTCAAAATTTTGGATTCAGAGCCTCGTACGATCACGAATTTTGTTGCTCACTCGTTACGTTATTTTGGGGATTTTCAATTTCAATTGTATGGGTTTCGCGGATTGGATTTAATTTCGATTTTCTGGGTATAACATTCGATTGGTCTACTTCCATAGGAATAGGTCTCGATAAATGTGATGGTGTTCTGTTAAAGCCAAATGGTTGTTGTTTCATTTGCATTGATTGATTTTGAAAAGGGTTTTGACTAAATTGCCGAGTTTGATTTTGGAATTGATTTGGGAAATTATTTTGTCTGAAAGGTGAGATTGATTTTGTACGGAGTTTTGTCTGAATGGTGCATTGTTCGGAAATATCAAGTTCTGTCTAAATGGTGCATTGCGCGGAGTTATCAAGTTCAACTTTTGCAGGTCTTGCATATTTTGTACGGTGTTATTCACTCTGAAATTCGAGGGTAAGGTTGCCTGAAATGTACTCTGATGAGGAATTGGATTTAAATAATTTTGATTTCGTCGCGGGGTTTGAAATTGATCTGCGAGTTGGTTTAAATTGATGTTGTAACCGTTCGCGAAATATTGGAAGTTTTCTTCTTCCGTTACAAGGGAAATAGCTCGTTCTAATGGTTGGATTTTGTAAGCGTACTGGGAGCTGCATGTGATATGACAATCCATTGATGAATATTTTTAAGGCAAATTCATCGTAGTGTCTGATCTTAAGAGCGGGCGGACAATGGAGGGGGTAACTGCAACCACTTCTGCATTTGGATGTAATACCATAGATGGCGCTAGCTGCTGATTATGCATTGATTATGCAGTTATTTTCGGCTGTCGTACCAAGAGCAAATTAATGCGAAACCGGCAGTAATAGGACTCGGTTTCAGGGTGGTCAAGGTCGCAATATATTACCGTCTTTCCGCACAGAATTTTTCAGATTTACGATTGCACTGAGTCGCGTTGAAGGCAAAATGCCTATAAGTACTGTTATAACAAGTTGAAAAACGGATTAGTTGTTGCTACTGCGAGTTAAAATACATGTGATAGCTCATTGGATTCGTAATCACCTCTAGAAAAATGTGCAAAAGTATCAAACCCACACATAAACAATTGCAAAACAATTAAAGAATCCTAAAAAAGAGGGTCTGAACTGAATCTAAAAAAAAGATTCTTAAAGAGGAAATATACAAAAACAAAACAATGTCGAGTCAAGGAATTAATAATAATTACTATTATTAATAGTTCTGATTTAATGTTGAACATGGGCTCCGCGTGGTCAGCGCTGTGCCGTTACGTATCGAAACCGGCCGTTGCAAAAATTTTTTTTACCCTGTAAAATATTAAATTACGGTAAGACACTTGAAGGAAAAGAGTTCTGCAGTTAAAAACATTATTCACTAATTTTTCATAAAATGAGCTTATTGTTAATTAACTATTTTTTTAGAGTTCTCGTTTACAATAATTATTAGAAAGTCGGATAATTGTTAAACCATTGTTAAACTAAAGCTCCTAAAATTATTACGCTTCGTACAGGCGTTTCAACAACTACATAGGTATACTTAATGAGATTATCAAATTGCGGTATTTTGAATTATTATAATCTTGGAGGTAATTATAATTTATTTAAACAACAAAAAAATTAAAAAGTCGAAAAAAGGGTCTAAATTTTTTTATTAATAAAAAGTTGTTATTGCTATTTTTAGATATGGGAAAGCTATTGCATAACAGTTTACAACAATTTTTAGAGCCATTTGTTTAAAAAAAAATTTAAATGGACTTTTTTTTCCCTTGTTATAATTTTAATATTGTTTTTATTATTTGAAAATGTATAACTATATTTTTTGTTGAAATTCAATCTTAAAAGAAAACATTGATTTTAAAATTATTTCTTTGCGATTCTCTACAAGACTTTTTTTTATTAATATTTAATGGGTATTAAATAAACAAATTTTTATAAACAATTGCCAAATATGTTTATACTTTTCTTAGATTATTAAAAGAATAACAAAAACAACCGTGTGCATTACAATCTGAGAAAAAAATAAAGCTGATAAAATCTGACAGGGCTTACATGATTTTTGTTTACAAAACCATTTTTTTTTCCATTTTTCCCATCATAATATTCCATAATATAAATATAAAAATTATTGAAAAAAATAAAGGATCTCGGATTGTATATTTTTGTAATCATAAAACGGCCGCAGGTTTTGAGAAAATAATATGTATCCGAGATAAAACGGATAATAATAATTGTAGTTAACTTTTATAAGAGTTAATTTGTGATCAGAGGTATACATAGTTTTTGAGTTTTTTATGATTTGACTAATTTAAACAATCGTGGTTTGAATTTTTTTACTGTAAAGCCTAATAGAGTCCAATCGTATCTTTGACTCAAAACAAATAACTCTTTTAGAAGATGTTTTGTTGAGCTTAGTGGTCAACTTAAAAATTCGATAACTTGGTTATTTCAACTCACAAAAAAAAGTTTTCTCTTTAATAGACTTCAAAAAAGGAGGAGGTTCTCAATTTTTATGTATGTTCGGGCATAACTTCTTTGTTTATGAACCGATTTCAATTATTCTTTTTGCGTTGGGTTCAGTATAGCTACAAGGTGATCGGTCCCATTTTAATTTCATTGATATTGGACCTAAGACTTCGAAGATATATCAGGGAATTATGACAATCCCAGAACAAAGTGTCTAACTATGGTCAATGACGTGCTTTTCTGAAGCTGATAGTTATTTGTTCTTTGTCAGATTGGCAGTGCCAATCGCGGTATTTAGTAAAATCTAATGCCCGTACTTATAGTCAGATCTCAGACTCAGTCTTGAGTCCGCCTCACCCAAGGCGAGCTCACAGCTCAAGGTAACGATGCATCCTATAGTCGAAACTTCGGCTATTCTCGGCGAAGCACTAGCTCAACGTTTGCTTGAGTGCAGGTTTAGTTACTTTTGGTTAGTTTTGCACTATTGGGTTGACAGCAGGTCGCTTCGGACAGTTAAAATTTATTAAATATCTCGCGGCCAGCATATTTGTTGTTTGTTGTGATTCAATATTGATGTGTAAAAGTGCAACAATGTCATCAGGTACGTGTTCTCAAGTTAAGAGCAAATAATTCTCATCTAACCGCAACATAAAAATCTTATAGGTATAGAAAAGTACGTGGCGTACACCGAAAAAAAAAACTTCTGTTGGTTTCTCTGGTGGACAACCACGAACTTGTTGAAAACAAGAAAACAGATGCAGTTCAGAAAATCTAAGAAGCCATAAAGCAGCAAGCAGAGTTGCATAAGTGGAAAGTTCAAATTAGTAAAATTTCAAAAAATTAACAGAGTTGTCTAATATTATCGGAATTTAAGAAAAAAAAAACAGAGATACCAATAAAAAATTGACCAGTTCTGAAAAGGTACAAAATATTTGTATCTAGACTGTTTTTTTCTTCTGATTAACACCTTTAATTTCATTTACATTGTTTGCGATGTTTTCATTTTATTTGTGACTCCGCGATGCAAACACAAATATCGCATCTTCTGCATCCTCTATTATTTCCAAAAATTCTTAGAAGTCTTCCATTGTTCGAAAATCACCAGCAGCACACTTTTACACAATAACAGCGCAAACTATTTGTTCGTAAGTTCAAATGACAAGAGCCAAGGCGGTCTCAAGCCAGCTGCACGGCCGACTTGAGCATTACTCGAGTATAGTTGAAGAGCGCTTGCGCTGAAGCCTTGACTTGAGATTGAGATTCGTCTATAGGAGCCACACCCGCACTTGAGCTCGTCTTGAGTCCAAGACCGAGCCGAGACTCGACTATAGGTACGGGCATAAGTCTTGTGCGAGGCAATCAATACTTCTTTGGTCTGAAAATGTGGTGATAAGGGCTTGTTCTAAAAGTGCCCAGCTTGTTAGTTCACTTCGTGAAGCGATCAAATCAGCTGCACGTCCTGTTAATTTTGAAATCACGGTATCCTACAGGCAAATATTAATTGCTGCATGCGGATCTTCTGCATTTTGAAACGCATGAATGAGATTTCGGCACGATCTTAAAAATCTCTGAAGCAAACGTGGGTTGCCGTCAAATTGTGGAATGTTATCAGCTTGATAACGTAATAGTACGACATTTACTTGTGCCATTTTTTGTTAGTAGTTAGTAAAAATTAAAATTATGTACAATTTAAAATTAACTTAAAAATAGTTATTCAAAAAATTGGTTACTTAAAATTATTCTTTTTCTTGTTTCAAATTATTTCAATTATTTCAATTATTATTTCACGTCCCGAAAATTATTTAAAATTGCGTTATGATTATTATTTAAGGAATTGGGACTTACTGGATTCTTTTGATTCTTGATTGTTGCTTCTTAAAACTAGATGATCAATAGGCTTCCTCGATTGGTCCCCCTGATCGGTTCCAATAGGCCTTCTAGAGGTTGTAGAATTCCCTGGAGTGTTGCCAAATAGAATCTCCAAATTCTCGAAATCGTTCTTTGGACTTTGTTGCCAAGTAGCGTCTGCCCAAATTTTCGGCTCTTCTCCTGGACTTGAGGTGTGTGCTTAATACACGAACTCACGTTGATAAATCGTTGAAACGAAACGGACGATTGAAGTTGGAAGGTACCGTTCAACGCGAATCCTACCGACTGTGCCAATTAAATTTCGCACAACACCGTTTACGTTTTAAAAAACAATTTATTTTAAAACGGAGCCTAACATTACAATACTGCACTAGACTGAACATTAGACTAAAGCTAAATATGAAAGCGACTACTATTTATAAGCTCTAAAGTGCCAACATGGCGAAAGCAAGGGTAACTAGGTGTCAGCACTTTCAGACAATGGTGTCTTTTATCACGGGCACATAACTTACGACTTCATCGTCAACCCATTTTTTTTTTTAGAGATATGTTGCGAATGTACGAACTGGGAAACATGTATGAAAATGGTACAAAAGAACATCAAAAAATTTTTTAAATGCATCTTGAAAAGTAGATAATGAAAACACATGTGACCAATCTTCATCACATAAAACTCTAGTGAATTTATCGATATTATATTTGTTGAAATATCTTTTTATCACACCAACTTTTTTTTGTAGTTTATTATGTGTCTAATTCTAAAAATATTGATCTATCAGAAATGATGTTGTCAAGAACAAACAGGTACCTTCATTGTAAAAATTTATAAAAATTTGATCTACAGTGTGGAAATTAAGTAAGGAATAAATTCAGTAACTCCGCTAGTATTTGCGCTAGAAATAAAAGTTAAAAAGCATGTGGTAGGGCTAATTATAGCGTATCCGACGAACGTATACATTTTTTTTTCATCACTTTTTTTTGACAGTTATGACGTCATCAATATTTTTTTAATGACAACCTGTTTTTGATTTTACATTCGCATAGAGTTTTTTATTCCGATTTCAACGTTGTCAAATACTAATAGGTTACATAAGGAAAAAATAAATAAAAATGGCACTATGACCCTGCATCATCTGACAAAATCCACGACGATCATAAAAACAACCAATACGTTTTGAATGGTTTGGGGAGTATTAAACTGCACTCATGTCGAATTCTTCCTTCAAGATCATCTAAATTGTTGGCTCGGTTTTGATACACCTTGCTTTTTAAGAAAAAAATCTAATGGGGTTCAATCTAGGGACCTAGCCTGCCATTCTATTGGACCTCTTCTTCCATCTTCTTGGGAACACTTCGTCCAAATAACCCCGCACCGGGCTTAGTGTGTTGGAGCACCATCCTGTTGCAACCAGATATTATTATTTAGAAGTTCATTTATTATTTAATAGAGAAAAACAGTTCAGACACAATTATTTTGTACCAATTCAGAACTTGTTAACATTGTATTAGTATCTCTGGTTTTTTCTTAAATTCCAATAACATTAGACAGTTCTGTCAATTTTTTGAAATTTTACTAATTTGAATTTTAGCGCCGTTTTAATTCATTTTTTCCTTATCTAACCTATTAAGTATTTGACAAAGTTGAAAACAGAATAAAAAACTCTATTCAAATGTAAAATAAAAAACAGGTTGCCATTAAAAAAAATATTGATGACGTCATAACTGTAAAAAAAACTAATTAAAATTTTTTTTATACGTTCCTCGGATGCGCTATAATTAGCCCTATCACATGTTTTTTAAGTTTCTAGTGCAAATACTAACGGAGTTAGTGAATTTATTCCTTACTTAATTTCCACACTGTATAAGCGTACAGGTGGTATCCGTTACTCGAGTAGGCCATTTGACGATGTGATTAAGATTAAAACTGGACAAAGCAGTACATAATAGATTAAAAGAATTGTTTTTATAGGCATCCAAATTAAAATCTCCACAAACAATTAAACGCATTGCTAGTTTGTATAAATAATCCAGGACTTCAGATATCCTGGTTACAAACGTATTAATGTCTCCAGATGGCGACCGATAATAATTCACTACTATGTAGGTGCTTTTATTAAGAGTAATTGAGGCCGCACAGACCTCAAAGTCTAATTCTTTACAAAAGTATTCTACATCTAAAGAGATTGCGTCGTAATCGGACTTTACCCATATACCGACACCCCCTTTCAATTTGGTTGGTCGGCAGTATAAACTTATCAAACTAAAACTGCTAATTTGTAGACTATTCAAAGAATCGCTTCTAACACCTACTTCCGAGAAACATAGAATTTTCAAAGTATTAAATTCTTCTAACATAGTTTCTATGTGATTAATTTTATCGATATTAATAGTCGCGACATTAAGTACAAGTAGTTCCGGTTTTGTTATTCCTGCGTTTCCTTGTTCCGCTGACGATTCATAAAAAACTTACTGATGCATGCGCCTTCGGGCCAGATATTCGGATCCAAAACAGTCTTGAAGTTCTTTTCGAGTATCTGCACCTTAAACGAACTGTAGACGGATGGTGATCGAGATGTTAATTTGTCACATTTCACTTCTGTGAAATGATTTACTAGTAACTCTGACAGATCATCGACAGTGGCTTGCGGATCCAGCCGAGATACGTGAAGAGCGATATATTTGGGTATTCTCTTAATTCTCTTAAGGTGGCAAGATTCTGAATAATTTTGATTCACCGTCATTAGATGGCGCAAGTGTCGATTGTCCTCCATCAATGATGAGCGGCAAAACTCGACTATTTTAAGTCGTCTTCTGCCGCACAGATTTGTGTGAATCAAAGCGGAAAGTAGTTTTGAGTATATTGATGTAGGTATATGTAAAAATCTTATGTTGTTTATTCGAGGAAGCACGAGCACGGGGAGGCAATAAATTCCGTGTGCAGTAGTAATGCGAAGTATGATAATATTAATAAGCTAATTATCAATTTTAATGAAAGTGCCAGAACAAAAATTTAGTTGATTCTCAATACTTCAATGATAGCTCCAAAGTGGCCCATTTTAATTTCATTCATATTGGACATAAAACTTCGAATATATAGCAGTAAACTCCTCAAAATAAAATGGAAATGTGATCGACTAAGAGTACACCAGACGCACATTGCATTGTTAATTTATGGCGGGCAACCCCAGAATAAAGTAGGTACCTACCAAACGTTGGTCACGGACGTGTTTAGCTGACAATAACATCATAAATACGGTGAATAATAAAATTGTTTTATTGTGTGTTAACCAAACATAATTTCTTTGTTTATGAACCGATTTCAATTATTCTTTTTGCGTTTTGTTCAGTATAGCTTCAAGATGATCTCGCTTTAATTTCATTGATATTGGACATAATACTCTGTAGAATCGCGGGAATGGAAAATCTGGAATTTGTAAATATAAAATCGAATTTGAATCTCGAATCTCGAATCCTCGAATCTCGAATCTTGAATCTCGAATATTCAATTTTGAATTTGGATTGATCTTTTTGACATTAATTTCTTAATTTATTTAAGTAGCATGTTAACTAAAAAGTAAAAAATAAAAATTGTCAAATTTAAGAGTTATTTGTTGTTCCGCTTAAGGCCAAAGCCGACAACATTTAATAGCCCAGTGTGCGAGAGAGACAAAATATCGGAAAAGTTTTCCTTAATTTTTGAGGAAATGGCTAATCCTATTACAATTTTGAATACGGAGTTCAATAGAGAAGGGTGATCTACAGGGAGCTAGTTTTTCATATTTTCGTTATTGATAAAAGAAAAAAAATAACTGCAAGAAAAACACTTTCTAAAATTAATTTGAAAAAATGAAGGTATACATTTTGTAGAGCTCCAAAAATAAGTAATGTTTACCTTTTATAAATTGAAAAACCGACAAAGGAAACCCTTCTAAAACATGATTACCTACATACCGGGTGTCCCAGAGGTGTGTGGACCATCAATTACGCCCTAATTTTGAAAGATATCAAAACGGTATTTCCGGGGGACGATAGCCACACGATACCTTCACAATTTAAAATTATTAGAAATCATATACAGAGTGTCCTAGTATTAGTAATATACCAAAGCTATGTTTTTTTAAATGGAATGCCATGTATATTAGTTGGTAAGTTGAATGAGAAGTTAATGCTGAGCAAAATGATATAAGGTACTATAGGTTTATTATGAATGGTTCTTGAGTTATGAAGAATTTTAGGTCAAAATTAGTGCTTTTTAAAAAAATTGCAGAGACCATTCCAACCGAGAAAACTGAACACTTTTCTGTCAATAATTTTTTATAGACCCAAACTTTAATACACACCGATTGAAAGTCATCTTAATTGATATTTCTATACAGGGTGTTCGATTTCGCAAAATGTATAACTTTTTTTTTTAAATGGAACACCCTATATTCCATTATACCACCAAATAGCATTTTTAATAAGCTTTTTTTCAATGTATGGTTTGCTTCGGCAAATGTTAGTACTTTAAGTAATTTTTACAAAAAACCTAGAAAGCCTCCCGAAATTGCTAAAATCGCGTATTAAGATCCTTTTGGTTGATTCTTTTTTGTTTTGTTCCCGGCATGAAAATAACTCGATTGAATGCTTTCAATTGAAAAAAAAAAACGGGAAATTCTAGAGAAAAATCTGGAAAGGCGCATCCCAGCTTAATTTACACTGGTTTTTACTTTTGTGTTGTCTTACCCACTTCATTATTTAAAATAAAAAATAAAACAATCTGGAGTACGTTTCCTGTAAGAGAACACAGTTTTCTCCCGGCCTATAGAATTTTCGGTCGTCTGAAAAAATGTGCGAAAGGAAACCATTACAAATAAGGAAGACTACATCAACATATACAAGCAATTTGATTTAGTGAAGGAACAGGGAACCCATTGGAACCTGAAAGACATCAAATCTTTGGAGAATGACTTAAAGAAAATAGTTGGAATATCCGATTGCAAGAGAATTAACCTATCCAAGTATACCTAAAACAAAGAAAACAAGTATACCTACTGGCAAAGAGAAGTGTTTTGAAAACTTTAGATACGAAAGTGAATTTAAGGTATCGAAGAGTATTCTGAACAGAGGCAAAACAGACAATAATCGTTCTGTAAAGGAAGTGGAACTGAGGCATTCTATTCCTAACAGAAATAAAACTTTTACAACAAAAATAATTTGGAAACATCTGAGTCGAAAGCGGATAATCTGTCTTGGTACAAAAATATCTTGTTTCCAGATCCATATAATCTCGAGCAGATTCAAGAGGGAGATGATGAAGCAGGTGATGACATTGCTGAACAATGTAATTGTTTAGAGGCTGATTGTGGCCTTCATATCTAAAGACTTTTACTCGTATATGCGTATGGTTCTAGATTATGCTATTCTAAAATTTGGCAGTTCCTATCAACTACTGATCCACACACAAAAGGTAAAGAAAATAAGCAACAAACCGGGTTAAATCCATATACCGTTTCACCCAAACGTGCCAAAATGAGTTAAATTCAATGCTTTTTTGACCATAACTGAAAATATGTATTATTTTTTCTTGAAACTGCAACTCACGGATATAAAAAATGCCAAGTGCCCAAAATCCGCAATAATATGCAATACGTGGCTTTTTTATGTCAAACGGCCTTTGAGTGGCAACATTTTGTGGATTACAGAATTAAAAAAAGTTTGCCCGTTTTTGCTAAATCGCTCCTCAGTTGTAAAATAATAGTCCAAGCAAATTAGACGAAAAAACGGCGAATAGAATAACTAATTTATAAAATATTGAAATTTTGGTTATGAACTCCCAACCGGGACCCAAATAAAGATCCGAAGAGTTTCCACTCCCCCGGGGAGCTTCATTCCCTTTTGCCCAAAAAAACGCCCCCGAGCGTGACCTCATGAAGCTTTTATGCATTTTTCTGGTAAACGGTAGATTTAGATTACGTGTTGAGGGGTGTGAAGGAATTTTCTCCCCTCACCGACACTTAGACCACACCGCGGGCCCATTGTGTCACCACCTCATCCAGCCATCCGACATTATCGAAAAAAGCTAGGATGGTTCCAGGCGAGGTACACCTCAAGTTGGCCCAGCTGGGCCATGTTCCCCCAGTATGGACTTTCTGGTCGAGGCGAGAGCCGGACATTCGCGTAGGATATGTTCGACAGTCTCTTCCTCCTCTAAACACCACCTACACGTTGGGTCGTTGACCACCTGCAGTGACCGGTCCAGATGCCCACCAAAAGGCGGAGTCTGTCCCTTGACAAACGCAGACAAGACTTGGCTTTTTTAAAGCAAGGATTTTTGATAAAAAATCTTGCTTTATCTGCAGCCTGTTGTCGTTTCCCATCTAGCACAGTGTCAAGAATGGGTGTCGGTTTTGATCAGGTTTGAGAGGTAGCGGTTGGCCGGTCGGATGGGCGGTTTGGTTCCATCCGGTGTTCCCGTTGCACCCTGTCGAGCCAGCTCGTCGGCCCTCTCATTCCCCTCATTACCGTTATGCCCTCGAACCCATCTTAGCTTAACGACATTGTACATTGGTAAACGGTAACTCCGACGAGAAAATGTTTTCGGATTTATGTTCAGCATTCAATTCTGCATGAAGTTATTATCTATCTCCTCCCCAACGCTCATAAATGACGTTGGAAAATGTTTATAGTTTTCAGCGCGAGGGCAAAAATTAGTCTACCCCCGTTTTTTGACCAATAGCAACTTATTGCAAATGTTTTATTCAATATGGACCTTGTACAGAAAAAAGTTTTCTACAATTTTGTTTCTATACATTTTTGCTCCCACCAATGGTTTTCGAAATAATATCGCCGCAAAAATCGTGAGTTGTCTTCGCGCTGAAAACTATACTCATATTCCTAATTTTTGTTTTAAAAATGTCACTTCGTTAATGCTGTGTTCGGATTCTATTTGAAAAAATTCTTATATTTAGAATTTATAAGAAAGTCGTCGGGGGCTGCGGAAAATTCTGAATATGGATACCCATCCAATCCCACACTTTTTCGATGGGCGATAAATCTGGCGACCCAGGTGGCCAAAACCTCATAGAGGTTCGCGCAATATGAAGGCGGGCGTTATCTTGCTGGAAAACACCATCTTCAATCCCCCCTTACATAAGGAAGAACAACGGGCCTTAACACAACGCGCGGATGTCATTGTGCCACGGATTACGATTAGAGGAGAATTGCTACTAAAAGCAATAGCTCCCTAAACCATAAGTTCGATGGTACGGTGGACGTGATGCTCAACAGCAAACTCGAGATGACGCGCCGTTCTCCTCGTCGTCCCGTGACTCGCCCTCTACCATCCTGACCCCCAAACAGAATGCAGATTCTTCATTGCTTCAGTCGCCGGTAAGAAGTTAAGCCCATTGAACGTATTCTGTGGTAAACTGTGCGAATGCGAATGGGCCTTCCTATTGCTGCAAACCAAGCATCAGCAACTGACTCTTAGGGCGATTAAGTGAAGAAGACGATCTTGCCGTTGGGTAGTTCTTCTGGAAGGTCCTGTGCCTCTAGCTCGCTGTGTTCGCCCTCCATCAGACCACACTTGCCATGCTGCCATCACGGTAGCCACACTGCGCCCCATTGTTGCAGCGATTGCACGGTACGAAGCACCACGTTCCCCCCTACGCCCCGTTTCAAATGGGGTTCATTAGCAGTAATAATGTCTATCAATTTCTCAATTTCTTTTTCAACTGTTGGAGACGTAGATCTTAAAAAAAAATGCAACATTGTCCGAATCATATGAAACTTTAATCGTTTGTTATGGACGATGCCCCTAATATTTAACCAAAGTATCATTTTAATAAAATATTTTTTTCGTGTGTCCGGATTTCACTTGTCAGTATATTTATTTTATAGTGACGAAGAATTGGTAATTAATTGGTAATAAAGATATACAGGGTGTTTTTGAAATGCATGTCAATAAAAAATCTAGACCATCTAGAGGTTCAATGAAACCCAATAGTCCATTTTTTTCTGGTCTAAAACGATGGGGATAAATTAGCCATTTCCACGCATAGTCCACGCCACTGTCGATTGCATTTTGAAGGCGGATACAATAATTACATTTTTGCAGTTGTATCCTGGCAACATAAAGTGACAACCAATAGTTAATTGTCAATTAATGATTGACAAGTGTAATGTCAAAATTAATTTTATTTCAGATTTATTGTCAATTGCAAACACATTATTCGAAGAAGAGAAATTTATTGTATTTAAACGTGCAAAAATGATTAAAGAACAATGAAAATAAACAAATAAACAAAAACCAGAAAACTACAATAGATGGTCAAAATACCGCTAACCGTTTCTCAGCACCCCGAAACGACTGTTGCGTTCTGGCAATTACTTCTGGGTTTCTTCTAATTCCTTCGGCAGTATTTTGAACGCGGTTTCTTAAATCTTCAACGGTATTTACAGGCATTGCATAAATTGATTGTCTCATGGGACCCCACAAAAAAAAAATACTATCCTTCCTATCCATCTCCCCGGGAAATTTTGATCAAGCCAGGTCGGCACATCGCGAGCGTGATGAGAAGGGGCTCCACCATGAAGATACCACAAATCATGCCGAGTAATCAAAGGTACATCTTCTAATAAGTTTCCTGGCTCCTCATTTAAAAAAATCAAATTCGCCGCGCCAGTTAAACGAGGGGGCAAAATGTATAGACCTATCAAATTGTTGCTAACCATCCCATAAACGTTGCCTCGTCGGTTTATAAGATTTTATCAACAAAACGAGGATCTTCTTCTTTTCTTTGGAGTAACCACTCACAAAATCTTATTCTTCGAGGGAGGACCTCAGGTTTCAATGCCTGCACTTTTTGGATCTGTTTGGGGTGAAGGCCCTGTTCATTTAATGTTCGCCACACGACAAATGGCGAATCACACACACGATAAAACAACCTTCTTATGCTACTTCCTGGTTCCTCTTCAATGAGGTCTGGCTCAGCGTCCAAAATCCTACGTTCCGCATCCCGAGCATTTCCTAAGGCTCTTCCATACAACTAGACCATGTCGGTCATCTCAGCATTCGTATAGCTTCCATGTAGAACAATAATTATAAACAAGAAGAATGTTCTTAAATCCAAGTGGAGTAAATTTAAATTAAAAAATTTAAATATATCTAAGTCGAACTCCACAAACTTTAATCAGCGTAAAATTATAAATGGTACATGTTTCGGCATTAATTTAACAAGAGATTAATGATACAATTGATGAATTACAAGAGGGGTTCTTACCTTAAAGAATATAAAAACTTATGACATTGACGTAATTTTGAATTAAATTTGACGTTTTCAAAGGGTTACATGATTTTTAAAAGATTTCGTAAAAACAACATTTTATAAAATTAAAAATGGATCAAAGAGAATCTGGTAAGTTTGTTTGAGTGAAAAATTAAAATAGTGAATTAATAATGGGATTATTGAAGTTATTCTGTTCATTTAAACAAGATCTGTTTTCCAGTTTCAAGGCTTTCCTTAAATTAAATTAGGGCTGATGATGGCAGAAGTGTTCTGCCGAAACATGTACCATTTATAATTTTACGCTGATTAAAGTTTGTGGAGTTCGACTTAGATATATTTAAATTTTTTAATTTTTAACAATAATTATGACAGCAAACTGTGACACTTCAAAAAACTCAAATTTACCTATTCCTATTGTTGCTAAGCAAAGGAGAGGACATTTTTAATCACCTTTAGCACAGTAGCGGACGGTGGATTTTCACCAAATTTTTAATGATTTTTATCTCGAAAACGAAAAGACTTCTATTACAAAAAAATTTTGCCATCGACTTCCTCTCATCGGGACCAATTACCGATTTTATTTTTGACATGCATTTCAATAACACCCTGTATGTACCTAATCCAGGCAATGATCCTTACATTCAGACGATCACAGGTAGATATATTGTAAATGGCCGTCACTTTCTGAAGGAATTGCGAACATTGGAACACCATCGCAGGTCCTGCTTGAAAAGCAGTGATGGCTACTTTCAACTCGTTGGTAGTTCATGTCAAGCGCTTGTATGGGAATTGAAATTTCACTGCATAATTTTTTTTTTTTTTTCAAATTCAAGGCCAGCTTCGTATCACTGGACGTTCATATTCATATTTATATTCGTTCTGTGGACGAAAAAAGATTTTCATATAGAACGCATTCCAAAAAATTTTTTGGAAAGATAAATGGAGGTTCAGCTGTCAATTTTTTTTTTATTAAATGTTTTACTTCCTGAAATTATAGATGCTCGCGTTTGTAGAAATATGCCTATACGTGAGCCATCTGTATTGAAACAATAAATAAAGGGCAGATTATATGCAAAGCGCAAATATTTTATTTTTTGCATATTTTTTGAAGGCTGAAAATTCTCCACTTGAATTCGCCTGAATAACAAAAATTTTAGCAAAAAAATTGTTATCTGTAGGGGGACTACTTTGAGGTACATTTCAAACTAACTAAAGTACCTCCTCCGCACTGACTCCCACCCACCCAATTTTAAATAGGGAAAGTGGGGCATGCGACATAATTATCATTGATTATTTCACTCATATATATTTTAACCAATCATATGTGATCATTCAACAATGGAATCAAAATTTAAATTGAAAAAATCAACTTGTCAAAATTTTATCGAGGGTAGCGGACCAATGAACAGTCGCTATTAGAGCCGTTTGACACTATGCTTATTTCCATACTGAATTCCGTACTTAAAATTACGCACTGAAAATTTGATGCGCGCGCCGTTTTAGTACGAGAAATTAGAACATGTTCTATTTTCTAGTATACAAGTTTCCGTCTCGTACTCAAATTGAGCAGATCAGATGCGCATTGCACCAATCAGCTGATATACCGACCACCCGACCACTCACAAAATTATTTGCTGCAGTCACTATGGTCACCCATCTCGCCCATTTGTTTTCTCAAATGCGACTTTGGTCTAGGAAATTCCCAAATTTTATTACTCTCCTTTGTACCTGCATAGGGTGATCAGGGTGATATCCGGTATTTGGTGATTTGTTGTTGTGTCTCGTCGTAACAATGTCAATCTCAAAAGCAAGTTTCCATGCTAATCTCTTTATTTAGAAACGAGTGCTTATACAGTCCGTTTTTATTTAAAAACCACCACAATGGTTTTTTAATAAAAAAAACGGACTTTATGCCCCAAAACATAATTTATTATGTAAAAATCGCAACGCCAGAAACGGGGCTCTAGAAAAAATTCAATGCGAGCGTTTAAAGTTGGTTCTGAAGGTATCTGATGTATTCATGATTCGCCCACAATACACCGTAGATAAATAATTATAATAAAGAATGCCACAACAGTAAGACCGGCAGGAGTACGTCATTTGTAGTTTGACAGCCACAAAATTGACAGCTGCACCTGAGCTAGAGCGCATGTGCATATACTAAAAATTGCATTGAAAATTCATAATAGTCGCACACAGGGACGAAACTTCTCTCGTACTAAAACGGCGCGCGCTTACAATTTTCAGTACGAGAATTTTGAGTACTGAATTCAGTACTGAAATAAGTATAGTGTCAAACGGCTCTTATATCGAGCGATCAAGTTAATTTGTAATCGAGTCATCCATGAATTCGAATCCGTGTGTCTTTCGCTATTCATATGCTTAATTGTGGCATCTAAAGTTACGTCACTCAAGAAGTTTAAAAAATAATTTTGAGGTTTCAAAAAATTTAGGAAATAAATTTTTAAACAGATGCGAAAAAAGTGTAGCCTCCACAACCTATTTTTTTATTGTTAATTTCAATTTTTCGCCAGATCTGTGGTTTGACTTGAACCACTGCCATCAAAAGTCATTAACCTCAAATTTCAGTATCTTGCGTTGTTGATCCCTCTTGTGTTATTTTTGTCTAGTGAAACAGTCTCTCTACTCTATAAAATCAATTGTTTTAAGAACTTCATTTGTTCACTGCTTAAAAATGGCATTTTCATTAGAAGACAAAGCGTTTATGGTTGAGTCGTATTTTCGAAATGGACAAGGATAAGATGCATGGACAGAATTTCGTGAGCAGTCTCCCAATGATTATGCTAATTTCTCCAATACATTAAATCGTTGTGTTACCCAGTTTCGACAAACATCCACTTTAGAAAGAAAACCAGGAAGTGATTGATCAAAGGATAAAAGAACGCCAGAAAACGTTGAGATTGTCCAGCACGTAATGTAAAAAGCCCCTAGAACATCCATTCGGGAATTGGCACAGCAAGTGGACTTATCATAGTCATAGGCACATGTCAAGCAATACTTAAAAAAGATTTACTTTTGTGTCCGTATGGATTAACATGTGTACAAGAACTGCGTCAAGATGATTTTCCATTAAGGGCTGCATATTGTCAATGGTTATTGAACACGTTTGACGATGATTTGTTGGAGAAAACGTTCTTTTCAGATGAAGCATGGTTTCATCTAAGTGGATACATTAATGCACAAAATATGAGAATTTGAAGCAGTGAAAAACCACATGTTTATGTGAGGCCCCAGTACATCCGCAAAAAATTGGTGTTTCGGAAGTAATTTGCCGATGACGTATAATAGGACCAGTATTTTTTGAAGGTAAATCATTCATTATTCGTTATTTAAACCTAAACATTTTTTAATCCTCCAGGTAACCTAACTGCACTCGCCTAACAAGTGATTTTGGAAACTTTTGTTAACGAACTTCATGAAGACGAATTGGCACTTTGCTATTTTCAACACCTGCGGACTTTTTTGTGACCTTATTTAAAAAATTCCATTTACCGAACACCTCTTCATAATTTACTCAAGGTTAAGTTATTCAACGTGTTAGACGAAGGCCTCATTTGTGCTTAGACCAAAATGGAGAACATTTTCAGCATTTATTATAACAGTTGAATGAAATAAATGTATTTTCCTTAAAATGTTTCGTCTTGTTGGCAATAAAATCCTGTTTGAGAATTTCCACCATTTTATCTTTCAATTGACACATTATTTGAAATTCATAAGTGCAGTTTAAGTGCACGACATACGTTTTCGGATTCATGGATAACTCGATTACAAATTATCTTGATCGCTCGATACAACGTACCTCATTTTTCAGCGAAAAAATAACAATTGCTACAGTCACTGTGGCAGCATACTGCATGTCAAATACCTCAATTAAATGTCACCTTCCACCACATTATCAATAATTTGGGCGTTTTCGTGAAATAATCTGCCGAATATAATTCGAGTTGAGATTTCGCTGGAAAAATTTACCAATTGTGGACTCGAGTTCTACAATTTTGCTCATGACATTGATCAAAAATCACTCAACTGCGTTTCGTGATTTTTATGACAATGTCATTCGCAAAATTGCTAGGCAAACTCTTGTAACAATCGGTAAATTTTTCCGACGAAATCTCAACTCTTATTATATTATAACTGAAAAGATTTTTTGATTCTCTACATATTGAGTGGTGTATTTTTCGCTTTTCGGGGGTAGAAAATATTTTTCCTTGAAGATATATTCGGAATATCAATTTTGCTCAAATTTACCGGATAAATGGCATTTTTGTAGGCACAAACACTTCCAATGATGATGCCATTTTTTTTCACACCTAGTTTTTGAGTCAGGGGAAAATAATTGAAGAAAATATTTGCAAGTGGAGTAACATAAAGTGGACAATTTACGCATGCATATTTTATCAAAAGTTGCATATTATTGCAGATTTAAGTCATTTAATTTTTTTCTTATATTGTTTTTTATTTCTGGAAAAACATACCGACAAACCACAAAATTATTTGCTACAGTCACAGATCTGCTCCATCTGCTTTCCCAAATGCAGAAATTTCCAAATCTTATTATCTTATTCATTGCCAATGGGACGCGGGTGGTTCCTAGTAAATCATCGTAAATAATATCGTAAAAATAAGATAAATAAAAATAGGGTACTTTATTTTCTCATTTGGTTTTAAAAATAAATTTTATCAATCATTGCCTGCTGGTACTGTCGCAACAGTGTGTCTGTTAGTAAGAGTTGCTGCCTTCTGAATATTGTACTTATTTTACTTATGTTGTCAGACGCTGCATCCCACATGATAAAAGCAGTTTAAAATCTGTTTATTTTAATTGTAACATTATTTATACAGCCGCTGTTTGAAATCGTGGATTTTCCTTTTCTGAAGGGCAGAACAATAATTTATATATGTATAAAAAAAGCAATTATTATATTTTGAATGTACAATAAGATCTGATTTTGGTGAAAACTCTATCGCCGACTGGAATTATGATGTCACCTTATCCCATCCCTATCAAAGAATGTCATTGTTGTTACGATGCGTCAAGGACGTTTTTTCAAACACGTTTTCGGACGCCGTTTGTCGTCGGATTTTAGATCTAAAAAAAGTGTTGGTTTTCATTGAAACAGCTCTCATAAACTTATACCTTAGATTTTCGAATTCCTCAAACCATCACCAAAAGAAAAAGAAAAAAATGTTAATTCTTTTTATAAATTGAAAAAGCGAAAACTAGCTCCCTGTAATTTGTACTTCTTAACACAAATCCGCCGTCGGATCTTCAAAAAATTCTATAACTTCGTTTAAAAACTGGAAAAACTTTTGGCCTGTTTGGCCCGCCATCTATTGATTTTGAATCATATTAAAGTGTTGTAGGATTTGCCCTTAATGTAATTATTTATCTACAACTCATTAATAATAATTGACGTATTATACTTGTAACTATGAATACTTAACTAGGTCTATTAAACACAGACAGCCAGACTCGGTTTTTAAGAATTATTATATTAACTAGCCATGAAATAATGAATATTGTCATTTTTTCTCAACGTAAAGTTTTTAACAAGGTTTAATTTCTAATTTTAATTCTAAAAGTCCAGTTGTAGATAAAACGTCGTATTTCACTCGCATATAATGGTGGCTATTGTACACTCGAATTTCCATTCTCGTATATAATCACCACCATTATATGCTCATTAAATAATCTATTATTGTTCCGTTTAATAAAATTAAGAAATAATTGTCGTTTATCATCTAATTATTAATTGTTTTATAATTTTGAAGTTGGTACTGTTGTAGGATGGTGTTTCGCGGCCAGATTTTTCGTAGTTTAGTGTAGTGATAGTGTTAATTTTAAGTTTAGAATAGATTAATATAAAACACCACGTGCCCTGTTGCGACATAACATGAAAATTGCAACAGGAAGCGAGCGTGTGTTCAGACGGTAGACGGAGTGGAAATGGCGCCAGCCGCCGAGAGTTTAACTTTATACTGTCTCCCACTCCGTCACGCCCATCGAGCATGCTCTCGCGATTTCGCTGTTTCCACGCATGCGGAACAGTACCAAACATAAAAGCAAATTACATATATACCTTCCTACAATAACAAATTAGATACTACAAAAAATATATAAAAACAATTCATAATACATAATTACATAATACATAATTATTTATTAATTCAAATCTAACAATAATTCATTAAATATGTCGGTAAATCCAAGCTAAACCATGCAAAGGTAGTTTTTACCTAATGTATAATTACATTATATCAAATTAGTTCTGAAAAGTTTAATTCAATAATTATAATCATGTATTAAGAAGTCTGAAATTATCAGGAAATTATAACTATAAAATGTACATTATAATGTATAACTATTTTTTGTAATTTTAAGTCTTCTTTCATAGTTCTAGGTTCTAGATTAAGATATATTTGTTTCTGTAAGTCGGGCAGAAAAGCCGACCAAGTGACCGCCTAACAACTAACGGTAGTTCTAAGCAATTAGGGTGCAATACACCCTGGAGTGTGAAATTGAAAGCGACCATACCTATGTCTAAACAAATCGCTCGGCCGTCAAACCTGCAGACTTGCCACTTTGGTCGCCACGTGCACGTAACGCTCTCAACCAATCAGGAAAAGGAAAGTAGTTTTGTGCCTTACGATTTTAAACAGCCGCTTTACCCAAAAGTATGAAGACTAGGAACCTCTACACGTAAAAGAAAGAACTACGATTTGCATTGAGTCTTATGGAGATTACAGTTGTGCTGCCTAATTTTATAATAATGAAAAGTTAGAACATTGTTTCTAGTCCGATCATGAAGGCAACAATCATTTACAAAACATATTACAATTTGAAGCTTTTGATTGCAGCCGTTCAGGCACAAATTCATATTTTAGGTGATCTTTCTGATGACTGTGCAGAGGTCTAATTAAAATTCGATTGCGTTAAATGTACTTGTGATATGATAGCGAAATTATGATATGTTATTAACGAAGGCTTCATGTATGTGGCGTGAAAATTTTAATCCGTTTCGTTTGGTATTATTGCTGTATAGCTAGCAAAACCGCTTATGGAGAAATTACATGTAATTTTGCCACCTTAAGGGCTCCCGATTCCTTGTTGTTACCGATGATTAATTGGCGATTATTCCTTTTTTGGGGTTGTCGTTTAAAATCGATTTTATTTTCTTTCTCAAATCTGTTACTGGAAGCTCCAGATCCTATAATGTCGTTTTTCCGTTTTCGTTTCCTATATATAGCTTACTGTTGTGAAGCCCAGTCCTTCTCCGTCTTGATGACTTTTCTCTTTAGTTTTTTCTTCAGAGTTGTTATAAATGGTTGCTTCCCTTTTATTCATGTGATTATTATCTTTGTTGTGAGACTCGTTTTTTACTAGGAATCGTCTGCTTTCTAGGACTATGTCTTTTGTTCACTTCTTAGTGATTTGCTTCCTGCAGAAGAGAGTTTGTAACGCCATTTGCTTGCGTTTTGTCATGTTTACACTGCCTTGCATTCAGAGCCGAAGAATACGATAATTGTGATGTATATAGAGAGTGCCTCATATTCTCGATCTCCACGTCAATTTGTTTACTATTATTAATTTCTAACTTCTCTAATTCAGTTTGTTTTGGGTTAATAAATAACCTTGTCGCTATAAAGAACATTCTTAGTTGGCACCAAGGTTTTTGGAAAAACCTCTGGCTTATCCCTGTCAGTTTTTGCCGGGACTTTGTCTACCGTAGTCAGCTGTTTAAGTGTAGCATAAATACCGCTTATTTCATTACCGATACGTATTGTATTCTACTCTTGTGCTTTGAATTGCTTTATTATAAATTGCTCCAGATTTCTCAGCGTGTGTTCGAAATGTCTGAGCACTCTTTTTTGCTAATTTGGAGCTGCTCGGTGAGGATAACGTTTTGTGCCTGAAGCTCCTTTACCAGTGTTTCAAACTCCTGTATGAATGTTGATTGATGTGAGGTGGTCTCCTTAAAGCTTGATTCATACTATCGGTTCGGCGACGCTCCGCTCACGCTCCAGTCACGGTCCAGAAAATTGGTGTACCATTCACACTGTACGATCTACCAAGGGTCTTGTTTCGGTCAAGTGGCGTACATTTTAATTTATCATCAGTAGCAACACAGCCGTGTGCCAGTGCGCAACTAAGTTTAAGAAATTTTCAATGACGGATTTAGCCGTGATGGCATATATTCTTGACGACGAAGAAACCCTAAACCTAAACTTATCTTATCTTAAACATTATGACTATAATACAATAGAATGATATAATACTCCTAATTATTAATTATAACAAATTTTATAAAATTTAATAAAATCTTATAAATACGCCTCTATGCGATATTTTTCGTTGATGGTTGAATATATATTTTTGACTTCTTCTATTCGTCACTGTATAAAAGCGAGTTTTGTTTTTGTTTAACAACTAGCTGACCCGACAGACGTAGGCCTGTCCAAATTTCAATAAATTTGTGTTTGGATAAATCGCGAAACAAAAGTAAAAAAATATACTTTTATTTTAATTTTGGGCTGGAATGAGTTTTTTCAAATAATTCTCCAGATCTTTCCGATTTTTTTTTTTTTTTTTTCAATTGGGAACATTCAATTGAGTTATGAGGGTTTGCCGACCTTGCCAAGTCTCTGCACAGACTCACGGTGGAGTCTGGAATAACCAGAGCAAATCAGCGTTTAAAATCTTGAAGATTTCGCTGTGTACGAGTCCTATACTCTCCTACCAGAGAATGAAGAGGAGGTATATCCTGGATACGGACGCCAGCAACAACGGTATTGGAGCAGTTCTTTCGCAGGTGCAAGAAAGCGAAGAAAGACATCGAATACTATAGTAAGGTGCTTTCTAATCCGGAAAGAAACTACAGCGTTACCTATACGTAGTACCTATACGGTCAACATCCGAACGGATCATGATGCGCTGAGGTGGCTGTTAAGCCTTAAGGATCCAGAGGGACAGACAGCCAGATGGTTGCAGGGGCTACAGCAGGATGATTTCTAAATCAGGCAGATCGCACCAGAATGCGGACGCACTTTGCAGAAGACCGTGCCGGAATGGATGGACAACGGCGGAGATGAGAGCAGAACAACTTGGAGCCGAAATAACATGGCCCAAGAACTTGACTTCTGTCTGGAACAATCGGTATTTCTTGAGATCTCTTCCAAATTGCTCAGATGTTCGTCGAAGGTTCTTCCAACCACCATGACGTGGTTTACCGAGCAGGTTCTAAAAGTCAGCCTTCGCAGAACCAGTAATCAGTTTCTCGAAAGAGGCTAGGGTGTTGCAAAGTCCAAATGGCATGACATTAAACTGATAGATACCGCTTCCAGTCGAGAACGTCGTCTTTCCTTTGTCAACGGGGTGGATCTCAACTTGCCAATAGCCGTACTTCAAATCCAGGATTTGAAACCACTGCGATCCAGACAACATGCTTAGAGTGTCATCGATGCGTGGCAACGGATAGCGGATAGTGTAATTAAATTTTTTATTTCATACTTGTATCTAAAGTGACATTTTTCGGATTATTTTTGATACCAAAAGTGGAACAATGGTCCGTATTTATAAAAATAAAGTATTTACTTTCAAGTAAAAGGTAGAAGCAAAAGGTAGAAGTAAAAGGTTTTGCTTCAATTCGTATTCATAATCTCTACCTTTTCTTTGCAAGGAAATGCTTCAGATACATAAAGTAAAAGGTACAGATTAGTCGTTAGCGATATTGACAAACAACAGAGACAGCGGGTTTGTTTCATACTATACATTTCATAGTTAAAAACTGTTTGAATAGTGAATTGAGGTGTAGTTTATCCTACTGATTTATTTGTGCAGTGTTGAAAATGTCTGACACAGATACTGAACAAGAAGACAGCGAAGATGTGACTACTGAGATGATGTTTATCGCTGAAAGAGTCCAAAGCATTTCCGGAGATCCTCGAGAAATCTCAAGTTCCAGCGATGAAAAAGAAGACAACTGCTGCATTAACTGAAATTGTTCAGGGAATATGCGACTCTGTTTGGCAAGAAGATGGAAATTAAAGCTTTCATGAAAAAAGTAAACAATATGAAACACGATTGAAAAATAAAACAGATAAAAATCAAACAGGGAACAAGCCCATTCGCCTTCTGTCCTGGGAGAAAGTAATGTTGAAGGCGATGGATGCAGACATAGATCCTGTACTAAGTCGGGTTCCAGGTAAGAAATACATTCATGTCCACCATTAGTAAGTAGTTACAATGTAAATTTTTATTAAGGGCTCTTGCAATGGGTGTCAACCAAAATTCTCTTTTGCCTACATGATTTGATTTCTGTGCTTGGGAACCGGATCCATTCGATGGCCTGATGCACAATCCGCTCAAGCACTTCATGAAATATTCTGGCCACTGTGGGCTGCGTACATACCAATTCTTCAGCAATTCCGCTCTGGAACCCAGGGTTCGCACAATAACGCAGAAATACTTTCATTGCACAGGTGAGAGGGTTGCTCGACGAGTTTCGGGATCCGCGCCAAGAAAGTGGTCCGCCAACCACACCACATTCTCCTCCTCAAATCTAAATAACGTTTAATATCTGATTCACGTGGTGTAAGTCTTGGTTTGTAGTATTTTCTTGTACGTAAATGCACCAGATTAGCCATAACAATAACACAACACTGGGACCATACAACACACAACCAAAGATAAAGCGTATCCAGATAGATCTTAACACACGAAAACACTCCTACAAATACACACATTTTTACGTTACAAGCTACTGAAAAGTCGAAAAGTATCCGAAAAGTTGTTTTAACCTAGATTACTTTTTTTAGAAGCAAATCCTTTAGTTTTTGAGCAAATCCTTCTTTTTATAAATACGAAAAAAGTAAAATCTTTTTTTCACTACTAGCTGTAGAATGTACGATTATATAGTTTGTAGAGGAGGTGTGAAGTTGTTTTTCTTTCCTAGTAGTTAATAATTTTTTCATTATTGACCAGTAGTTAATAATGGGCAGAGACCGGATTTGATGCAAAATGCATATCGTTTATTATTATTTTATCTACCTACTTAACAACAGCGCCCTTCGATTGTCACAAATTGCACCAGTTGCAAATATTAGACATTAATTAACTGCAATTTATGCAAAAAAACGAAGTTAAAATATTACAAAAGCACAGGTATGCATTGTTCAGGTTTTCACGAAAATCCGGTCTCTGACGGAGAAATGTCAGAGAAAAAATACATAACCTTTATTTTTGATAAAAAGCATCTAGCGGGTGCCAGTCACAGTTGATCTTGTCCAAATCTCGAGTTTCACGTACAGGAAAATATGACCTTCTTGGAGTAGGTTTCTTTAAGGGGTTGAGCCAAAATTTACAATGATCCACGGAAAAAACAAATGTTCACAGACGGCAACGTCTATTCAGGATTAACTGTGACTTGGCACCCGCTAGACGATTGTATTTTTTATGCTTTATTTATTTAACGATTTAAGCTGCTAGTAGTGAAAAAAATTATATATAAACCACGGTAGAGAAGCCCTTTCTCAGCTTCGCAACTTAATTCCCTCGATGCTTCGCATCTCGGGAATTAATACTGCTTAGCTGAGAAAAATTACTTCTCTACCTTGGTTTATAATATACTATTACTTTAAAGCAAACCCTCAAAGCAAAACCTTTTCCTTCACTTTTCTTTATGTATATACCTTGAAGGAATTGCTTCATTTTTTGAAAGCAAAAGGTCAGGCTTTTTTTTATAAATATGGGCTATTGAAATATATATTAAAATAAACCAGAAGAATGTCGATAAATCCAAGTGGAGTAAATTTAAATTAAAATTTAAATATATTTAAGTCGAACTCCACAAACTTTAATAAATTAGAATGGGAACATGTTTCGGCAGAACACTACTGCCATCATCAGCCTTAAAATTAAAATAAAATTAAACCAGAAGAATGTTCTTAAATCCAGGTGGAGTAAATTTAAATATATCTAAGTCGAACTCCACAAACTTTAATAACTGTAAAATTACTAATGGAACATGTTTAATAATTAATATTGGCTACTTGTTTCTGTTCACCACTACCGGGCAAGCAGGTATAAAGATATAAATTTAAGCTCATTGTTTCTCTGTCGTTCTTCTTTGCTTCCTTGAATTTTGATTTTATTTAACTTTGAAGCCTGGCAATAGTAATTCTTAAACGGTTTTTCGCAAGCAATACTATACCATTGCATTTGCAATAAAATTACCTTTATTTTAACAATTTTATTTTAAATTAAAATTTAAATATATCTAAGTCGAACTCCACAAACTTTAATAACTGTAAAATTACTAATGGAACATGTTTCGGCAGAACACTTCTGCCATCATCAGCCCTAATTTAACAAGAGATTTAAAGAAGAATTTAAAGAATATAAAAAATTATGACGTTGACGTAATTTTGAATTAAATTTGACGTTTTCAAAGGGTTACATGATTTTTAAAAGATTTCGTAAAAACAACATTTTATAAAATGTAAAAATTAAAAATGGATCAAAGAGAATCTGGTAAGTTTGTTTGAGTGGTGAAAAATTAAAATAGTGAATTAATAATGGGATTATTGAAGTTATTCTGTTCATTTAAACAAGATCTGTTTTCCAGTTTCAAAGCTTTCCTTATTTCCAAAGTCTCAAGAAAATCTAATTTCCGGCCTTTATTGCATTTATGGATCAATTTGGAATTTGATGGTGAAAAATTATGTTTCGTTATTAATATATGATTGGCGAAAGAAGAAGGTGTTGATGGTGGAGGATCAAGATTTGTATTGTTATAGATGTGCCTGAAATGTTCTTTAATACGGTCTGATATTTTGCGACCTGTCTGACCTATGTAGAATGACTCACAAGAAGAGCAGTTTAATTTGTATACACCTGATGATGATTTGTAATCAAATGGATCTTTATTTTTAATAAAAAATCTGGATATGTTATCTGTTTTAAATGAAACTTTAAAACCGTTTTTCTTAAGTATTTTAGAACATTTCTCTGAGACGAGGCCAAAGTATGTTAATGAATTTGAAAAGGAAATTGTTTCTGAAGGATGTTTAACCAAGTAGTGTGTGTATTTGAATTTGTTATAGTATCTATGGGACATTCCATACCAAGTGAGCCACCTAAAATTTAGATTTTGTTCAAATTTGGCATATTAATAGTACTTGGAAATAGTAACTCCCAAGCGCTATCTGAGATTTTTTAGGCTGTTTGTTTTTGATAGGCATGGGGGTGAATTACATATGTTAAGATAGGACATGAGTGAACTTAAATCTGTTTTACCCAGTTCCTACTGACATTATTTTCAATTTAATAACGGTAATCGAGGGACATTGAAATACCCGTTTAAAATGACCCCTTGCAATTTTGACCTAAACCAATATTTTGACCTTGAAAATGACCCACAAATTCGAAAAATGATTATTTTTCATCTTATGACTGCTTTTATTTGCTTCAAATGTTACCCAAAATGTAGCTTATGACCTCTTCTTTATTGATCATAAGTTTTATTGTGGGCCGATTTTGGGTTCAGAAGATTTTTTTCAAAAGTAAAGAGCAACAAATCGATTATTTCACGTCGTAACGGGTGTTAAAAAAATTTATATCTTCTGAACCCAACATCTGCCCACAATAAAACTTATGACCACTAAAGAAGAAGTCATAAGCTACATTTTGGGTAACATTTGAAGCAAATAAAAGCAGTCATAAGATGAAAAATAATCATTTTTCAAATTTCTGGGTCATTTTCAAGGTCCAAATATTGGTTTAGGTCAAAATTGCATCGGACCATTTTGAAAGGGTATTTCATTGTGCCTCTATTACAGTTATTAAATTGAAATAAATGTCACTAGGAACGGAGCAATCAAATGAAAGGTTACTCATGTTCTGTATTTTCATTTATAATTCACCTCCATGTATATTAAAAATAAGGGGCCTAAAAAATCTCAAATGGCGCTTGGACATTGCTATTTAGAAGTACTATTAATTTATGAAATTTGAACGAAATCTAAATTTTAGGTGGCTCACTTGGTATGGAATGTCCCCTATAGTATAATTTATTTATAGTTTTTAAAGAATATCCATTATTTGAAGCAATTTGTTTAATGTTATTAAGTTCTGTTTGAAAAGATTAATCTGATAGTGGTATAGAAAATAATCGGTGGAAAAAGGAATAAAAACCTGCAAATTTATGGGAAACAGGGTGACAAGAGTCAAAAGGTATTACGCAATCTGTGATACTAGGTTTTCTATAAATGTCAAATTTAAAAGTATTATTATTTCTAGTGATTAACAAGTCTAAAAAGGGGATTTGGGAATTGATTTCAATTTCAACGGTGAATTTAATGGATTGGTTTAAAGAATTTAAGTTGCTGAGTGCGTTATCAAGTTCAGAATCAGATCCTTTAAATAAAACAATTATGTCATCTACATATCTGTACTAAAAGAGAAAATGATCTTTAAAAGGTGAAGAAGTTAAAAACTGATCTTCTAAGTTATTCATGAATATTTCTGCTAAAAGAGGTGACAAATTAGAGCCCATTGCTAAGCCTGAGTCTTGTGAATAAAAATTAATATTAAATTGAAAGAAATTTTGATCTAGGACAGTCTCACAAAATGAATGTAAATTTAGTGCATGTATGGTTGGCATATTAGAATTAATTAGTAGGTTTTTTAAAATTAATAAGCAAGATTTGGGTGGGATGCTGGGGAATAAATTAACTACGTCAAATGAAACAAGTCTAGTGTCTGATGGAATTTGGAAATTTCTAATTTTGGAGCAAAGATCTATTGAGTTTTTTATTGCAAATTTGTTATTAAAATCTAAATGTTGTCTAAGAATTGTATTAAGCCATTTTGAAAGTATTGATACAGGTGAATTGACAAAGGAAACTACTGGTTTAATGGGAAAAGGTTGAGTTTTATGTATTTTCAGCAAATTAAATTCTTTAAAAAAATCCATTAAATTCACCGTTGAAATCGAAATCAATTCCCAAATCCCCTTTTTAGACTTGTTAATCACTAGAAATAATAATACTTTTAAATTTGACATTTATAAAAAACCTAGTATCACAGATTGCGTAATACCTTTTGACTCTTGTCACCCTGTTTCCCATAAATTTGCAGCTTTTCATTCCTTTTTCCACCGATTATTTTCTATACCACTATCAGATTCATCTTTTCAAACAGAACTTAATAACATTAAACAACTTGCTTCAAATAATGGATATTCTTTAAAAAGTATAAATAAATTATACTATAGATACTATAACAAATTCAAATACACACACTACTTGGTTAAAAATCCTTCAGAAACAATTTCCTTTTCAAATTCATTAACATACTTTGGCGTCGTCTCAGAGAAATGTTCTAAAATACTTAAGAAAAACGGTTTTAAAGTTTCATTTAAAACAGATAACAGCTTATCCAGATTTTTTATTAAAAATAAAGATCCATTAGATTACAAATCATCATCAGGTGTATACAAATTAAACTACTCTTTTTGTGAGTCATTCTACATAGGTCAGACAGGTCGCAAAATATCAGACCGTATTAAAGAACATTTCAGGCACATCTATAACAACACAGATCTTGATCCTCCACCATCAACACCTTCTTCTTTCGCCAATCATATATTAATAACGAAACATAGTTTTTCACCATCAAATTCCAAATTGATCCATAAATGCAATAAAGGCCGGAAATTAGATTTTCTTGAGACTTTGGAAATAAGGAAAGCTTTGAAACTGGAAAACAGATCTTGTTTAAATGAACAGAATAGCTTCAATAATCCCATTATTAATTCACTATTTTAATTTTTCACCACTCAAACAAACTTACCAGATTCTCTTTGATCCATTTTTAATTTTTACATTTTATAAAATGTTGTTTTTACGAAATCTTTTAAAAATCATGTAACCCTTTGAAAACGTCAAATTTAATTCAAAATTACGTCAACGTCATAATTTTTTATATTCTTTAAGGTAAGAACCCCTCTTGTAATTCATCAATTGTATCATTAATCTCTTGTTAAATTAGGGCTGATGATGAAAGTTTGTGGAGTTCGACTTAGATATATTTAAATTTTAATTTAAAATAAAATTGTTAAAATAAAGGTAATTTTATTGCAAATGCAATGGTATAGTATTGCTTGCAAAAAACCGTTTAAGAATTACTATTGCCAGGCGTCAAAGTTAAAAAAATCAAAATTCAAGGAAGCAAAGAAGAACGACAGAGAAACAATGAGCTTAAATTTATATATTTATACCTGCTTGCCCGGTAGTGGTGAACAGAAACAAGTAGCCAATATTATTTTTTTTAGTTTCTTATGCTTCATACTTTCGATTTATATTGAATACGTTTGGTAAACAAATGAGTGAAACATTAAAAAAATTAATTCGTTTTTTAATTAATTGATTAATTAAGGATATCCTTGAACATATTTTAATAGGCAACACATTCGCGACATATTTATTTATATATAAGCTATGATAAAAAACAATTTTCATCTGGTGAGCAGACTAGTAGTCAACGCAATAGCGAGTGGAGCGATATTTCTTTGTTGCCAAGATACTGAGCCACTTCTTGGTGTTTTGCAACTAGAAGCCATCTTGGTGGTTGTCGGATCGGAGCAACGTCTCCTGTGTTGATACTATTCTGAACCATGTTGGTTTTGCCGATGCTTCGGTCTTCGGTGGCAAAGATCTCGTTCTCTTTTCAAATAAATATAGTGGCTTTGTCCAATTGATGGTTCGTGAGATGTTTCCAGTCTTCTAAGAAGAACACCTCCGTCAAACTCAACAGCTTGTTCTTCGTAACCGTAATACAGGATGGTATAGTCCGATCGTCTGCCCTTTCTGTATAAGGTGACACGACTTTCGCCTAAATCTGTTACTCGAATCGTTAGCCTCAACGACTATTCTCGCTATCATGATCTGTGTTGTTTCTGTCACGTCCGGGTCGGGGGTCATGTTCGAATTGATGATTCCTGTCTGGTGTCCCCCAGCCAGTACCATCTGCTCCGAGTTCTGCACTCAAACCGGTTCGGAGACTATCAATTTCATTTCATCGGCGGTTGGTATCGCAGAATGCAGGGAGATTTTTTCGATCCCAATTAGCAGCATGCGATTCTTGATGTCCAACACGAATCCAAACTTCTTCATGACGTCAAGACCCAACATGAAATCGTCCACTATATCTGCCACAATAATCGTGTGAACGAACGCAAATCTCCCTAACTCGAGGCTCGAGCCTTGTCTCAACATCCCCGAATACTATGGTGCTGCGTTTTCGTAATTGCCAGATAATCCTGGGGCTTTTGTGGGGCCAGCTAGCATATACGCTCCCATAACCTAGCTTGACTTAGTTTTCCGACTGCCTCGAGCTTGAAGGGCCAGACTTCGGATTTCTATGAGTCGGCTCCGACGATTTTCTTAAACGACAGTCTCTTCTCAGGTGACCCACATTCCCGCAATTAAAGCATTTGGGCCTGATTGTCGTACTCATGCGCCGCATTTCCTTTAACAAAGTTTTTGTCTCCCGCAGCAGGTCGTTTCCTCTATGTTTTAGGTAGGCCATATACAACAGCTTCCTAACGTCCGCCGCAAACTCTTGCAGATTTTCGCCATTCTTCTGGACTCGCGACTTCAGCTGCGACTGGTACATTTGGTTCAAGTGGAGGTCTCCATATCGCAGCTTCGAGAGCATTGACGACTGCAACATATCTCTTCTGTTCCCTCTCCGGGACGGTTTGCAGCAGCGGAAAAGGTTGTTCTTCCTTTTCTTCTCAACGTCTGAACGTACGATGTTTACAACAGTAACTGATATATGCTTTAGAGGTCGCGCGGTACAATAGGTAGCCAACCGTACATTTTAGACAAAAATAGATGCAAATGATCAGACGTCATGATTCATCCCGTTTACATAACTGATAAACCCATCAGAGCAAAGGCGATAACAATAATATTATGTCAAGAATCGATGCCACGCCTTGCAATGGATCCTAATTATTGTTAGTCTAAGATCCAAAGGGAGGTCGTCCTTCACCACGGAGCAATAATAACAAATGGAATCAGAATTCCAATACTAAACATATGCAGCGCTATGAAGCCAATTAACTGTAGGCGGGGGAATAGTGGTTTGTTTTCTTTCAGACGATAGACTGTGTCCTACGATGCGTGTGCGGACTCTCCAGTGGCGTGGCTAGCAGTTGAGGTACGGGCATTTTTCCGAAAATGTTCACAACAAATCAGAGCATTTTTAGGTACCAGCCCTACATCAACACTAACATTTAAGACGAATAAATACATCTGTCTCGTGAGTTCATCACCGGAAAATCTATAACAGATTTTAATAACCCCACTATTGCAATCCACACCGAAATTTGTACGCCACTGAGCTAATAAACACGGCCACCACGTGCGTTGTACATGCGTACCTGTGGAAAGTCAAGTCGGGATGCAAGCAATCGAGTTTGTTACACACATAACACTGTCTAACCATGTTCACGCCAATGTCCTTATGGTTTTCAATGTTTAAAATTCAGTTCACCAGAAAACGATTACAATAACAATGGCATATTCTTTTTCCACAACCACACGTGCTGCTGCACTGATGCCAAACCTATGCATAACCGGAGCATCAGCGTTCGGTACAATATGTATTGCCTATCAAAATATGTTCAAGTATATCCTTAATTATTTAAAAAACTAATTAATTTTTTTTCCATGTTTTACTCATTTGTGTACCAAATGAATTCAATATAAATACATTTTTATTTTGTTATTTGGACCAAACATTTGATAGGTCCTAGGTGTAAATGAACATTTATCACCTAAAGAAAAGTAAAAAACAAAAATCAATAACACTGCAAAAGAAAAAAAACAAACACATTAGAACGAAAGTTAATATGGTATTAAAAAAACTTAGTATTTAGTATTTTCTCCTCTTGCACGAATTACTGCTTCGCAGCGACGACCTATACTGGAAATTAAGGTTCTAATTTCAGCCTGGTCAATACCATCCCAAATGTCTTGAAGTCTTTGACAAAGCTCTTGTTAGTTAACAGGAGGACGATAAAGTGTTTTAAACTGCTTCCCTAGGTTGTCCCAGAAGTATTCAATTGGGTTAAGACCGGTACTTCTGCCTGGCCATTGCATCGTGCGTACATTGACTTCTGCAAGATACCGTTGCACAATTCGAGCAGTGTGTTTCGAGCAGTGTGTGGTTCGGCATTATCATGCATAAAAATGAAATTAAGTTCTAAAATGTTCTCAATATAAGATGCTGCCTCTGGGTATTACCACCAATTCTGTGCGAGCCTTCAAAGTGGTACCTCCCCAGACCATAACAGAGCCGCCGCCAAAAATAACAGTGGGAACTATCTTGCAGGAGCATAACGGTCACCTGGCCGTCTATACGCACGCATTCGTCTGTTAGTTTTATGAAGACAAAATCTGGATTCGTCACTAAACATAAAATTAGCCCAATCGACTTCTAACCAATCAACGTGTTCTCGAGCAAATGTTAACCGAGCTCTGCCGTTAACTTTGGGCCTCTTGCAGGTACTCTGGGAGTTAAATTCGTTTTCTACTGGTAACACAACTTACTCGAACATTGTGAGTCTTTGCAAGCATATTTTACAGCGTTGGAGTTGTAATGAACCTCTCTCTTAAATTTTGCATCATCAAAAAACGGTCTTGGACACCATTTGTAGCTTGCTTTCTTTCTTGCCCTGGTCTTCTGGAATATGATTGAGTTTCTTGGTACCGATTTATTACCCGGGAGACAGTGGATTGATAAATACCAAGACGTTGAGCAATGCAACGCTGACTGTTACTTTCTTCTGCAAGAGTCGCTACACGGACAGCCTCTTCGACACTTAAATTGCGCTTTATTTTGTACTTTATGTATAGTAGTAACGGGAAAGAACTTTCAAAAACCAATTACAGAGAACCTGTACTCAAGTCAAAATAATGCTAAGTGCGATTTTATTGTTATTGAGGGAAAACCATGGGAAGGACAAGAAAACAATTAATATAAAAACACCATACTTGATAAGCTTTTTCGATAGATACACAATTTTCTATAAAACAAGAACTTAATTTTGTGATATCAAATAAATCAGAAGTGATGCGTTAATTTGTTTCGCAGGTGTATACAAGCTCATTGTTTCTCTGTCGTTCATCTTTGCTTGCTTGATTTTTTTTTTTAACTTTGCAGCCTGGCAATAGTAATTCTTGAATGATTTTTCGCAAGCAATACTATACCATCGCGTATAACTAAAATTAAATAATTGAAATATTTAATCAAATAATTAAAACTAGCATATATAAACTTATATTTTCTCCCAGATACCAAAGTGAGCCCCGTACACAGGAAAACTACTTAAGAAGTGAGGTCCGATAAACGGTCCTCACTTTGGAAACCCATGTAATTTGGCCAACAGCCTTCTTTTACCCTTCACGTCACAATCCAGAAATTTTTTTTTTGGACCTCACATAGTAACTTTTGTATTTGTTAGTTCATTGCATCGTCGCGTGGCGGCGCTCCTCACTGTGTATATTTTCTAGACGTATATTTTTATGCACCATCTTACGGAGAATGTGAGGTCCATAGATCTGGCAACGCCTGAGGTGCTGGAGAACGCATGTACATTTGGTGAAAACGATATTATTTGAGACTCATCTTACCAATATTATAAACGGATGTTGGATGGATGGATGAATGTTGGTTGCTCAATCACGCCAGAAGGGCTGAAGGGATCTGGATGAAATTTGGCACAGACATAAGAGTATAGTCTGGAATAGCACATAGATTACTTTTTATTCCGGAAAAATGTACGGTTCCCGTGGGATAGATTTGTTTTTGTTTTTTACTGAGCAATGGATCGACATGATTTTTTGCATAGTGTATCATAAATGAATGCCCATGAATGAGAGTAGTAGATATTACGTTGCCGGCGGTTAAGATGGTAGCTACGCCCCCCTGTTCCAAGGGGGCCCCGATGGCAGCTACGCCAATTTCTCCCAAGGCCCTTGAAATACATTTTCATAATTGAATGCGGATGAATGAGAGTAGTACGTATTACGGCGCCGTCGGTTCAGATGGTAGCTACGCCCCTCTATCTGAAGGGGGCTTCCAAGGGGAACCCCGATGGAAGCTACGCCCCACTGTCCAAAGGAGCCCCTCTTTGACATTTGTACGGTTCCCGTGGGATTGATTTGTTTTTGTTTTTCACTGAGCAATGGATCCACATGATTTTTTGCATAGTGTATCATAAATGAATGCCGATGAATGAGAGAGTAGGTATTACGGCGCCCTCGATTAGGATGGTAGCTACGCCCCCCTGTCCCAATGGGGCCCCGGTAGTAGCTACGTCCCCCTCCACCAAGAGGGGCCCAATGGTAGTTACTCCCCACTGTCCAAAGAGGCCCCCCTTTGGGAGCCTTTGAAGTACATTTTCATAAATGATGAATGAGAGTAGTAGGAATTACAGCGCCGGCGGTTCAGATGTCAGAAGGGGGCTTACAAGGGGAACCCCGATGAGAGCTACGCCCCACTGTCCAAAGGACCTTTCCCCTTGACATTGGTTTTTACTTTTGTGTTGTTTCGCAACACGAATTTATTGGACAGCGTCGGTCGGGTGAGCTACCTAATAATTACTACTACAAATCTAAACTCTGGTATTGTTTAAGATTTACAGCAATTATTGGTGTTCTAACGCGTGTAACGCCGGGCATTCTGCCAGTACGTTATAAAATAAGCCGATTAAATTTTACAATGGTTTACTTGGTTTGCGGACAAGACATATTACTATAAACTAACTAGTCGCAAATATTAGCAGCATCATGGTCCATACCCGAAATATGCTTTCAAATGTTTCTCGTATGTATTTGTCTGTTGGGATAAAGTTGATGTGCATCATTACATTAGAACCACAATTATTATTAGCCCCAAATAATATTAATGTGTTTTCCAAGTAAGTATGTACTACTTTTCTTAATCCTTCGTTAGTGGCAGTTAAACAGATATTAAACTGTTGACGACATCCGATAACACAAGAAGGCCGAAACAATTTGTTATCATTATTCTATTATTGAAAAGTCTACCTTTGAGGAGGTATGGAAAAAAATATTTGTCACTTTCAGGAAAGTCGGTAAAACGAAACGTTTGTACTCCTTGCAGTTCTTCCTATGAGCGAATTAATTACAAAAAGAAATGTGGGATGTGGAGATCATGGGAAAATGATTTTGTGGAGATCGGTGATGTTGACGACGACAATAAAAGAAACATTGAAGCAAAAAATGAGGAGCAGCCGACAGAGATCGTATGGGACCACTCCACAAAACGAAAGCGCAAATTTTTGTCAATTGACGTGAAGAATTTTATTTCGAATATTTACAAAAAATTAAAGCGAGGGAGAAAGGCAGCTGTTGGATAAAACTTGCAGAACTAACTCCAACGTCAACAATGTGGAGAGTTGTGAAGACTCTAAAAAAAAAAGAAAACTAAGATGCCACAAATACATTCCCGATTGTTCGCAGCGGATAATGTCATCATTCCAGAACGTTCCCCAGACAGAAGAAATCGAGAACAATTGGAGGGATATAAAAAGACGGCGAAGTACATGACAAATCAGTGATGACGATGTGTGATGACAAATCAGTGATGAGTGAACGCGACGTTATTGTGAATAATCAGCCGTGCAAATTGTACTCTTTGACAAATTTGCGATAGTAGGTACAGAGGCCCAAGAAGCTTGTGAGCTGGTGCGGTTGGAATTTCGGAGTTGCTGGAAGACCTGTTTCTATGAATACCCCAGAAAATGTTGAAGCTGTACATGATATTATGATTTTAGAAGATCGACGAATTGGGTTGAAACGCATATCAGAGATTTTGGACATCTCGTACAAACGGTTTTTTCTTTTCACATTGTTTATTTGCTATCAATGACACAACAAATAAGTTCTCATTTTTGTGCCATTTTTTTGTCAAATTTATTTATATCAAATAAAAAAGATCTACCCAGGAAATATTTGTGGGTATGGTCGATTCCTAAACGCCTGAAGCAGCGCCACTATTTTGAAGAATTTTTGACCAGTCGACAGCAAACTGTTCAGCCTTCATAACGATATTAAACGATTGCTCGTTTCCACCAACCACCTAAATCTGACAACAGCGCTGGACCTCAGTAAATGCTTTGCCAGATCATATACACCTGGCTGCGGTCCTCACACAATGCGCAGGAAGAAAAACAAATATACGGTCCTCATTTTGATAGTTGTATAGTACGGACCTCAGTTTGTTGAGATATACACTCGAAAACCAACTTTCCTCCAAATCGTTTTTTCCGTGTATTTATTTTACCAATATTACTAAATGACATAGAAAAAAGAACACCCAGTAATAATAAATATTTTACAGCAATTTTATAGCAATATGTTTGTTTAAGTTAAGATGACAAACGATCAATTTTTCAGCCATATTGATCCACTAGTTTTTGTGGTATCGTATCTTTCCAAAAGAAATCCATCCAATAGACGATAATGGTCTTTTCTAGCTACATTTCTCATTTAGGCGTTGTACAGTACATTTTGAGGAACTTCTTTATTTTGTTCATTATGCCTAGAGCTAGAAGACGCCAAAATTTTCGCCAACTTTGCGAGTTAGATAGAGAGGGAATAGTGAGCTTGCGAGTGGCTCGGTTGTACTTTAGAAAAATAGCCACTAGAACGCAAAGGGGTTGACACATGGTGGCAGTTTGTTGTCGGGCATGGAACCAGGAAGACCGTATACGAAGAGCGAGAGGTACAGGACGTGTCAGAAGAACCACACAACGGGATTATCGCCGCCTTAGACTTTTGGCTCTACGGGACCGTTTCACTTCCACAAGGGCTATTGCGGACTAGTGGTTTGAAGAACGTAGAAGGCCTATTGGGATGCGAACTGTTTATCACCGGATCAGAAGTTTTGGACTTTTTTCATACTATACTCAATTTCTGTTACCTCTCACTCCCGGACATCGATGTGATCGACTGGCGTGGTGCAGAGAACGGCAAAATTGGCCTCTAGATTGCAATACAGTTGTTTTTAGTGATGATTCTAGATTCTGTTTGGGTATGCATGATGGCCGTGTAAGGGTGAAGAAGCTAAGCGGTGAAAGACGAGATCCTCAATTTTCTGTGGAACGGCATGTGCATCACACCGTTCGAATTGTGGTATGAAGAGCTATTGCCTATGGAAGTAGGTCACCTTTGATATTCATCAGAGGCAATATGACCGCCGTGCATTACATCCAGGGGGTGGTAGAACCACATGTTCTACCCTACATTCGGACGCCCCCCAACCGCTTTTTCCAACAAGATAATGGTCGACCACATGTAGCCAGAGTTACGTTGAATCATTTTGAAGACAATCAAGTCGATTTGTTGCCTTGGCCACCAAGATCTCCCGATCTTTCACCCATACACAAGTCTGGGATATTATGGGAAGAATATTACTTCGTTTACCCCATCCTCCACAATCTTTAGCGGCACTTTGGCATGAGTTACAAGAAAATTGATCATCTCGTTAAGAGTATTCCCAAACGTGTTGATGAGTGCATAAGACATCGTGGAGGCACAACACATTATTCAGTTTTCTCTTGATCTAACTGTTTGATTTTTCTCAAATATTGATCGATTACTTAGCTAACCCTAATGCACATGTATACCAAAAATTGCCGCAAAATATTCATTATTACTGGGTGTTCTTTTTTCTATGTCACTTAGTATATCAAGCGTATGGTAAACAAGGAGGGAATATGATTTCGTTTGTCTAGCCCCACTCCTTCTACCGGTCCTCGGTTTGTGCATTAAATGGTTGGTCCTCACTTTGATAGCTAGAGGTAAATATCAATAGGCAAGCAAATCAGTGCATTCACCTGTATAAACTTACCTGTTTATACCTGCTTGCGCGCTAGTAGTGAACAGAAACAAGTGGGCAATATTAATTTTTTATGTTTCGAAATGCTTCATACTTTCGATTTATATTGAATTCGTTTGGTAAGCAAATTAAGGATAGCCTTGAACAATTTTTTTTTATAGGCAATATATTCACGAAATATTAATTTATAAACTCATGGACAAAATTAACGCACCACTCAATTAAACTTGTATATGTAAATTGAATCTTTTATTGTTAAAACAAGCCAAGTAACATTTTTGGCCATTTTTGTTTTCCAATGGTATACATATACAGGGTGTATATTAAACATTGACCAAAAATGCAGGGGGCGACTCCTTGGGGCCTTCCAAGACTATTTCGTCCCTTGGTAATTTCCGAAAAACCGCCTTGTTTCGAAGATACAGGGCGATAAATATTTTTTAACAAGAAAAAATGAAATTTTTAAAGTTTACAATTATTTCGATTGCTCAGACCAGCTAATGCCCACGAAGTCAGATCGTCATGGATTTTATTTCAATACGTTTTCCAAATCTCTCCAGAATCGCCATACAAACGCCGAAATGAGAGACATGCATTTTATGTATGGAATAACTGATGGAAATGCGTCAGAGGCTACGCGGTTGTACATTGAACGCTTCCCTAACCATTATGTTCTTGGCATAAAAATCTTCCAAAGAATTCATCAACGTCTCCATGAGACAGGAACATTTAAACAACAAGGATGATCAGGAAGACCAATACCCATACCACATACAACGCGTTCAGGCATTTCTTCCTCAGCTTTTTTTCACAAAAACTATTTTTGGGCAGATGGAAATCCTCATGAAGTAGTTGAAGACTGTTTTCCACATCAATTTTCGTTGAACGTGTGGATCGTAATTGTTGGTAATTGTTTAATTGGACCAGTATTTATACCTGGACGACCTACCGGCGAAGTCTACCAGAACTTATTAGAACAAATTTAGAACAAACAACAAAAAAGAAATGTTATGTGATTTATACACGACGGGGCACCACCTCATTTTAGTTTGGTTGCAGTTGAATTTTTAACCACAACGTGGGAATCGCTGGATAAGTCGAGCTGGACTTCATCTATGGCCTGCTCGATCTCCAGATCTCAACCCTTTAGATTTTTACTCATGGGGACATCTCAAATCATTAAATTACATCACACCAGTAAAGATGTAGAAAAATTGAGAAATTGGATAACTGCTGGGTGTAATACTATACGAAACGACTCTGGTGTTCACGACAGAGTTCGTCAGTTCATGAGGAGAAGATTGGGCGCATGCATTCTACCTGGTGGTCATTTTCAGCAGTTTTTGTAGATTTAGAAAACTTTGCATATAATATTTAGGTAACAATATAATTATTGTTAATGTAAAAAATGTGATCGCACTGTATCTTTGAAACAAAGCGGCCTTCCAAAATCACCAAAGGACAAAATAGTCCTAGAAAAACCCAAGGAGTCGCCCCTTGCATTTTTGGCCAATGTTTAATATACACCCTGTATATTATAGACATAAATCGATTAGTGCAGAAAGCATCCAAGTACCATATCCTGTATGCTAAAATTTGCGACTAATAGTGCGTATATGCCAAGAACATAGTAAAACACAATTATTGTAGATGAATTTGCCCTAGTCTTTTCTTTTCCTGAAAAGTTTGAAAAATGTTACTTGGCTTGTTTTAACAATAAACAATTCAATTACACTACTGAAATTCATATTGCAATAAAATTTTCATGAAAGCTTATTGTTAGGTACTGTCTAGTAACTTGTAAATGAAATCAGCGAAAGATGGCATTATTTCTAATTTTTTTTATTAAAAAACTTTTTCTTAAAAAAAACGCAAACATGTAAACAAAAAATAAACGAAAATAATAGAATTTATGGACTTAAAGCTATTCTAATGTCGTGTATGTCCTTCTTTACTTCTAATTACTGCTTCCGTGCGTCTCGACATACTGGAGATAAAATTTTAAATGACTTCTTGAGGAGTATTTTCCCATTCTTGAATTGCTGCGTCTACAAGTTGATTGTGGTTGGCAGGTGGAGGTCTACGACCTTTAACACTTTTTTTAATATCGTCCCATAGATTGGGTTCATGTCAGGACTATTGGCTGGCCATTTCATGAACGGAATAGCAACAGCATTTAAGTAGCGATAACTTGCCTAGCCACATGAGAATGAGCATGATCCTTCATAAATAAGAAATTCGGCCCCACAAAAGGAGCAAATGGCATTACGCGGGCAACAACGATGTGTTCAAAATAATAATCCGCATTCACTAACACGTATATGGACCAACTCCGTGTGGCCATCGAAACAGATGCCTCCTCAAAACATTGCAAAGCCACCACCCAGCAAGACTCTTGAAGAAATGTTGCAACAACAAATCTCTCCTCGCTTTATCCAGACACGCTCACTTCCATCAGGAGATTTAAGGCTAATCCTCGTTTCATCTGAAAATAAAACCATCTTCCAGTCATCAAGAGTCCAAGCTTGATAATTTCTCGCAGTACGCAGTCTTTGAATTTTGTGCTCTCTGGTGAATATGGGTTTCTTGGACAGTTTTCTGGTGTCCAATCCAGCTTCATTTAAGCGCCTTCTAATCGTTCGGGAAAATCAAGAAGATTGCAAACAGCTAAGAGCTCATTTTTTAGGATGGTACTAGTCATTCTCCTGTTTCTTAGAGCGGATTGTCTAACAAAATGCTCATCTATTGGATTATTACCTTTTTCGCCCTGTCCCGGCCTTCGTAACTGAGAACCTGTCTCATTAAATCGTTTAACCATACAACTTATGCTGGAATGGTTTCTTTCTTCCCATCACATTAGCAACATGGCGCATCGAATATACCTCATTCAGCAAAGTTAATGCTCTTACTGCTTCCTCCGCTGACAATTTTTTTCTGCGATTCATTACTAAAATGTATTACACTCGCACTGACACTATCAATAACAAAAAAGCTTGGTGGCTAAAGACAACTAATCTTTAAAAAAATGCTTTTATTTAAATAATTTTTATATTCTTTAAGGGCTGATGATGGCAGAAGTGTTCTGCCGAAACATGTTCCATTTGTAATTTTACGCTCATTAAAGTTTGTGGAGTTCGACTTAGATATATTTAAATTTTTAACACCCTTGTTGACCGCATTTACAGGAACTGTCAAAGTACTTGTACAGCCTACTTGTAAGATAACTAGAAAACTAAAAATCATCATTATTTTGGAATATGTAACGCAAAATATATGCACTGGTGCGTTAATTCTGTCCATGAGTTTATTATACCACTTCACAAAAAATAATTTTCATCTGGTAAGTAGATGGGTTAAGGACGACTTCCCTTCAGATCCTGTACTATGTGTATCAATGTATCACTTAAGTGAATTAATGAGGTAGTACCATGGTGATGTTGTCTGAAACCTGACTGATGTGTAGGAATTATAACTATCATGTGTTCAGTTAAAAAAGTCATTAAGTCGCCTATAAATTTGACATAACATTTTAACCAACGATGTCTTACCAATAGATACGGTGAAAGGACTAGAATGCATAGTAATGGGTGAAGCCAACATCTCAACCCCAAAAGTGACGTCAGACATTACGTTTGGGTTGCAGCCATGCAGCTTGGGTTGCGGAATAATATTGAATATTCCAGAAAATTGAACATTGTTTATTGTTTTTCTACATCCCGTCATTAATTATCATGATGATAAAAAAATATTACCGCTTATTTTATTTATTTTGTGGATTTCCTAAATAACTGTTCCTTCTACTTGCATAGTTGGCTGCATAAAAATGAACCCAATTGTGACGCCATGTTAGCTTCAAGCATTTTACATGCATTGTTGGTTGCGGACTTTCAACTTGTAGATGAAGCAATAAATCACATAGGTTTTTCAATTCGTCTTCGTCACTCAAAAAATCATAAGCAACTTGATGACTTTTTTAAATGAACACATGATATTATTAGTATCACAAAAGGTCAGAATAAAAGCTACATAAGAATTCACCCTAATATTTTTGATAATTATTTCACATAAAATAAATAGGAAACAAGATACTGCCAATTGACGCACTTTTTTCAATATGACGGCATCCGCAGCAAAAATACTAGATACCAAAGTGAAAATTTAAAAACAGCACCTCAAAATCTATAAAAATAAAATTCCTGCAACTTGTCCCTATATTGGATATTAGTATGGACTGCTGACTAGGTAACATCGCAGTCAAAAAAGTATAGGATCGTAAAATCTTAGTTGATTGAGTTTGGATTTGAATCCTTTTAATAAATTGATTAGTAAACTATGACCATGTTTTATATATTTGTCAAAGTGACAAATTTCAATCAAAAAACAAAATGCCTCATTTGAACCGAATGCAAATGGCAATTATAAAGACTCAGGCTAAAAAGAAAATTCAACAGTTTGGGTACATAACAAGGCAATCAGGTTCTGGACGTCCTAAAGCAACAACGGAAGCCGCGTTGATCAACTTTCTGAGGGAAAATCCGTTCAAAACAGCGATTTCTGCCAAGGAAGAAACCGATTTTCCAGCGCCAATAGAGAATGCACGTCGAAGAGTGAGAGCCACTGAACTAAACAATCGCTGTGCCGCCAATACGATTTTCTTGACTGAAGAGAATAAACACGCAAGAATTAAATTTGCTGAACAGTATATAAATCAACATAAGACCTCTCAATCTATGCATAATGGTCGTATTCGTGTTTATAGACCTCTTGGAGCACGCTATGACTTTTGATACACTAAATGCAACTGAATAATTATAATATGTTTTACTTTCAACTTTTATCTTTCCATCTTTCTGCCGAAACATGTTCCATTTGTAATTTTACACTTATTAAAGTTTGTGGAGTTCGACTTAGATATATTTAAATTTTAATTTTATCTTAACGTCAAAATTTGAAGTTAGGAGCTTTTGTGTAAAAAAAAATAATTGATAATTAATTAATAAAGTATTTACATCAAAACTTGAATTTTGGAAGTGTCTACTGACACAGCGTGTCCTAGACTTTTTTGACTGCGATGGTATATTTGCAATTTTTTTTTTATGTGTAACCTTAATTTAATATGATAAAAATGTCATCTCACAAATAATAAATATAATATAATGCACAATCATACCTGGAGTCATAGAATCTAAACCTGGAATAGGTTTAGTGTGTAGATAATAATGTTCTACAGCATGTAAGGGGACTTTTACATATGGTTCAGATAACTGTCCTACGCCTCTAGCCCAAAATCCAGCACAATTAACAAAATATTCACAAACAACAGGACCTAAATTTGTTTCAATGCTAGAAACTGTTCCATTCTTCTGATGAATTTTAGTCACAGTACAATTTTCCACAACTTTAACACCTGAAAGCTGTTATTCAAACAATGTTTATTTAAATACATATTACCATACCCATCTTGACAGCTTCTCCTATAATAGAGATGCATGTTTCATATGGATCTCCCACACCATCACCTGGAATCCACAGACCACCAATCAAGTCATCCACATTTAGAAGATGACATTTTTTTTTACACTCTTCTGGTGTCAATAAATCACAATCAATATTCCAAGATCTAAATTTTTAGTATTAATTAAATACATTTACTCTTATTAATTAAACTTACACTGATTGTGCCTTCATTCTTCGAAAAACTGTCATTCTATCTCTTGTTCTTGCCAAATTTAAACTTCCACATTGTTTCCAGCCAGTAGATAGACCATTTGCTTCTAAATGTTTATAAAGTTGAATACTAGATTTGGTCAATTTGACTTGAGCTAAACTTGGCTTAAAAACACCAACAAGACCAGAAGAATGCCATGTTGTGCCTCCACCAACCCTACAAATTAAGTTGAGTTATTAATGAATGGTTTATAGATATAATTATGTTAAGGTCATGCACCTATTTTGTTCCACAATAAGTGTCTGTTTTCCCCACCCCAGCTTGGCCAGATGGTATGCCACTGAAGCACCCATAATTCCTCCTCCACAAATAACAACCCTTGACTGCACGGGTGGTTCACGTGATACTTCATTTTCGTAAAAATTCCGTGAAAATAATTTTTGATTGATTTTTGAATGGCATTTAACTATTCTACCAAACATTTTCAACTATACGGAAAAGTATGTCAGAAATGATTTATTTTCAGGTTATGTAAACAGTGGTAGACAGGCGCATAGATTTTAACAACTATCGCCTAGAACTATCGTACACAGATGAGAACACAAACGATTAATCGTTTGTGGATGAGAAACTAAAGAAATGTTATCAGCGCCATCTTACAGTTCTCTCACAGTACTATATTTAGGTATATATATTTAAAAGAAAGACCGGTGGAGGGCTCTGCATGGTAGCAGTTTCCTAGAATGCCAACTCACGTTTTTTTTTTTGCTTTTTCCAAGGCCAACTAAAATCATTGCAGTTCATTTGCAGAACTTTCAGTTTCGTTTTAAATGTTGGTAAATGCGTTAAACGGCTCGATCGATTTGTATTTTTTTTTTTTTGTATATTTGGAAGATATGAGAATATGTGGTACTATTTTTCACATGGACATGGGAGCCCAGGGGGCCCCCTTGCACTGGACCGATTTCTTGGCTTAACCGATTTTTATGTTTTTTTTTTTGTATATTTGGCAGGCATGAGAATATGTGGTATACTATTTTTTACATGGACATGGGGGCCCAGAGGGGCCCCTTGGGCTACACCGATTTTTCGGCCCGACCGAGTTTTATGATTTTTTTTTTCATATTTATGTGGTAAACTATTTTTCACATGTACATGGGGGTCCAGGGGGGGCCTTTGGGCTGGACCAATTTTTTGGCTCGGCCGATCTTTACGATTTTTATTTTTTTTTGTATATTCGGCAGATATGAGAATATGTGGTAAACTATTTTCCACGTGTGCAGGGAGGCCCAGGGGACCCCCTTGGGCTGGACCGATTTTTATGTTTTTTTTTTTGTATATTTGGCAGGTATGAGAATATGTGATTAACTATTCCCATGGGGCCCATGGGGGGGGGTGCTTCGGCTTCACCGATTTTTCGGCTGGACCGATTTTTATGATTTTTTTTGTATATTTGGCAGTTATTAGAATAGGTGGTAATAGTTATTTATTATACGAGTTACTGTAAATTTTATAGTTCCACACAACCGCGGCAACGCTTTAAATTGCTTAAAATCCATAAAAATTGTGTGACGTTTATCTGACATTTTCTTATTGCCTGACAGGAGAGTATTTACACAAGCGAAAATTTGAAAATTCTGGCAGTGTCGAACTATAAACTATTTTTCACATGGACATGGGGTCCTAAGGGCCCCCCTTGGGCTGGACCGATTTTTCGACCCGACCGATTTTTATCAAATTATTTTTGTATTTTGTAAAGTATTTTTCACATGGACTTGGGAGCTCAGGAGGCTCCCTTGGGCTGGACCGATTTTTATGATTTTTTTTTTATATTTGGTAAGTATGAGAATAGGTCGTAAAGTATTTTTCCCACGGACATAGTATCCCAGGGGGGCCCCTTGGGTTGGACCGATTTTTACGATCTTTGATTTGTTGAATTTGTCTCCACCCCGAATAGCAGAATAACTATTAGAATTTAGAAAATTGTATCGGCTAAGTAAAGAAATAACCATTGATCTGATCGACTGGTTGACTCCTGCTGTACCTGGAGCAAGAAGGAACACTGCGCTACCTTTGCATTTAAAATTATTAGTGATATTAAATTTTCTAGCTTCTGGATCATACCAAAGGGTTTTGGGTGCATCTAATTGGACTGCAATGAGCCAAACTTCAGTAAGCAGATGCGTTTCCGAAATTTGTCAATTAATTGTAAATGTGTTGATGCCTGAATGGATAAAGTTTCCCACGAATAATAATGATAAACAAAGAGTTAAAATAGAGTTTTACGAAAAGTTTGGATTTAGGGGAGTTTTAGGGTGTATAGATGGTTCCCATGTTCAAATTATTGCACCTTCTGTTGCCGATGAAGATCATCCACCACATACGTATATTAACAGAAGAGGAGTTCACAGTATTAATGTCATGATGGTATGTGATGCGAATTGTAATATAACTGTCTGCGATGCTAGATATCCTGGTTCAGTACATGATGCGGCAGTGTGGAGAATTTCAGACGTTAGAAATTTTATGAGAGAACAGTATAATAATGGTGATAAAACATCAATTTTAATAGGTGATAGTGCATATGGGTTGGAACCTTGGATATTTACACCATTTTTGATTGCTGCTGAAGGAACTCCTCAGGCTGAATTTAATAGGCTTTTAAGGACAACAAGAAATGTGGTAGAAAGGTCTTTGGAATTTTAAAGGGGAGATGGTGTTGTTTGTTAAAGCATCGCGTTCTTCATTATCACCCGGCCGTTGCAGTATACATTGTATACACATCAGTGATTCTGCATAACATAGCACAATTTGCAAGTATTGAATTTAATGATGAAGATCTTTATTATGATGATGAAAACGACTATGATAACAACGATCACAATGACAATGTTGCAGTCAATGATGATTTGCGTCAATTAGGAAGAGTAGCGAGAGATGACTACATTCAGAGAAACTTTTAAAACGTTGTCATATAATTTATATTTATTATCTTGGGTAATGTTAACTGCAGAGCCCCTGTTTGCACTGTAAACAAAATCATTATAATTAAAGATTAATCGTTTACTCAAATAAGTAACTACATATTAATTTATATATTAGAAACATCAAACACAAACGAAGGATTTTCATATTTGAATTTAGCTACTTCAAATTTAAATTTCTGAATCTCCAATTCCAGTTTTTTTTCTAACTTTATTTCTTTTTGTTTTGTTTTTTTTTCAATTCTTCTAAAAACTCTTCGCCAATAGCAGACATTGGTCGACCATGCCCTACGAGTTTTTTGATCGATTTTCCTCTCATTTTTCTGTTTTGTATAAATGAAATCGAAGATTTGGAAGGAATTTCTGATGCTAACTGGTCTGACAAAACAGCTGGCGGATCTACTGAAATTTGAAGAACTCTTTCTGTTTCTCGTATTTCATATTGCAACTCTTCGTCTTCACTATTACTTGGGCGAACAGTTTCAGGTTTGTCTTCTATTTGACTTGCCTCAAAACCGCCTGTAATCTGAACTTTTGGAGTACCGGTAACTGTGTTTTTACCCCAAACAGTCAGAGCTCTTTCTTCCAAAGGAGTTAAAATCAGTTCTTCTATTGGGCCTCCCCCTGTTTTTTTGGCGGACACCACATTGCTTCTATATTTTGCCCGTGTGGAATTTTTCCAATCCTTAAATCGCTGAAACGAGAATAAATTGGTAAAAACGTAATAGTGTTTCACTTTGTCTAATAAATGCATTTAATTTTAGTGTTAGGTTTTCCCAGCAGTTTTCGGTATAATTAGAATCAATTTTGGGATTTATTGTTCCACTACTAAATATTTCATCACTTTCCATTAGCTTTATATACTCTTCGCATTGGTCTGCGCTGGTATTTGCTAGGCGGCGTCTTTTCCTTTGGATCAATTCGCTCATTATTACCTTAATATTAGCATTGTTTAAGTATATGTATATACTTAAACAATGATATTAGTTAGAAAGGTGACAAACGTTTGACAGCATTTGCAAAGAAAAGTCACTGGCGTAATGAATAGCCACCTTCTCACCGTGAGGGTGTAGTAATAAAATTTGGGAATTTACTAGACCAAAGTCGCATTTGAGAAAACAAATGAGCGAGATGGGTGACCATTGTGCCTACAACAAATAATTTTGTGAGTGGTCGGTATATCAGCTGATTGGTGCAATGCGCATCTGATCTACTCAATTTAAGTACGAGACGCAAACTTGTATACTAGAAAATAGAACATGTTCTAATTTCTCGTACTAAAACGGCGCGCGCATCAAATTCTATAAGAGCCGTTTGACACTATGCTTATTTCAATACTGAATTCCGTACTTAAAATTACGCACTGAAATTTGTACCGCCTCAGAATCAATAACTCCTGGGCCCAATGTCCATGTTTTAATAAGTAATTATGCTATTCGGGGCGGAGATAAATTCAACAAATCAAAGATCATAAAAGCCGTTCTTGAGTTATAAACCCAAGGAGGCCCCCTGGGCCCCCAGGTCCATGTTTTAATAGTTATTTTGCTATTCGGGGTTATTTTTCTATTAGTTTGTTATTAGCTATTATTGCTATAATACCTAACTAAATAAACCTAACTTTCTTTACTTTTTTAATTTCTTAGTACATATTTGTTAATATTTGCCAATAACACCGAAACAAGCCGAGTCTCTCCGAAGGTGGTCACTCAAAAATCTGCTCAACAAAGAAATTGTAACAAGTAACCGATGCCACGGCTTTAATTTATGCACGGCCATGCACGGGCTTTATGGTGGAATTCCATGGTTTTCTTATTTACTTTCATACCATTACCACCCTCTGTGCCTTTTAAGCAAACCTTCAAATGAATTTTGTCCATGCTAAACCAATATGCACTCCCCACCAATTTGCGCGTCCTTAGTGCCGGTGCACACGAGCGTATTGTGACGGTGCGGTAACGCAGCGTAAAAATATAGTCCAATCAAATAAGTCAGCAAATCAAAATTTTGAGGAAGTACACAAAATTTTGATATAAGTATCTGTGAAGTATTTGAAGAAGATGAGTGAAAGACATTTTTTTCCCAACCCCCGAGAAATGGCGAAAAAAATATAATAAAGTTATTTTCTTTATTTATTCAGAATGGGTAAGAGGTACTAAAAAAAGTTTCAAATAAAGATTGTAAAGCATGAAATTCTACACAAAAATGATCTTTTGACTTTTTTGCTAGTATTAAAATTAACCAAGTTAGGGCGGTTACAAGTTAAGGGATGTTATGTATAACGTCAAAAAATCATAGCGTTTTGAAAAGTTAATGGATCTTAATTTTTTTTTTAATGTACTCAGATAATATAATAGTATATTATTTTATGCGGAGGAGAAGTAAGTATGACTTTTCATGGCGCGCCTGAGTTTACCCGCCGAACGCAGTGAGGAGGGTAATAGATGGCAAGTCATGAAAAGTCACTTCTCCTCCAAATTAAATATGCTATTTTTTCTTCAAACGCTTTAAAATATTGTGATGAGCCTAGGCTCTTCCCGCCAACAATTTGAATTTAAACGTCAAATGAAATGTCAATGACGTCACCAAACGTCAAGTTTGAAAATTTGAAACAAACCGCGAAAGACAAAGACAGAAGAGCGGACCTACGTTGTGTTCTTTTTTTTTGACAAGACCTCGGTGGCGGGAAATTCAAATTAAACCTACCAGACCAGATCCAGGTTCTTTTGATGCAAGGGACGCAGCGTATGGGGGGCGGAGCGTAGAATAATAACACAAAATTATGTATTTATCAATGTATTTGCTTTAGAGGTCTTATGGTAGAACTTTTGATTAATAATTGGATTTTAAAACATTTCATCTAGTAAGAATTTGAGGATAATTTAACTCGTTTAACAATGGTGGCTGATTTCATGACTTTTAACAATAATTTGGTTAATTCATACAATAACAATTAATTTTAGTAAATACAATATTTGAATAATTCATAACAAACATTAATTTGAACAACAGTATCTGGCGAGAGAGTTCCCAAGATTACAAGTATTGAAAGTGAAATTATTATAACATCTCACCCCATTAACAACCCAATCACTAAACGTTACAATTTAAGCAAAGCAGTGAGTGTTTCCTTTTCTTTCAACAAATTAAATTTCATTTACAATCCCGAAATCTACAAGAAATAAACCCCTTTTTTAACTTTTGTATGAATTCAAACAGGTACACAGCTAAGTTATACAGTTTGAACCCCTTTCCAGATTATCAATAAATTTGGTCTTTGAGTTGTGAAATACTGATATTCGGATGGCGAATAAAAATACGAACGCCGCCCCACATCTCTTAACCGCCTCGCCCCGACCCGTGACGATCGGCACTCTCACAACTAAGCGAGAACGGCTAGCGAGGTACTTTCTTTCACACACCACACTCACTTCAAATGGAAGACGAAGAAATACACAGATGGAAACCACAGATACATAAAAACACAAAATTTCAAGTCAAATTCAGCCGTTTCGGTTTACCAAAACTTTAGACTGATAAAATACGTCGCATTGGATAGAAACAACCAGAAAATATAGCTTTTGAAGTGATCTGAATACCAGTCTATGAATCTTTTAATATTATTAAGCAAATTTAAGAAAAGGATTCAAACTGTAAGACATCGCAACTATTATTTAAATGAAATTTGGGTCACTTCGACTACAAATAAAGAATACCCAAGCGCCGCCATCTTTTCCTTTTCCAAACAACACAAAATGACCGTTACCAAAGCGGCGTCCCCTCTTAACCCCTTCCCTCTTTAGTTTGAATTTAAATCGGTAGTTCGTTATTAAATCAATTAGTTTGAACTACCTGCCACAGGTAGTTCCCCTAGGCGATGACGTCCCTCCTCGACTTATTAAATATTGTAATTAAAGCTTTACCTTTGTTTCGAACACCAATCTGGCACTAGACACTTTTCTACCGGACTTATCAACGGCTGACAACAAAGACTAAATAAAATTGAAATAACAACTAACACAGATCAACACAGAACGGAACAACAACAAAAATTATTAACAAAACTGCGTGTGAACCTTTGTTGATGTAAATGAAATAAAAATGAGAACTCTCTCCGAACAGGTCTGAATGGTCTGAACTGAACAAAGACTAAAAGCGGAATCCCATTGCATCCCTTATCTGTCAACACCCCCACCTCGTTGGTGTCACCCTTTCTGTCCTGGAGGCCACGGTCAGCAACCGATTTTGCGTCAGTGTTGTTCAGATTTTTACAATATGTTTATAAAGCTGCCATGTTTTTATGTTTTTGATACTCAGCTCTGGGTTTGATTTATGCATACAATACTAGAAATGTAGTAGGCGTTTAATAAATGTGAGTAGTTTCGATTGTCATACAAAAACGTTTTGACACATATAAATTCTTCATCTTTGCTGTTATTAGTTGTGACCGGTTAGTTTTTAAAATGCAACGGAGCTTGTCGGCAGAAATTGAGGCTGCGGCCAATGAGGCTGTCTCCTCTCTTGGACCCACAAAATCTAGCGAGAAATATTGTGCCGCGTACGATCATTTTAAAAGGTGGTGCGATTCAAAGAATATAAATAAATTTGAACAAAATGTGTTTCTAGCATATTTCAACACAATGGCTAAAGAGAAATGGAAATCATCGACCATGTGGTCGCGATATTCCATGATCAAATCGCAACTAATAATTAAAAACGGAATGGATATAAGTAAATGTTTCCATAGCAACACTTTTCCCTACATGGAGGGAAAAGGAAAAGTAAAACTGCCGCCGGCGGAGAAGTTGCATTTTTCCGCAGCCACCTCAGTCAAATTATGACCTAATTATTTTACGTTTGAAGAAAAAATTTATTATCTGACAAATGTTTTATTTTTTATTTATGATAAATAAGTTATAACAATTTTAATTTTCGAATTTTCAATTTAAAGGACGTTAGACGATGGAACCATTTTTTTTTAAATTTCATTTTAAATTTACATGTTTAAATTTTTCCTATACCTACGACATTGCTCTTCTGACGTCACGATCACTGACAGAGATGAAATTTTGTCGGCTACTTCTTCGCTGCTTAAAAGACGCGCATGCGTATAAAATCAAAGCTTATATTCATGGTCAACGTGAAATAAACCATGGGATTCGAACAGTGTTTGGGTTATTGATGGCGCCGGGATCATAGCTGTTTTCGCGAAGCCGATCCCGAGCACATTCGGAACACAAACGGAGGAAGTTCAGGATTTTACCAATGCGCATGGGCGTCTTCAGAATTGTTCCAGAATTTTTAGCTCCGCGAACGCATGGGAACGCATTACGAACGTACAACGAACAAAACGCATTGAGGTTTCGGTAAAAGACATGCTCGATTCTACTAATAACACTTTCGATTTATGCAGTGCCATTGAACGTTGTTTTATTAAGTCTTAATTTGGGCGATACTTAACTTAAAGTGTAGGTGTAAAACTGCATATTCGATCAAAATTGTAAGAAAACAAAAAATCGAAGACGGGCCTGTACAGCATCTTACACCTGCATACGTTCGACAAGTTTTTTATGTCCCTCGAAACTCCACCTCCGTACGATATATCTCTTGAGCCTACAATACGTCCTTCTGTCAAAATACGAAGTGGCGTATCACGACTTTTCAGGAGAAGCGTTTATGTGTTTTTGTTGATAATGAAATTAATGTTTTCCAACTTTAATTAATTTTTTTCTTAAAATTTTCTTGAGGTATCAAATTTTTTATAGTCATTTTGACAATATTGAAAGAGGAATAAGAATCGTGAAAAAAAAGGAGGTTACGATTAAAAAAAAACTGTCGATGACGTCATATCTGAAAATTGACAACCACACGCGTGAAAAAAAAGCACACCAACAGGAGTTTATAAAGAAATTTAAATCATTGATTTTTTCCAACGCTGTTCTAAGTCCGTTCAGAGATGCCAAGAGTACCTAGGTGAAGAACTTTTTACAGACTAATGTTTTTTTTTGTCATGTAATAAGTCCTTACTTATTCTAAAATGTTGTCTAAACTGTTCGTCGCTAAATTGTGGCACAGTTTCTTCAAAGAAGTTTTTATTCTTTGGTACATCAAAGAGTTCTTCTAACTCCTCCAAATATTCGTCACTTGAATTTAAATGCATCAAAAATGAATAATTTAAAATTAAGTATTTTTGTTACTGTTCTTTTTTACTTGTTTTCACGTTCTGTACAAATAAAAATCACAAATTTTAAGGTTATGTTCCGTTCCGAACTAAATATCCCAGCCTTGATTCAAGAATCTGTCGGATACGTTCTGAACGCGTTCAATATGTAACAGGCGTCTTCCACAAACACCGAATTTTTAATCCGGAGGAAGTCCATTTTCTACCGCGAACAGCAAATTTATAAGTGCGCATGCGCCAATGCTCTGAACGCGTTCGGGATCGGCTCCGCGAAAACAGCTAAATTGCGAAACTACACGTGGGAATAAGAAGGAACGGCAGAGTTCTTATGACTTTGAACGTTGTTAGTCGTCTTGTAATATTCATATTGGCAATATATTAATACCATCCCCTAGTTTTATTATTAATTAATTAACGAACTCTCACTATTTGGTTTACAGTGCAAACAGGGTCTCTCCAGTTAACATTACCCAAAATAATAGACATGAATTATATGACAACGTTTTAAAAATTTCTCCGGATGTAGTCATCTCTCGCTACTCTTCCTAATTGAAGCAAATCATCATTGACAACATTGTCATTGTAATCGTTGTTATCATAGTCGTCTTCATCATCATAATAAAGATCTTCATCATTAAATTCAATTCTTGCAAATTGTGCTATGTTATGCAGAATGACTGCTGTGTATAATAATAATTTCTTAATTCTGTTTAGAAGTACAGACACCTCATACAGTCGTAATCATAGTGAATAGATATACATAACATATAACATAAGATATACATAACATATAAAATACAAATACATAATTACAAATTAAACATACAGTTAAAAGTCGTAATTTAAAAATTCCTGGAAGGAATAAAAACTATTTTTTATTAGGAATGTTTTCAGTCTAGTTTTAAATTCATTGTCAGGCAAGTGTCTCATGCTTAATGGAAGTTTATTATAAATTTTAATACCGAAAAAGTTCGTGCCAGATCTGCTTTTGTGTAAGCGGTGAAAATTTAGATAAATATTTTCATTTTGTCTTGTTGCATAGTTATGCACATTTTCATGCCTTTCAAAAGATGAGATATTATATTTTACGTAGACCAAACATTGATATATATTGATTAACCCTCCGCCTACATTCATAGAGGTGTGTAAAAAAAATCTTGAGGGCAGCAGCAGTACTATATATATATATATATATATATATATATATATATATATATATATATATATATATATATATATATATATATATATATATATATATATATATATATATATATAGTACTGCTGCTGCCCTCAAGATTTTTTTTACACACCTCTATGAATGTAGGCGGAGGGTTAATCCACTGAATCGATTGCAGCAAAATTTTGCACACTTCCTTATTTTGCCAAGTAGACGCGCACTAAGAAACGGTTTTTCAAAATTCCATTTTAAAGGGGGGAACGGGGTGGGGGGTTAATCCCTAGATCCACTGAACCGATTGCAATAAAATTTTGCACTCTTACTTATTTTAAAACGTAGACGCTCATTAAAGAACGGTTTTTTTAAATTCCATCCGAAAGGGGGGTTCCGGAGTGGGGGGTTAATCTCTAGATCCAATGAACCGATTGTAATGAAATTTTGCACTCTTACTTATTTTATCACGTAGGCGCTCACTAAGAAACGGTTTTTCAAAATTCCATTCTAAAGGGGGGTTCCGGGGTGGGGAGTTATTCTCTGGATCCACTGAACCGATTGCAATTAAATTTTGCACTCTTACTTATTTTATCACGTAGGCGCTCACTATGAAACGGTTTTTCAAAATTCCATTCTAAAGGGGGGTTCCGGGGTGGGGAGTTATTCTCTGGATCCACTGAACCGATTGTAATGAAATTTTGCTCTCTTACTTATTTTACCATGTAGGCGCTTACTAAGAAACGCTTTTTTCAAATTCCATTCTAAAGGGGGGTTCCGAGATGGGGGGTTATTCATTGGATTCACTGAACCGATTGCAATGAAATTTTGCACACTTTCTTATCTTACCACGTAGGCGCTCACTAAGAAACGGTTTTTTAAAATTTTGTTCGAAAGGGGGGTAACAGGGTCGGGGGTTAATCGCTAGATCCACTGAAACGATTGCAATGAAATTTTGCACTCTTACTTATTTTATCACGTAGGCCCTCACTAAGAAACGGTTTTTCAAAATTCTATCTGAAAGGGGGGTTACGTGGTGGGGAGTTATTCTCTGGATCCACTGAACCGATTGTAATAAAATTTTGCTCTCTTACTTATTTTACCATGTAGGCGCTTACTAAGAAACGGTTTTTCCAAATTCCATTCTAAAGGGGGGTTCCGAGGTGGGGGGTTATTCACTGGATTCACTGAACCGATTGCAATGAAATTTTGCACTCTTACTTATTTTACTACGTAGGCGCTCACTAAGAAACGGCTATTCAAAATCCCATTCCTAATGTGGGCAACAGGGGGGAAGGATTCTTTGGATTACTGCAATGTAATTTTGCGCACTTGCTCACTAAGAAACGGTTTTTCAAAATTCTATTCCTTTCCTTATTTTAGTAGAATAAGGGAGTCGAGTTCAGTCAGCACCGTTATCTAATCCGAAAATTGTGATCTCAGTTTTTTGTCTTCTTTCGAGATCCTCAAGCACCCTTCCTTCTGTGCAGACCCGATTTTGTTCCAGTTATTTCTATAACTCACGGTGCTCCAGTTATCTCTCAAGCAACTTCAAATCCTTCCTTCTTCTTCCTGCTCAACTCCATATTTCTTGTTAACCTTAATATGGATCTATTCATATCTTACAAATCTTCGTATCCCACTTCTGACACTAATGTTGCGTTTCTGGGTTCCATTTTTTACAATTTATTTAGACTTTATATACTACAATATATACATTATTTACACTATTTACAAATCACGTAAACGGACTCGTCTATTTATTTATTCATCGTGCGGCACTCCGGGTAGATAAAGGCAACTGTCCGACTCGACCCACTAATCTTCGACTCCGACTGTGACTGTGACCTGATTGGTACATTCTTGATCTCGATGTTTATCAAATACTCCACAAGATGATGTCTTAGATCTCAAATCTATATATTTAATCGTTGAACATGAATCGATTGGTAACAAATAAAACAGCGTGTACTGCACCGATTTTTGTGATTGTTTTTTTTTTAATGAAACACATTGATAAGATCTAAGCCAATATTAGTTTTCATTTTCAAAAATTTTACAGGTTTATTGATTACATATTTGCATTTTATTTTCGACAGATACCAGTCCATTACAGTCGCCGACTTGAAGTAGCGTGAATCGTTTTGAGTAAGAAACTGGCACACTACAGCTAAATATAACTTGGCCCGTCCCCTGAGGTTTGGGTGTGCGGTGAATTCAGAGTGGCATCACTCATCTTATGGCATTTACTTCAACAATATCGCCCAAAAAATGGCACAAGAATGCGTGTTAAACGATTGCATCAAAATACAATTGATTACAAAATTTTAACTGGACGATCAACTGGGAAAAGTATTTTAATACCCAGAATTTATTTGACGTATTCTGGTACATTATTGCCATTTTCCTTGAGGCGAGCCCAATTTCCAATCATGTTAGCATTCGCTATGACCATTAATAAATCGCAACGAAACTAGATAGTCCGTCCCTGCACAGTGATTTTATCTTATTATTCTATTTAATACTTCACACGTTGTTGTTATTTTATTATTTTATTTAATAAGGAATGGAATTTTGAAAAACCGTTTCCTAATGAGCGCCTGCGTGGTAAAATAAGTAAGTACAAAATTTGCAATCGGTTTAGTGGATCCGGAGATTTCTTTATGAGTGACGCTGTCCTCTCCAATAAATTGTTTTTGGGCAGATAGTGAAAAACACAAAAGTAAAAACAAATGTAATTTTATCTTATTATAGGCTGGGATGCGTTTATCTAGATTTTTTCCAGATCTTTTCAAACGAGCTCTTAAAACAAAATTTTATTGTTAAAATTTCAGAACTGAGGCGTTTCAGTTGAAGTTTTCCAATATATCGGCTTTTTATCACGCCTATTTAACGCCAAATTGTGTTAAAATACTTCTAAACACATTTTTTACATGTTATTGTTCAATTAAAAGTCAAGGTCGTTTAATGTCTCCAACAATACCCCAAATTCTAAAATTAATAGAAGACGGATTTAATTAATTCCACACGCGTTTTTTCGGTGAAATCAAGTCAAGCTTTTGTTCGTACAAAAGAACTACCAATAATCGATTTATTGTTAATCTACAGTAACTTCATTTCAGATGTTTCTCTCTACATGGAATATCACAGAAATTGATAACACAAAAGCTATGATGCGTGACTAACATTTAAAAAAAATTTGGGGTTTAATTCTGAACCTATAAGCCACTACTAGTACATACTTAAATCACTTGTGTGAACTGGCAACTGTAGGACGCTTAATGCATTGAAATTAGTATACGAAATATACAACGGATGCAGAAGAGATAGGAAAGTATAAAGTATATTGAGGACGCTAAAATGATACTGAAATGGAAAGACGCTAAAAAGAAGCAGATTCTATAATTTCAATTTGGAAGTGATAAAATAGTGGTGCCTCCGAACTATATACCAAAAAGTAGCAGTCGCCTCCGAATCCGGAGGGTAATTGGAAAAATCGGAGACGAATTGGTACCCATGTGTATAATAGTCTCAAAAGGCTCAAAACCGCGTAAAAAGATTCTGATTTCTACTCCCACTACCAATATGCGAATTGCCCGTATCGTATCACAATCAAGGGGTCCCCTTGTTACGAATGCTACAAGTGGCTTTTGGGACAGGGGAGCGGGGAGCCCTCTGGGGTCAGGGCGGTACCCTTGGTCGAGTATTTTTCTTCATATTCTGGTACAAATGTTACAAGTGGCTTTTGGAACAGGGGAGCCCCTTGGTCGTGTTTATTTCATTGTTTTCTGATACAAATGTTACAAGTGGCTTTTAGTATATGGGGCCCTCTTGGGACAGGGGGTGGGTCCTGGTCAAGTATTTTTCTTTATTTTCTGATACAGATGTTACAAGAGGCTTTTAGTAGATGGGGCCCCTTTGGGACAGGGGGTGGGTCCTGGTCAAGTATTTTTCTTTATTTTCTGATACAAATGTTACAAGTGGCTTTTGAGACAGGGGGCCCTTGGAGCGGGGAAGCCCTTTGAAACAAGGGGGCCCTTTGGGACAGGGAGCCCCTTGAGACACGGGGGCCCCTTGGTCGAGTTTATTTCATCATTTTCTGATACAAATGTTACTAGTGGCTTTTGGGACAGGGGGGCCTTTGGTCAAGTTTATTTAATTATTTTCTGATAAAAATGTTACAAGTGGCTTTTAGTATATGGGGCCCCCTTGGGACAGGGGGTGGGTCCTAGTCGAGTATTTTTCTTTAGTTTCTGACACAAAAGTTACAAGTGGCTTTTGAGACAGGGGGGCCCTTGGAGCGGGGAAGCCCTTTGGGACAAGGGGGCCCTTGGAGCGGGAAATCCCTTTGGGACAGGAGGCCCCTTGGGACACGGGAGCCCCTTGGTCAAGTTTATTTCATCATTTTCTGATACAAATGTTACTAGTGCAAATTGCAGCTCAGAAAAAATCATGCATTTCTCTCCCTCTATATATAATATTATATAATACTATTAAGTTTGACATTTCTAATTAGATTTCTGATTTCTGATATAAGTATTAGACATTTTAGCTAAAACAAAATTTACAAATTTTGCAAGCGAAATTCGTTATTTCTGACGCATCTCTTCTGAAAAAAAAAAACAGATTGATTTATCGATTCGGATTTCACAAACAAAATTTAAAAAACTGCTTATAGAAAGCGGTATATAAAAATTTTGTGATTTTATTTTTTTTTTTTTTTTAATAAGATTTATTTCACAAGACACTTTTATGTTTGATCATCCACCTCACCGAAAAGATCAGAACCACTTCAAATTTAAGATAGTAAAAGAGGTCAGTTGATACATCCCAAGTAACCAAGTTTATTTATTTCATAGTAGCTTGTACCCGGCGAGCATAGCTATACCCCAAAAATAAAGTACATAAATTACATCTTATCCAATTTGACCTGATCACTGTGACATCTAGCAGAGTACTCAATTTCGCCAAGTTTGAACTTGAACTATGAACAAACAAACATTGGTTTTTATATATTAGATTACTAATATGTATTTAGAAAATATTGTTTTTTTTTAATATTGATTACATTAAAAGAATGTGAAAGAAATATGTTGTAGAAAATATTACTGTATGTTACATACACATTATGTGTAATGCTATGGCATTACTTATATTTTATTGTAGACATTGCTTAAAAAAAATTCTATGCTGGAAAGAATATTTTGGTTTGTATATTATTTTTTATGTATTCTGTATATTGCATATATTTATTTGAGATAACAAAAAGAAGCAAGGGTTATCCCCAAAACGGCTCTAGGGACACCAAGTGGGGCCTCCGCGAATACGCCTTTACGGTCCCCTACGTTCATGAGCTGTGGGACCTTAAGCAGCGCTTGGTAGCCGCTCCTAGACACTGGCGTTCTATAGCTAAACCACCCCCATTGTCTAGAACGCGGCCTAGTAGTTTAGTGTAATGATTACTGATTAGGTAGCAAGTTCCTAAATTTAGATAAGGTAGTTTTGGTAGTGCGTGTCTTTAAAATAAATAATAGTTATCAACATTACACATTCAAATTAGCATAGTAATTCGCTTATTACACACCATATTGGATAATAGATATTTATTTCAAAAAAAGCACGAGTGAAACGAGTGCTTTTTTAAGCCCCGAGTGCCAGAAAGTCTCCAATCTACACAGGAACGAGTGTAATACAACGTTTTATCGTTTGACACAACCCCGGAAAGCCTTTAAATTTGAAAATTCTGACAGTGTCGAACGATAAATAAATTTAATAACAAAAATCTCAGCCAACGCTTCAGTTCTGAATTTTGATTTTTTTAACTTTTTTAGTGTTTGAAGATTTTTTGATTAAAATATCAAGTATTTACTAATTAAGTAGATTAAGTTACAGTAAATTACTGTCTTTAAAACGCTTGTTTTTATTTGTTTTGTCTACTAACAAAAACTTGACTTGATTTCAACGGAAATAAGCACTGGAGAATTGTACAACACATATTCCATTGATTTTAGAATTTGGGCTATTGTTGGAGACAATAAAAACGACCTCGACTTTTAATGGAGCAATAACATGTAAAAAACATCTAAGAGTATTTTAACACGATTTGGATGTAAATGGGCATTATAAAAGCCCGGTATATTTAAAAACTCGACCAAAACGCCTCAGTTCCGAAATTTTAAAATTCTTGTTTTTATGAGTTTGTTGTTCGAACTTGAATAGTATAATTTGACTTAAAAAATAGCTTAAAGTAGTCTTTAACATAAATTGCATACAGAATTTGAACAGCACGAAATTAAACCATATTGTAATTATTTTGTATTAGAAAAAGATCTTTTTGTATCCATTTCAACCAGTAGAAAAGTCAACAATTTGTATTTCGAAAACATTCAAATAAAACTTGTATTTCGAAAACATTCAAATAAAACGTACATCAAGCTCTTCAGTCACCTGATCGGATAGGTTCTTCCAGAAATTTGCGAAAACAAAAACGTTGTAGAAATATTGAATAACGGTAAACTCATCGCAAAAAAAAACGCACCACCTAAAAGGAATGTAATTTGTAGTATAAAATCTTACAGAATTATTTACACTGTAATTAGTAACAACTGGTAAATTATAATAAAAAAATTAAAATTGCTTTAAATAATAATTATTTGTAGGGAAATATCAAAAGCCAGAGTCAATTAATGGCGGCAATTGTACCAATTTGAATTTTGTTTATTTAAGACAAAAATCTGTACAGTGATTTTTTTTCTTAAGTATCTGTTGAAGTGAAATATTTAACATAACAGAACAATTGGTTCAGACCACAGCGAGAACAAAAGATGTAACACGTGTTTAAACTAAGTTAAAACCGGCAACACTGTTGGAGGCCAATGAGTATTGTGAGATTGGTCATTTTTATACAGCGGAGGCGAGTTTAGCTTTCTGTGTTTGGAGGCTGGTTCGTATTTTCAATATGGCACGATTTTTGTATAATTTTAAAATTATAAATGTTTGCCCCTCTCTAGATGCCCGTATTCAGGAGAAGCTCACGATTCTAAACTGTATAATATACACGTCTAAGTTACCTCCTTCTGGCGGAGGCCTGGTAGTCTGTTGCGTGTATGTCCAAAGGTCCCTTCGGGGAGAAAATTCATATGCAACGATCCGATTGGGGAATTTCGAGGCCTTTTGAGGAACTCCCCAAAGGGCCTCCAAATGCAATGGTTATTTTGAGGAACCTCAAACTGGCAATGAACAGCTCCATCTAGTCAAATTCAATTCAACAAAAATTTGCCGGCATTACAGTTTATTAAAAGCAATGGAATTTTATTGTTGGTTGCATACCAGTTTAACGTATTACATCCATTTTAATAGTTTCTAAACATGTCATGGTGTTCTTCACTTCTGACTTGATTAAAAAAAACGGCATAACAAAAATAGCCCTGATTTTAGGAAACCACCCCACTGTGCACACATTACATTATTATTGTACTAAATTCATCATTCTTGCTCATTTTTTATTTCTGGGTTTCAGTCGGCCGCCTAAGACGAAGCAACCCTGATACGAATACTCACCTTGTTTCTGAGAAAGCCATTGGCGCGCGCTGCCGTAATATCTTTTTGTAGGATTGGGTGTTTTACAATAATTTGCCGAAAGTGCCATCACTGTGAGGGAGGGAGTGAGTGAAGCGAGGGAATGAGTGAGTGAAGGAGTGAGTGAGTGAGTGTGAGTGAGTGAGTGAGTGAGTGAAGCGAGTGAATGAGTGAGTGAAGCGAGTGAATGAGTGAGTGAAGCGAGTGAGTTAGTTAGTGAAGCGAGTGAGTGAGTGAGTGAAGCCAGTGAGTGAGTGAATGAGCGAGTGAGAGAGCGCGTGTGTGAGTGAGTGAGTGAGCGAGTGAGTGAGTGAGTGAGTGAGTGAGCGAGTGAGTGGGTTTCAGTCGGCCGCCTAAGACGAAGCAACCCTGATACGAATACATTTATTGTTGACGAGAAAGGAGTACATAGTAGGTATCGCGCGCGGGGGGAGGGGGTATTTAAAAAAATCAACTGTATTTAAAGTTTTATAACAACAAAATTAATTAACATTGTATTTTTCCATTGAATATGTATATTTAAAAGGAAATTCTTTCGGTAGGTAAGTTATCTCTAAAATGATTTTTTCGGCGTCTGCCGAAAAATTAAAGAAACAAAGGAAAAGGAGTACAGGTATTCGAATACAAATGGAGGACATTTGCAGTACAACTATCTTCCGGAGTACAGCTCATAAAATATAAGTACAAAACTCCCAAAAGGGGTACGTTTGGTCAGCTTAGTTCTATTGGGGCACTTCTCGCTGCGCTCGTCGTGCCCCAAACTACTCGTGCTACAATCAACCGTCTTGTGAAACTTGTATAATAATATACTATTTCAGCCACATAATTATTTTTTTATTTGCATAGTCTATAAGTTAGTAATTAAAAATGAAACATTTTTTTTACGGATTTGTTTTGTATTTAGGAATGCCTGCAATTAACGATAAAAAGCTTGCAATAAGCATTATTAGACAATTTATTATTGATCTGAATAATGCTGTAATCAAATTTGTCGTCATCCATACTTATTTATACCAATTCTTAACAATAAGTAAATAAATAAACTGAAAACAAAACAGTCCTGTTTAATTTCCTGAGCCATAAAGCAACTGTAGCATTGAACATTAAATTTGATTTTATATGAAATGTTCAAAATGATTCCCATCGACTTCCAAGCACTCGTACAGACGATTATGAAATACGCTTTTTAGGTTAAGCAACGTTTCCGGTGTTATTTGTCGAGATTCCAGAATAATCTTTTGTCGCAAATCTTCCAGAGAAGTTGGTTCTGTCGCATAAATTTTGGACTTGAGGTGTCCCCACAAATAAAAATCTAGGGGAGTCAAATCGGACGATGTAACTGGCCATTCTACAGGACCTTGTCTACCAATCCAGTGGTCGGGCAAGTTATTGTCCAGGAACTGCCGTACTGGTGCAGTATAACGAGGTGGTGCCCCATCCTGTTGAAAGACCAATGCGTTCTCTAGCTCTAGCCAAAAACCGATAAGATAATAAATCCGTAAATAATTGTACAAAAACACAGATTGTCTAACATTGTTAATTGCAAGCTTTTTATTGTTAATAATTGCAAGCATGTCTAAATACAAAAGAAATCCGTATTTTTTTTTATTTTAATTACTAACTTATAGACTATGTAAATAAAAAATACTTATGTGGCTGAAAAGACAATTAAAAGACCTTTCAAACGACATGTTACTCGACCCCTATTCCCTATTTAAAAAATCGAGGTTGTTCCTGTCAGGGGTATGGGGTTGCACCAAGCCTGCTTACTATTGCATCAAAACATGTCCTCCTAGAGATAAAAATTGACCTGTTCTTAGATTTTTCTTAAATATCTTTTCCTAAAAAGTTATTGAGGGTGGCTCGTTTCGATTGAAACGGCCTGTATATAAATGCGAAACTGATTTCTCACTGATCACCGCACAGCCCAGACCGTTGAGTCTTGAAATGTGAAATTTGGTAGGAACGTAGTTTTTAGGGCGTATAGGCGCACTAAGAAAGGATTTTTGAAAATTCCCTTTCTAAGGGGGTGTAAATGGGGTTAAGTGGTCTCTCTACGCTCCAACTAAGTTGAAAACTAAAAACGGTAGAGAAGTGAAAATTCGTACCCGAACTCGCTTTTGAAAATAACTCGACCCCTTTTTGACGATTTTTCAAAAAAAATATTCACAGACGCCGAAAAAGGGGGGGAAAGGGGAAAACGGTTTTTATAAAAAATTTCATAACTCGACAACTCGGCATGTTGAAAACGTGAAAATTGGAATTTAGACTCAGCTTTGAAAATGACTAGACCCGTGTTTAACGATTTTGCAAAAATTTCTTTACCGACCGAGAAAAAATTAGGGGTGGTTTACCCAAAATTCCTATAACTTGAAAACTGACAGTATTGCTGTCGTGAAAATTGGGATCTAGATTCTCCTTTAAAAAATACCGGACCCGTGTTTGACGATTTTCCAAAAAAGATTTACCAACGGCGGGAAAAGGGGAGGGTGGATTTGGGGGTGCTTTTTCTCAAAATTCTTGTAACTTGAAGGTCGAAAATGTTACAAGCATGAGAATTGGCACTCGGACTCTCCTTTAAAATTAAGTAGACCCGTATTTGACGATTTTCCAAAAAAAGATTTACCAACCCCAAAAAAGGGGCGTAAATGGGGAGGGTAGTTTTCCTGAGAATTTTCATAACATGAAAACAAATTGTGTTACATACGTGAAAATTGAGATATTTATATTCTCCTTTAAAAAAGACCGGACCCGTGCTTGACGATTTTAGAAAAAAAAATTACCAACGGCGAGAAGAGGAGAGGGTGGATTGGGGGGTTGATTTTTCTCAAAATGCTTATAACTTGAAGATCGAGAATGTTACAGACATGAGAATTGGCACTTGGACTCTCCTTTAAAAATGATTAGACCATTTGACGATTTTGAAAAAAAAAATAAATAAATAAAAACGGCGAGTAAAGGGGAGGGTGGATTTGGGGGTGATCTCAAAATTCTTATAACTTGAAGATCGGCAATGTTACAGGCATGAGAATTGGCACTTGGACTTTCCTTTAAAAATAACTAGAAAATATTTAGAAACCGCAAAAAAAGGGCATAAATGGGGAGGGTAGTTTTCCCCAGAATTATCCTAACTGCAAAACAAACGGTATAGCATTATAATATGTGAAAATTTGGATGTAGATTCTCATTTTAAAAAGACTAGACCCGTGATTGAAGAAAAAAAATTACTTTTTATTATTTTTTTATTAAAAACTGCTTTAAGCTGTTGTACCAATTCTAAATATAAGCGCCAGTAAAGCCGACCCCAACTTACGCGGGCAAAGCCGCGGGTACCTGCTAGTATTTAATAAGGGTATAATAATAATAAAATCGAACCAACGTTACAACTTGGCAGCGACTTCCGCCATCTCTACTCGACAGCGCCCAAAATCCGTGTTGCCAACCTAACTAAATAATATTTCCCAACAATAATGGCACTTAAATTACTATTGGGTAGGTAATGTGCTGCGAGTGACAAAACTGTTTTTATTTTACGTAGTCGATTATTTTCATGGAAAGTTTGAGATAACTGTAATATCAAGAACACTTCTTGTCTCTTCCTGTGTCTCTCTTTGTCCATATATTTTATGATCCTTAATAATAATAATTGCACGGTCCCGCCATTCTCTTACGAGAACAGTAACATTTTAGCTGTTGTTGGCTAAAATGGATTAAAAATTAGTAAATAATATCATAACAACAGCGTAACATGCTACTTGGTGCACAATTAAGAGGATATTTGCCCTGCACTCGTCGGGTATAGTTCTCAGCGGGGTGAGAGACGAAGATGCAATAAATTGATGAGATCATGCCTTCGAAAGACAAGCAGCGGCCGACAGTTTCCCAGGTATTGGCAACAGGACAGGTCCGGACTAAATATTTTAACAAAGCACAATGTTCGGAACTAAAATCAACAGTGGCTTTGAAACGAATTAAAATGATCGATTTATTGCTTTTGGACAGTAACAAAAACTTTTTTAAAGGTAAAGGGACAATAATTGAAGATTCTGCAAAAAGTTTTTATTTACACAAAAATTATTGATTCACGATGGTTGGCACATTTTTAGAAACAAAATATAAGATGACAGATAAAAATAAATTAGTTATTTTTTATTTGTAATTTTAACTTCTTGTGGATTTATAATATACTGAGGATCTCTAATGTTCATATTTCTGGTATGAATGAAGGATCAATAATTTCAGGCAGTAAACAATTATAGTAAACTTGGTTTAATTTAGGAACCATTTTTGCTCTCAAAGAACAAGAAGTCTTTGAAAATTTTAACTGGTATTAATTTTTTTGTAGTCCATACACCAAAATAACAAAACGCTTTTTTTATGATTGTTTTTATTAGATTAGATTAGATTATTTTTATTAGACATCAAATAATATAATTCTTTTTATAACAAAAAACCTATTCCTCAATTTAGTCTCGTTACTACATATTATTATTATTGTTTACAATTTTTTTTTCATTTATTAATTTAATATTGTTACTTTTTTTGTGTTGAACTTCAAAACTTAAAATCGCGGCAACCCTTAGATCTGCCAACTTTTGCCCAGGCAACCCTATATAATTGGTTTCGTTAAATTCCATACATTTTAATATACGGTTCATTAGAAAAAGCGTTGAGGGTAAATTGCTCATTTTATATGACCTTTTGACACCTGGCAACCCAGTGTCTTGCCAAGAAAAAGGTAGGCAACCCTATTTGGGCATGTTCTTTATGTCTTAAACTTTTAAATAGAATTAATTTTTTCGAAAAAAGAATGAGGTTATTTAAAAAAAATGCAATATATTTTTTATTAAAATTGACTTGCCAGGATATGGGGCGGCAACCTTATCATATTCTCTTCTTCTATACATTATCCTACATAAAATATACATTTGATCAGAAAAAAGGATTAGGGTAGTTGGACCCAGGTCGGAATCTTGTACTAATTTAATGTCAACTACAATAAACAGTATTTTTTTTACATTTTTAATCATTTCTAAATATTTAAAATACAAGATCAAAGTTTACAATACATCTGACAACATGACATGCCCACACTCGGCGCGCGCACAAAATCATCTATCTCATTTTTCCTTTCGGGTTACAAAAATACGACTATCCTTTTCAACATCAGGAGTGGGGTTACGAGAAAGGTGGATTACAAAATATGCAGTTTGACCCATAAACAAACCGCGAATAGAGAACGGTATGGTCAACAATTTATTAAAATCAATGGTCCTTAATGATCACGAAAGCTTTTTGCAATATACTTGCATGCCGCCAAATTATTTCATCATTTGTTGCGATTAGTTGGTCCTAGTATGCAAAAAAGGAACTACACTGTGTTCTAAATTTCCGTATCAAAAACTAATTATTAATTTGTTGGTCATGATTTATTATTTAACCCAAAAAGTTAAAAGTTGGTGAATTTTAAACTATATTACATTAAATCTTAAATGTTAAATGTTGATACTATCCATTTTTTTTATAAACAATTGTCAATGTCAAAATGCCATTAAAGACCAGGCTGTATTATCTAAAAATATGCCCTTCCGGACCGAGCTTTATAGTAGACACTATTGAAGTTATGTTCATAGATATCAAAGTGGTTAATGACTTATCATGAAATTGCAACGTGCATGTCACCACGACGGAATAAATGTCATAATTTGACATTCAATGTGACCAACCAAAAATTACTGTTGCTTATACCAACATTACCACATTTTGACAATTGTTTATAAAAAAAAAATTGGTAATATATGTAAATATCAATTATTTTATTAGCATTATTTTCTTCTTAATGTAAGATATTAAATTAAATTTTAAATAATTATTATATAATTATATAAATATAATATAAATATAATATAAATTATATTATTATTATAAATCCACCATAAATGTGAAATACATATTATTATTTTGGTGTCAAATTATTAATATTATTATTTTTTGTAAGAATACGTGTTTTAGTTAAAAACAAGTACATCTGTACTTAAAAGAGTGGAACAACAGTAATTGGGTAGGTTAATAACATATTTAGTGTTAGAATATACATATAATATTTAATTTAATGTTTATTCAATGATTTTTTTATGTTTAATTTTGTTAGCATGTACAGCTTTGGCCATATGAATATCGTACAACCTCATTTTGACATCATCATTCTTTTTCCAATAACGTTTGTTGTAAAACAAATTCTGACAAAAAAATATGAAATTACGTTAATCAAACTATCAAATTTTATTGAAATGAAATTTGTAATAATTAAAAAGCATTAATATTATAGTATCAATTATTAATTTAATGTTATATTATAATTTATGTATTTTGTACGAGATTTATCTGGCCACAACTGTACATATTAGGTAATTTATTTTATTTTATCTTTTTTTGTAAATAATTTTAAACTATGTGTTATATTTATAAAAGTTATCATATCTGAGTTTCATTACCAACCTTCACATTTTCATGTTAAATTAATTTTTTTTAACAGCATCTATATCTATAAATGCGAAACTGATTTCTCACTGATCACCGCACAGCCCAGACCGTTGAGTCTTGAAATGTGTGATTTGGTAGCTACGTAATTTTTAGGGCGTATAGGCGCACTAAGAAAGGATTTTTGAAAATTCTATTTCTAAGGGGGTGAAAATGGGGTTAAGGATATTGGTCGCGACTTCTTAAGACAGAGAGTTTTGCCCACGTCAAATTTTAAAGAAATCTATTTCACATGTCACATTGGCTTTTTCACTCCTACGCATTAATTGCTACACAGTGCGAGGAGAGAGATGACTGCAGTGCAGTCTACCAGCGCAGTTGTTGCTATGAATCAGCGGAGTGACCATTCAGAAATGACTGACCGACTAAGGGTCCACATGCGCTATCGACAGGGGCGGACCTGCTCCAAATATTATTAGATATTGCAATTAAAATTATTATGGGACAGTTCAAGTTTATTTCATAGTAAAAAAAATATCAGAAGTCAAGCCTATATGCATAAAAAAATAAACTAATAAAAATTTAAGGACAAACCAGTTTCGACACTAACATCTGAAACTCAAGTGACCATAAATCACTAGGCCACAATTCTGACGAGTGTCACCCTGTATTGCTTCGCGCCGAAAGCTGTGGACCTAAGAAGTTTTTACCATGAACACGCGACGTTCTATTCAGTAACGCTCGGACTGATTGTACGTCTCCAGTTCAAACGGTAAGAGATAACGCTATTGCATCTTATATTATGTACGACGGAGATAGGAAATTTGCATTGCACTACGAATTTTGGAATAACAAAGAAACCATTCGGTTATTTCAACAATGATTTAAGGATTTGTTTTTATAATCGAAAGCAGCTTCCTACAAAGTTTATTTCATAACTGATTTTTTTCAAGTTTTGGTTGATTTTGGTCTTCTCATTACGGATTCAACCTGTTATCAAATAAGATATTTTTATTTTATTGTGAGGGATATTCTACTTTAGTATTGATCATTATCCAAATGTTAAACCAAAAATTGAAGTGCTAGGTGCGTTACTGATTAAGTAATTCCAAAACTAAACAATAATTTTTTGGACCATCTAGCGTCTTTTTCCTAACCATGTATAGTTAGGCGATAAAAGAGTGGGCTGGTATGACGTTTAGGAATGTTGTTGTGCAGACAAATTATAGTCAAATGAAGCCGCGTTCAATTCCCTTAATTGGTGTCTCTAGACTCCACCTAAGTTGAAAACCAAAAACGGTAGAGAAGTGAAAATTCGTACCCGAATTTGCTTTTGAAAATAACTCGACCTCTTTTTGACGATTTTCCAAAAAATTATTCAGACGCCGAAAAAGGGGGGGGAAGGGAAAAATGGTTTTTATAAAAAATTTCATAACTCGACAACTCGGCATGCTGAAAACGTGAAAAGTAGGATTTAGACTCAGCTTTGAAAATAACTAGACCCGTGTTTGACGATTTTGCAAAAATTTCTTTACCGACCGAGAAAAAATTAGGGGTGGTTTACCCAAAATTCTTATAACTTGAAAACTGACAGTATTGCTGTCGTGAAAATTGGGATCTAGATTCTCCTTTAAAAATACCGGACCCGTGTTTGACGATTTTCCAAAAAAAAAAATTACCAACGGCGGGAAAAGGGGAGGGTGGATTTGGGGGTGCTTTTTCTCCAAATTCTTATAACTTGAAGGTCGAAAATGTTACAAGCATGAGAATTGGCACTCGGACTCTCCTTTAAAATTAAGTAGACCCGTATTTGACGATTTCCCAAAAAAATATTTATCAACCCCGAATAGGGGGGTGTAAATGGGGAGGGTAGTTTTCCTGAGAATTACAGAAATTTCAAACTGTAATTGAAAAGTAGTGTTTTTCTTCAATTATTTTTGTTACTTTGTTTTTCCATTAGATTTTCTTTTCGTTTGTATTTTTAAATTTATTAAAAAAATGTTTATTGACCATGCAAATTGTAATTTATTTCTGAGAAAACGCCTTAACAATTATTGAAAAACTAGTTATTAGCAATTCTTCCATATAACCGGCAGATAAGTGCCTGAGGTCTAATAAAACCTTCTGCTTGTGGTGGGGCGATGGGGACATTTTTCTCATGAATATCAAATTCATCTTCTGGAGATTCAGCATCCATGCTTAAACCGATGTTGTGCAAAACGGCACATGCAACAATAATAAGTGATGTACTAGTCATAAGCTAAGACAATCCTCTTTCCACCACTTGTACCCTATTAAACGTCGTTTGGGATTTAGTTTGGGGATTTGAAACTGGAGACAGAAGAAAAGGTATACAAGGATATCCACTGCGCAGTATACCGCAGGGTCAGGATGATAAGGGCTATTGGTTTTCGCAATTGCTCCTCGATAAGAGGTAATATCCTATGCAATACCGCATCTTTTGAAAAACGAAACCGTTTTTTGAATTCATCGTCTCCAAAAAAAAAAAAAAATAAAGGATTTGCCGCATCTGTTATGTATCTTTTTGGGAGACGTTGCCACAATATTCGTCGTCACTTTCCGACGAATCGGAAGAAAGAGCCCCTAATAATAAACCCACATTCATTCTAATCAATCAATTTTTGAGACAGTATCTGACAGTATTTTTTCAAACAAGAAGATCTTAAGTCGACCCCAACGTCGTCTTGTTTATCACCGTCTTGTTTGGAACATAAGATCACAAATAAGAAATCTTATTCGACTATGAAATAAACCATGCTCCAGACTGTGCTTAAGACTGTAGTTGTATTGAAAAAAAAAAACTTAAATAAGATGATCTTAAAGCAAGACAGTCTTCCAGAAGGTGGACTTGTTTAGTTTGAAATAAGCCTATCTTATATTTTTCAATTATGAATGGTGAATGTCATCTCAAGTTCTAGCTTTACCAAGTAAATGCTTAAGTAGCGACTATGAATACCACCCCTAATCACTCACTTTCCAAATTCGCAAATAATACCGTAGTCTTAGCCACAGCCATTGTCCTAGCAAAAAACTTAAAAAATCAATTCAAGCCATGTCGACTATTTCTCGATCCGGGTTCAATGTCAAATTGTATCACAGGGTAAATGTCTAAGAAATTAGGTCTTAAACCGCATAACGACAACTTTGAAATTAAGGGTGTAAATGGAACTGCTAGTACTGCCACGCAATCTGTTTTAATTGATTTAAAATCTAATCATAATGCGTACACAGTGAATAAACTTAAATGCATCGTGGTAGACAAAATAACCGAGCAAATACCATTGGTGTCAATAAACCCGGGTGCATTGGAAATTCCCTCGAATATTCAATTAGCCGATCCAAAAATCTATGAAAGCAGCAAAATCGACCTTCTGTTGGGCGGCGAGCTCTTTTGGTCCCATTTATGCATTGGGCAAATTACTCTATCATCGGGACTAATTTTACAGAAAACCCAGTTCGGTTTTATTGCCGGCGGTCCCTAAAATAATTCAAATGGTCAAAACAAGCTACCAATAAACACGACCGCCTGCAATTTGTCGGTAACAACAAGCATCCGCAATAATACTTTAGAAGAACTAGAAAATAAAGTCTCTAAAGTCTGGCAAATTGAAGAGGCAGATATAAGTTCATGCGAAAAACAAATCTTATCTACGGAAGAAATTCAATGCGAAGAACATTTCAAGGCTCACACAACTAGGGATGTAAACGGTCGTTTCGTAATCAAATTACCAATTAAGAACAATAAATTCAGCATCGGCGATTCAAAAACCTTTGCGTTAAAGCGCTTTTACAACACCGAAAGAAGGATCTTAAGGGACCCAGAGTTAAGGTTAGAATATTCCAAATTCATCAGCGAGTACATTCAACTGAAACACATGCATTTAATAACAGAGATTCCTTATAAACCCACCGTTTATCTACCACACCACGAGGTTGTGAAGGAATGGAGTACGACAACGCGACTTAGGGTAGTGTTTGACGGTTCCGCAAAGTTTTCAAATGGTCACAGTTTAAACGACAATTTAATGTGTGAACCTACAATTCAACGCGATCTATTTTCCGTAGTTTTAGAATTCAGAACATTCAAATACGTATTAAATGTTGATATCACAAAAATGAACAGGTCCGCACATATGCGTTGTCAACTCTAACTTACGGAACGAAGCCCGCGAGCTTTTTAGCAACGCGCAGCCTAAAGCTTGCGAAATCATAATAAACAATTTTTACATGGACGATCTGCTAACAGGATCCGACTCAATAGCAGAGCTAATAAAGCTTAGAGCCGTTTGACACTATACTTATTTCAGTACTAAATTCAGTACTCAAAATTCTCGTACTGAAAATTGTATGCGCGCGCCGTTTTAGTACGAGAGAAGTTTCGTCCCTGTGTGCCACTATTATGAATTTTCAATACAATTTTTAGTATATGCACATGCGCTCTAGCTCAGGTGCAGCTGTCAATTTTGTGGCTGTCAAACTACAAATGACGTACTCCTGCCGGTCTTACTGTTGTGGGATTCTTTATTATAATTATTTATCTACGGTGTATTGTGGGCGAATCATGAATACATCAGATACCTTCAGAACCAACTTTAAACGCTCGCATTGAATTTTTTCTAGGGCCCCGTTTCTGGCGTTGCGATTTTTACATAATAAATTATGTTTTGGGGCATAAAGTCCGTTTTTTTTTATTAAAAAACCATTGTGGTGCTGGTTTGAGGAATTCGAAAATCTAAGGTATAAGTTTATGAGAGCTGTTTCAATGAAAACCAACACTTTTTTTAGATCTAAAATCCGACGACAAACGGCGTCCGAAAACGTGTTTGAAAAAACGTCCTTGACGCATCGTAACAACAATGACATTCTTTGATAGGGATGGGATAAGGTGACATCATAATTCCAGTCGGCGATAGAGTTTTCACCAAAATCAGATCTTATTGTACATTCAAAATATAATAATTGCTTTTTTTATACATATATAAATTATTGTTCTGCCCTTCAGAAAAGGAAAATCCACGATTTCAAACAGCGGCTGTATAAATAATGTTACAATTAAAATAAACAGATTTTAAACTGCTTTTATCATGTGGGATGCAGCGTCTGACAACATAAGTAAAATAAGTACAATATTCAGAAGGCAGCAACTCTTACTAACAGACACACTGTTGCGACAGTACCAGCAGGCAATGATTGATAAAATTTATTTTTAAAACCAAATGAGAAAATAAAGTACCCTATTTTTATTTATCTTATTTTTACGATATTATTTACGATGATTTACTAGGAACCACCCGCGTCCCATTGGCAATGAATAAGAAAATAAGATTTGGAAATTTCTGCATTTGGGAAAGCAGATGGAGCAGATCTGTGACTGTAGCAAATAATTTTGTGGTTTGTCGGTATGTTTTTCCAGAAATAAAAAACAATATAAGAAAAAAATTAAATGACTTAAATCTGCAATAATATGCAACTTTTGATAAAATATGCATGCGTAAATTGTCCACTTTATGTTACTCCACTTGCAAATATTTTCTTCAATTATTTTCCCCTGACTCAAAAACTAGGTGTGAAAAAAAATGGCATCATCATTGGAAGTGTTTGTGCCTACAAAAATGCCATTTATCCGGTAAATTTGAGCAAAATTGATATTCCGAATATATCTTCAAGGAAAAATATTTTCTACCCCCGAAAAGCGAAAAATACACCACTCAATATGTAGAGAATCAAAAAATCTTTTCAGTTATAATATAATAAGAGTTGAGATTTCGTCGGAAAAATTTACCGATTGTTACAAGAGTTTGCCTAGCAATTTTGCGAATGACATTGTCATAAAAATCACGAAACGCAGTTGAGTGATTTTTGATCAATGTCATGAGCAAAATTGTAGAACTCGAGTCCACAATTGGTAAATTTTTCCAGCGAAATCTCAACTCGAATTATATTCGGCAGATTATTTCACGAAAACGCCCAAATTATTGATAATGTGGTGGAAGGTGACATTTAATTGAGGTATTTGACATGCAGTATGCTGCCACAGTGACTGTAGCAATTGTTATTTTTTCGCTGAAAAATGAGGTACGTTGTATAAGAGCCGTTTGACACTATACTTATTTCAGTACTGAATTCAGTACTCAAAATTCTCGTACTGAAAATTGTAAGCGCGCGCCGTTTTAGTACGAGAGAAGTTTCGTCCCTGTGTGCGACTATTATGAATTTTCAATGCAATTTTTAGTATATGCACATGCGCTCTAGCTCAGGTGCAGCTGTCAATTTTGTGGCTGTCAAACTACAAATGACGTACTCCTGCCGGTCTTACTGTTGTGGCATTCTTTATTATAATTATTTATCTACGGTGTATTGTGGGCGAATCATGAATACATCAGATACCTTCAGAACCAACTTTAAACGCTCGCATTGAATTTTTTCTAGAGCCCCGTTTCTGGCGTTGCGATTTTTACATAATAAATTATGTTTTGGGGCATAAAGTCCGTTTTTTTTATTAAAAAACCATTGTGGTGCAAACACTCTATTCTGGTTTCCATAACAACGTAATGCTTTTGATATGGGGAATTAAATTTAGGGTGTTACCATTTGCACCACAATGTTTTTTTAAATAAAAAACGGACTGTATAAGCACTCGTTGTTTCTAAATAAAGAGATTAGCATGGAAACTTGCTTTTGAGATTGACATTGTTACGACAAGACACAACAACAAATCACCAAATACCGGATATCACCCGGATCACCCTACGCAGGTACAAAGGAGAGTAATAAAATTTGGGAATTTCCTAGACCAAAGTCGCATTTGAGAAAACAAATGGGCCAGATGGGTGACCATAGTGACTGCAGCAAATAATTTTGTGAGTGGTCGGTATATCAGCTGATTGGTGCAATGCGCATCTGATCTGCTCAATTTGAGTACGAGACGCAAACTTGTATACTAGAAAATAGAACATGTTCTAATTTCTCGTACTAAAACGGCGCGCGCATCAAATTTTCAGTGCGTAATTTTAAGTACGGAATTCAATATTGAAATAAGCATAAGTATAGTGTCAAACGGCTCTAAGAGCCGTTTGACACTATACTTATTTCAGTACTGAATTCAGTACTCAAAATTCTCGTACTGAAAATTGTAAGCGCGCGCCGTTTTAGTACGAGAGAAGTTTCTTCCCTGTGTGCGACTATTATGAATTTTCAATACAATTTTTAGTATATGCACATGCGCTCTAGCTCAGGTGCAGCTGTCAATTTTGTGGCTGTCAAACTACAAATGACGTACTCCTGCCGGTCTTACTGTTGTGGGATTCTTTATTATAATTATTTATCTACGGTGTATTGTGGGCGAATCATGAATACATCAGATACCTTCAGAACCAACTTTAAACGCTCGCATTGAATTTTTTCTAGAGCCCCGTTTCTGGCGTTGCGATTTTTACATAATAAATTATGTTTTGGGGCATAAAGTCCGTTTTTTTTAATTAAAAAACCATTGTGGTGCAAATAATTCACACCCTATTCTGGTTTCCATAACAACGTAATGCTTTTGATATGGGGAATTAAATTTAGGGTGTTACCATTTGAACCACAATGTTTTTTTAAATAAAAAACGGACTGTATAAGCACTCGTTTCTAAATAAAGAGATTAGCATGGAAACTTGCTTTTGAGATTGACATTGTTACGACAAGACACAACAACAAATCACCAAATACCGGATATCACCCGGATCACACTACGCAGGTACAAAGGAGAGTAATAAAATTTGGGAATTTCCTAGACCAAAGTCGCATTTGAGAAAATAAATGGGCGAGATGGGTGACCATAGTGACTGCAGCAAATAATTTTGTGAGTGGTCGGGTGGTCGGTATATCAGTACGAGACGCAAACTTGTATACTAGAAAATAGAACATGTTCTAATTTCTCGTACTAAAACGGCGCGCGCATCAAATTTTCAGTGCGTAATTTTAAGTACGGAATTCAGTATGGAAATAAGCATAGTGTCAAACGGCTCTTAGAAATGATATTGTTCAAATTTTTAAGCAGGGTCAATTCGAATTGCGCAAGTTTCAATCAAACGATACCAGAGTTTTACCCATAACATGCGAAAACAATGAGCCAAGACTGATTGTCCAATTAAACAAAAACGAGCAAACAAAAATTCTAGGTTTAATTTGGAACCCTAATTCGGACACATTAAATTATAACTAAACGTAAACGATATTCCGCAAAAGGTCACAAAACGCATAATATTATCAGTAACGTCGCAAATTTTCGATCCACTCGGACTTATTGGTCCGGTAATAATGAAAGCCAAGGTCCTATTACAACAATTATGGGTATTAAAATTGGGATGGGACAAATCGGTTCCTATGTCCGTTCACTCAGCGTGGACCGAAATGATAAATGAACTACAACGATTAAAAAACATAAAAATTCCACGCAGGATAATTTCTCACTCAGAAAGCAGAATCATGGAGTTGCACACCTTCTGCGATGCATCGCAATTAGGTTACGGTGCCGCGATTTATTTGAGAGCCCTACTACTCGCGCGTTTAGTAACAAAAATTAAAAACAATATATCAATTAATATCACGCAACAATATTTCTGGACTGACTCCAGCATTGTCTTAGCCTGGATCAACACTCCGCCAAATTCCTTAAAAACCTTTGTTGGAAATCGCATCTCGGAAATAACATCATTAACCGCCCCACCACGACACGTTTGGTCGGAACATAATGCAGCCGATGTTTTAAGTCGAGGAGCATATCCTTCTAATATAATTGAAAACAAGGCTTGGTTTAACGGACCATCCTTTTTAAAGGACGAAGAACACCAGTGGCCACAATCAAACATCAATATTACCGAAACGCGCGCTCCCGAGGTAATATGTAATTTAAACATAGAAACAGCAACCTTTCACAGATTTTCAGAATTTAAAAAACTACAAAGAATCACGGCTTGGATAATCAGGTTCATAAAAAACTGCAAAGGCACGGACAAAATTTTAACACCAAATTTATCAAGCGACGAATTAAAAAATTCCACCATGACGATTGTACGGGCTGTTCAAGGAGCGGTCTTTCAAAAGGAATTTTATTTATTGAATAACAAAAAACCGTTAAACAAAAATTCAAAATTGCTACCGTTAAACCCATTTCTTGATAACCAAAACATACGAGTCGGTGGCAGGTTAAAAAACGCAAACATTCATTCTGATGTAAAATATCCGATATTGTTACCAAAAGGCCACTTTGTAACAAAATTATTAATAAAGTACACACACGAACAGCAACTTCATGCTGGCCCCCAGGGCACGTTGGCAACGCTTCGCCGACAATATTCGATCATGTCATCACGCAGTGCCATACGACAGGTGTTACATCACTGCCACAAATGTTTTAGGGCAAAGCCCGTAGTATCCAAATTTAAAATGGGCAACTTGCCCGCTCATAGGGTTCAACCCGCTCGCCCATTCACAACAACAGGTATAGACTACGCCGGGCCCTTTTATATCCGAGAAACTAGAGGGCGCGGTAAAAAATTGAATAAGGCATATGTTGGAAATGTGAACAAAAATCAGTTCAACTAGCATTCTCCTCATAGCACTGTAATACAATATTTTAAATGATGTAAACACATGACGAATACTCTGCTTCTCAGATCGTGTGTGAAGACTAAGTTAGTTCTTTATAAAACTCTGTACCAGTAAGAGCAAATTAAACACTGCGTATAAAAATTATTCATTTGTTACATTTATTCCATAATCTCCAATAGCATATGTAGCCCTCTTCATATGTTTTGTCACAAAGGCAGTTCACATTGAACTTGTAACGTACCTCACAACCCAAGAATTTCTTGGCATCTAAAGCGATTCATAAGCAGACGCGGTCACCCGCGTAATTTGTACAGTGACAATGGTACTAATTTTGTGGGTGCGAAAAATGAACTGAACGAGTTATTCAATTTCTTAAGGCTTCAGCAAACTCAAAATAAAATTTATAATGACCTAACCAACATAGGTATAAACTGGCATTTCATACCTGCCAAGTCACCTCATATGGCTGGTTTATGGGAGGCCAACATAAAGGCTGTGAAAACGCATCTAAAAAGAGTGCTTGGGAATGCAAATCTAACGCACAATGAAATGTATACACTCTTAGTGCGAATTGAGGCTTGTTTAAATTCTAGGCCGTTAACACCCTTAAGCTTGATTCATACTATCGGTTCGGCGACGCTCCGGTCACGCTCCAGTCACGGTCCAGTAAAATATTGTTCAATGTATTTTGTATTAGACCATACAGACTACACGGTACGCTCCAGCAACGGTTCGGTAAATTGACCGCGGTGATTCTCCGCCACCATACTTTACCGGACCGAAATAGAACCGAGAGCGGACCGTCCCTATGTAACACTGCTAGTCTGAACAGGGCGCAGTCAGTTTTCGACAAAAACAAATTTATTGAAATTTAGACAAGACAAGGTCTGTCGGGTCAGCTAATTGTTAAACAAAACTCAACTCGCTTTTATACAATGACTCGAATCGAAGAAGTCAAAAATGTATTAGCAACCATCAAGGAAAAATATCGCATAGAGGCGTATTTATAAGATTTTAAAACAGAAAATGCCAGCATCAGTCGTTTAAATACACGGAAACAAATTTGTTATAATTAATAATTAGGAGTATTATATCTATTGTATTATAGTCATAATGTATAAGATAAGTGGCTTAGGTTTAAGGTTTCTTCGTCGTCAAGTCATATCACGGCTAAATCCGTCATTGAAATTTTCTTGAACATAGTTGCGCACTGGCACACGGCTGTGTTGCTACTGATGATAAATAGTTTTGAGATTAAAATGTATGCCATTTGACCGAAACAAGACCGTTGGTAGATGGTACAGTGTGAATGGTATACCAATTTACTGGACCGTGGCTGGAGCGTGACCGGAGCGTCGCCGAACCGATAGTATGAATCAAGCTTTAACCTCAGATCCCAACGACCTCGAAGTCCTAACTCCCTTTCACTTCCTCATTGGGGAGACGCTGACAACCTTTCCAGATTATGACTGGAGCGAAGTACCGATCAATCGGCTATCGAGATGGCAGCTAATGGAGAAGGTTCGAGCCCACTTTTGGAAGAGATGGAGCAGGGAATATTTGACGTCATTACAAGCACGCGGAAAATGGCACAAGGGGACACCTTCATCAGAAGGCAAACTAGAAGGGGCAATGGTCATCCTTATGGAGGACAACGTGCAACCTCTCGCCTGGAAAATTGGCAGGATCGTCCAGACCCACCCAGGAAACGACGGCCACGTGAGAGTCGTGACCGTCAAGACCAGTCAGGGATTCTTCAAGCGATCACTGGCCAAGATATGTCCGTTACCCATCGAGGAGGACGCAACACAGTGAAGTGGTGATTCAAAGAGCAATTCAGTGCGCCAGTGAAGTGAACGAAAACACTAAAGTGACAATTATTATTGCTCGTATGTTATGCTCTCACGCGTTCATGTATGTGATCCAAAGCTTATTAATTTGCTATTAATTGTAAACAATTTTTTTATTATATCTCTAGGTTCTAAGTAGTATGTATGTGTAGAATATTTTGAAGTTCGATACTCGATACGTTCAAGGGGGGGAATATGTACAGTCCTACAAGGGGCGTCTGTACCTGAGTAAGGGTTTCTCCCTCCCCACCAGTCGTTTTCAAATTCGTACCATTTTAGTTAGTTTTTAAGTAAGTCTGTAACCAGCTTCCGTTGGACATAGTTGTCCTCCGTGTGACTCAATAAAGATTATTAATATTGTAGCGTTTCTGGGTTATTTATTTATTTATTTGAACACTATGTACAAATTTATTTATATTTATAATATTACACTATTTACATTATTTACACTATTTACAATTTACTACTTCAATGGCACGTCTCGTATTATTTATTTACACATCACGCGGCACTCCGGATAGATAAAAGCAACTGTCCGAATCGACCCACTTCGACCTCGATGATAGACTGACTGATGCGACTAGACTCGATGACACCACTAAACTCAACTGACTCCCGCTGGAACGTCCTCTAATAAATATACCGGCGCCTAAATGTTTCTAGAGGCTCCATGGCGCTCTCGATCTATACCGGATATTGCAGAAGATGAGTCATACTACCTTGAGTAGGTTGTAGTAATTTCCAGTACAGTCCAGCAATTGATGACGCCGCTACAGCGATGAGTCATCACGGGTCCACGTCCGTTACACTGCCCCCTCCTTAAAGATGTTTCGTCCCGAAACGTCACAAGACATTCTACCGATGTCTACATCCTCCTTCCGATATCCTTTCTGGTTGCAGCAGTACACCATTCGCTTAAGCCAAGTGAAACGGAAGACTCCTTCCAACATGCCTTCGACCGCCTTCCAAACCAAACAGTCGAATTCACAGGCGATCCTCACGATACCCTGGGACAAAAAACTATACTTCGACTCCCATAAAGTATCCCAAGCACTGTGGTAGGTGGCCTTCTTGTACACAAGTCTCTTCGTAGTTCCTGTCGGGTGTCTGCAAGGAGGAGTACGCTTTCAACTACCACATGGACTACCACACTGTGTTGACGTATCGGTGCCCCTCGACATTTTGATGGACTTTTGCTTGCAGCGCAAGTTACACACTTCCTGCTCCACTGCTCAGTTTCCTCCAATTCTCCAAGGAAAACTTCTCTCGCAGCTTCCCAAACTTCTTCGACACTTCCAAGTGTCAACGAGGTACTCGGCAATCGAGTGCCTCCAGAACTTCCGGAATTCTATCCATTCACCATGGGGACCAAATAAAACCTCTCACGCAGGTCCCCAAACATCGTCGACACCCCCAGGTGTCCACCAGGTACTCCCTCATGGAGTTCCTCCAGAACTTCCGGAATTCTAACCATGGGAACCATCAGCTGCTCACTTTCCATATGACCCACACGCTTCTCCAGCACACGTGTCCAGACTCCATCTTCACATCCAGGGAATCCCATTGGGTCCAGCAGGATTTTCCTCAAGGTCATTATCGTGCAACTTGCATTCCCGTCCGCCAGTGGTCTGCATTCTTCCATCCAAGCACCAATCGCAAGTCCGGGTCGTTCTTCGGGTCTCTCCAACCTCCAGTTGAATTCTAGTCCTTCTGAATGACGATAGTGGCTGCAGTCTTCCAGTTAAGATCTTCCGGGCACAGTCTCAGCGCTTCATACCAGCATGATTTATTTCTACGTCGAAGTAGACTTTTTCTCCAACTTTCATTCCATTGAAACCTCTTTTTCTGCCTCAGTGAGAAGTTCAGTCAGCCTCATTATCTAATCCGAAAGTGAGTGACACCAGCTTCCTGTCTTCTTTCCAGGTCCTTAAGCAGCCTTCTCTGGAGCAGCGATTTTATTCCAGTTATATCTATAACTCACGTTGCTCCAGCTCTCTGTCAAGTAACCTTACACTCTTTCTTCTTTATTCGTGCCCAGCTTCGTATTTCTTTTCTTCTTAACCTTCATATCGATTTATTTATTTCTTACAAATCTTCATATTCCACTCCTGACACCAATGTAGCGTTTCTGGGTTATTTATTTATTTATTTGAACACTATGTACAAATTTATTTATATTTATAATATTACACTATTTACATTATTTACACTATTTACAATTTACTACTTCAATGGCACGTCTCGTATTATTTATTTACACATCACGCGGCACTCCGGATAGATAAAAGCAACTGTCCGAATCGACCCACTTCGACCTCGATGATAGACTGACTGATGCGACTAGACTCGATGACACCACTAAACTCAACTGACTCCCGCTGGAACGTCCTCTAATAAATATACCGGCGCCTAAATGTTTCTAGAGGCTCCATGGCGCTCTCGATCTATACCGGATATTCCAGAAGATGAGTCATACTACCTTGAGTACGTTGTAGTAAATTCCAGTACAGTCCAGCAATTGATGACGCCGCTACAGCGATGAGTCATCACGGGTCCATGTCCGTTACAATATGTTTAAAGAGTAACTTATTCGAACATACGACCCACGGGTCTAACAGTACTATTGCTGTACATAGAAATCAGCTTCTGCACACGGTTCGTTTAAACCGAAACGGCCCGGGGACCTCTTCGAGGGGGAGTCGCCAATTCATGGGCCGCACCCAGAACAAGAGAAGCTACAGCCAGAACCAAACTTACAGGAGGAGCAAGGACAAATCCTCTCGTCATCAACATCGCCAAAACCAGCGTCGATAGAGGTAAAATATGCTGGGAAACTAATTTATTTTGTGGACAAATGGCACGAAATTACTCAAAACCCAGTAATTATCAGTTGGATATCGAGTTACAAGATTCCTTTTAAATATAAATCTACTCAAAAATCTTTTAGCCCTCGTACTTTTTCTGTATCAGAAGGGCTCACAATTCAGAAAGAAATTTTCTCTTTATCACGTATAGGAGCAGTTTCTAAAGTAAAACCGGTCAAAAACCAATTTTTGTACCAAGTTTTTCTGGTGGATAAGCCGAACGGGCAAAAACGATTGATTTTAAATTTAAAAAACTTGAATACGTTTTTGGATCCCCCTCACTTTAAATTGGAGGATATTAGAACAGTGTCTAAACTCGTTTATAAGGATTGTTATTTATATTCAATAGACTTAAAAGATGCATATCTGATGGTGCCCATTCATAGCTATTATAAAAAAATACGAGTGTGTTTTAGACCACACGACTGAAGTAAAACTTCATTTCGCCATTGTGAAAGTGCTCTTAATTTATGTAAGTTTATAAACGGAGCTAGAGAATCCTGAATTAATACCGTCTGCAGTATTGGATAATGCATGTTTCAGTTTGTCGTCAACGAAAAGTCGGCAATCATGTGCAGCGATTAAGATAAGTAGCGAAGCAAACTGACACACGCAAATGGGTGTATTGAGAAAAGTGTGGATCCACACGCGGGTTCGAATCCCGTTTAAGGCAAACATTTTTTCTAGGAATTAATTACTTCCGTTCGCTTCGCCCGATCACACTTTTCGTAACGCTCTCGTCAGGCATTATTTTTGAAAACGAAATGTGGGAGTTTAATTGCCTCCCTTTTGGGCTTTGTACGGCACCCTACCTTTTTACGAAACTTATGAAACCTATAATAACGTATTTACGTCGGATGGGAATCACATGCGTCATCTACTTAGACGACATATTAATTCTTGGTTCAACCAAAACAGACTGCAGCAACAACGTTGCTATAACTATCAATCTGCTTGAATCATCAGGTTTTATGATTAATTATGAAAAATCTAATCTTATTCCGTCAAGAAACTGTAAGTTTTTGGGATTTGTTGTCAATACAAATCTTTTACGTCTTGAGTTACCCCAAGACAAAAGACAAAAAATATTGACAATTATTATGGCCTTTACTATGAAAAAAACATTGTAAAATAAACTTCTTTGCTCATGTTATTGGCCTCTTAGTAGCTGCGTGTCCTGCTGTGAAATACGGATGGCTTCACACAAAGCTATTAGAGAGAGCTAAATTTCTTGCTCTAAAAAAGTCAAATTTGAGCTACACAACTGTTATGGATATCCCATCCTATGTCTTAAACGAATTTAAATGGTGGCAGGCAAATATAAATACTTCTAGTAATAATATTAGATATGATGAATATTGTTTAGAAATTTCTTCTGACGCGTCCGCGACAGGCTGGGGTGTCTATTGTAATGGTGAAAAATCACATGTTTGGTGGAATTCTTCTCAATCACAACAACATATCAATCTTTTAGAGCTTTTGGGAGCTTACTATGGCCTGAGAATTTTTGCTTCCCACCTCAAATCTTGCAACATTCTTTTATGAGTTGATAACGTAACAGCATTGTCATGTAGTATCAAATACCAGAAGTTGTTTAATATCACAAGAAAAATTTGGCAATTCTGTGAAGAACGGGACTTATGGGTTTTTGCTTCCTATATTTCGTCGAAAGAAAACAGATTCCGAATCTCGCATAATTTCCCCTGAAACAGAATGGGAAATATCGAATGATGCTTTCCAAAATATCACATTCAAGTTAGGAACTCCTTCAATAGATTTATTTGCGTCTTCTACTAATCGCAAATGCAAAGATTACATTTCATGGCATAAAGACCCATTCTGTAGAGCAGTGGACGCCTTTACAGTAAAGTGAACAAAGTTAAATTTTTATGCTATTCCACCTTTTTCGTTTGTACTAAGAACCAGCAGCGTTTTTTCTGCATTCGCCATAAATTAAAAGCATGTTGGTTTTCTAGTCATTGGAATACATTATTACCAAAACAACAATAAGGTCAAAATAGTTGACACTGACAGATGCTTTCTAATAAATTAATGTGCACACTATGTTTTAGTTTTAAAAGAAATTGTTTTTTCAATCCATGTAACCTGTGCAAATGCAATGTTGGTTGCATCGAAAATTTCGTCGGGTCGTACCGTTTCGTGAATAACCCAGTATAAAAAGTCTAGCACCCAATAGGGACCTTTCACGTAAGCTACTTTCATATAAACTGGCCACTTTAATAGCATTAACAACGGCACAGAGAGTGCAAACTCTTTCCTTAATCAGAATATCTAACATAAGACGTTCTGATAATGGCTATGAAATAAAAATCACCGATGTTATCAAAACTAGCCACTCAACTGGTTTTCAACCATGTTTGCAAGTACCTACATTTTAAGAATCACCCCAATTATGTGTCGCTTCCACCTTAAGAGATTACTTGATAGTCACTGAGCCCCCTACGGTCCAGTCAAGATGTGTTTTTATTTATAACTTTTAAGAAACCATACAGGGTGGCCTCATACAGTCAATCCATTAGTCGTTGGATCAAGTGTACATTTGCTTTAGCAGGAGTAGACATGCTGTGACCTCGGCAGCAAAAAGGAAGGGAGTATCTATTGAAACTATCAAGAAAACTGCAGGATGGTCAGATTCTTCTTCCACTTTCGTTAGGTTTTATAATAGACCACTCGAGAATATTGACAATTTTGCTCGAGTTATCTTAAACATGGACTAAAATACATTGGTCCTAGTTGTTTTTTGTTCTCTTTTGCATTTGTTTCTTATAAAGAAACAAAAATAAATATAAAAAACAAGAATCATTTTGACTTTAAACATCTACAGTGTTGTATTGTTAGTTGTCTAGAGGACAGGACACGGAAGTATAATTAAACGATTAAACGAACTTACCTGAAGTTCGATCGTAATTATACGACGTGTCCTGTCCTCTAAACAACCACCCACCCTCCCTTGATACAAAAAGGATCATTTTTCTTCTTTGTCTTTTTTCCCATATTACATGATTCTTGTTTAGGTGCTTTAAACTCAATGACATATTATGGGCGTGTGAAGAGAAGCGACGATGCTACCAACTGTAATTTTTCTTTCCAAATATCTTTAAATATTTTGCGCGAGTTAGGCAAAGGGACTACTACAGTGTCGTATTGTTGGTTGTCTAGAGGACAGGACACGTCGTATAATTACGATCAAACTTCAGGTAAGTTCGTTTAATCGTTTAATTATTACTAAAAATAATTCTTGTATAACAAAAGACATACACAACAACATTGGTAGTACTTACGTATCTAATGGATATTCTAAACGATCTTCAATTTGTAGCAAAATATTGTACCTTCCACAGTAAAGCAAGTGAGACAGTTAATGGGGTTAGCAGGATACTTTCGAAAATTTATTCCCCAGTTTGCGACCCGAACGGCCTGCATCACAAAATTAACTAAGCACCTTTTGTTTGGTTCACTGAACAAGATGTTGGTAGTAATTATTTGATTAGTTGCTTAACCTCTGAACCGTTACTTCCTGTGTTTAACCCCAACTTAGAAACAGAATTCCATACAGACGCTAGTTCTTTAGAATACGGTGGAATTCTGATTCAAAAACATGAATCTCAAACTCGTGTGATTGGATATTTTAGCAAGCGCACTACCGATCATGAAAGCCGTTATCATTCTTATGAACTGGAAACACTGGCAATCGTAAATTCTCTTAAATACTTTCGAGTTTACTTATTGGGTATAAAGTTCAAAATTATTACTGACTACAACGCTATCAAATCCACGGCAACCAAAAAAGGTCTGATTCCTCGTGTAGCGCGTTGGTGGTCATATCTTCAAGATTTTGACTTCGAAATTTTTTATAGAAAAAGTAGTTCCTTACAACATGTCGACTATCTCAGCAGAAACCCGGTTTTTGTTCGACGCATTACCGAAAACCATTGGCTTCGTATTGAACGGAGACAGAACCCCGAAGTTGAAGATCTTCTTTCTAAATTGCGGGATGGTCTGTTAGATTCCATTCAGTATGTCGAAAAAGATGGTCTTCTTTTACATAAAACAATTGCAAAAGATGGAACTGTTGAGTTGCGTTGGTTCGTCCCCCGATGTAGTCGTTTAGGTCTATCACGTTTATACCACGATGAGTAATGTCACATAGATAGCGACAAAACTTTTGATTCTATACGCAAACATTTTTGGCTCCCATGCGACATTTTGTTGATAACTATGTCAAACATTGTGTTGTCTGCGCGGTGAAAAAGACCCGTACCGGACCTTTACAAGGTTTCATTTAATCCATCCCGAAACCAAGCAAACCCTTCAAAACACTCCACCTTGATTGCCTCGGACCACTCGTATCGTCAACTTCGAGCAAATATCGACACGTTCTAGTCATAGTTGACGCTTTCACAAAGTATTGCGTTCTTCTTCCCTTGAGACGGTTAACAGCAGCAGAAACGAAAGAACGTCTTCAACAAGTGATTTCTTTATTTGGCACACCACGTCAATTAATAATGGATGCGGGAACAAATTTTAAAAATTCAGATATAGCACAAGTACTAACTGAATTTGGTATTAAATCTCATTTTATCACACCTGACGTCCATCGGGCCAACGGGCAAGTCGAGCGCTACATGCGAACCATCATGAATCTTCTTCGTATCGAGTCAGAAATTAACTCAGAATGGGCGAGCAATTTGTGGCGCGTTCAGTTGGTCCTGAACACTACAGTGCAGAAGTCGACTAACTGTTCTCCAATCCAAATTTTGCTTGGGATAGACAGAACAGTACCTCTTATTCGTGAAGTTGTAGCCGATTTGACAGACGATATTTCTCCGATCAGATCTAGGGAACTAGATCGACAAAAAGTAGCCGACCGACTAGAAACAACCGAAGTTACATCCTTGTCAAAAATGAATGCGAAACGACGGGACACTATAAACATTTCAGTGGGGGACTTTGTATTAATGCATCGTGGCTCCGAGATGCATAAAAGCAAATTAAAATATGAGTTTATAGGACCTTTTGAAGTGCTCAAGGTCTTGGACAACGGTCGATTTTTGTTGAAACGCATTGGTTCAACAAGAACGACGAAGGCAGCAAAGGAACAGTTGCGCATGTGGCCCCAGCAGTGGTCCTTGGGGAGTACCATGGCCGATCTGCTAGATTTGCTGGAGGACGCTAATCATTAGGGTAAGTTGCACGAATGAGCCGTGTTAGCCTTTTGATTTTGAATTGTTGAGAAAATTTGATATGATGTGTTTAGAGGAGCAGTTGATGGCACTCTGAGGTGATGTGTGTTCAGAGGAGCAGTTGATGGAACTCTGAGGTGATGTGTGTTCAGAGGAGCAGTTGATGGCACTCTGAGGTGATGTGTGTTCAGAGGAGCAGTTGATGGCACTCTGAGGTGATGTGTGTTCAGAGGAGCAGTTGATGGCACTCTGAGGTGATGTATGTTCAGAGGAGCAGTTGATGGCACTCTGAGGTGATGTGTGTTCAGAGGAGCAGTTGATGGCACTCTGGGGTATTTTGGTAGAGAATCTAAGTAGTAATGATTGTGGGGTAATCTGATTACATACTTCAATGTTAAGAGAAAAGTTGAAATTATAAAGGACACTTAGTTTGTGTTCACCTACATTGTGGTGGTTGTTGCACTCATCAAAATGTGTACGTTCTAATAGCAGTTCTCTCAAAACTTAAAAAAAATTATAAAGTCTTTAGTTTGGTGTTTATGGCCCTTTACTTTGTGATGATTGTTGTATTGACCGAAATAAGTCTTAGGTTGCAAAGTAACTAATAAAATGACATAAAAAAATTTGTTTCTTAAAATTTGATTCTGTTCAGATTTATTTCCGATAGCGTTAAAGATTCGAGAGCGAAGCTTTTGCACGATGGCCGTGTTAGCAATTTCTTCTTAAGACAACCACGTGAGCCGCTGCCAGTCAACACGCCAGACTAGGAGAGGGGGACATTCGACACCTCAAGGGTCAAGCGTGCGTGTGTGCTTGGGTTCTGCGCCGCCCTTTTCATTGTTGTCGTTAAATTGTTAATTAATAATTAATAAAGTGTTCATTTTCCTAACAGTATGTTAATATGTTTATAACCGAAAAAATGGATATATCGCAAAATAATACTGGCATGACGACTTTAATTAATCAACAATTTTATGAAATTCTACTGGGCGAACTGTCCTCCGCAGTAAATACTTCAGTTTTTTTTTTAACAGGAGTTTATTTTAATTTTTGTTTTGTTTTGTAAGGCATGATCTAAAAGTACACGACATTTCAGACACCTTGACACTATACACTACACCATAATGTACATAATTATACGGATCCATGACCACTTCAACCACTCAATTTTCAGTTCATTTGAGTTTTCTCTTAATTTTCCAAGACAAACAATTCTGGTGGCATACTTATATTATATGAAATTCCATAAGGATGTAAGTGATATACTAAATATTCCAATAGATACATCTGATTTGCAGTCACATAATGAAAAGAAACAGAGTTATCGGAACAACATTCCATTCCCTAAAAAATATTAACATATGATAATAATAATATTTATTGCTTCTAAGAAAATAGATAAATTTTCTATAACAAGAGTTTTCCGTTAACTTAACATAAGCTAAGAGTTCGAAAGAATAGTAAATATATAGTAACAATAATAAAGAAAATTAACATTAGAATCGCCCAGTAATAATAATTAAGTAACAGCATCTAAGTTGGCCGTGTAATAAGTATAGTATAAACTTAGAACATATTGAGATGTATATTGATTTAAAGATTAATTTATTATTATAATTATTTATTCACCATGAACAAATGGAAAACAGCCGTAATAAAATAAACTAAATTTTTCGCGCTAGTTGCATTGAGAGAATTCAAGACGTCACAAATTCCGTCATTATTTTTGGAAAAAAAAAGAACAATAACAACAATTTAGTGTCGCGATCATTAACTTTTTTGTCTAAACTTGTTCTCGATGCATGCAAATAAGTGCTGAAAATAACATTTTTTTCAATATACCCCTTTCGCTTAACCTACAATTAAAATCCCCTCCTATAGATAATGTTAGAATTTTGCCGCACCAGGCCCGGACGGAATTAATACCTTTTGGTGGAAGAAATTCCGAAGTACGCATAAGCGTCTGGCCAGGGTATTTAATTCCTGGCTGAATGGTGAGCGGCATATTCCGGAATGGCCTCAAAACTACCGGCCAATAACATGTCTTAATGCGTGTTATAAACTCTTCACCCGACTCCTGTACTACCAAATATTCCAAACTATTGACCCCGTGTATTCGAAAAATTTCGAACAGTGAGACTTTAAGAGGGGCGTGGACGGCTGCCGTCCAATATAAGCGCAACTTATCTATGGCTTGGAGCGACTATCGTAAGGCATTTGACACAACATCTGGTGAGCTGATTATTCACTTGCTCCAATGCCTTATGGTACCCCCGGGGACGCATTTCTCGATAACATCCCGACGGGACCGAGTTTGAACAGAGTTGATATCATTCAGAAGAGGAGTATTCCAGGGAGATTCCTTGAGTCCTCTTCTGTTTTGCATCTTACTGTTGCGAGTATTTCAACGAAGATGCTCAACTCATCGACGGAAGCGTTCTGAGACATCTGAACGCTGGAGAGACTTACAAGTACTTGTGTGTAGACCAAAACCACTTTCAAGCGTCACACAAAGTAAAAGAGTCTCTCCGACGCGGCAAGTACAAAAATCTACTCCGACAGATTTGGTCTTCGGAACTGTCGGGGCAGAACAACATTTTTGCGTCAAACATGTTTGCCGTTCCCACGACCTTCTTGATAAATTTTCTTAAAAAATAATTATTGTACAGATGGTGTTTGTGCTTTTCTTCCTTGCAAAGAAAAAACTCTGAAGTAATCAACGCGTCCTTAATTAGGCATGTAACAGTTTTTCGTGGGCTACATCCTACAGGTACCATCGCAGTCAAAAGAGTCTAGGACACAATGTGTCAGTAGACACTTCCAAAATTCAAGTTGGTACTTACCGCCTTTCAAGACTTCATTGATCAATTCTCGATTCATTCTTGATCAATAAAGAACACTATAGCACTACTATTATTAACAACAAATCGCCCAACGGTTTCAAATCAGTAAGCGTTTACGAACATACAAGAATCAGCCATTTTATCGTCCACGAAATGTCAAAAATGAATACAGAATATACCTATCGTTATCTAACATATTATCTCAATACTTCAAAAAATGTTCGTAAACAGATTTGCTGTTTATGGAACTATGTCGTTTGCGATCATGACGCCACAGAATAACTAAAGCTGTTTATTAACGACAAATGTTAGTAAACATCATTTTATGAGTTACAGAATAGCGGATAAATAACTGCATAGATTCGTTTGTTAAAACTATAGCAACAATTTTTCAAGTTTAACGGAGGTTGGTGAAATCGGCCCTTAGTGTGGCTAATAAGAGTTTGACATAAAATGCTTTATTAATAGGGCAGATCCCTAGTAGTTTCCCGGTATAACTTACCTGTTTGTTTTCATAATAATAATACTGCGGAAACCAAGTGTTGTCTGAAATTCCTGGTACAAGTTGATGTTCAGGAATAAAAGGGAAAAACCGTCCTCTTCCCAATGAATCCCGACTATCACCAGCAGTTACATTAACGTCTTGAAGACACTCTCCAATGTGTACATCTTCAGGTCCATTAGACTGAGAACATTTGGAAGAATTTGTAAGCGGTACCTCAATAAATCTTTTCAGTGCTTCTCTACTGAGAACATATCCTGCACCTCCACTCATGTACCCTTGTTTCACAAACGGTCGAAACTTGCATCCAAAGTAAATCGCTTTGTTTGGACTATATGACAATAGCATATATCTTAAATTTTCTAATATCATATATCTGTGAAATTCAGAAAAAGTCGTTCTGAAGATAAATGTCTAAAAGATAAATGCTTTATTTTATCTCACGTATCATCATCTGCCTTCAAGAACCAGTCAGACTCATTTAAGTGGTACTGATAAACATATTTGAAGGCTTCTTTTGTTTTGGACCACAGATTATTATAGCCTTCTTTTACGGGGAGAATTATTGTATGCAGTATTTCATCTAACACAAATTAAACTGTTTTAGCCGCATGACATAATCATGTTCATCTTGTTATAGATACACAAATAGAGTTAAATTCATTTTAGGTTATGTCTGTAAAAATAATAATTAATAAATTTTTAAAAATTCTTTACCTTTTTCTGAGCTCATAAATAATAGTGTGTTGCATCTTTTCCCCCAAGTCGCCTTAACATGTTTAGCTTTCTTTTGATGATTTTCTGGTGAAGTCATGATCCAACACAACACTTTAACTTTCTTAAACAACAAGTCAGATATGTTTGTATTTCCCATTTGAAACTTAACATTATGCCCACGTTCCTCTGAATAAATTAAGTGAGCAGATTTCTTATCTTCTATTCTTACCATTTCTTTATCACCTTCATAGTGCTGCAGACCTACCAACAATATTTTTTGAGTAAAAATTACATAAGATGTTATAAAACCAATTATAACACCGAACAGAAGCCCTAAAAGTAAATATTTATAGAAATGTTGTGCCCGCCACATTATGCAAAGGTATTTTACCAATAAACACGGTAACATTATCAGGTATGTTATTCAGCTTTAATGACCTTTTTTTAGTGCCACTTTTATGCTAACATGTTTATTGCAAAATAATAATCACGTATTGATGGGTGAAATTAACAGTTTCTCCCGATCGGGTATATTTTTTTACGCCCAGGAGTAGAATAGTTATTTATTGTATACCTAAGTGTTTAAAAAAGCATTTTATCCACGTAAGAATGTTTAAAAGAAGTGAAAGAGCTGAAAAACGACAACAGACCGCTCAGGTAATATATGGAAGAGAGAAGTGAACCAACTGAAGAAAGTGATGGAAGAAAAGAAGATAGGACAGGTGGAGCCGAAGATGAAAGAAAAAGAAAGGGGTGAAAGAAGAAATAACATATTAATAACAGGGCTAAGACTCAAAAGAGACGGGAAAAAACATGAGAAAAGAAATCGAGAAATGGGTTGAAAAGGAGTTGGAAACAGAAGTGAAGAAAACAGAGGCCTATGCTATAAAGGGAGAAGAGATGATAATAGCAAAAACAGAGAGTTGGGAACAGAAGCTAAACGTCATGAGAAATAAAGAAAAACTAAGAAATAAGGCAGGACCAAAAATCATTGTAAACAACGACCTAACAAGGACAGAAAAAGATAAGAGAGATACCAATTCCAATTCCAAACTTCTAATTATTGTAAGACTACAGGACTATGAATAAATCAACGTTAACTACAAAACAACTTTATAAACTACGGGTCATCGCAATAGTGTGGAGGCTTCCCATGCGAACCGCTGAGTTGCTAGTGGAGTAGTCTCCAGAATAAAGCAAAAGCTTCGATGCTGGTCATGGGAAATGTTGTATAACAAAAGTCCTCCCCTCAAAGAAGAGACGATACGCAGTGTAGCGTAGAGGGATCGGACCTTAAGCCTCTCCTTCACCTAACGAACGTTTCCGCTCGTTCGCGCTGCCAGCATTCGCGGTCGTTCGCAGTCGCTGCTGGCAAAGAAATCAACGTTCGTGACACCCTCCTACACCTGACGAACGTTCGGCGTAATTCGTTGCATTTTCTCACGCTCCACTCGTTAGCACGGTGGGTATTGAAGTTAAATTCAATTTAAATTTTGTGGGAGGTCTACAAAGTCCTAAAAAAATTTGAAAAAATCTTTTATTATTGATTAATTCATTATTATTAATTTAACAAAAAGAAAATTTGAAATATTGTATTACGGTCCTTGACGGGCCCACCTACCTGAGGCACGTGCAATGGTTTGCATTTACCTTTTTTATTTATTTTATGGGGTCTATTGTTAAATAATCAAAGTTGTAAATTTACTATTTTCGTGGGAATAGTTTAAGTACCGAGCGTCTCCTCTCATCTCCTAACGAACGTTTCCACCCTTTCGCTGCGAAACTAACAACCTCTCCTACACCTGACGAAAGAAACGACTGCGAATGCTGGCAGCGCGAACGAGCGGAAACGTTCGTTAGGTGAAGGAGAGGCTTTACATTACGATGTTCGGCGGGGTATTGGTGTTAGTTGTTAAGGTAGGCGTTGTTTTGAACCATCTCCGCCGTATGTACCTGAGAATCAAAATACATGCAATTGTTCCTATCAGAACGTAAATCACGATGGTCCAAACACTGGGTTTGATGTAGAGATGAACTTCAGTGTGGATGATGTCTAGCGACTATTCTTCAATTTTAGAAACTCGTTGATTCCATGAATTTGGGTCAAATCGATGGCATCCAATTTTAAAGTATGGGTCTTGATTGTCTCTATCTTTCCAAAATTACTAAGTCTCTGAAGTTTCGGGAGCACAATTTGTCGAAATGTTAGAACTCGATTCTGGAGTGTCAGAAGAGTGTAGTATGGTCCCAATCGCATTTCACAGTGTGTTTAGTGTACTTTCTAAGGTACTAGTTGTTTGTTGACTGTCGCCCGCGCCATCTAGGCTTAGCTCCAGGAACGAGGGGTCTTGACATTTTTGAATTATCTATATACAGGCCGTTTCAATCGAAACGAGCCACCCTCAATAACTTTTTAGGAAAAGAGATTTAAAAAAAATCTAAAAACAGGTCAATTTTTATCTCGAGGGGGACATGTTTTGATGCAATAGTAAGCAGGCTTGGTGCAACCCTATACCCCTATCAGGAGCAACCTCGATTTTTTAAATAGGGAATAGGGGTCGAGTAACATGTCGTTTGAAAGGTCTTTTAATTGTCTTTTCAACCACATAAGTATTTTTTATTTACATAGTCTATAAGTTAGTCATTAAAATAAAACAATTTTTTAACGGATTTGTTTTGTATTTAGACATTCTTGCAATTATTAACAAGAAAAAGCTTGCAATCAACAATGTTAGACAATCTGTGTTTTTGTACAATTATTTATTTATTATCTTATCGGTTTTTGGCTAGAGCTAGAGAACGCATTGGTTTTTCAACAGGATGGAGCACCACCTCATTATACTGCGCCAGTACGGCAGTTCCTGGACAATAACTTCCTCGACCACTGGATTGTTAGACAAGGTCCTGTAGAATGGCCAGTTAGATCGTCCGATTTGACTCCCCTAGATTTTTATTTGTGGGGACACCTCAAGTCCAAAATTTATGCGACAGAACTAGCTTCTCTGGAAGATTTGCGACAAAAGATTATTCTGGAATCTCGACAAATAACACCGGAAACGTTGCGTAACCTAAAAAGCGTATTTCATAATCGTCTGTATGAGTGCATGGAAGTCGTTGGAAATCCTTTTGAACATTTGATATGAAATAAAATTTAGTGTTCAATGTACAGTTGTTTTATCGCTCAGGAAATTAAAAACGACTATTTTGTTTTCAGTTTATCGATTTACTTATTGTTAAGGATTGGTATAAATGAGTCTGGATGACGACAAATTTGATTACAGCATTATTCAGATCAATAATAAATTGTCTAATAATGTTTATTGCAAGCTTTTTATCGTTAATTGCAGGCATTCCTAAATACAAAACAAACCCGTAAAAAAAATGTTTTATTTTAATTACTAACTTTTAGACTATGCAAATAAAAAAATAATTATGGAGCCGAAAAGACAATTAAAAGACCTTTCAAACGACATGTTACTCGACCCCTATTCCTTATTTAAAAAATCTAGGTTGCTCCTGTCACGGGTATGGGGTTGCTTTTCCTAAAAAGTTATTGAGGGTGGCTCGTTTCGATTGAAACGGTCTGTATATAAAATCCAAATACCACTCACTGACTCATCACGAAATCTCCGGATCCATCGAAGGGTTTGCAATAAAACTTTGCACGCTTACTTATTTTACCACGTAGGCGCTCACTAAGGAACGGTTTTTCATCCCTAAAAGGGGTAACGGGGCGGGGGAGTTAATCTCTAGATCCACTGAACCGATTGCAATGAAATTTTGCACACTTACTTCTTTTACCACGTATGAGCTCACTAAGAAACGATTTTTCAAAATTCCATTCCGAAGGGGGGTAACGAGGCGGGGAAGTAAATCTCTAGATCCACTGAACCGATTGGAATGAAATTTTGCACACTTACTTATTTCACCACGTAGGCGCTCATTAAGAAGCGGTTTTTCAAAATTCTATTCCAAATGGGGGGTAACGGGGCGGGGGATTTAATCTCTAGATCCACTGAACCGATTGGAATGGAATTTTGCACACTTACTCATTTTACCACGTAGGCGCTCACTAAGAAACGGTTTTTCAAAATTCCATTCCAAAGGGGGGAACGGGGCGGGGGAGTTAATTCCTAGATCTACTAAACCGATTGCAATGAAATTTTGCACACTTACTTCTTTTACCACGTATGAGCTCACTAAGAAGCGGTTTTTCAAAATTCTATTCCAAAGGGGGGTAACGGGGCGGGGGATTTAATCTCTAGATCCACTGAACCGATTGGAATGAAATTTTGCACACTTACTTCTTTTACCACGTATGAGCTCACTAAGAAACGGTTTTTCAAAATTCCATTCCAAAGGGGGTAACGGGGCGGGAGATTTAATCTCTACATCCACTGAACCGATTGGAATGAAATTTTGCACACTTACTTATTTTAGCACGTAGGCGCTCACTAAGAAACGGTTTTTTTAAATTATTAAAGTAGTAAATAAAATACTTAATAAAATAAAATCACCGTGCGAAGCCGGGACGGGTCAGCTAGTTATTAATGTTTTAAATAATTTGTATCATAATTATGTCACATTATGTTTCAATATACAAGTTAGAAAGCCAACAGTGCAGTTAAAAAGTCAACAGTGCAGAACATGGTCCTTCGATACGAATAAACAGCTTATTGGAAGTCTACAGGCAAGTACGACGGATTCGTCCCTTTATTTCCGCTGTCCTTTTACATATAAAAAAACCTGTATTTAATATTGTCGTCAGTTTGTTGTGGTATATAATTAATTATAAAATTTATAAGCAATGCCTAATGGGAATACAATGTTGGCATCGTTGCATAAGCGAAAAGTTACGGATTTTTCACACTTTGTAAATGAAATGCAGCCATTGGGGGAAAATGAGAGGTACACGCGATCGCAATTGATAGAATTGCAAACAAGAATTGACAGTGTACCTCCTTTGCTTGATCGTATTGATGAAATACAGGCTAAAATTTATGTAGTTCCAAGTTCAGTTGAAGCCGAAGAATCAGAATGGGTTTCACAATTTGAGACTGATTATTTTGCGGTACTTTTACAGGCAAAGGCAATTGTTGAAAAGGAGTCGAAAGAAGTGGAGAATGTAGTGCAGTCCATATTCGCTGTTGAGTCTGTTTCTGGAATTTCTCAAAATGCCTCCAATAATTCGAATGTAACAATAAGACACCTTAAGTTACCGACAATGTCTCTCTGTCGAAGTTTGATGGTCAATATACAAAGTGGTTGGAGTTTAATGACATTTTTGAGTCATTAATTCATAACAATGAGTCTTTGAGTGACGTATAGTCCAGTAAATCTAGTTTTTTCCCAGGAAAAAATTCCGGAAGTTTTTTTCTCAACGGTTCTATATGTTTTTTGGGTCGCTGAATCCGAATTTGAGATTTGCCCCCTTGCCAGAAGTGAGCTAACTTCAGGAAATGCAAGAAACTTCAAAAATTTCGGACTATTTCCAGTTTTTTGCTTATAACTCGAAAACGAGGCGTTTTTACGAAAATACCACTATAAACAAAATTAAAGTAGACAAAATTTCCTACAAGAATGTGGTATTATGCTTGTTTGTATCGTTAATGGGACGGCCGCTAGAGCGCTCTGAATATAGACCACTTTTTCGCTCTTTGTGAAAAATGTGGAAAACAGGATCACGTTTCTTTGAAAGCAATGCGTTCTGAATGAAAGCTGAATGGTATTTGAACGTAATAAAGGCGCAGTACCATCCTTTTTACTCCTCTTAATAAGCAGCAATCGACTTTTGTTTGGTGTACTGCTTTCTACATTTTTCGTGGACCTCAAGTTCTGTGCTCCATTTGAATAAAACTTGGTTTCCATCGTTACCTCTTTTACTAACCTCAATGAAAGACTGCAACGCCTTTTGTTTAATACAGTCCTCTCTGATCCATCTAACAAGAATCCTTCACAAATGAAGCATTTTCGAGACATGTTATGCACATAAAGCTCAAACATTCACGTAAATATTCAACTGAAGGAAAGTTTCCTTTCGTCGACTAATTGACAAAACGAAAAAGTGGTCTATATTCAGAACGCTCTAGCGGCCGTCCCGTTAAAGAGAGAAACAAATCTAATACCATATTCTGGTAGGAAATTTTATCTACTTTAATTTTTTTTTTTTTTTAATTCTTTATTACCGGTTCAACAATTACAAATTGTTATTCACAGTATTTGTAATAAATTAAAAATAACAACATGAACGTGGCTGAGGAACACTTAACTACCTTTGGTTTGGCTAGCGAAGTTAGCTAGTGGTTCACATCTGGATACTCTGTTAAGTAGATATCTTGTGGTAGGTTTCGTTTCAGTCGTGTGTGGATATTTCGTTGTCCTATTTGATAATAAACGGCATTTGGGTTCTGGTGAAGTTTGAAGAAAAATTTCTTCGTAACATTCTGAATGTAATCCTGAATAGTTCCCATTCCAAGTTCAGTGTGAATTTGTTTATTGCGCATGAACCACGGTGCGTTCACTGCGATTCTAAGGAACTTGTTTTGGAATGACTGAAGGCTGTTTAAATTTGTTTGCGAGGTATTGCTCCAAACCTCACACGCGTACATAAAGAGGGGCCGCAGTAATGATTTATAGAGAAGTAGGCTGCATTCAATCTGTAAAGCAGATTTGCGGTTTAGCAGGGGATACAGTTGTTGCAGTCTTAGATTGGCCTGTTGTAATTTGTAATTAATGTGGTACCTCCAAGTTAATCGGCTGTCTAAGAAAACGCCTAAGTATTTGACTGCTCGATCTTTGGGATTCCAACTTATTTCATTTCCATTTATGGTGATGTTACGATGCTCAGAAATTATTTTGAGAGTGAAGATTTTGGCTTCGCACTTGGTGGGATTCAGTTTAATGTTCCATTCGTTGAACCACCTTGTCAGTGATTGGACACGTTTCTGCAGATGAGCCACCGCTTCTTGAAGGTCTTCGTGTTGTGCGATGATAGCTGTGTCGTCAGCAAACATGGCTAGGGTGGTGTTCTCTGTTGGTATGTCACTGATATATATATTAAATAGGACTGGCCCCAAAATGCTGCCTTGCGGAACTCCTGCCTGTATGCTCTTAATGTCAGACAATTCGTTGTTGATTTTTACAGCAAACTTTCTATCATCTAAAAATGAGAAGAGAATTCCTTGAAGGTATGGAGAGAAGTTGTACTTCAGCAACTTGTACTTCAAACCATCAGTCCAGACAGTGTCGAAAGCTTGAGCGATGTCCAGAAAAACTATAACAGTATATTGTTTACTTTCGTAGCCCCTTTCAATAATCTCGGTTAATCTAAGCAGCTGCTGCACTGTGTTGTGTTGTTTTCGAAATCCGAATTGGAACGTGGGTAAAATGTTTAATTCTTCAAGTTCCTCGTGTAGTCTGGATTGGATGACCTTCTCGAAAATTTTTGATAAGGTGTTCAAAAGGCTAATTGGACGATAACTTTCTACGGCATGCTTGTTCCTGCTAGGTTTATGAAACATTAGAATGTGGGCCAGTTTCCAGTTATTCGAGAAATATGCTGCTTGTAGGCAGGCATTTAACAAAGAGGCGAGAAATGCTAGAAATTTTGTGGTTAGGTGTTTTAGGACTAAGTTTGGTATTTGGTCTGGACCAGGGGATTTTCTTGTTGGCAATGATTGGATGATTGTTTTTAATTCTGCAGGCGAAGTTGACTTGAAATTAGTTGGTACGGGTATGTGACTTTCTACATAATTCTTTACACAGACATTGTGGATTGCGTTTGTTGACCGTGACGTAGTAAATACGTTTTCGAGATGATTGGCGAAAATTTTGCATTTGTCGGCGTCCGAATAAGATGTCTTATTAGCAGTCTTAATCGGGGCTACAATTTGTGGTTCTTTTATTAGTTTCTTGGTCGTTTTCCACATTCCAATATTGTTAGGGACTTGGGATTCAATGAGTTTGTTGTACGATTCTATTCGATACGCATCTAATTCTCGCTTGACCCTGTGTGTTAGGTTATTCAAGAAAGTTTTTTGTTCTGGAGTCCTATATCTTTGGTAGTTCCGCCTTGCTTTATTTTTAGCCTGGATTAATTTCACAATATATGGGGGTGTCTGGTAGTAACTAATTTTTGTAGTTTGATGTCGTTTTCTAGTCACTTTTTCTATAGATGTTACGATGTTTGCCGTGAGTAGTTGAATTTCCACATCGATCTCGGTCTTGGATTTTACTTTTGGTGCTTGAATTGTTTCATCAAGTTGGAACCGAAATTTTTGCCAGTCTATGATTCCTTTGATAAGTCGCTCAGGTGGATTTATTGGCACACGCGTATTTACAAACGAAAGCACTACTGGTAGGTGGTCTGAATCAAGTTCTGTGTGCACGTTCAGATAACTTTGCTTCGCGAAATTCTTGGCCACAATAATGTCTAGTATATCAGGTTGATGGTTTAGTCGATAGGGATTGTAAGTGTTTTCGCCAGGTGCAATAATATTAAGTCCGAAATCAGATGTGATGTTATACAAACGAATTCCATCTGGGTTATTGCAGCGACAACCCCACAATGTATTTTTACAATTTAGATCGCCAATAACCAGTGTCGTTGAAGCATCGGAGAATATTTTCTCTATGTCGGATGTGTTAAGACGTTTGTTTGGTTGTTTGTATGTACTGTAAAGATTGATATGACTGCCTCTTTCGATTTCGAGCTGTATTCCTTGAACCTCAAGACTTTGACACGTCAGTTTAGGAAGTTCCTGATGGTTAATACCACGTTTTACAAAAACGGCTACTCCACTAGATGCGTGCTCGGTTTCTCTGTCGTTGCGATAGATGAGATATCCAGGAATTTTTAGTTGTTCATTTTGATTCAAATGTGTTTCAGAGATGCATGCAATTGATATTTGATGTCTTGATAAGAAATCTATTAATATACTACGTTGGCGCTTGACTCCATTGGCATTCCAGTTTAAAATTGTGATGTTTTGGATGACGTTGATGTTATTAGTTGGAGCCATTGAAGAATCCAGGAAGTATATGATGAATAAAAAAGTTTTTAATTTTTTCCATATATGGAGTAATGAGTTTGTACACAAAATTAAAGATTTGGTCTAATAGGGATTCAGTTTGGGGTAAGGGAGGGAAAGAATTCTGGGATGTAGATTGTTGTGTGGCTCTGGCATATGTGTAATTGTTATTATAATGGGTTTGGGGATTGAAGGGTCGGTTTATTGGGTTCGTAGACGTTACGTTTCCGTTAGTCTTTTCATTCGAGTTCAGTCGTAATTTTTGTGACTGTCTGGTCGTACGATTATTAACGATTTCCATATAATGCTTACACCCTCTATAATTTGCAGGATGATGTTCCCCACAATTTACACAGGTTGGTGGTGTGCTTAACGTTTTCGTGCATTTAATATGGGAATGATTTCCGGAGCATTTCACGCATTTTGTTTCCATATGACAGTAGTTGCGGGTGTGTCCAAATTTTTGGCAACGGTAACATTGTGGAATGTTATGACGATTTTTCTGTAGTTCTACAAAAACAACTGCATGACTCAGTCTGTCCAGTTTCATGACTGCTTTTCCTTCCTCGTTGTTAATTAAATCGACAGCAACGACTAGCGTTGGTTCCCTATTTTTGTTTAACAGTCTAGTAACTTTTGTAACCGGGTAATGTTGTTTTTTCAGTTCGTCTGTGATTTCGTCGTTGGTTAAGGAGCGAGGAATATTCTTGATTACGACTGAGAGGGGTTTATTGAGAGGGTCCCGATAGGTGTAATAATTGATGGAATTGTCATCGTAAAATTTTGTAACTTTACGGAAGTCCTCGATATCAGTTAAATTGATACGTATTTGTTCATAGCTGTTTGTCGTTGTGAAAGTGCTTTTTGCTATTTGGTCGAGATCTTTGACGATTTCATTATAATTTAGTACCGAGATGAAAATTGGAGGAACCTTGACTTTTCGTGACGAATTTTCAGTTTGTGTGTTGTCATTTGATTGGGATTGAGTTTCGTTATGTTGTGTTAGATCATTGTCATCATCACCTTGACTTAAATTTTGCAGTGGGACAAATTTATTATGTGTAAGGATTTGCGTACTATCCCACGCGTAGCGTTTCAGGGTATCTTCATTCGCGGGTGGTGACAATTGATCGACTCGGCGTTTACTTGATGACATTTCTGGCACCCACCCTGGTGGTAGGTGCCTTTGTACAAAACAATAGTGTTATTAGCTTCTTATGAGCGCAATGGGCGCTAATCTTGATATAAGTAATTATTAAGATAATTATAAATAATCGACTAACCTGCCCAGTAAGAAGCTGAGTTGGTTTTTGCGCGCTGATAACAGAGCTCGAAAACACATCCGTCTGCGTCCGCTGTCGCAGCCAAGCTCCAATTTTGTATATAGTGGTCTTTTAGCTAGAACGCCTCGTTTTCGAGTTATAAGCAAAAAACTTGAAATAGTCCGAATTTTTTGAAGTTTCTTGCATTTCCTGAAGTTAGCTCACCTCTGGCGAGAAGGCAAACCTCAAATTCGGATTCAGCGACCAAAAAAATATATAGAACCGTTGAGAAAAAAACTTCCGGAATTTTTTCCTGGAAACGGGCTTATCGAACCTAGATTTACTGAACTAGTACAACGGTTTCACTATTTAAAGGCATCTTTGGAGAAAGAAGCTGCTGATATAATTAAAAGTTTACCAATGTCTGCGGCAAATTATACGATCGCGTGGAAATTAATTTGCGATAGGTACAAAAACACAAAACTTTTAATTCATAATCATCTTCGCGCGTTGTTCCAAGTAAAGGAGTCGTCAAAGGAATGTGCGATTCAAATGCTTGACACGGTAACAAGGCATTTAAGGTCCCTGGAATCATTGGGGTTGGCGATTGAACACTGGGACCCGATTATAATTTATTTGGTATCCAAGTTCGATAAGGTAACGGCTCGTGATTGGGAACAACAGAAATGTGCGGGGGGGTTGCCTACCCTTGAGGAGCTAAAGATGTTTTTAAGCGAGAAGGCAAATATTTATGTTGGATAATTTAGGTTTGCATGGATTCAAGGAATTAAGGCTGGCAGTATCTAAGCCACAAAAGGTGTTTTCAACCTCAAATTTGTCATGTTATTATTGCAAGGAGTCACATGCGATTTACAATAATTCGTTTAAAGATTTATTTGGTTTTTCAAGAAGTTAATTTAATTTTTTTAATAATATTATTTTAATTGTCCTAAATTTCTTGCTATGTCTGTTTCTGAGCGCATTTCGACTGTTAAAAATCTAAAACTCTGCTCAAATTGTTTCCGCAACTCCCACCCTGTTAATAAGTGCAACTCACGATCATGTGGTTGTAAAAAGTGTAGGAAAAATCACAATACTTTGCTACACTATGAGAGACCCAACGACTATTCCACTGTCAATGAGTCAACCTCACAGCAGGGAGAGACCCAAGTTTCCCTGGCTTCTCAGAGTGCAATTTCGGCTGGCAATGTTCTTCTAGCTACAGCCTTGGTTTTGGTTCGGGATAGTCAGGGCCAGCTTCATAAGTGTAGAGCGGTGTTGGACTCGGCCTCACAGTCCAGTTTCATCACGAGAACGTTGGTCGAAAAACTAAGCCTGAAGGAATCTAAGGTAAATATTTCGATTCAGGGCATCAACCAATATATTTCACCAATAAAGTCTCAGTGTTCAGTTGAGATTCTGTCACGAGTTATGACTTTCAGTGCACGCTTCAATTGCCTGATTCTAAATAACATTAGTGAGAATTTACCTAATTCGTCTGTCAATACACAGTTCTTTCGCCTTCCAGAAGATCTGGAATTAGCCGATCCGCAGTTTGACAGACCGGATAAGGTTGATATGTTGATAGGGGCGCAACTCTTTTGGTCTCTTTTAGTACAAGGTCAGTTCTCTCTTGGAAAAAACTTGCCCGTCTTGCAAAATTCCAAATTGGGGTGGATTTTGTCTGGCCCATTACCAGTGATATCCAATCAACCGTCACAGTGTTTTTTCATGTAAGGTTGCGATTCTCAGTTTCAGTTGCCAAAATTTTGAGAACTCGAAGAAATTCCCATTAAGCGATCCCTCTCCCAAGAACAACAGGAGGTTGAAAGTCATTTTCTTAACACTATCAATAGGGATGAAAGTGGCCGTTGTATTGTTTCCATTCCGTTTAAGGGTTCCTTGAATCAATTAGAGAATTCCTATGATATTGCTGTAAAGCGATTTGGATTTCTCGAAAAACGGTTAAGTCAAAATTCCCGTCTAAAGGAATCGTACACAAAATTCATGTAGAAGATTGTTAATTGGTTGGGGCGACGGTAGGGCTGTTTCCACCCTCTCTACCCCCCCCATTTTCATAATTTCATTTCTTGGGCCATGTACCAACAGTTGTCATTTGGGCTCCACAGAGCTCACTCTGATATCTCAGGAGAGGACGCATATAGACTCTCCACCATTTATACAGTCCATTATATTTTTTAATAAACCGGCAAAAACTAGGTAGCTGTATTACTTACCACCCACCACGGGAAGCAGGGTAAAATACAAAAACCATACAATTCATATCGGAGTACGAATCATTGGGTCACATGACCAAACTAGAGAATCCAGATTACATGCTAGCACATTGCTACCTCGCACATCATGGTGTCATCAATGAGGCTAGTAAAGCAACGAAACTACGTCTTGTGTTTGATGGGTCATGTGCCACCACTACAGGGGTCGCAATTAATGATAAACAAATGGTAGGTCCGGTTGTACAAGATTTGCTCTACAATATATTTATAAAATTTCGGTTTCATTCAGTCGCATTTTCTGCCGATGTTCAAAGATGTATCGCCAGGTGCAAATTTCTCCAAATGACCGGAGGTTTCAGTGGATCCTGTGGCGCTTCGATCAGTCTCAACCTGTTCAAACATACAAGCTGGACACAGTAACGTATGGGATCGCGAGTGCCCCATATCTGGCAACACGGTGTCTTGTGTATGTTGCTGATCTTCATGCACAACAGTTCCGAGACGCGTGTAAGATTATTAAAGAGGATTTTTATGTTGACGATTTGCTGTCTGGTGCAGAGACACCAGAAGAGGCTTCAAGTTTGTGTCAACAGATTTCAAATATTCTTATTTTAATCAAGTTTCCATTACATAAGTTGATTTCAAATGAACCCCAGGTTTTGCCAGTAGTAGACGATATGTTCTCTGTTACAAATAATACTGAAATATGTATAGGATCAGGAGACATGACTAAAACCTTAGGGTTGCATTGGTCTCCCACGAGGGATACACTCACATACAAAATTAACCCTTGCTCAAATTGGGTGGAGGTGATCACGAAACGAATTCTGCTATCAGAAATCAGTCAAGTATTTGATCCACTGGGTCTCCTGAGCCCATGCATAATCATCGGCAAAACCATCCTTCAGCAGTTGTGGCAGATTGGTACTGGGTGGGATGATGAGGTTTCGTACAGATCTCATATGTTTAAACAATTCCTTTATTCCTCGTCATGTGACGTGTAAGCAGTTTACTCTCAAAGACCGGCAAGGTCGGGGCTGTAAGGTGACAAAATTTTATGTAGCTCTTTTTGTGTGCTTTGCAATAAAAGCAGCACACATTGAGCTGGTTTCCGCATTAAGCACGGAAGCCTTTCTAGCAGCACTACGTAGGTTTATAGCTCGTCGCAGGAAACCAACTAATGTCTTCTCGGACAATGGTAAGAATTTTGTCGGTGCGTCCGGTGAGCTTAAAGAATTTGTGAATCAATTACATATAGATTCTAAAGAGATCTCTGAAACACTCTCAAAAGAGAATATTGAATGGTCATTTATTCCTCCATTTTTCCCTAACTTTGGTGGCCTGTGGGAGGCGGGTGTGAATAGTTTCAAATATCATTTAAAGAGAGTAGCAGGGGGGGCACTTCTAACATTTGAGCAGTTTTATACGTTGATTACTCAAATTGAGACAATATTAAATTCTAGGCCATTGTCTCCTATGTCCTATGATCCCAGTGACTTACTCCTGCCCACTTCCTGATCGGTCGTACATTAATCTCAGTTGTCTGAGCCACTACTTCTCGATGCATCTTCGAATCGCCTATCTTTATATGAGCGAATTCAACAAATGATTCAATCCTTGTGGGTCCGGTGGAAGACAGACTATCTGCACAACCTCCAGCAGCAAACAAAGTGGCGACAAGTGCGATCCGAGTTGACGGTGGGAACAATGGTGCTACTCCACGAGGACTCTACTCCACCACTATCCTGGCCCTTAGGTCGGATCACCGAGGTCTACACCGGGAAAGATGGTCAAATTCGTGTGGTCAATGTCCAGACGTCCAAGGGAACATATAAAGCTACATGTACACTAGATATTTATTTCAGACATTTCTCCCCTGCAATAAGTGTTTTTATGTGTAAACGGTGGTGAGAGAAACTATCGGAGACTTATTCAGGTAGCGGAGATATATTACCCGTCCATTACAGTCACCGACTTGAAGTAGTGTGAGTCGTTTTGAGTAAGAAGCTGACGAACTACAGCCAAATATAACTTCCTTAACTTAAATATAATTTTAAGAAGACTAACCACACCAGAAGAAATCAATAGATAAATTCACAATTTGAGAAACCAATTTAACACGGAGTTTTATTAATCTTTATTAATGCGTGGAAATGAAATGTCCAGGAAAACGTAGCTATATATTTCCCTCTTTCAAGTGTAAACGAATTAAGAATTTATATCGACACTTTTGTGTCAACCAGAAATATCAGCACATCAAGAAATTGTCTCTCCGATAGTTGAGATATCTATCATGAAATAAATCTCTAGTGTACATGTACCTTAAAAGAGCGAGCACCAAAGTGTAGCCTCTTCCTATCGAGAGTAACAATAGTGAAGTGCTACAGGTGCTATAGTGTACTGCACAAAACAACTAACTTTAAGAAGCGAAAGCTCCGTGTATTTTGTTGGCAACACCAGTGACATTATTGGTCGTCCATGTTGCGGTGCGTAGAGGCGCGGAATTCAAAATATATGTACTGTGGGTTGCATAACCCCCTGTACTGCTAATTGCATAACCACACCTACAACTTCAATGCTTTTTTTTATTATTTTTTCTTAAATGAAACGAATAGTTTTAAATACATACACGTATATTGTAACACTTATGAAAATACATTATATAATAAACATAACAAACTAGTGTAATAAGCACTATTACATGACGGATATTTGCAATATTTGGTGGGACGTCTTGATGAGGCAGTAATGAGATTCGACATGTGAAAATGAGAAATTTGAAAATTAAAATTGCTATAACTCCCCTATCCTTACACCTGGTTAACAATGCACTCTACCTTAATTGAAAAATGAGTTATCGGTATTTACCTAGAGAAGCAGCTACATCCTCTTGTGGTCTCCTTCTTTCAAGTCTTGGAAAATTGCTAATCCCTGATCGATGATTGTATTACTTCAGGCTGCACCTAATTCTGTAAAGCAATCTTTGTTAAAACCTATATTTGGGTGTATTAGAGACTTACCTTTATTTCTTCAATAATATATTTGGTTAAAATGCGGTCACCGTGGTCACCTGTTTCGCGCTAGAAAGTTAGGTTAGAATGGAAATGCCGGTTGGGCAGGGCAGTGTTTTGTGGGTCACGGTAAATTCGGCAGTACTTTTGGTGCACATGCGTAATGACCCAACAAGGCCGCCATGTTGCGGTGCATCAACTGTCATCGATGTTGCGAGTTGGGTAATACAAGCATCACCCGCGTGGTGTACTGTCGACGGGCATGCCAAGGTTTTCTGTTGAAGAAAGTTCTTCAAAGCCGGGCTATGTTTAGTGTACTTTCTAAGGTACTAGTTGTTTGTTGACTGTCGCCCGCGCCATCTAGGCTCAGCGCCAGAAACGAGAGAGGACTCCCAAGATGCCGAAAAAGCATTTGGCGGGGATCTTGACATTTTTGAATTATTATTAATGTTTTGAATAATTTGTATCATAATTATGTCACATTATGTTTCAATATAACGAGTGAGCAACAAAATTCGTGAACGCAGTTGGCTAAACGTACATCGGTTCTTTTACTTTACTGTTTACATTAATTGCCAAACTTTTAACCTATTTTCTCTGACTGTCAAAAATTTGAATTTCTGCGTCAAAACTGTTGTTCTTTTCAAGCCCCGTTTCCACTGAAGGAACATTGAGGAACTTTGTGTTTTCCTTTGTCGGGTGTGTACGAGATGTTTGGCAACCACGGAGTAATTAGCAACAATCATAAATTTTGTGTTTCCATCTGAGCAACTGAAAGTCGCTTAAAGTTGTAGCTTGAGAAACCGCAACTCTGTTTCCACTGATGTGAAAAGTTGCAGCAAGATGGAGGAGGAAGACGTGTTATTATCGCGTGTCGATTTTTTCTTTGATGTTACCGCTAGAAATGGGAACAATCAACATTTGTTTTCGAAACAATGAGGAAGATTCATACCTGTTTCACAATGATGTTAATGTTAACTTACTGTTAGTGGTAATGACAATGTTAAGACTTGCGTGTTCATAATGAATGTTAACTAGCACTAAAGAATTTTTTGTTTTTATTTTCACATTTGTAGGGTTTTCATGTTTGAGCTTTGTATTAATTGACAGGTTGTCGACTATAACCTCTAAACAGTCTAAACTGAAAGCGCAAATAATAAACGCTAAAAAGAGTTCATGTCCAGTCCATGTTGTACATGGTCGTGCCTTTATTACACAAGAAGCATTAAGTAAATCACAATTATTAAATTATTGAAAACAGTCTGCTTTTATCATAAAGATATGGGTGATTTTGCGTTAATTCAATTAATAATTCAATGTCAATCATGTTTCTTTCAAATTTCGCCTCCACAAACTTGTCAAAAATCTCGCTCGACGCATGCGCGCAGGACAGCAATGTTAAGAGTGATGGTAGGATTTAAAATATTTTTGCTTTCTAACATGATGTTATGTTCAGGGTTTACGTACTCTTTAACATTACCATTGGTGTCAACATCATTGTGAACAATCCCATCTTTTTATTAGGGTTCTAAATATTACGTTAACATTACCATCCTAACATTAACATCATTGTGAAACAGGTATCAGAAACATTTGGGAACTTTTAGAAACATTTTTGGAAACAATCAACAGAAACACAAAAGTGGCTCAATGTTTCTTCAGTGAAAACGAGACTTTAGAGAAGAAAGTTAGAACATTATAACTGCATAAAGTAGAAATAACAAGAGTTTTTCCCCCTGACAATGCTTAAGATACTCTATTTCAAGAGGATGTAATACAGGTCCTGCAATAATGAGAGAATGTAAGGGTTCCCCCAGATCCACCTGGGACATCTCCTGAATGCTGCAAGAAAGAATTTTCCGAGTTTCATATCCTACTGTAGCAAGCCCAGTGTAAAGGGTGTTTTCAGTCACTACAAATCCATTTTGACACCATTTTGACACCTACCTAAATCATCCTGTCCCTTGTTCTTCAGTATCTCCAGCCCTACTCACAGACATGAATTTAGGTGGCATGTACTCCTTCTTCTTTGTTAAACTCTCTAATGTGGGCTGCTTGACGTTTATATCTGCAATATTTCCCTTCAGTACTCTATCACAATACGGAACAGACCTACCCAATAAACACAAAGTGTGTAAATTATTCCTATAATTAGAAACAATCCTCTTATAAAAACTGTCTGGTTTCCAACTCCCGTCCAATAGAAAATTGAGACAGTCTCCTCAAAACTGTACAACTGCAATCCACAGCATTCAAAATGGAAGCATTGTGGACCACCCTCCGTGTCAACCCTACGCTCTCTTGTCCTGGTGCTGAGTTTGCGGCCGTAGAAGTCCTCCTGGCTTTCCAAGAGTCATTATAATAACTGAATTTGAAATATTGGGACTTACTATCGCTTTCACATGTTAGGATCGACGTGTAGGCCTCCAGATAGACTTTGTCGCAACGTTTTATAATTTCCAAACCTTTGATTGTGATGTCTTTGCAGTCGCCGATTAGTAAAACTTTTGAAGAGGTTAGAATCACATGGGGTGATTATGGTTGCCTGGTTTTAGGGGAAATGCCGTTAGTTCGTCATCGTGCAGATATCCGGAATAGAATGTTTTCAAATCCCGTTTACTTTTGTTGCATTGTGAAAATGTGCAAAAGAAGAGATTTTTATTTCAAATCAGATTTGACAACTCGATGACTTTTTACACAATAGTATTGATCAAGAATCGACAAAAAAATTTTGGATTCAGAGGCTCCTACGATCACGAATTTTGTTGCTCACTCGTTACAAGTTAAAAAGCCAACAGTGCAGTTAAAAAGTCAACAGTGCAGAACACAGTGGTTCGGGATTTCTGCCAGAACAGTACCGAATATCAAGAGGTTTTCTTTCTTCACTTCACAGCTTAAAAATGACATCTTCTTTTCGGGTGCAATTATTATCCATCGGTTTCCCTCAAGATGTTGGACTTTTATTGAATGAAGATCCACCACCACATAATGACAATTTTGTAGTTATCCGAGAAAACTTCAACAACTGGACCTCGCATGGTGGATTGAAGTCGATTCGAATGGGGCCCAGACCATTACAACAGAGACATTGTTGTTTCTTTATCTCATTGCATTCGTTAGATATGAAGATGTAATCGTGCTCGTCAGCAGTATGTAGTGGGATATCCAAGGTCACTTCACTTAAGGTTAAATCAATTAGACTAAAGTCAATCCAATGAGTCATCCTTCAAGGTCTAATTCTCAAGGTCAATGACCAAATCAATCAGTCATTCAAGGTCAAAGCGGGGAATAAACTTAATACACATTTATATATACAACAGCTTCTAAGACTTCATAATACTAATTTATATTAAACACCATTAACAAACTATGAATAGACAACAATATAACCTGACTAGCTATCAAGGCAGCCCGTCTCTGTCTGCCCGGGGGAATACCGCTCAGTACTTCCCTACTCTTGACCACCTCAGGCATGCGCGATAAATCAACCGCGCTAACACGGCCAGACTGACGAGTATCTCGCTCTCGATATAGCAATCCAGTCATCACATTCTCAACGCAAAACTTTTTCATTCTCAACTTTCATTATCAATAATAAGACACTCTAACTCAATTTTCAACAACCAGGGCTCAACCCTAACAAACTACTCAACATTATTTTTTCAACGTTCGGATCTCCACAATATCCGTGCAACATTTTCAAAACAATTGTCATAATAATCAGCATTTTCAAACTAACTGTCGCAATAAGCTCACCACTTGTCATCACGTGGTTCCAGAGCAAATTACCAGAAGGAATCTCGGGCAATAAGCAACATCATTGTAAACTCATCAACAGACCTGTCGTGTTAAGTTTACCACCTGCCATCGCGTGGTTACAGAACTTAACACCAAGTGGATCTCGGGCAGTAAACAAAATCATAGCAAACTCATCAACACACCTGTCGTGTTAAGCTCACCACCTGCCATCGCGTAGTTACAGAACTTAACACCAAGTGGATCTCGGGCAGTCTTTCCACATTACTTTACAATTATTGTTTGAACATCACTTTACAATTCGTTCAACATCACTTTACAATTCGTTCAACATCACTTTACAATAAATTCAAATGAACCAACAAAACTCTGCTTTTAACAATAAACACAAACAAGCTGACAATACTCTTTCCAGCACTAACAACATTTATCAGACTACATTCAAGCAGCCAACACAAACTGACAGCATTTTTTTTTTGTCCTGGTATTTCAGATTAGGTACCATTTGCTCCCAGGCTCCCCTACATTAGAATTGTTACCGAACTGCTGACTACAACCGTTTGAAAATTCAATCGACACTTTAACTGTAAGCGACAAACCTTCCGATAAATATTTCAAAGCATTTTACGATTCTTCGAAAAGACTAACATCTTTCTTTCTCACATTGTTTATTGAACTTTCCGAGTCGAAACTATAAAAACATAATTCTGTCAACTTCAGGGATTTATCACCGATCAAATTACTGTACTGGAATAAGACACTTACCAATTCGCCAATCTGTTTTACCAACCCTTGAATTCAACCCTTTCCTTTTTCACATCTCAATTCAGCCTACATCATTACGTCGTTCGAACCCCGTCTCGGCTTTCCTGACAGTCAACACTCTACTTATCGCTTGCACAATTTTATTTAGATTTCAAGTAGCATGGGTACGCCGCGGATTTCGCCAGTGACGCATCTACACCTGAGCCTCTTTGGGTTCACAATCGCACTTCTGATAACAGCTTCTAAGACTTCATAATACTAATTTATGTTAAACACCAGTAACAAACTATGAATAGACAACAATATAACCTGACTAGCTATCAAGGCCCCGTCTCTGTCTGCCCGGGGGAATACCGCTCAGTACTTCCCCACTCTTGACCACCTCAGGCATGCGCGATATATCAACCGCGCTAACATATTATTATATGTATAATCAAATATTTATTTATTTTTATGTGTACAATTTAACGATAATAGATTATTATACGAGTTCCTGTGTTAATTGGACGCTTTAAGCCACAAGTGGTTTATTTATAAAGCACGAGTGAAACGAGTGCTTTTGTGAACACGAGTGGCGTAAAGCGTTCAATCTACACAGGAACGAGTGTAATACGACGTTTTATCGTTCGACAGCGCCCCGGAAAGACTTTAAATTGCTTAAAATCCATAAAAATAATGTGACGTTTATCTGTCATTTTCATTATTTCATGACAGAGTGTTTACACAAGCGAAAATTTGAAAATTCTGACAGTGTCGAACGATAAAATAGTATATATTATTCAGAGCATAAGTCGCTTAATGTGCTCTTAATAATATAATCTACTATTATTCGCAAATATCACAAAACTGACAACTTATGTGCCTCCATTGACAAGGTAAAAGTCACTTTACCTGATTAGGCTCATAAAGTAGATAACAGGTGTTATTTTATGTGCTTAATTACATAAAGTAAGTGACACTTTCACCTTGTCAATGAATTCTTGAAAGTGAAACTAGCGAGGTAGTGAATGGGACGCGTGTAAATGAAACGACTAGCGTAGTAGGTCCCCCCCCCCCTTGGGGCCTCCGTGTTTTATTTACAGGGGCCTCTAACCAAGCGGGCTCCCGATCATTGGGGGTTCACGACCAAGGGGGCTCCCGCCCAAGGGGGCCCCTGACCAAGGGGGCTTCTGAGTAAGGTTTGCGAATAAAATAGTATACTATATCATTCTGAGCATAAGTTCTTTATGTAAATATAAAGCGTAACTTATGCTCTTAAGGCCAAAGCCGACAACATTTAATGGCCCAGTGTGCGAGAGAGACAAAATATCCGTAAAGTTTTTCTCAATTTTTGAGGGAATGACTAATACTAGGGATTTTGCACGCCACACCTTAAAAAGTATGGAAGACTTGTTAAATGTATTAGTGCATTTTGATGATATGCATGTAATTGAAGATGCAATATTAAACGAGTTGTTAGTGCCCAGACAGGTTCCATTTATAAGATCAACCAAATATGATCGGTTAAATTTAGATATGTTGACTGCAGAAGAGTGTGTTTGTAACTTTAGGTTTAAAAAGTAGTCATAGTCAAGGTTGGAGTGGTCGAGTGGAGACGACGTGGTTCGTGGTTAAATATGGTTTGCGCTGTTTGTAAAACTGATACGAATCCTCGTAAGGATATAAATTGTGACTTTTGCAAAGACGAAATTCATGCAAGTTGTAGTGGCCTATCGGCAGCGGAAGTTGAATGTCTTCGGGGTAGAAATCGGAAGTTAAGCTATTATTGTTCCAGCTGTCAAAATCTTAAAACGCAAGTTGCCAGTCTTTCAAACTTGACTGAAGAATTAGCTTCCCTGAAACAAGAAATCACGGAGTTGAAATCTAAATTGAACAGCAGGAATGAAGTCGTTGTACAAACCAAGACCGCGCTTCAGTCTCAGTCATATGAAGAAATAATAGTGGAAATCAACGAAAGAAAAAATCGCGAAAGAAATATTATTCTTTGGAATGCCCCTAAATCTACAAAAACTACGAAAGAGCTTCGTGATAGCGACGACACAAAATTGGTTAAAGAGACCCTCGAAGAAATTTCAGTAAATATAGATTTCGATAACATCTCATTACTTCGCCTGGGTGCAAAGCAATATGCGGGTAAATTTCGTCCCATTAAAATAACGTTAAATACTAAGGAAGAGGCAATTGAAATACTTCGAAACAAGAAAAACTTGCAATCTGATTCGCTGGTATTTATAGTGATCAAACCCTACTTCAACGCCAATATTTAAAGAATGTACAAGATGAATTGCAAAAACTGAAGGACTCCGGGGACAACAGTAAAACCATAAAATACATAAGCGGTGTACCCAAAATTGTAAATCTTTTAAAAAACCATTAAATTCAAAACCAAATAATTTTATCTCTGTATTTTATCAAAACGTAAGAGGACTTCGGACAAAAACATTACATCTCTATCAACAAGCACTTTCGTTAGACTACGACATTATAATACTTACTGAAACGTGGCTTACCGATGAAATAAAAAATAGTGAATTGTTTCCAAATACGTACAACATTTATCGATGTGATCGAAATAACGCAAATAAAAATCGCGGCGGCGGTGTTCTGAGAGCGGTAAAATCAAATCTTCAGTCGGAGTGTCTAAAGCTACCACATTTAATCAGTGAAATTGAGGAAGTTTTTGTTAAAATTAATTGTGGAACTAAGAATATAGTCTTTGGTGGCGTCTATATCCCTCCAAAATCGGATCTAAACGTGTACCTAAATCATGTGTCTTCCCTAGAATTTTTGACTGATCGTTATCCCAATTCCACTATTTGCTGTGTTGGTGACTACAATCTCCCAACCATCAGTTGGGTATCGGATGAAGAAGGATACCTTGTGCCGAAGCAATCTACATCGGTAACAGAAACGCGAATAGTTGATAATATAAGTTTTTTAGGTTTCTTTCAAAATAATTCGATTAAAAATTTCCGGAACGTTAGTCTAGATCTTATATTTACTAATGAAAGTGATGTTATAGAAAATTTAAGGAATGATTTCAATATTGTACCTCCTGATTCCCACCATCCATCTTTAACCTTTCAACTTCTTTATAAAAGCACTAAATTAGCTTTAGAGCCGTTTGACACTATACTTATTTCAGTACTGAATTCAGTACTCAAAATTCTCGTACTGAAAATTGTAAGCGCGCGCCGTTTTAGTACGAGAGAAGTTTCGTCCCTGTGTGCGACTATTATGAATTTTCAATACAATTTTTAGTACATGCACATGCGCTCTAGCTCAGGTGCAGCTGTCAATTTTGTGGCTGTCAAACTACAAATGACGTACTCCTGCCGGTCTTACTGTTGTGGGATTCTTTATTATAATTATTTATCTACGGTGTATTGTGGGCGAATCATGAATACATCAGATACCTTCAGAACCAACTTTAAACGCTCGCATTGAATTTTTTCTAGAGCCCCGTTTCTGGCGTTGCGATTTTTACATAATAAATTATGTTTTGGGGCATAAAGTCCGTTTTTTTTATTAAAAAACCATTGTGGTGCAAATAATACACACCCTATTCTGGTTTCCATAACAACGTAATGCTTTTGATATGGGGATCACCCTACGCAGGTACAAAGGAGAGTAATAAAATTCGGGAATTTCCTAGACCAAAGTCGCATTTGAGAAAACAAATGGGCGAGATGGGTGACCATAGTGACTGCAGCAAATAATTTTGTGAGTGGTCGGTATATCGGCTGATTGGTGCAATGCGCATCTGATCTGCTCAATTTGAGTACGAGACGCAAACTTGTATACTAGAAAATAGAACATGTTCTAATTTCTCGTACTAAAACGGCGCGCGCATCAAATTTTCAGTGCGTAATTTTAAGTACGGAATTCAGTATGGAAATAAGCATAGTGTCAAACGGCTCTTAGCTATAGACGACCAAAATTGGATGTATGATTTTAGGAGAGGAGATTACAAAGAAATCAATTATTGTCTTGATACAGTGGAGTGGGATCATGTTTTAGTTAACGAAAGCGCTGAAAATTCCACAACAAATTTTTATAATCTGATTTTTAATATTTTTGAACTTTACATTCCTAAGAAGATCGTAAAATCGCAAAGTTATCCTTCCTGGTATTCTTCTCAAACAAAAAAATTCATTAAAGTAAAAAATAAACTGTACAACAAATTTAAATTAAATAAGCTCGATGCCACTTTCTCCACTTACAAATACTATAGAAGCAAAGTAAAACAGAGTATTGATACAGATTATAAAAATTTTATTTCCGTCAGCGAAAATAGTATTCAATCAAATTCAAATGTGTTTTGGAAATTTATAAAAAACAAACATAAAAATGGGTCGAGTATACCAGATGCTATGTTTCTAGATGATAAAGAAGCTACAAATAATTATGACATCTGTAACCTTTTTGCAAATTTTTTTGAATCTGTTTATATTAATCATCCACCGGCAAAAAAATTTTCAAGTAGGATCGGGCCTAAGACAAGTATCACTAATGTGTTGATAAATTCTGACATTGTTTTTAAGAAACTTGTAAATCTAAAGAGTAATCCTATTCCGGGGCCAGATGGCATACCTGGTTATTTTCTCAAACTCTGTAGTCCTAGCTTAGCTGTTCCTTTGTCAAAATTATATAACATTTCGTTAAAATTTGGACATTTTCCCAAAGTTTAGAAACATGCAGATATAATTCCATTACATAAAACAGGCGACAAAAGTAACATATCAAATTATCGCCCGATTTCCAAACTTTGTGAGATTAGTAAAATATTCGAATCCATTATTCAAGAAGCGCTGTTTGATACATTTAAGAATATTATTATTGAGCAGCAACATGGCTTTTACCGTGGGAGGAGTACTGAAACAAATCTCCTTGTTTACACCAATTTCATAAGTAAGGTTCTAGAAGAAGGAGGTCGTGTTGACTCTATTCATACTGATTTTAAAAAGGCGTTCGATCAAGTGGATCATGATATATTATTGAAAAAACTGGACTTGTATGGAATTGGTGGAAATCTTCTTGCATGGTTAGAATCGTATCTTAAAAATGTTAAAATTAAAGATATTAGATCATTTGAGATATTGGTGAAATCAGGGGTGCCGCAAGGTAGTCATTTAGGACCACTATTGTTTTCTTTATTCATTAATGATTTACCTACGTACTTTAGTAATGCAAATTTTTTGTTTTTTGCTGATGATCTTAAAATGTACCTTGATGTCACTGACGGGTCAAATGCTTCAAACGGTCTTCAGAATGACTTGAAGGCTCTCGGTGTTTGGTGTGATAGAAATCATATGTCACTCAATGTACAAAAATGTAAAGTGATAACCTTCACGAGAAGTAAAATACGCATAAACAAGGAATACAAAATAAATAATTGTGTGTTAGAACAAGTTGAGGTAATAAGGGATCTTGGTGTTTTACTGGATACAGAGCTTCGTTTTCATTATATATGATAATGAATAATATGACGAGATAGTAAACAAGTGTATGAGATTGACGGGTTTTATAAAGAGGGAAACATGTGACTTCAACAATGTTCTATGTATAATATCTTTATTTATCTTCCTTGTTCGAACAATATTAGAGTATTGTAGTATTATCTGGAATCCATCTTATAGGCTGCATATAGATCGGATCGAGCGAGTTCAAAGAAAAATAGTTAACTATGTTCTTTTTAAATGTAAAATAAATAAAAGTAAATATAATTATAATGAACGCCTAGAACTAGTTGGGTTCAAATCATTAGAGCAAAGGCGGATTAACCGATTTATTTTTTTTACGCAAAAACTTTTAAATGGTAAGGTTGATTGTGGGGAAATCCTTTCCTATATAAATTTTCTGGTTCCATCTCATCATACAAGAGGAAAATCAACCTTCTATTTAAATTACCATCGAACAAATTACGGACTAAACACGCCATTAAACAACTTGTTAAAATTTTCAAATACTGTCTCTGAAACCCACGACTTTTTTTTGCACAATAGCCAAAATTTATTAAATAGGTTATTAAAAATGTAAGTTTACTAATTTAAGTTTTGCTTTTGTAAAATGGATTATATTTTTTTTATGTTTTCTTTTTCTATTTCATGTTCTTTTATATGGTTTGTTATATTGTTATATATAATTAAGTTGTATCATTTGGGCATAATGCCTGTAGATACTGATATTTAAATAAATAAATAAATAAATAAATAAATAAAAAAGACGATTCACCAAGACTAGCAGCTGCCTTAGGCATACCGGCAGAAATTATAACCGCAAATGGATATGTAACTACTGGTAAGCCGATAATGTATAACTTCCATAACAAAAAGTGAAACATTTTTCCCCAGGTGTAGAAGGGCTATGTATTTGCCTTTGACGACTGTTATATCCTAATAGATTAATTGACCTGGAGCCCTTATTTGACATCTCGGCTGAATATATATCAGTAATTTCCACTGTAGTGATGAACATCATCGAGGAAAACAGAGCTCACCTTTTAAATGATTTAAATAATTTAAATTGGTTAAATCAAGACAAATTAATATACTATGCAGAGGTAAAATTTTTCTGTAAAAATATTTGATTATACCTACTTAATTTATATATTTTACTTTTCAACAGGCAGTTCATAATAAGGGTGCACCTCTCCGAAACTGTTGGGGTTTTATAGATGGGACAGCAAGAGCAGTATGTCGGCCTTCTCTTAATCAAGAGCACTATTTCTCGAGCCATAAACGATATCATTGTGTTAAATGCCAGACGGTCTTAAGGGGCATTTCGCAAGGATGAGCAACTACTGGGTGAGAGTGATCAAAAAGTTCGAAGTGTGACATAAGTAGTAGGACGTAAACAAAAATTCACGCGAGACACAGAAAAAGTACATTCTGTGAAACAATGCTTTCTGTATTTGCAGCGGCCAGTTGAGCAGGGCTGAGAAACGCAAAGGGTCATAAATCTCTCTACCTGTCTAACAACCCAAATGCAAATTCAACCACCACCCCAGACGACATTCGGGATTATAAAAGTATTATTGACCGAAGTCTATAAAATTACTATACAAGTCTGGTCGTACTTTGCTTCTGATGAAACAGTCGAATGAGAACGTGACATCGTAATGAGAGAAACTGTTCAACTATTTTTTAGTATTTCACCGGCCATTACATTTAAATATATGTCGGCGCCACTTGCCCGAGTCGAGTCGCCACCACTGTTTTGCCGGCGCCGCTGGGCTCCCTAATTGTTTTCTATTTTTAGATCATAAGAATTTATGTAAACGTTAGTTTTAAGTGGTTTTTTGGTGAACACGGGGAGGAAGGGTGCTTCCTCTTCGAACGGAACGAGCGAGGTCGAGAGTTGAGAGCCGACACGCGGGACCGTTAGTTCACATCGTTTGTACTCTCAATATTTTTTTAATAAAAGCTTTGTAATGCCTCGTCGGTTACCTCGTACTTTAATTAATCCTCCGTCATATATATATTTTTTTAATTTTGGTCCAATGTTGTCCCAAAAGGACATAATTCTCTTTCTCAATCTGCAAAAGAACATACAAAATAAAATTGCTATGGAATAAATTTTTTGTAGTTGTGGACAACAATTCCACTAGATGTCCATCCATACAACAAAGTAGCAATAATTGTTAGCACCAGTAAATGCCAATTGTCTTCTGAACCTGAAAGTATTAATTATCTTTTTGCTTTAGTTTAGCGTCCCCATTTTGGTCTATTTTTAAGTAATTAATTTTTTCTTCATTGACCGCCTGTTGGGGATTTAAGTCTCGAATGGACCAAGGGCATTTTATTTCCACAATATGATCTTGATCAATAATTCCATCCGGACTGGCACCGAGAAAACAATTTTCCTTGTCAAAGTACCCCATAGTCTTTTTCAAAGTGCCACTTCGTAACTGCTTTATTCTCTCTTCCCCATATCATTATAGCTGCGCTCTTTCGAAATTCAGAACAGACAGTATTTTGAGCTAGCTTTGACGTATTCCTAATAAATTCGTTTTCATCTAGATGAATTTCATCGGGTGGAGCAGTAGTCTTTCTTTTTTTAATTCGTAGAAATAACTGCGAGTTTTAATTTACTCGCGTTTTCTTTTCAGTCCCGCGATATATTTTTTAGTCTTTTTCAAAGTGCCACTTCGTAACTGCTTTATTCTCTCTTCCCCATATCATTATAGCTGCGCTCTTTCTAAATTGAGAACAGACAGTATTTCGAGCTAGCTTTGACGTATTCCTAATAAATTCGTTTTCATCTAGATTAATTTCATCGGGTGGAGCAGTAGTCTTTCTTTTTTTAATTCGTAGAAATAACTGCGAGTTTTAATTTACTCGCGTTTTCTTTTCAGTCCCGCGATATACTTTTTAGCGAAATATTCTTCCTTTTTATTATATGAAATTGCCCCCTACAAATTTACAGACGATAGAATTATAAGTTTCTGCTGCATTATTTTTCATATTCAAAATTAGACTATGCACATTTTGAACAAGTCTTTTTCCACACGACTCAATGTCGTCAAAAAAGCCAGACTCGATCAGTCTGGAACTCTGCTGATTTCGCCTTCCTTGCTTCCTTGAGAAAAATTGCCTCTCAATTTGCTATAGTAGTTACGTAGTAAATGGTTTACGCACTCTATCTTTATTATAGGGAATTTATGGTCGTATAGGGCTTCGCGATGCAGTTTTTTTTAACACACTGCTGCTTCTTTGTCAGCGAAGTTTTGTTGCTCTGTTATTAGTGATGTAATTATCTATCTTAATTAAATCGAAAAGAATAGACTTCTCACATTGCAAAATTTTATAAAAATATCAATCAACGAATCAAGTAAGATACCAACCGATCTGTTAAAAACGACGTAGCCGAGTTGCGCGCGTTTTTCTTCTTTCTTTTAAAACTTCGCAAAAAACATAAATATTTGGATGGCAAGAACCAAAAAACATTTTTCGTGAAAAGACTCGCAGGCATTTATCGTAATTCCGAATTTTTTGTGTCCAAACGCCCATATTTTTATTGGAAATTGTGCATTCGGATGGATATAATTTTCCAAAAAGATAATCAAAAAAATTTGGAGTTTTTCCGGAGCGTTTGCTATGAGGTCGTCCGTAAAAGCGTCCTCAACCTCAAAGGGATTTAAGAACAGAAGCCCAAAACACCAGAATCTACATTCCGAGTCCTTGTCATTCATTATATTATTATACCTTTGACAACCCTGCAAAAATTACAAAAAATATTTTAACACTAGTTATCCCGTCATGGCTTCGCTCATGAAGTATTCGTTTTCATATAGGAATTACTCTTTCCCGTTCACGCTTCCGTTCCCGTTCATATGGGTAGATGTATAAAACCAAAAGGCATGCAACATTATGTCAAAATTTCAAAGCAGTCGTTGAAGAACTTTCGGCAGTCACAATTTCCGCACCAAATGGAAATCATTTGGAAGCAAGAGTTGCATTTCCTGATGTTCGATAGGAAATGCTTCGATTCAGCGTAGATCCAGCAAGTTTTAAATGGCTCTGGTGGTGCTTCAAGTTGAAGCAATTGAAGCAACATTCCTTTCGTTTCATTATTGAACTTTAGAGCCTGGAAGTAGGTACAGACATGACTCATCTGGCCAATGACAACATGGCGACTTGAACTATAATCAACAGCTGGATTGTATCGGAATGCAAAACGATTGAATTGCAGATTCAGATCTGCTGTTCTTTGGGTACGTGTTTCAGCTACTCTCACCCTCTCGCGTTCATTCCGTTGAAAACGAACCAAATCTGTTGCTGCAGAACGCGACTGCTGTGCTCACAATCGTGCATCCTCAAGCCTGGCTGCTTGTTTTTCTGCTGGTTCCGCGTTCCGCATCTGGATCATCATCTTCGTCTGTTCCTCTTTCGTACGAATGCCTGTTCTTCCTCAATCATATTCAAAAGCCGTCTTCACGATTCTTCTGTGTGGCGAGTGCGACGCATGCCTCGCAGAATAACAAATGTAAGTGTTATTCTGCGAGGCATTATTTTATGTAATTTCACAACATCTAATGTTTCCTTGTGACAGCGGCTGTCATTTATATACAGCTGACCGTTAAAAAAGCTGTTATCTCGCAGTCGTGGGTATGTTAATGACGTGAGATATAGATAAGAACCATCCTTAATTGCATCTGCATCCGTTGTATATTTCGTATACTAATTTCAATGTATTAAGCGTCCTACATTGTTGCCAGTTCACACAAGTGATTTAAGTATGTACTAGTAGTGGATTAGGTTCAGAATTGGACCCCAATTTTTTTTAAAATGTCAGTCACGCATCATAGCTTTTGTGTTATCAATTTCTGTGATATTCCATGTAGAGAGAAACATCTGAAATAAATAAATAAATAATAATAAAAAATTCAGACAAACGCTTCAGTTCCGAATTTTGATTTTTCTTTACTATTTTGGTGGTAGAGGACTTTCTGGTTACAATATCAACACTATTTTACTGAAAACGTACTAAGTTACTGTAGATTATCTATAAATCGATTATTTGTAGTTTTTTGTACGAACAAAAGCTTGACTTGATTTCACCGAAAATAAGCGTGGGGAATTGATGAAAACCGTACTTTATTAATTTTAGAATTTGGGGTATTGTTGGAGACATTAAACGACCTTGACTTTTAATTGAACAATAACATGTAAAAAATGTCTTTAGAAGTATTTTAACACGATTTGGCGTTAAATAGGCGTGATAAAAAGCCGATATATTGGAAAACTTTAGCTGAAACGCCTCAGTTCTGAAATTTTATCAATAAAATTTTGTTTTACGAGCCGGTTTGAAAAGATCTGGAAAAAAATCTAGATAAACGCATCCCAGAATATAATAAGATAAAATTACATTTTTACAATCTATACAAAAACAAATTTATTGAAATTTGGAGAGGACAGCGTCTTTCGGGTCAACTACTGTATACATATATAAAATCCAAATACCAATCACTCACTCATAAAGAAATCTCCGGATCCACTGAACCGATTGCAACGATAAAATTTTGTACTTACTTTACGGTTTTTCAAAATTCCATTCCTTATTAAATAAAATAATAAAATAAAAGCAACGTGTGAAGTATTAAATAAAATAATAAGATAAAATTACTGTGCAGGGACGGACTATCTACTTTCGTCGCGATTTATTAATGGTCATAGCGAATGCTAACATAATTGGAAATTGGGCTCGCCTCAAGGAAAATGGCAATAATGTACCAGAATACGTCATATGAATTGTGGGTATTAAAATACTTTTCCCAGTTGATCGTCCAGTTAAAATTTTGTAATCAATTGTATTTTGATGCAATCGTTTAACACGCATTTTTGTGCCATTTTTTGGGCGATATTCTTGAGGTAAATGCCATAAGATGAGTGATGCCACTCTGAATTCACCACACACCCAAACCTCGGGGGACGGGCCAAGTTATATTTAGCTGTAGAGTGCCAGTTTCTTACTCAAAACGATTCACGCTACTTCAAGTCGGCGACTGTAATGGACTGGTATCTGCCGAAAATAAAAAGCAAATATGTAATCAATAAACCTGTGAAATTTTTGAAAATGTAAACTAATCTTGGCCTAGATCTTATCAATGTTTTTCATAAAAAAAAAACAATCAGAAAAATCGGTGCAGTACACGCTGTTTTATTTGTTACCAATTGATTCATGTTCAACGATTAAATATATAGATATGAGATATAAGACATCATCTTGTGGAGTATTTGATAAACATCGAGATCAAGAATGTACCAATCAGGTCACAGCCAGAGTCGGAGTCGAAGATTAGTGGGTCGAGTCGGACAGTTGCCTTTATCTACCCGGAGTGCCGCACGACGTATAAATAAATAGACGAGTCCGTTTACGTGATTTGTAAATCGTGTAAATAATGTATATATTGTAGTATATAAAGTCTAAATAAATTGTAAAAAATGGAACCCAGAAACGCAACATTGGTGTCAGAAGTGGGATACGAAGATTTGTAAGATATGAATAAATCCATATTAAGGTTAACAAGAAATATGGAGTTGGACAGGAAGAAAAAGGAAGGGTTTGAAGTTGCTTGAGAGATAACTGGAGCACCGTGAGTTATAGAAATAACTGGAAGAAAATGGGGTTTGCACACAAGGGTGCTTGAGGATCTGGAAAGAAGACAAGAAACTGAGATCACAATTTCCGGATTAGATAACGGTGCTGACTGAACTCGACACACTTATTCTACTAAAATAAGGAAAGGAATAGAATTTTGAAAAACCGTTTCTTAGTGAACGCCTACGTAATAAAATAAGTAAGAGTGCAAAATTTCATTGCAATCGTTTCAGTGGATCTAGCGATTAACCCCCAACCCCGTTACCTCCCTTTGGAACAGAATTTTAAACAACCGTTTCTCAGTGAGCTCCTACGTGGGAAGATAAGAAAGTGTGCAAAATTTCATTGCAATCGGTTCAGCGAATCCAATGAATAACCCCCACCTCGGAACCCCCTTTAGAATGTAATTTTGAAAAACCGTTTCTTAGTAAGCGCCTACGTGGGAAAATAAGTAAGAGAGCAAAATTTCATTACAATCGGTTCAGTGGATCTAGGGATTAACCCCCCACCCCGTAACCCCCCTTTCGGATGGAATTTTGAAAAACCGTTTCTTAGTGAGCGCCTACGTGATAAAATAAGTAAGAGTGCAAAATTTCATTGCAATCGGTTCAGTGGGTCCAGAGAATAACTCCCCACCCCGGAACCCCCCTATCGGATGTAATTTTGAAAAACCGTTTCTTAATGAGCGTCTACGTAGTAAAATAAGTAAGTATGCAAAAATTTCATTGCAATCGGTTTAGTGGGTCCAGAGAATAACCCCTCACCCCGGAACCCCCCTTTAGAATGCAATTTGAAAAACCGTTTTAATCGATTCAGTGGATGTAGGAATCCCCCCCCCCCCGGATCTCCATTTAGAATCGAATTTTGTAAAACCGCTTCTTACTGATCGCCTACGTGGTAAAAGAAGGAAGGGTGCAAAATTTCATTGCAATCGGTTCAGGGGATCTAGAGAATAACCCCTCACCCCGCTCTCCTTTAGAAATTAAATGAATTTTAAAAAGCTACAATGTAATATATAAGTTCATTTTTTGTATTGTCCTATAAAAGGGATTTATCTGTTGGGACAATACATTACTAATATTATTATTATTATTATTAACTTCGAGGGGCACCGATACGTCAACATAGGGCCTTAGGCGATTTGAGAAACTTGTCCACTGCTACTAATATCCAAATGCTGTGTTCCCATTGTTGCCATATCGCTGGACGCCGAAACAAACCAGATAGCCTGTGCCGATTAATATACTGTATACGACAGCAGCACCACCAAAATGCAGTTGCTTGAACTATCCGAGAATATAATTATTACACTTTGCGATAATTCGGCGTCCATTTGATTGTTGCTAACAGCCACAGTCTAGAAGATAAAGATTTCTTTTCAGGGGATACCAATGAAAGAAGAAACTTTTGCCTACCCAAGTTTAGGTAGGTAATGTGCACAATTCGGAATTCTCATCTTCACAAAATGCGCGCAACTCGGAATATTTTCGGCTTAAAATTCAGGTAATGCACCCAATTGGAACTCAAAAAAATAGGTGTAATTGAAAGCGTAATACTAGGTAGGAATGAATGAATATTTCGGGTTTGGGACATTTTCAATGCTCATTTCTAGTATTGAGCACTTTATTCAGACAGTGTCCAAATTCGTATATTGAGTGTATTTTGTGATCATCGTCTAAAAAACGTCGTGTGCACCTCGGCCACCAAAAAAGCTAAATTACTATTTTAAATCTCCTGTAAATCGACGACCTGATAGGAAAGTTTCATTTGTACAAAAACAAAATCTACGACTCTCTGTTCAGGTGGCGCACCGTGAAGATAGTTTACAGAAATGTCAATTAAAAGAAAACGGATGTAGTCCATGCTTTATTGTCATTATGATTGACTTTTTGGAACTGACATCTATGTAAATCACTGTTAGTGTTTTCATGCGAATGAGTCAGTGTCAAAATGACAAGTCTTTGAAATAGCAGAAAGTTTTGGTTTTTACGAATACCTAAGGGTCGCCTTACATCTTATGACAATCAATGATAAGTGACGGCCAAAATTCCGTGGCCGTAACTGTATGTGCAAAATTGAAATCATTTCGTAACTTTGGTTTCATTCATTGAGGAATCTGACATACCTGACATGACGACATACCGAAAAATTAAGGACAAATTAAAACAAACTGGGACTGGAACCACTACAAAATGGCCTTACTTTGATATTATTGATGCTCAAAATGGAGAAAAACCGTCGGTAAATCCACATCCTGACCTGCTAGGCAGTTCTTTACAGGTAGAACAAAAGACTGAAAATGACGAAAAAATTGAAACCAAAGACCAGGACGAAATATATGACTTAGAATATTTTAAGAACCATGAGAATGTTAAGCGCAAGAAGTGTCAAACAACTGCCGAATTATACAAAAAAAAAATGAAGTGGGATATGGATAGGTATGACAAGGAGAGTGTAAAGAAAGAAGAGAGATTTAACGAAAAAAAACAGCTTGAAGAAAAAAAAATAGAGGCCATTAATAAAATGACATCTGTTTTTGAAAAGATGATTGAAAAATTAAATTAAATGTTGCTCTTGTTTAGCGTCGATTCCACCTAGAAATAAAAATTTCAAGGCCTAGATCTTCTTTTCATTTCTTGGTGGCATCAATGCCTTTTTCTATTTTTTTTTTTAGAATGTGTTTTATTTTGTACCTGGAAAGAATCTTTGTTATGTTTGTGTTCAATATTTTTTATTTTTGTTGCTTATCACTAAATAATAATTACATGTTTTGAATTACTTCTGCCAATTGATTTCTTTTGATTTGGGCCACATGATTGGGGGGCAAATCCGCCACATTTTCATCGGCATCAGGATCATCGTCGATAACAATTTCTATGTTTTCTAGTGGTAAGTTTTCCGCGATTCTAATATTATGTAAGATACAAGCGGACATGATGACATACTTCATATTTTGCATCTTGTTTCGATTAAGACATTGCAGACATCGAAATGCATTTTTCAAGTGACCAAAGGCATGCTCTATTCGTATCCTAGTTTTACTGAGAACACTGTTATATTTTCTTTGCGTTTCAGTTAAATGTCCATTATCTTTATACGGCACCATTAAGAACGTAGCTAGTGGGTAAGCTTTGTCACCCACTAAGTGTGTATTTGGTGGTAGGCTGTCCGGATTGTTAAGTAGTTGATTATATAAAGGGCTATTGCGCCATACTCTGGCATCATTAACGGAGCCCGGCCAGCCAACATAGATGTTTGTGAAGTATAAGTTCTTACTACATACAGCTTGTAATATTACCGAATGGTAACCTTTTCTGCAATAAAATGAGGCTCCATCTTGCTGTGGTTGTGGAATGGGAATATGAGATCCATCAATACAACCCACAACTCCTGGAAACGCGCCACGGCGAACCTGATGAAATTCACCGACAAAATCATGTATCTGTTCTCTAGAAGGCCACTTGATGAAGTTAGAGATATTACTACACAAATGTTTTGTGAATTTGTTCACAATTCTATAGGCATGGCCACGGCTAACCCCAAATCGTTCACCAACTTCTCTGAATGTTTCTTTTGTCGCAAGGTACCACAAACTCAACATGATTCCACTATTTACATCTACTGGGTACCTTCCCACTGTATTTATGTGCCATTCTCGTCCTAGCAGTTTACATAAAACCTACAAAATGTTGTAAAAATATTCACAATATTTAGCTACCTATATTGACATTTTACTTCTGTGGATCCCTTAGTAATTCTGAAATGGCTTCTGTAATCTATATCACCTAATTCATTGAAGAGTGCCGTTTTTGTTGAGATATCAGAACTAATTCTTCCTTGTAGTGGTGCTTCATTCACATCACTGAAGTCTTCGTCAGATGAGGATGTCATGATGTCTTCCAAAATTACTTTCATAACACAATATGCAGCACCCACTGCTTTCAACACCATTTTTTGGTTATCATTCATTTTTTTCAATTTTTTCTCCAAAGACTTTGTCAACAAACAACTGTTAGGTTAGGTAACAACGCAGAGACTCAACATTTGTTTCACCACACCACACTGTTTCTAAACACCCAAGTCATCGAGTTCACCGATGGAACAACAAGTGATGTCTGTGGTGACAACGGTGGAATATTTAGAAACGCGTTCGGTTTTGTTACTTTTGTCTGGTAAAGGTCTAAGATTTTACTCGGACTGTACACGGCGAATTTGTAGCATGGCTGTATAGGTGGAGCTACTTTCTTGACGTAGCCAAGGCCGTCTGAATCAAAAAGCTACGATATTAAGGCCGTTTCAATTTTCGATTTTTCTGTATAAACTTTGTTTCTGTGACATTTCGGCTGTCAGAATAAGGTCACTAGATGAAAAATTCTCGTTCTAAAGGTAACGCCAACGGTTGCGACATATATCATTCTGTCTCTTTTAATTTCCATGAACATTTGACATGGATATTTTGTGTTGTTCGTGTATGCCCTGAACTGGCATTTATGATGTTTCTCGGCAAAATCAAGAAGAGTTTTTGATTTTTCGATAAATATGGTGCGACTATATGAAGTTCAAGACTGTAAAGCACAATCAAGTACAGATGTTAAGCCTTTTCATTTGTCCCACAGGTAAATACCATGTTAGAGTGTATGCACTTGTTACCTTCCTCAAATTCTTAGACGAGAAAAAAATGGTCATTCGAAAAATTTGTTTGGAAGTCCTGAAAAAAACAAGTACTCTAAAACATTATATTATGTACATACAAACAAGTACATACACATACCGTAGAATGGGGATATGTACTTGAGAAGGATTATGTATGTAGAAATTTAAAAAGTTTAAAATTTTGAGTTGATAAAGTATGAGCTTTCGTTTACAATAAATGAGATGAAGTGTGTGGGTATAGATTGGTAAGTAAATTTCCACTTCTAGAATATTAATTATAGAAGTTTGGAACATTAGTGAAAGACAAAGGAAACAATTGTCCACAGTAGAAATGGGCTTCTGGCGTAGATGTTGCAGGCTAACTTTACGAGATCGAATCCGAAATACAGAAGTACGACAACGCATGGGAATCGATACTACAATATTAGACACAGTAGAAACAAAAAGTCTACGGTGGTACGCTACGGTGGTACAGACATGTCAGTCGTACAGATGGCCAAAGAAAATGCTGCGATGGGAGCCTTTGGAAAGAAGACGTAGGGGTAGACCAAGAAGAACGTAGAACAGGCAATGTTAGAAAGAAACCTTCAGGAAGAAGATGTAACGAATCGATCTATATGGAGACTAGGATGCGGTAGACGACAATAGTTGTAAACACCCGCAATTATAATTATATGAATATTAATTATTTCAGAGGCACTTTTGTTCAGAAGATTTTATAGTGAGTTGTAAGCATAGCGTTAAAGAAGCTTTCCTTACATTTGCAGCCAATCTTTGAAGGCTCAAGCTTAAAGAACTTAATAAAGAAGAAATTAAAGAAACCATAACCAACGAGATGCAGAAGCGTTGGGATGAGGCCGGGCTATACAAAATATTATTTAGACAAGAATAATTGAATAAATAACAAAATACCACTTGTTATTATTATGTAGTTATTTTGTATGTCAGTTGAACACTCGGAGGTTGAAGATTGGTAAATACACGGTTGACGAATCGTTGATGATTTTGGAAAAAGTGGCTCGATTGAGGGTTGCCTGCATTATGATTTTCCTTGTTCAAATCCGTCCAGTGGCGAAGGTTTTGGAGCCTTGATAATTTCTTCGGTCCAACCCATCGTGTTCTTACTAGTTTTCCAAGATTAATTGGTATTGGTATAAATTCATATAATCAGCAAATTAATATTGAAACCTTAACCTTAAATCCGGATTATGTCATTCAAATCCTTAACGAATTGATAAAAATCCCTAGATTCTTGTATCTTTTTCTAACCCATTAAAACTCATCCTATATCTATCTCTTTTAATTTCCATGAAAAATAACTGATGGCGGTACCTTTAAAAAGAGAATTTTTCATCTAGTGACCTTATGTCAGAACCTTTTTGCGCTCCATCTACCGATTTCGAAGGCAGTCGATTGAGACTTTGACGTTAAGTGCTTAAAACATGAATGCTATAAATTATCCAAGATCTGAGCTTATTTTGGATACATTCTGGACTAGCAAAATACTAATAAATTAGAAACATGAAATCATAACACGAGGTAGGTTAGACCAATTAATAACTTTAATATTTTTCTGCAGTGGTTTGTGTTATTGTTAGCTCGCAGATCTGATTTTTATGTTCCAGTCAAGACGAAAGTATTGGATTTTCTAGAAATTATCTCGACCATTTGGTGACACGTGTTTTGCATATCCATAAATTGTAATGCCTCTTCTCCAATATCTGCAATCCTCTGAACTATACCAACGAATATCGAACTGAGATAAAATAGTCCTCCACAATCCTGGAGACTGACAAGTTGTAATAAAGGACCAGGAACAGGAAATGAAAGTAGCGGGGTTATACAAGCATCACAACCTATTTTTGTATTAATTTTTTTGCTTATGTATATGTAACCCGCTAACAATGTCACCGATGCAGCATAAAAATGTGGTTATCTGGTGCGGTGTTGTACTTAAGATTTTGAATTGATCTTTTCAAATCAAAAGGTAAAAGAACGTCTTCTATATTGATAAGCTCAATAGCAGGTAGGGATGGTACAGCTGTAGAGCTAACGAAGCCTTCATTTGCAGAAACATTTGCTATTTTCGGCCTTTCATCAATAGCTCCTGAACTGCAGGTACCTATGGTACTGGAGATCAGCGCCATATATTCCGCAGAAATACTATTTACTTGAATTGATTTGGATGTGATTGGAACAGTTGGAATGACGAAAGACTCTACAGGATTTTGGGATACAGAAATTTCAACTGGAGTTTCAGTGGGAAAAATCTAAAAAATAAAAACATTAATAAGATGACAGTCTGTTTTAATTATAAATACTGACAAAAACAGAAGGAACAACATCTTTACATAAGCGTCGTCTTTTTGGGCGTTGTAGTTATAAAGTCTTGTTGAAAATGCCGCTCACAAAGTTCTGAGTAATCCGTAATTTTTGTACGGTATTTAATATTACAAAAATACAAAGTAAACGGTTGTCCTTATCATCGTCTGCATAAATTTGCTTACCGCAAAACGTTTCCAAAGCTTCAAACCATTTTATTGTATTAAATTGCCGTCAATGTTTATAAATTGAACTGGAGTGCGTTCAGAAATGTTTACCATGTACACTTTTGTTACTATTATCGTTCAGAAAAGAAAACAACATGCCACGTTAATTCACCCAGCAGGGTTCAGGAATACATTAGTAAATTCCCTCTGGGTTACCGAAATCACCAGACTCGAGAGTGCGGTAAGAATAGCCGCGCATGCGCTCTTTACACACATTCTCAAGAGTTCTCAGACAGATGACAATTGACAATTTCTAATTCTCTACATTGCTCTACATCCTACTTAAAATGGAGAGTGAAAGTTATATATTTTGTTTAAAAGACGGAAAACCAATGTTCAAAGAAAATAAAATATATTTACAAAATGCTAAAGGTAAGTAAAGTTACTTAATTTTTCAACATGAATTATTTCATACATCAAACCAAATCTGTACATTGTTATTGGATAATAACTCTAGTCTAGTTGCTTTTATCAGTCTTTTTGTTTTTTTTTGTAGATGGAACTCTTCAGTTATTCGAAATCGGTGAGGAATTAAATTCACTGATTAGTGATAATTTTCCTGATGTAGAAGTGCCTATCGTGAAAGATACTTCACCTTGCACATCTATAGCTGAAGTCAAGATTACAGCTCCTCAAGCAGGATGTTCCAACGAAGGGCTAAATAATAAGACTGAAAAATATTGGACTCGAGACGCCACACTATGTTTAATAAATCTGAGAAGAACATTTGATTCACGTTTCAAATCTACCACCATTAATGCCCATTTGCACCGTTGAAATTAAGCTAGGCTTAGCGATTAAACTCGCCCTAAATATGGCCGACCTATTGCACCGCCACACTTAAGTTCCCTTAAACTGCCCTTACACTAAGCCCAAAAATTTGGTGGCTTAATTTTATTAAGCCGAGAATTAATCTAAAAATATTTAAACATGACAACATTTGACTTGTTTGTGTTTGAATGGAATGGAAGTAAAATTGAAATCCACAATGGAGATATTTTCGAAGATGACTTGCATATTTTAGAAATAATACACTATGGTTTTCCTCGTAGAAGATATTTACATGCGGATCATTTTCACGATTTGGATGAATTGGGGTTTTTTAGACGGTTTCGATTAACAAAAGCAACTGTATTGCAACTTCTTATCCAAATTGAACATTAACTGAAATACGATTTTGATTTGCAAGTTTGTAGTGTGTTTCCTATCATAAATATTATATCAATATTATTGTTATTAGGAATGATAGCATTCCTCCCATTAATCAATTACTGACTGCGCTCAGATTGTATACATCAGCTGGACACTTACAAATGGTGGCAGACTTTATGGGGATGCATGTGGCCACAGCTTCCAGAAGTATCGTAAAAGTTTCAGAAGCCATTGCTCGACTTCTTCCAAGGTATATTAAAATGCCACAAACTAACGTAGAGATGAAGAAAATACAAAATGACTTTAGGAAATAGCTCCTTTTCCACGTATATCTGGTGTAATAGATTGCACCCATGTGAAAATGCAATCACCAGGAGGGCCTGATGCTGAAGTCTTTAGGAATCGTAAGGGCTATTTTTCAATAAATGTCCAAACTGTCGGTACTTCGCATTTACAAATTATGGACATCATGGCCCGTTGGCCAGGATCCGCACATGATTCAACCATTTATAACTATAACAATAGCCGCATTAGGGCCAGGTTCGAACGTGGTGATTTTGGCAATACAGTACTTCTTGGAGATAGCGGTTATCCGATACGCAGTTATTTTCTTATACCATTGGGGGCTCCAAGAACAAGAGGAGAACAGTTATACAATGAATCGCATATTAGAACTAGAAACTCGGTAGAACGTCTTTATGGCAACTGGAAACGAAGATTTCCCATCCTGGCTTATGGAATGAGATTGAAGCAATCCACAATTTTAACTGTTATTGTCGCCACTGCAGTGTTACAGAACATTGCTATTGAAATCAAAGAAGATGTTCTTCCTCTGCCAGATGACATCAATAAACATGAATTACAAGCTTTAATAGAAGCAGATCAAATTCCCAACTTGGCAGAAGTTAATGATGAGAATTATGATTTAAAACAAATTAATTACAAAATATAATAATGTGTACAGATTTTTACAAATTTAGTTCTTTTTTTGCCTTCAGAAGTTGAGTTGAAAGTTGAAAATTTCTAATTTTAATTTTTGCTCTCCGTTTGGGGTCTGTGCGTTAAATTTTGTTGCAATTTGCTCCCACGCACGATATTTTTCTTGACAACCGGTAGCATCTGTTGCCTTACTTTCCACAATGTGTTTATAACTTAGCACAATTGTGAAAAGCACGTTTTTTTCGTTATACGTATAGTTTGCCATTCTCGACCTTTTCGTTTTTTCTTCCATGTCTTTACAATGCAGATAATTTAACAGTTAATCATTATTATTAAGAACCAGAAGAATGTTCTAAATCCAGGTGGAGTAAATTTAAATTAAAATTTAAATATATCTAAAATATATCTAAGTCGAACTCCACAAACTTTAACTGGCTTTAACTTTAATAAAGGGCTGATGATGGCAGAAGTGTTCTGCCGAAACATGTTCCATTAGTAATTTTACAGTTATTAAAGTTTGTGGAGTTCGACTTAGATATATTTAAATTTTAATTATTATTAAGGATGCTATAAAGTACGAACCTTCAAATATACTCTATATGTCTATAGATATGTTGCAAGTTTGTTGCAAATCACCTCTTGCAACTTTAAGCTGCCCTTTGTTAAGCGAGCATCAATGTTCAACGGTGCAAGATAGTGTGGCTTAAGCTAAGTTTAAATTTTTAAGCATCCTTAACAAAGCTGAGTTTAAGAACAAAACGGTGCAAATGGCCATAAGAATGATAGAGTTTGGGAGATGCTAGTGACTGAAATGAAAAAAAAAAACTTTTAAGTTCACAGCAAGTCAATGCAAAGATAAGTGGCAATATTTGAAAAGAAGATACGTGAAGAAGTCTGATAATATGGGTCCAAGGGGAACTGGAGAAGAACGAATAAAATTCGATTTTTTTGAAGAAATGGATGAAATGTTAAGAGACAAACACAATGTAAAACCTATTACATTAGGATCGTCCATTAAGGGAAATACACGTGAGTGAGGGAATTTAAAGTGCATATTTTGGAAAAGGAAACAAAGAAAGAAAGAAGACATAGAGAAGTACTTGAATGCCCTTGAATGCCGAAAGAAAGCAACAGATGTTTTCGCGGAAAAAATGGATGCTTTAATTGGAAAATTAAAATAGAACTGTTATATGATATCCAAACAAAGAAGATAATAATTGTTGCGTTTTATATAGTTTATTTAGTGTTTTGTATTAGATAACCACAAGTGAAATTTATTTTTGTATTAAAACTTCATAATAAATGTTTTAAAATTAACAATACACATTCATCTTCTTCAGCCAGGTAGATTATAAATGGTGCAGTTTGCAGTTGAATTTCTTCCTTCATTGAACCAGCAGAAAGTTCATCTTGGAAAGCTCCATGATCTGCATCTTCATTATGGTAAAGATGATTCTGACCCTCTCTAATATAATTTTCTACTTCTAAATCTGCGTGATCCAAACAAATATTATGAATAACGCAAGCAGCTAGTATGGTAGAAGGTATATAATCATGTTTATTCATGTCTAAAAATTTTAGTTTTCGAAGTCTTCTAAAAAGTTGAGATATATTAATACCATCCAAGAGAGCTGCAACCCGTTCACCGCCAAAGTATGACAAATGCCCTGGAAGCCTAGCCTTTAGCGACCGTTACCGCCCGAGATGGATACGCTAGAGGGAGCTGGCGGAAGTTTCGGTTGAAACCAGGAACCACGCTTGAAAGGGCGGCAGTGGGTGTTCTGCTTCCGTTGGAGTTACACTACGTTATTTTGTTCGCTAAATTCGCCATTTTGTTAAAGCAAGTTATATCTCCACCGTTGAGCTTCCTTTTGTTTTAAAAAGTTGTACGCGTTCGTTCGACTTCGAAAGGGAGATCCATCTCGCGCAGGTTCCAGCTTTTGTTTAGTTCGAGTCAGTTAAATTTCCACCGTCGCGTCCCCAAGCCAAGTGAGGTGATTGTATTCCTGGAAATAAGGTAACCATTTGCTCTATATTTTTCTTCCGACTCGCCGTCCGGAGAGGCCAGGAAATTGACCGACGTTTATTCCATGTGCATATCGAGAATCTTTAGGTAAAACCATCTCAAATTTTACCGTTAGCCCGCCATTTTGGACGCTAGGACGTCATAAAACTCGCCATCTTGAAAATGGAGTCGTTCCTACTTTGCACCTACATGTCTTGTAAAGAATGCTAGCCTTTGTTTAAAATAATGTTCACTATTGCTACTGGAAGTCTTCCGTGAGCCCCTGAATTTCGTATCAGTTGCCTTCAGCCCTTCTTTTCTCTGCAGTAGCATAAATTACCAAGCTGACGAGTCACAGGCACCCCGAATAACTTGCTAAAGTCGTTGTTGTAATTTGTTGTCAATTTCAGAAAGTTCCAATGTGTTGTTGACTTCTAGTTACAGGGCTCGCGCGTTCAATTCAAAACAAAAGGATACTCTAATTTAAATTAACTAGATTGCCACTCAGATAAATTTGTTAATAACTACCTGTCTTTCGCTATGAGGCCGACAGCAGCTTGCGGTTGTTACAAAGCTATTTTGGTCTCTGTTGACTTGAATTAACCAACGCTCCGTAAGACCTGAAGACAAAAGGTAAAAGCTGGCCAAACGTCACACCTGAATGTCGGGGTTCTGAACGGTGCATTATCGTTGTTTTGCGGCCCCTTGCGATTTCTTGTCGTTCGCTGTTAACTGACATCTAGCGCTTATTCGACACCGTGGAAGCCAAAGATCGGTTTTTAGTGTAGTTTATGCATGTTTGTAATGTTGTAGTTACATTGTGCCCCGTTACGTGTTGCGCCCGCTGATGTCATCGCATTGTATCCGTGTCAAAATGGCTTCCAAACCAAACGTTGCGTTACTGTATGTTTGATTTATTGTGTTGTTTGTTCGTACATGTTTCGAGACAACAGAGCGACCAAATAGTGTTCAGTTCGTGGCCCGCGTTGCAGGCTGCTGTTAGGAGGAGTTAGGTGGCCCTACTTTCGGCGATACCTATGCCCATTGTCTCTTGGGTGCATAGGGACCCAGAAAAAGGGAGTTGCTACTAATTCCTTGAACCTACGAAGTCAAAGTTGCAGCACTGTTTTCGAGTTACTGACTAATTGCTTACTTCACTAATCTTTAAAATACTAAATAACTAAAAGAATAGTCCCTGAGAGAAGTACCGTTAACTTGGACTTGGTTTGGACAAGCCTCCCCGAAAGACCAACCTAACTATATCTAGGAAAATTCCGTAATAAACTCATTTCTCTTGGTCCGTTGGATGTACAAGCTTGCCCCCATGATAGTAAACTCTCTATAATCCGATCCCACTGACAGACAATTATCTTGTTCGCTTCGCTTTAGTTTTTCCATTGGATCTACCTGTGGTCCATCACTCTCCGACTTACATGCACTCTATTGTTTCATTGTATCAGTCAGTTGTAAATTCCTGTAAACTACAAAAGCTCAAGGGTGGAATGTATTTAGCTGATCTAACCTCACTCAACATGTACCGCAGGATTGTTAAATTGTATTATTGTTTATTATTTGCCTCAAATTGTTACTCTGTTGAAATCATGTAAAATTGTCCGTTGTCATTTATTATTTGGAATCATTATTGTTAACATTATGAAATCGCATGTGTACCAACTTAATTCGAAGACACCAAAAATTGTTAACCACAGTACGCAAGCACTAAACTCAAGACACTTCCAGTTGTTCAAACTGAATAAACATTTAAAACCATAATTTTTGTGTTATCAATTTACGCTCCACTCCTGATTAGCTCTCGCCATGTATCCAAAGAATTTGGGGTTTGTTTTGTTGGGTAAGTTTGAATGTACCGCCATTGCTTGTCTTGTCAAAAAAATAACACAACGTAGGGTTCTGCTTTTTCTTTCATTGTCTGACGATTACTGGCCAACCTTTTCAATTTCGCGGTTTGTTTCAAATTTGACGTTTGGTGACGTCATTGACATTTCATTTCATGCTCAAATTCAAAATGTGGCGGTAATGTAAAAGGGGGGTTATCACAAAGTAATGCAAAAGACCTTTCTACGACCTGACGGGTTTTTGCTATTATGCTGTGAAAATATGTTTTTGCAGGCGTCATATTTCCGCGATTAATGTACGGTGGTATACACCAAGATAGGAGTGGATAGGCTTTGTCACCTATAATAAATTCTTGTTCAGGAAAATAATTTTGAAGATGATTTCGAACTGCAATATAAAAGTCAGAGTTTCTAAAAATTCTATTGTCGCTGATCCTGGAAAACCTGCGAAAACATCTATAAACCTCAAATAAGGATCTGCAATGGCTTGTAGAGTTATTGAATAACTGCATTTACGAGTAATATATGATTCTGGATCTTCAGGTGGAGCTATAATATCCACAAACGTGCCATCAACAGCACCAATAACATTTTGCAGACCAGCTATTCTTCTGAATTTTTCTTTGATAACTTGTAAATGCACCTGTTGGCTATTTTATCACACGTGGTCCCAGACTACACAAAATTTTTACAACTCTCATGAAGCTTACTGACAGAGAAGATTTGCCCATATCAAAACGGTCTGCTACTGATCTGTGCAAAATTAAGAATAAAAAATAAAAATGGGGTATTCTATAATTAATATTAAACAAAAATAGGTAAAACTTTGTTATAGTGATTTACTCACCTGTAAGAATCGGTCGTTGCGAGCAGCCAAATGACAGACAGTAATTGTTTTTCAATATGAATAATGTGCCTTCGACGATTAACTTTTCTTTTTAAACGTGGACCAATAATTCTTAATAAAGCTTCATAAGCATCGAGAGTAATGCGAAAATGTTGTTGAAATTCTTTAGATGTATAATTTGGAATCGTGTTTTCCACATAGTTATTAATTCGTGACGGTTTCCTTTTATACTTTCTTTTTATTAGATATATTTAAATTTTAATTTCTTTTTATTATTACAATTAGGCTTTTGAAAAAAAATTAATATCGATTTTGTTAATGTATTCTGAAACTTTAGAACGAATTATATTGATAGCCGATGCGAAAAACTTTCAAAACTTTTTTTATAATTAATTATAAACAATTTAAAATTGATAAAATTTAAAAAAAAGTCACGTGACTACGAACGCGCCATAATTGGTTCTGACGTCATATTGTTAATCAGTTAACAATTTCACTATCAGATGTCAGCAGATGTTTCTCTGGAAGTCAGTGTCAAGAGTGTCAGTTATTATACGGTAACAGGCGGGTGATGGTTGTATTAGGAAATTGGCATTCTGTCCATTCTATCCTGCTCTGTCTTCTGTTCTCGGTAAGTCTCAATGCTGTCAATATTATATAGTTTGTCTGCAACCTGAAGATGACGTAAAGTTATTCGTTTCAGAAGAATGCACCCCGGTAAGTATGGGGTACGTTTGTTTTTTTGCTTTTAGGCTCGATCAATGGAAACAAGTAGGATTAATTCATACTTTAACATCTTTCAGAAAAGTGTGCGGCTCCTTGAAACAACGTGTCTTTCAATACTTCAGCCCACGAAGGTTCAATCAAGACTCGGCTCGAAAATCTGTTTGAAACCCAACGGTCGAGCAGTTTGTAAGTTCCCTGAAGACTCAAACCATCAACTGTTCCAAAAACCAAGAGTAGAAGGAATCAATTATTGTGAAGATGATAGTGGAGCTATACTAAACTGCCACGAAAATGTAACAGTGACTCATCTAAAGATAGCTCTTTGGGCGGACCATAAACAGACTGAAATTGAGCAATCAACATAATATCCGGAACAGCTTGTACTTTTTTTTTTTTTTTTTTGAAAAAGTGGTAGAACAACATAAAACTAACTAATAAAACAACAATATTTGTTCCAAAAGCGCCGCATATTTGAAGTAGAAACTTGTCCCTGTAGCATACATAAGGCATTTTTTTTTATTTCATCAGGAGTAACAGGACGAAAGCTAGCATCTCGCGATATTTTAGTCTTAGGTCTGTTGTAGTTAAAGCTTTTCCATAATCATTTGTGCAATCAACTATAAATTGCAGTATAATCTTCCGTAAATAGATTTTCAAAAAACATTTCGAGGACTAGCATTGGGACGAAGATTTACTTTTAAACAGTTTGTAGACTTCAAAATTAAAGTATGTATTCATCCTATTCTTCCTGATGCTCGGATGTGCCTTGTTCAATGCTTTGTGAAATATCCAAGACTTGTGTACATTGAGCTGCATCATTTTGGACTTGTATTTTTTGACGGATTCTGGATTTGACGATCCAATCTCGTCTGAATGAGACATTTCGCTTTCTTCCGTACTCTCCAGTCCAATCAACATAAGGATCCCCTTCACCTTCATCTAAAGACATCTTATACAGATTCGTAAGGGTCGTACATTTTGTCTTCTTCTAATTCTTCTACTATGTGTATCTGACAACGAAAATCCTATTGAATAAATGTTATAATCAATTATTATTATAGTTACAATTTAGCACAAGAACAAAATCGTTGCACCAAAGTGGGACAGACGCAACAGGCCCATGTGCATTTGCAATATAACTGACGTAAAAACTAAATTACTTTGCTGAGGACGCAGATATACGTTGTGTCATATCGCATATTTTAAAAAAGACGCTGCATGACATTACTGTCCGACAAGATGTCAAAGTGAAACAGTGTAATAGCTGCTTCTGATAATTAGTAGAAACCTGTAGAAATGAACATTGTGACGTCACAAATGCTCGGGTTTGTTCGGCGCGTCCTCGGTACTGGGTTCGAAAATTTATTTTTAATTCGATATAACTTTTTAATTATAACGAAAAAACAAAAACAAAATATACTTTTGTAATAAAACTTACATATGATCTTTCCATTTATGACAAAAAATTTTTTTATTCAAAACCCTAATTGCCAAGGCTTCTTCTTCGCTACTTTCTTTTTCACTTTCTGAAGACGACATTCATAATAAATTTTGCTGCCGGCCTTACCGCTAAAGACTTTATTGGATTAATTTTTTATTAGACATACATAATAAACCTACTATCAAGTTAGTTAGGTTATGGCTGTCAAACAGTTTACCAGAGAATAGTTGTCAAACGTTCATATTCACGAGTTACCTAAAGTACACTTTAGGCGGTGACGTCATATTACATCGGTGGGAATGACTGTACATTCCTGAACGCAGCCATGGTCATTTACTCCGTACCAAAAAGAATTTACTAATAAGAGGCATCAATTGAATAGGGCAAACAGGAGACGCCCAACGGTGCCATCTGGTCACTAGTTAGGTGAACTATTAGCCAAGTTTCAACCAAAGTTACACATGTTTACAGTGCTGCATTTTTGCGATCAAGTTAGGGGAGAATGGGGTAGATTCGTGCTGCATTAAATTAATATGTTAAAATTTAAATTCATTTCATCATTTCAAGGTGTGGTTTTGTCGAAGACGGTGGTGTGTCTCTGATGGTGTAAGTAGGTAGGTTTTATTTATTTGAAAAGTAGTTGAAGCCTTTTTGTAACCGAAATGAATCCCTCTGGAACCTGTGTGTTTAAATATCGAGTTCCTAATTGTGACAGCCGGTATTATAACCCTATTTTGGATCTAAATAATAGAAATAAAAAATTCTTTCGTTTTAAATGCTGTTTTTTTCCAGTAGTAGTATACCTAACTAGACACCAGGCGGCGCTAATGTGCGTTGCGATTGAAAACTGGCCCCAATCTGCCCTACATAGTTTTCCGAAGTGTTATGATTGGGTGATGTGTCTTGTCGGTTTTTGTGTAGAATTTTCGTGTTTTGTAATCGAAACATTTAGGAAAAGTGACTAGGAACATACAGCAAGGGTCCCTCTTGGATATACTCAAGAAAAAATTAGGCAAACTAAAGAAGAGATGGAACGTTACAAGGACGAATGTGAAGAGTATAATAACCGACTTCATGCCGAATGTAATTTTTAAAATTTTTCGTTAGATTCTTGCGTATGCGATTCTGCTAGCAGCAGTGCATCGTACTGATGAGAGCCAAGAAGCTCGAAACGCAATGATCTTTTTGAAAAATTGAATTATTTAACCAGTACCAGGACCCGTACCCCTCTAAATTCCTCAAATTCCAGGATTAGTGTACCTAACCAGTGACCAGGTGGCGCTGATGCGCGTTGCCGTTGAAAACTACAGTATCGAGACCTCTGATATTTCTTCTCTCTGCTCCGCACTAATAAACTGCGGTGATTTTGGTACTGGTAGTTTACTCTGTCATATTTTCTGAACGCGTCCCTGTATTTTTCCTGAACTTGTATGTATTGTGACTTGTATTTCCAAAATCTGCCAAAATTCATGTTGCTAATGATTCTTACGCCTGGCACAACTTGGCATTAATTCCTACATTTATATACAGACAATAGTTTACCACTGATAATAAAAGCCGCAAAAAGTGAAAATAAAAAACAGGTACCTAATTTAAATATTTATTGTTACTTGACAATTCTAATCAATTACTATCTTAGAATATTCTACAATGACTACGCCAGGTACAGCAATAGATTCTCTAAACGCCGCCTTAAAATGTAATATTATTCCAAATCAAGAATATTTATTGCAAGGCTCAGTTCTGGATCAGTATGTGGAAGTACTATTACATCGTCTTAGGGGTTTATGTGACAACGTTGACAGTGGTCCAGAATCATTTCATGATCATGAACTATACTTTACATTAAGGGCAACAAATACTGGAGGTCCAATGGTTTTACCCCTAAGGGTCCGTCGAGCTTTGGATGTACCAGACGCCCCATGGCAATTAAGATATGTTGGTCAACAAGAGCTAGGAGATAAGAATCGACCAACTGTAGTTAGATCTAGCATAGATATGGCCTGCAGCTCGACTGTTGTGGAATTTTTAACAGAGTTAGGATGTAGAGTTGATTTTGAATACATTTCACGAGGTTATATGTTCCGGAAAGGAAGAATGAAAATTACAGTTTCAAAAATTTTTAAAATGGGAAATATATCAACTAAATCTGGAGAAGGTGTGGAACCCATTTCACAGAGTTATTTAGTTGAATTATCAGTGTTGGCCCCTTCAGGACAAGATGCTATTGCTGAGGATATGAGGATATTTGCTGAACAGTTACGTCCTCTAGTACAACTTGAAAAAATTGATTACAAGCGGCTTGGAAATTTACCATGAGTATTACTTATAATAAATAACAGTATATGTTAAGGAGTCAATGAGTAAAATAATTCATACAAAATTATCTATTTATGTTAGTTATTTTTTTTTAATTAATTTATTTTATTTTAACAAAGTTGCTTCAAATATTTAATCTTAAACATAAGTTATGAGTTAATCATTACACAAGGTATTAGTCTAAAGCAGATGGTACTACTTTTGATAGATATCCCAAAAACTGTAAGCACTTTGCAGTATTAAAAGATGTTTTTTCGTAACAATCACAATTTTCTCTTCATTATCTGTACATGAGAATCAACAGTGAAGTTATAGTTGTTACAACAAACAACGCCATGTTGAATGAAACATAATCACCTCAAAAAAAAAAACATTAAACCTTTTTTTACAGCTGGTTGTAACTGATATTGATGCTGTCTTTAATACAAAATAATTTATTAATTTTATTGCTTCGAAACTTCCTTACTTCCTTTGTATGTACTTTGTTTAAAAATACATGTATGTACACTGACCGGCAAAATTATCGCATCGCATGAAAATATTGCTTGTTTTTTTATGAAAACTACAGTACATATATGTATTGCAAAAAAAAACTTTAAGTAATACACTGACGTTCAATTTCAACAACTACACTAATTAAGTAAAAAAAGTAACACATGAAACAGACCAGTTTTTTTGCCAAATCGAAAATTGCAGTTCTGAGTAGGTGAATTTGTTTAGGAGCAGACCACTTTATTTCAGCATCTTCCCATTCTAAACCGATTTTTAGTACCTAGTGTTACCTCCTCCTACTTGATTAACTGCAGTCATTCTACGTGGCATGCTTTGGATCAGCTCTTGGACTTCTACGAGGTCCATTTGCTCCCATTCCTCATTAAGCGCTTCAGCAGTGTTTGTGGACGATTTACACGCTCTTTGATTCTTCGTTCAAGTGCGTCCCAAAGATATTCAATAGGATTACAATCGGGTCTTCTCGCTGGCCAGTCCAGTGTTTGAATTTCGACTTCTTCAAAAAATCTATTTACCACCCTGGCAACGTGTGGGCGTGCATTATCCTGCATTAACATAAAATTTTCACCCACAAATGGTGCAAATTACTGGTACAACGTGGGGTTCCAGTATTTTATTTATGTACCGATGCGAATTTAGAGCACCACCAGAAACAAGCACCAGTTCTGTTTTGGCCTGCATATTAATGCCTGCCCAGATCATAACACTGCCATCACCGAAACTTTCTCTGCAAACCATAGTACACGGCGCATAACGTTCTCCAGACCTTCTCCATACCCGCAGACGACCATCGGGTGAGTTTAAAGCAAATGTAGACTCATCCGTGAGAGGATCCTTCCCCAATCAACGGCTGGCCAATTAATGTGATAGCGAGCAAATTGTAATCTCGCTCTTTTGCGATGTGGGAGAAGTAAAGGTCTATTTGCCATTCTTCTGTTGATTAAATTATTTTCTACTAGTCGTCTGGTTCGCTCAGTCACTTCTACATTTCTCGCATTATGAAGCTCATTCTGGAGCTGTGGTGCAGTTAAATACCTATTTCAAAAGGATGTTAAGAGAACAAACCGATCATCAACTCAGGATGTAATCCTATTCTCCTGGTACCTTTAAGCAACTCTAGAAACCGTAGACTGATTCATTGCATCTTGCTCGACTGTTAAATGGTAATTGTGTGTATTTTTACTGGTAACTGTCAGAAAGGACTAATTAAACAAAACAGCTTAATAATGAAACGCTAACTTACATAAACTTCTAAAAAAAATGCACTCGATAGCTTTATTAAAAACTAGCTGACCCGGCGAACTTTGTACCGCCTCAGAATCAATAAATGTTGTGTTAACTTATTGGCTGAATCAAATTCAGTTTTTTTTTTATCAAACACCACGCCATCTATTGACCTTACCGGAACCAGCATACAACGCCATGTTCCACGGCTTCCTAGATTAGAAAGGGACGTTGTCCCTTCTCCGGCTGGTCGAGTTTGTAGTTCAGGGCTTTTTTTGCGTTCCGTAGAGAGCGCCACAGTACTCCCCCATAATGATTGACAGGATTTTGAGGTTTAAACAATTTGACAATCAAAAAATTGTCAGTTTTTCAATAAAAATCATAATTAGCATTTTTTACAGAAAAAGGTCTTTAATGCATTTGTTATCTGCAAGATTAAGAATAAAACACGGTAAGCAAAAATCAAAAATCAATTGAATTTCAAAAGTTTTCGTTTTTTAGAGTAAACATTAGCACTTCTTTTTCTGAGGTTCTGAGTTTGTAGGTTGCAAAAGTTTACTAGTAAAGGGGGTATCAGTTTGGATATTATGAGATGACAAACTGCGTTATAATGAAATTGACACTGGAATATAGGATTGGAAGAATGGTCAGAAACAATTATTTTTCTTAGAATTGCTTCCACATTTTGTTTTGGTAAACTCGGTAAAATTTATATATATTAGATCAAACCAACAAACCTCTCATTTGAATAATTTAGTTTTCCCCTGTCTTGATTGTAAATTAATTCTAACAAGGGGCTGGTTCTTCGGCTGACCTTGTCACGTAGAAGGGACAAACAGAATACACAGTTTATGAATTCTTCTACTTTCACTATAAGGTAACCACAGAGAAAAGCAATGGCTGGTGATTCAATCTGCAGGTCACCAGAATAACTGCCTGTGAATGTATTAATGTTTTCCAGCTTTTCCAGAATTCATTTAAGGTAATATCAATTTCATCATTAGCATGGGATTTTTGAACAATTATAATAAATTTTGCAGTGCTCACGTACCTAACATCAGGCACTGTGTTACTGTTGCTGATACTTTTTATCAGACCACTTCTTAAAATTTGACGCAATGCATTTTCGGCTGCTCTGCAATCCACTAAATCATTGGATCCACCACGAAGTCGGATATTTGCAAAAATCGATTCAATAGCGTCAGAGCTAAATCGTCTGGTTAAAACATAATGAAAATTTAGATCCTTCATCAAATATTGAATGCAGAGATATGTGGTGCGTGCAGTGAAGACTAAGGCCTCTTTTGTTAAGCCACGCCTATGTGTTTCAGCCGAAGTAGATTCAATGTCGGCAATAAAATGGGGAAAGTCTTCATTCAACCAAGATAGTCGTGGGTCTTCAGTGTCAGTGTAAGGAGAGCGGTATTGGGATCTCGTCGATGGACATGCAGTGTTCTATTGCTGACGTCGTGAATTTGAAAATATTTTTGTACCTGTTTTCCATAAATATAACTGTTGCAGTACAATGTTTAAAGAAGGAAAATTGTTCACCATCATGATGAGCAAGATACTTCAAAGCGGCTGTTACTGGGGGCGAAAATATTTGAATGGCCAAATTTACTTTTATTTTTTCCAAATTTGAAAGACAAAGTTTTTTTTTTGTTAAATATCTCACTGGCTTAATAATAAAATTTTCTCGAATTTCTGTTAACTTATCTTTGAGGTAATTTGCCGAAATTATTCCATTGGATGATGCCATGTCATGATCCAAAAATAAATTTCTTCCATTTTTACGGCGCGGCGTGACAATAATCAAAACTAAAAAAAAGCTTGAGTCCAGGCAAATTAGGCAAAATAATTTGAAGTGAACAAAAATGTTTAAATGGTTGTACAAATCTTTGCTGTTTAATTTGCCATAATTACTTTGGCGGTTCGTTTTTGATTTGAAAGACGCTGTCAAGGTAACAGTTAAAAGTTCGGTTAAAAATTCGATAGATGGAGGTACAGTACAGTACATTGTCAGAAACAGCTTTTTTTCAAACTCGACCAGCCGGAGAAGGGACACCGTTCCTTTCTAATCTAGGAAGCCGTGCCATGTTCATTTTTGTTTCTGTCGTGTATCAAAGATGGCGTCATATACGGATTTCATAATGATTTCATACAAAATGTAATTAATTTTTTCGATGTTTTAATAGTTATTCGCCCCCGAAAAATCCGTTGTCAAGACGTCATCAAAAAAATTGTGTGTGAAGTCCACGCGCAACAGAAGTGAAACTTTGAAGTTTAATGTGAATAATACTTTACCACCTATTCTCATACCTACCAAATACATATACAAAAAAAAATCATAAAAATCGGTCCAGCTCAAGGGGGCCCGCTGGGCCCCATGTCCATGTAAAGAGTACTTTACGGCCTATTCTCAACCTACCAAATATACCAAAAAAAAATTAAAAATCGGTGCAGACGTTCTTGAGTTATAAACCCAAGGGGGCCCCTGAGACCCCCTGTCCCAGTTTTAATAGTTATTCTGATATTCGGGGCGGAGACAAATCCAACAAAACAAAGATCATAAAAATCGGTCCAGCCTTTCTTGAGTTATAAAGCCAAGGGGGGCCCTTAAGCCCCCTTGTCCATGTTTTAATAGTTATTCTGCTATTCGGGGCGGAGACAAATCCAACAAATCAAAGACCACGAAAATTGGTCCAGCCGTTCTCGAGTAATAATCCCAAGGCCCCCCCTGGGCCCCCATGTTTAATAAAAAGTATCCTATGTCCGTCTCCTGGTTCTAAGCTACCTCTCCACCAATTTTCAGCCAAATCGGTTCAGCCGTTCTTGAGTATAACTAACACGACTTTCTTTTATAAATACGAGCCTACCGAAATTTCCAATGCAACCAACATTGCATTTGCACAGGTTACATGGATTAAAAAATAATATGTAATTCAAAAACTAGCACATAGTGTGCGCAATTAGGTAACAATAGATATTGTCAGTGTCAAAATTTTAAAATCAGTTTTAAAAATTCACTATCCAACTAGTAGATACGCCACGGACTCAAAACAAAGGTGGATTGGCCTGTTAAAGGTAAAGTTTGTAAATTGACGGTGAATTGCCTCTTATAAAGAACATTATTTAAATTTTAGACGACCTGATCGAGAACCAACAAATCATTCCCTCGCGTGTAGTTGTCACTTCAAAGATGAGGATAGAGCTAATGGTCCTACCCACGACCTTCTATACCCTGGTCGGCCAAGAGATATAGTAATCAAACTAAGAGGTGTGTACATCCACGAATGGAAAATAGAGCACGGACACAATATGGGTTGCATAAACCGGGATCAGGTGCTTGTGGAGAACCTGTTTTGTGATAAAGATATGAAGATAAGCAGGAAATACACGAAAAACGGAAAGAAAATACACTTCGAAACACGGTAGGACGGTAGACCGCGTGGTCGGAAAGAGTCACGAATAAGTCGTAACGCAACCATAAATCCACAAAACCTCTCCTGTGTCCATTTGGCTTTCTCAAATATGCGCTCTCTTTGAATCAACCAATCGCAATGTGTTATTTGAAAAACGCGGGCAATGTGGGCGTTTTTATTACTATATCTCTTGGCCGACCACGGTATAGATATATTTGTCTTTAAACCGGCCTGTACATTAGCTCAGTTCGAGTGTTTCTCCACGAGCGCTGCTTACACAGTAAAATCCCGCCATTTTTTAAATTTGGAAATAATTAAACAAATATCTATGACAAATGCCACTTGACATTTATCGAATCTCTTTGAAAGTTACCTTTCGCTCACATTTGATTCTTTGAATTCTAGCGCTTCTATTGTACTTTGTTCTTGTCTTGTTACTGTTTTTTCGTGTTGTTACTTGTTTATTGTTCTGGTTATCTTGTGTTTTAGTGTTATTGTTATCAAGTTTTGGTGGTTGTATTCTTAATATTAATAATTCAACAAAATGCCGCGTATGCATAATAAATGCATCGTGCCTTCATGTCAGGCTTCACCCCAATCACTCCATGAATTTCCTAGTGATTTAGAATTGCAACAAAGATGGTGTGATAATATATTTGGGGATTCAGGTAAAATTAATTTCAGTTGAAGATAATAACAGTTTATTGTAATAATTATTGTTTATACAGTAGAAGACTTTATTGTGTTGCCTGAGAGAGCACTCGTATGTAATTTTCATTTCGATGGCAATTCATACAGAACATCATCAGGATCAGGAAGAAGACATTTGAAGAGTCATGCGATTCCGACAATTTTTCCGGTATTAACTGATTTTTGAAAGACATTTTTATTTACCAATAACACAATTTCCTACACCTCTGGAGCCCAAGCAAAAACCTTTCTCATTTCTAAAATTCCCAAGCGCAAGGAACCTGTTCTTTATTCTGATGCCCTATCTTCCTGCTCATCCTTTACCTTAAATAAAGAAAACAACGAAACTTTTTCTTTACAATGCCAGGTAAGGAGGTAAATGGTTTTTGCTCTTCAGTATTCAGCAAGAAATAAGAGTTCTCATTTATGTTAAAATAATATTATCTACTTAGAAAAATCACAAGCATTAGCCTTTACTTATTTTTATAAATGCGAGCCGTTTTCTGTTGTATACTAAAATACACTAGGTCTCATGAGTGATGATACGAAGAATCAGTTAGAAATCACGTTGTAAGTCGGTTTTACCCAAATTTTTAGCCATTTGTGCAGGTTTTTTTTGGAAGAAATTTAGTTATTCTATATTTTAATTATATTTAAATTCATCTTTAGAAACTTGACGCATCCTGCCAAGTGGAAGCTATATCCGCAAGAGAGATTGAGAGATACAAAGCGGAAATCAAAACACTGAAACAGTCAGTAGCAAGGCTTAAGAAACAAGATATTTTGAAAAATAGAAAACTACAAGATTTGCAGAGTTTAGTGGACAATTCAGAATACACGACGATTGAAGCAATTAAAAAAGATGCATTGAAAAATGATCCACATGCAGTATTTATTTTAGATCAAATTTTAAATTACATCAAACGAAAGCCAAAATGGTCAGAAATGACCATTCGCCAGTGTGTCATGTGGAGGGTTACTTCACCTAAAGGGTACGAATATATAAGAAATATGTTTATTAGATTACCCAGCCGAATTACCCTGCTTAGACATACTGGAAGCACAAAATCGAGTTTTGAAATGGCAGAATTAATTAAAAGGAGACTAGAAGCAGAGGCCAGTTGTTTATCTCCTATTGAAAAATTGTGCAGCGTCATAATTGACGACATGGCAATTTAAGAAAAACTTCAATATAATAGAATGGAGGATAAATTCTATGGATATCAAAATATGGATGTAGAGAAAAGTGTTGGAGATCAAAACACGTTAGCCAACAAAATGCTGTGTTTTGTTATTCGTGGGTTTTCTACAAAGTACACAATTCCTGTTGGATACTTTTTCCACAAAAATTTGACAAGTAAACTGTTTTTTAATCTAACAATGAAAATACTTTCAGAAATTAAAGCAGCTGGATTTCTTGCAATTCGTATTGTTACAGACAACCACAAATGTAATGTTGTATTGTTCAAGTTGTTTGGAAATGGTCGTTTGAAAGCCCATGTAGAACATCCATTACACAGCAACATGCCTCTCTTTCTGAGCTTTGACTATTGCCATGTTATAAAGAACTGTAGAAACATTTTTCTGGACCACAACATGCACTCCAGTGAAGGAATTATTTCTTCAAATTACTTGAAAACACTGCATGACCTACAAAAAGACATGGTTATAAAGCCTGTTAAATTTTTAACAAAGAAACACCTTTACCCCTCAAACATGGAAAAAATGAACGTACGTAGAGCTGTGGAAATATTTGCACCTCCTGTAACAGCTGCTCTAAATTATTTGGCCATACATCACACAGACAATCAGTTCTCAGGATCTGAGCCCACAGTCAAGTTCATGGAGATGATGTATGCATTTTTCCAACTACATGATATAAGTGATCGAACACAATACATAAGTTAGATCAGAACTGTGCACCTTACTTGAATTTTGATGATGAACGTTTGAATTGGCTGGGAAATGGAGTTTCACAATGTGATAACCCCCCTTTACATTACCGCCACATTTTGAATTTGAACATGAAATGAAATGTCAATGACGTCACCAAACGTCAAATTTGAAACAAACCGCGAAATAGAAAAGGTTGGCCAATGATCGTCAGACAATGAAAGAAAAAGCAGAACCCCACGTTGTTTTATTTTTTTTGACAAGACAAGCAATGGCGGGACATTCAAACTTACCAAAAAAACAAAACAAACTTCAGGAGTGGAGCGTAAATTGATAACACAAAATTATGGTTTTAAATGAATCGCTGATTGCAGAAAGGGTACAAGTCCGTTGAGTATGTTTTCGAGAAAAACGCAAAAAACACTTTTTTGAAGCACTTGTTAATTATTTGTGGAAAAACTGTTGACAAGTTGATAATATAGGTATACACAATACCTTTCTACAGTATTTAAAAAAAATATTGTCATTTGGTTAGTCAATAATGACTTTAAAAATTGACAAACATGTACCCTTTTTACAGTCAACTGTAAAAATAAAAAAAATAAAATTATTTATGAGAATAGAATTTTATTTAGCCGAACAGAACGAATAAAAAATTACAACAAATACATAATTACGTCGTTAATTAACAGTTTTTAAAGTATATTCTTGACATATCTGCGATATTATGAATAATAAATTTTTGCGTTCTATTGGCTGCCTGCCAAATTTTAAATCAAAATCTTTTTTAAAGATAGGGATGTTTTTGCTTAAATATTGAGTATATTATAGCTTCATAGTACAACTGTCAGCGTTACGATATGTAGCAGCGCCAGTGCTATTTGTTGCAAAAAAGCATTGACTGCAAAAAAGATAGAAGTCACGGACCTGAACCCTTTCTGCAATCAACAAAAATTAAAGAAATTTATTTTACTACATTTTATGCATGTAACATAGCTCCTTTATGCACTAAACGATGGATAATGGGTTCAACTATGGTTTCCGATAAAAATCTTAAAATTACCAAAAGTGTGACTTAGACCCTTTTTGCAATCAGCGATTCAAATGTTTATTCAGTTTGAACAACTTGGAGTGTCTTGAGTTTAGTGATTGCGTACTGTGGTTAACAATTTCTAGTGTCTTCGAATTAAGTTGGTACACATGGGATTTCATAATGTTAACAATAATAAGTCCAAATAATAAATTAAAACGGCCAATTTTACATAATGTTAACAGAGTAACAATTTCAGGAAAATAATAAACAATAATACAATTTAACAACCCTGTGGTACATGATGAGTGAGGTTAGATCAACCAAATACATTCCACCCTTGAGCTTTTGCAGTTTACAGGAATTTACAACTACAGATACAATGAAACATCTGAGAGGGAAACACAAGAATATTGAAACACGTGGGGTTATCTAAGTTGAGTGCATGTAAGTCGGAGAGTGGTGGACCACAGGTAGATCCAATGGAAAGACTAAAGCAAAGTGAACAAGACAATTGTTTGTCAGTGGGGCCAGATTATAGAGAATTTACTATCATGGGGGCAAACTTGCACATCCAATGGACCAGGAGAAATGAGTTTATTACGGAATTGTCCTAGACATAGTTATGTTGGTCTTTCTTTAAGGCTTGTCCAAACCCAGTCAAAGTTAGCGGCACTTCCCTCGGGGACCATTCTTTTAAATATTTATGAAGTAAGCAATTTGTTTAGTAGCCCGAATCCATACCACAAACTCCAACCTAAGTTTGACGCAGAAGATAACAGTGACTCCACTTCGCTTTACCCTGCAATCCCCGGGAGGACATGTCAAGCAAGTTCGAAACCAACCCCCGTTTGACGAGTGACCCCAAAAAGCAGGTATTCACGACTGGGACCGTATAAAATCTCGACAGCAGTATTGCAACAACAACTACAACAATGTATGCTATTTGGTCGGTCTGTTGATTCGAAACATGTACGGATACACAATATAAAAATACAGTAACGCAACGTTTTCTTTGTAAGTCATTTGGAAACAGGGCGCAATGAGGTGACATCCAGCGGCGTAACACGTAACGAGGCGCAACAAAGCTACGAACATGCACAACAAACTACACTAAGTACCGAATTTTAGCCGGTGTCGAAAATTAGCTGAATTAGCAAGAGGGCGCAAAACAACGATAAGACACCTTTCGGAACTCCGACATTCAGGCCTGACACTTTGCCAGCTTTTACCTCGTGCCTTCAGGTCCTACTAAGCGTTAGTTAATTCAAGTCAACAGAGACAAAAGAGCTTTGAAACAACCGCAAACTGCTGTCGGCCTCATAACGAAAGACAGGTAGTTATTAAAGGATTTATCTGAGTGGCAATCTAGTTACTTTGAGTTAGGGAATCATTTTGTTTTGAATTGAACGCGCCTGGGGCTCGGACTCGATAACTAGAAGTCAACAATACATTTGAATTTTTTGAAATTGACAAAAATAACTAAAACCAAATTACAACAACGATTTTAGCAAGTTATTCGTGGTGCTTGTGACTCATACGCTTGGTAATTTATGCTACTGCAGAGGAAAGAAGTGCTGAAGGCAACTGATACGAAATTCATGGGTTCACACGAGGTCTACGGAATGCTTCGAGTAACAATAGTGAACATTAGTTTAAACAAAGGCTAGAATGCTTTACAAGACATGTAGATGTAAAGGCGGACGACTCCATTTTCAAGATGGCGAGTTTTATGACGTCCTAGCGTACAAAATGGCGGACTAACGGTAAAATTTGAAATGGTTTTACCTAAGGATTTCCGATATGCACATGGAATAAAAGTCTGTCAATTCCTTGGCCTCTCCAGACGGTGAGTCGGAAGAAAAATATAGACCAAATGGTTACCTTATTTCCAGGAATACAATCACCTCACTTGGCTTGGGGACGCGACGGTGGAAATTTAACTAACTCGAACTAAACAAGAGCTGGAACATGCGCGAGATGGATCTCACTTTCGGAGTCGAACGAACACGTACAACTTTTTGAAACAAAAGAAAGCTCAACGGTGGAGATATAACTATGTTTTAACAAAATGGCGAATTTAGCGAACAAATAACGTGGTGTAACTTCGACGGAATCAGAACACCCACTGCCGCCCTTTTGGAGCGTGGTTCCTGGTTCCAACGGACTTGCGCCAGCTCCCTCTAGCGTATCAATCTCGGTCGTTAACGGTCGCTAAAGGCTAGGCTTCCGGGGCATTTGCAATACTTTGGCGGTGAACGGGTTGCAGCTCTCTTGGATGGGATTAATTTTGAAATTGGATTTCTCAACAATATGTAAATAACATTCAATTATATTCTGAAAGAAATAATATGAGAGGATTTACACAAGAAACAGCGGAGGCCTTAAAATTTACCGCAAAAAGCACTTCTGAGTGTGTTAAGTATTTACTTAAGGATGTTGGATTTTATTATGTTCTGACAAGAGCATTTAGTTCTGATGCAGTTGAAGCCATGTTCAGCACTGTTCGTATGAGGTGTGGTTCCCAAGATGCCACTGATGCCCGAGCTGCTCACCATGCCATAAAAAGAATAATAATCTGTGGTCTTGTCCGGACAGCAACTTCTGCAAACGTTTCAGAACCTTGTAATTTTTTAAGCCATGTGGGTCAGCTTCATGAACTTGAAGCTGAAAACAATACTAAGATTAATTTGAGTACAAATGCAGACATTCAGGAACAGATTTTTAGAATTCAAAATTTCGAAGAAATCTGATATAGATAGATAGATAGAATCTGCGTCTGTTGCATTTCTTGCAGGCTATATTGTACGAACAATTCAAGAAAGAATAAATTGTGAAGCTTGTCTGAATAATTTATCAACAGATGCTGGCAATAATTCTCTGGTGGCCCTCATATATTTACAAGACAGAGGGGCCCTTAGATACCCCTCACTTATGTTTACTTGTTTGATAAATCAAATTATTGTAGGGGTATTAAAAATTGTAAAATACGTACCTGTAGGATGTAGCCCACGAAAAACTGTTACATACCGAATTAAGGATGCGTTGATTACTTCCGAGTTTTTTGTTTGCAAAACAAAACCTGTTTTAACTAACTATACTAAAACTCAAACGGATAAGTCACTACAATTAATTTAAAATTGAAACCTTTGTCAAGAAAAGTTTTGAAACTGTAGAAAAGAAAATAAACTAATAACTAAATTTGTTTTTTTTTAAACAACGAAGGATCTAGTCTTGTGACAACAAAACCGATTGCCAGATAATGTGCATCTGCATCTTGTATCGTTCCAGAAGCAACAAAGCAATATTGACAATATGATCGATGGGTAGGCATAACGCAGTGTTTAATTTTGTTAATTGCATTATTACACACACTGCACCCACTGAGACTGAGTTTTGACGTGGTTTTGCCAATGTGCGATAACGGTCAAACCCCTGTCAAACCGAAATGTAAATGTCAAAATTCAAATTGCAGCGCGAAATCGCTAGGTAAGTAGCGCCCTCTGAACAATAATTTACTTCAAAAAAATCAATGCAATTTTGAACAATAGTACAGGCAGAGATATGGAGAGGATAGAGAACACGCTTCGATATGCGCCAGCCGTCTAGAATTGAAAGCCGCCATTTTTACGCTTTGTAAAGGAGGGAATTTCAAATTTTTGAACTTTAATAAAATCAAACATTTTTAACTCAAAGTTTTATTGATGGTGAAACAAAATTAATTTATTTAGCTGTCTTCTTACATTAGGCCCTTGTAATGAAGAAGTGTACCTTTTGGCTAAATTAAAAAAACGAATTCTGCTGTACAATTGCACAACTTCTTTTACCAGAATGAAGCCATGATTTGGTTCCCTAATTCCACTTTCTAAAAAGTGATCTTCTAGAGCTGGAAACAGGCTATTAATTTTTTCATAAATAAATAATTATGAAAGTCTGGTTCCTTTGGTAGTACTTTATTCGTGATGTTCAAGACTTTTCTAATCAAAGTCTCCACCCTTGAACAAATAGTGACAATACCTCTGCAGGGAACATACAGACCACCTAAAATAGTTGCTATTGGTTAAAAACATATTAAGTTGTAACGATATAAAATACCTGGATTTTTCATGCACAATAGTTTGTAACTGGCATCTTCATTAATTTCAACAGTTGTGCCAGTCTCAGCTAAGCACTCAATACATTTAACTTTTTTCGGCAGAATCTTGATGACGTAGCCACTAATATAAGTTACTACATTAGCAGATATATCATCTAGACCAATAAAATTGGAAATGTCATAATCATGATCCTTTAGCACATGTTCTTCAGCAGGATGTAAACTGTATTTTCTATACAATGAAATGTCAAAGAACTGCGTATCTTTTTGCACTGTCGTACTGGGCACAGTTAATACTGTTGTAGTATCCAGTAGTTTGCAATTGCCTCCCCTTCCCGATATATTTGAATGCAGCAATAACTTTTTAAATGTTCTCATAAACTGCAGGGCTGTTGGATTATTGTTCCAACCATTTCGACTCCTGAAAGGTATAATACTCATAATTATTTATTACAATATAGCCATTATATTCACCTTATGGAACAAAAGAAGATTTCAAGGTGATCCTGGCTGCATTTGTAAACTAGTAAATAGTTTAATTTACTAGTTCTCACATACATATCAAAAATGCCACAAACAGGTGATTGAAAATCCAATGAAGGCTGTCTTTCTTGGAGGCCTTCACTCACGTCGGTGCAATACAATAAATAATGAACAGTTTCAAGCAGGAAGGGACGCCATTCATGCTCATTATTTACACGCAATGGGGCCTTAAACCGTTTGGCCCAGGGACTTTTGGAATTAAGTACATCAAAAAGATTGTCCATTCTTCTGATAAATGCGATTGTTGCCTCACATCCCTCAAACTCCTTTAATTTAAGTTCTTGCGTTACAAATGGTAATGCATCAGCAACACTACTGCTCAGTGTTTGAGCAGCCAAATGGACCTAAAACATTTCAAACATAACAATGATCAATTTTCCCAAACACAAATTAATAACTCACCTTCATTTTTTGTTTGTACCACTCTATGTGAGACCGTTTTAGCTTGTTAGCAATATTCAGAGACACATTTTCTTGTAAGTGGTATAAAGAAGTGATGTAGTGCCAGCTAACAATTCTCCCTTGCGGATCTTTGAACGATTTTAAACTTGCAAGCGCATTTCTCGTTAACTTTAGCATATGACATGGATCTAATACACAAAAAACAGATTTTGTGGCATCTGAAGGATGCACAAATGAAGTTTTCATGTTATGAACATCAGCTAAATCACAACCCAACTCCTTCATCATTGAAAAATTAACTGTTGGGCCATCAAAAGTGACAGATGTAATCTGAATGCCAATCTCATCTAATCGTTGCAAACTTTCTGTTATTATATTTGCTTTTTCCTTTGCTGTTAAAGATCTGATCAAAAAGTAGGCAACAGGAAGTTTCCAGTGAGAGTTATGTGCTACAACCATGACAACAAATGCTTCTGTTGCCGGTTGTAAATCGTCGTTGTCACACTGTACTCCTACGTCGACATAGCCCCACATCCTTTTGCCATCAAAATCAATTTGCTTTTTAATCGCTACTTCATCAATAATCAAAGAGCAAATGATCTCTTTATTATTTGCAACAGCTTCTGCTAATTTGAACTTGAGAGCTTGAAATGCAGGTTCAATATATCCTGGAGAACAATCTAGATGAGTGCACCATTTTCTGATTGTTGATTGGTGTGGCAAGGCCAAAGCAAATTCTTTACGCACATATTCATATGCTTTGTTTGAATAAAACTGTAAAACAGATGCAAATTGTCTTAGGGCTGGAGGATAAGTTTCGTGTGTTATACTCTCATTTTGAATATTTTTTAAATATCTACTCATTAGCATTCTAGGTACAGAGTCATAGCTGCTTTCTAAATGCTCAACAGCATTCTCTGAAAGAAAATGCTGTTGCCGTAATGCAGTGACAACAGTCTTTAAAGAATTAATATTTTTCTTCAAAGTTGCAATCTTCTTTTTAGCAGCATAAAGTTTTTTCCTAAACTGACCTTGTTTTGTTCTCAAAACTACATGTTTGTCTTTCAACTTTCGAGGAGATATACTAAAAATGTAACAAACTTGTTATGAACCATAACATTAAGGCTAAAAAAACTAACCTGTAATTGTGAATTGTTTTCACAAATGCAATTCTCCTTCTTTTAGCACTGCTATCACTACTGGTTGTAGAACTTTCATGTTTCTCAGTATCTAATGTTCTTGTTTTACTGTAAAAAGTTTTGAGACAAATGAGATTATATTAGTAAAATAAAAATGTATAAATACCTTAATTTTCGTTTTAAAGGTTGCATAGAGACACTTGCTGATAAAATATCACTTTGAAAGCTGCTGCTTGTACTGGCAGTTGAACTTTCATGCTTCCTACTAGCTGTGGTCCTTTCACTGCAATTTTTTAACATATTTTATTAGTTTTACATATTAATTATAATATATAACGTACCTTGATTGTTTCTGTGTTTGGAAATGTTCTAGTGACAGTGAAGTCTCTGTGGAACTCACATTGAAGCTCTTTGATGAGGAAGCTATAATGTGGGGTACTGCATTAACTTTTAAAATGTTTTTTTCTCCTTTCACAACAAAATCTTCTGGGTAAAAATGTTCAGAGCAAACAAATTTATGCTTTGTCCAAGTCCTTGTATCTTTATTTTTCCCCAGAACATCCAGCCAGCGTTCCAACAAATCTCCACGAGGAAAACTGAAAAATAATAATTTGATTAATCCAAATTCACTTTATGCCCCAATCACGAAGTTGTATACTTACGTATGAAAAGAAATACCCTCTGGTTTAAATCTTCCAACATTTGAACAACCTGGTACAGAACAAGCCATTATTATTAAATTTGTGATGTAAACAGAAAACGAGTTGACACCTCTGGTTGACACACAAGTGACAAAATGGCCGCATATATAGAATCCCGGTTAATTTGGATGCGCACTCGTCGAAGCGTGTTCTCTATCCCCTCCATATCTCTGAGTACAGGCCGGTGTAAAGACAAATTTATCTAGAAGGTCGTGGCACACACGTCTTTAGTTTGCCACCGGAACAAGAGATGTCGCCCTCATCGGTAGAGGGGAATATGTTCTTCTTGACATGGATGTTTTGTGTTCGTAAATTTGTTCTGTCAAAATCAAGGCAAGACTCGGCACAGGACTGTCAAGTTGTTTTGTGCCAGTCATTATACCTTGTCTAAGCTTTATACGCATTATACGTTTCCATTTTGAGAAATAAATAAGACAGTTTTGAAAAGTTTTGGATAAAGTGTGTAAAAATGACGCAGTCCGAACCAGAACGCGAAAAATCCTTGCAAGAATACAGAAAAAAATTGGTAGAACATAAGGAAGTCGAATCTCGGTTGAAAGAAAGTAAGTATTATTATAACTTTAGTGAAAATTCTAATTTAATAATTATGTAAAAAGTGAGAGAACAACTTAAAGATTTAACAAAGCAATATGATAAGTCAGAAAATGATCTTAAAGCTCTCCAAAGTATGGGCCAAATTGTTGGTGAAGTTCTAAAGCAGTTGACTGAAGAAAAATGTAAGTACTTTTCATGTAATGCGATTTTGAGTTGTTTTATATCATCTTAATTGTAGTTATCGTAAAAGCAACTAATGGTCCTCGCTATGTCGTTGGTTGTCGTCGTCAGCTTGATAAAACTAAATTAAAGGCAGGCACTCGTGTAGCTTTGGATATGACTACATTAACAATCATGCGCTATTTACCAAGAGAAGTTGATCCTCTTGTTTACAACATGAGTCATGAAGACCCTGGAGATGTAACTTACTCTGCTATTGGAGGTTTGTCAGAACAAATACGTGAACTACGTGAAGTTATTGAATTACCACTTCTAAACCCAGAATTATTCATGAGAGTTGGAATAACTCCCCCGAAAGGTTGTTTACTTTATGGCCCCCCTGGTACAGGGAAAACCTTGTTGGCAAGAGCAGTAGCTTCTCAATTAGATGCAAATTTCTTGAAGGTTGTCTCAAGTGCTATTGTTGATAAATATATAGGAGAATCAGCAAGATTAATTCGTGAAATGTTTAATTATGCAAAAGATCATCAGCCTTGTATTATTTTTATGGATGAAATTGATGCCATTGGCGGACGACGGTTTTCTGAGGGAACTTCTGCAGACCGGGAGATTCAGAGGACATTGATGGAGTTACTTAATCAGATGGATGGTTTTGACTCACTTGGTCAGGTTTGTATTATTTTCTATAGATGGAACACATTGAGTGACCATTATAATAAAAAAGTAGAGGGTGCTTGGTGAACCACATACAGTTGGGGACACACCACATTGGACATCATTTGTGACATTGGCATTTAAGATGTAAAGTAGTGTTTATATCATAACCTTCTTTTTAGCCATTGTCATTGTGTCAGTCACAAATAATGGAAGTCCTAGCAGAAAATTTAACCACAAGTAGAACTCGTCAAAATAAAAAAATATATCTATCATTTTTTTTCTCAAAAACAAAACAATTGTCTGGATCACTTTTGGTGGTAGATAACTACTTTTAATCAGTTGCTCCCTAAAACACCGAAAACAATTTTTATTACAACTGCCAAAGCACGTTTCGCCAACAATGTTCATCATCAGGGCGATGAGTAAACTAATTAACTAAATAATTTTTTCGCAAAGGCTCCATTACAGAGTTAAAATTAAGAATAGTTTAACTCCTAAAACGAATACCCTATGGTCTATGGCCTATTATGGTCCCGTTATTGATTGTGAGGAATGCACAAAAACTTTATCCGATAAACGAATTGAAATAAAAACTATTTAAATGGAAACATGTACTAACCTACCATAATATGCAGGTTCGTATATAATAATAAACTCTAACTTACATCAGGGATAAAGGCCTGCTCAAATCAAAGCGGGACTTCGGGATCGGGATCGGGAGCGAATCCATTGCGGGACATAATTGAGGGCTGGGTGCAAAAACCGGGCAGCTCCAGTTTTGTAATTTTTTCAGCAAACATACAAATTTGTTCCAGTTTAAAATTAGAACAATAGTGTATATTTTGTTGAAGACGTACTAACTGATATTAGTTCATCACTTTACCACTCTTTTGAAGTTGTTTATTTTGATTAGAACGTCATTTAAACACATAATTAATTAATTTAAATTTTGTTTTTGCATTGAGATGATGGAACTGACCGATTTTTGCACTGAATTTTTTATAATAAAATTATTCTTAACACAATATTATTTAAATTAAATGTATATTAATTTATTTATTTAATAATATTTAAACATCAACATAATCGTCAATAGTTTACTCATTTTAAATTATTATGGATATTATGTACACAAAATTATTAATGGAGCTGCATTAAAATGAATCTTTCATTCTACTTCAGGCAACTCCACTTTATAATAAAATAATAGGTATTGTTCTCAAATTTCGTTAATTTGATTACAGAAAACTAAAACGCATGTTTTTCAATACGATAAAGTAAAAAACTCAATTTTTCCCAAAGGGGAGCTGCCCGGTTTTTGCACCCAGCCCTTCAATTTCATTGCGGGATATGTAACTGAACACACTGATGCGGCGGTTCGCAAGGCAGAATACGGGATATCTGCGAAATAATTTTGGTTCGCAGCATGCAGCGTTTCCCCGCAGTCCACATTGTTTTCGCATGCATTTTTATCTTTGTAGCTAAACTCCTGGACAAAATTAACGCACCACTCAATTAAACTTGCATAATTACATTACTGAAATTAATATTGCAATAAAATGTTCATGAAAGCTTATTGTTAGGTACTGTCTAATAGCTTGTAAATGAAGTCAGCGAAACATGGCATTATTTCTAATATTTTTTATTAAAAAACTTGTAAGCGCCGTGAAAATAGTTGCACGTCACTTACTAAAGAACACACACGATTCCCAATAAACAATATTTTATTGTAAAATACTCTCATCAACAACAGTTAACAGTTTATGCTCGAATGTCCTCGAAACGCATGGTTCCACTCCTCTCTCCCACTCTTTCTCGCCCCAGTACCGTACTTCTGGGAACAGTACCGTACTCCGCACACGGGGCGGGTCGTGACGCTAACAGTTCGACCACGCTGCCCTGTTCTACGTCCTCGTAGAATCATATCTGAGAGAGATCTAAGACAGTTGAAATAGAGAGCTTGCTTTAGCACAAGGACGTTCAACATGCATCTTCAAAAGTTTCATCGATCGTTCGTAAGACCAAAATTTTGACATCAATGGCACCGTAATGAAGCCAGCCTTTGACTATTTGATTCAGTCCTAACTGACAAGGGTTGTTACTTCCATGCCTTTTGCTACATTAATGTATACGTAATACTCACGTTGCAATCCTTTTAGTAAGCTAACTTTGACTTCACTTTGCATAGTGTTAGTATGCATCTCTTATCAATTGTCAACTTTTGACATTATGTAAGCGTCGGGTCTTTTGACCACCGTTATGTAAATATCAGCCTAGTGCCATGTCACTATTTCGTAGACAACCTTTGCCTTTATTGAACAAACTGGTAGAGTCAACGTTTGATCTATTGTCAGCTTAACATGAGCCACATTTGGAATCATCAATAACTAATGAGAATTACCATCCTCAGTTTCATCATGCGAAGAACTAAAGTCATCATCGACTTGCAAAGGATTGTACACTTTCATTTTGTCAACTAGACATATGCCTTTGTATGGTTTTTGCGAACGTTCCGCACCAGGTAAATCTTCAATTACATACCAGTCGTATGGAAAGTTTTTGGTCACAACGTATGGACCTGAATAACTTGGTAAGCCTTTCCTGCTCTTTCCATCGTTTGACACCACAACCTTTCGTAGCAGCACTTGCTGACCAACTTGGTAGGTCTTTGGACGTCGTCGTTGTCGTCGTTGCTGACCAACATGGTAGGTCACAGCGCCTCTTTTGTTCACTTTGCACTTTTGCCGTACGTTTAACTGCCTCACGTCTTACACACTGATTGGCTAGAGGAGAATTCGTTACGTTTAATACGTTTTTAACTTAAAATTAGTTTGAATGCAAAACTACAACAAAGTTATTTCCTCAAAATCAAGTGGTAACTCGTGGTTACAGTAATCGTCAACAAAGTTATTTCGTCACAGCAATTAACATTTTGTCTCTTTATCAATACCTAATAATTGTGTTAGTCCATAAACACGTTCCAAGCATTTTAAGAGATATTAATATTTCAAATCTAAACTACCACACTTAATTCTCAGTTAAACATATAGTATTGTGAATGAAGTACCTGTGTAAGGAATTACTTCGTTACTACTTTAAAATGCATAACAAATTACAATTACACTCGAATTATATTCAGTGAATTTACAACTAAAGTTCCCAGCTCGTATGAATGACATCGTTGCCTTTCTTTCACTATTATTCGACTGCTAAAGTAGTCTACGACTTTCTTGCAACATAAATAGTCCTACTCTCTAACTTCAAGTCGAATTGTCGTCTCTCTGAAAGCCTGAACTGTTCCATCATCATACCCCATGAAAGAAATATGACATTTTGTCATATTCAACTGCAAACGTTTCGCTTCAGGTTTCCTTACAGCAACGATGCTGCACCCTGTATCAACAAAGCTTCCCAATTTGATATCATTCACAAGGCAATCAGTAAAATTATGTTTCTGGACTTTTCTGCTGATCGTTCAGCTCACAGCCTTCTTTGTCGGTGTTGGATACTTCTTGCATTGCTCACCAGTGTGACCTAGCCGATGACATTGTGGACACTCTAATCTTGGTTTGGAATAGTTAGGAACAATGTGAGACTTGCTCACATACCCACCGTTGAAACATTTTCGCTCCCGTTGCACATGTTTCAAATTGCTTTCGTTTGAAGACTTCTCACCTTTGGAATAGTCTTGATATTTCTGCTTTTCTCCAACTCTCTTTAGGACGTACTGAGATAGATGTTTCTGTCGACGTTGACAGAAAATTGGTATAAAACTCTTCTGGATTTTTATATTTGCCACCGCGAGCAGCACATTGCATACTTGTTTCGGCAAATCCATCCATTAAACAGAAAACACAATTCTCACCATTTATTATGCATGCTCGTAATAACTCCATCTTACCAAAATAGTACTGTTGAAGTAAAAAAACTAAACTTTGCTTTATTGTTTTTCCAAGAACCCCCAAAATTCACTGATCAGTTGTCAGTCGCATGTCAACATACACACAGGCCGGTACTTATATCGTAATTTTACTCATGAATGCTTTCGCTTTCTTGCCACATCAAGTCCATGTTTCATCTCTGAATTTGGTACGATTTACCAGCTTCTTCAATTTCGCCACAGTCATCTTGATTTGGGAACGTTTTGCAAATTAGAGCTTTGCAATTTTCCAATTCTTATTCGTAGTCCGTTAAATTATAATACCAGATTTTCGTTAAACCCAATAATCAACATTGCATAACATGGTATATTAAGATTTTTTTTTTCGTCCCAAGAATTAATTTTTGCCAGCTGATTCTATTTTATCGACCCATCTCAATGCTTTGATCGTCGAATCCCCTGGTGTAAACAACGGAATACAGAATACATTTTAACCATATACGTTTCACGGTCTCGATTGCACGTCAATTTATCTGTGATTAGACTTTTTACTAAGTTCAAATCGATCCACCCTGTTGTTATCAGTCGTGCACATTTTATTTTAATTATTATGGCTGCTTACTTGACGTGATTCATAGTGGTTTTGCTGCTTCCAGGGTCAGGCGTACAAGTTTGTCGCGCCCTTTTTTCTGTGTTCATCAGATCGTATGGGGCTTATGTAAGAACGTCGTCGTTCTCCAGAGCGGCTTACGTGTGCCTTTGGGTATGCCCTGCTACGGCCCTGCTCCTGGTATCGTGTCGCCAATATTCACGGGAACGGCTCCCATGCTTCTCGCTTTTTGCTGTTTCTTTTTTTTGTGGCACATGGGACACGTTGCCTGCTCACTCGTCAACAACAACAAAACTTGGATAACGTCGCCAGCGGAAAAACACACAAGTGCGATATCCAACCGCTGCACTGTAAGCGCCGTGAAAATAGTTGCACGTCACTTACTAAAGAACACACACGATTCCCAATAAACAATATTTTATTGTAAAATACTCTCATCAACAACAGTCAACAGTTTATGCTCGAATGTCCTCGAAACGCATGGTTCCACTCCCCTCTCCCACTCTTTCTCGCCCCAGTACCGTACTTCTGGGAACAGTACCGTACTCTGTACACGGGGCGGGTCGTGACGCTAACAAACTTTATATTTCACTCAATCATTATTTGTTTTATTTTGCACCTGTCCATTATTGCTTTATAATACCTTGGCAACGGTAGCTATTAACAGCCTTATAATACCCGAGGGCATTATGGATTATAATGCCCGCTAATTAAAAAAAAAAAAACAATACAAATTAATTAATTCTTTTCTCTTCAGTCAAAATTACAATTTTGTTATGAGCCTGGAAAAGATGAGATAGTTCCAAGTTTGAAGTTCTGTGAGTTGACCGATGATGAACTCCTCAATGTGTTGCATTCGTTTCCATTCGGAACGATAACGGACGCATTTTGTTTTTGGGAATGGACTATCATTGTGTCAATAATTCATCATTGTGTTTAGACTTAACCGGCAGTAAATTTTCTTTGGCTTGGTCAGCCTGTAGTAACACATTTTGTGAAATCTCCACGATAATTATTGTAAACACAACCGTTTTAAATTTACAGCATCAACAGTCTCGTCAATTCACACAAAAATTCAGCTTCGTCGTTTCCTAAAATAAACAACCCTTAGCAACCTCTTAAATTTTTCGTAGCAACTGCATAGAAGCTCACTATTCAATAAATACTAAAAAAACATGCAAATTAAAGTCATTTTTTAGTTTAAAAGGGGTGCAAAATAAAACGTTGAAGACACCCCGGGTGTTATAATGATACGCCCTCGGTCGGCGTACAGGCCCTCGGGTTGTACACTGCCGACCTTGAAGCGTTATCAACCTTATAACACCCTTGGTATCTTAATAACTATTTTATACCTTGACAACGAGATATATTAAGTAGGCTATAATGTCCTAGGGCCTATAAATCATAATGCCCGCTTATTATGCCCTCAAAAAATGTAACCATCATGTTATTATTATTTATTTATTTATTTAAATTTAAAAGTACAATAATTTGTAAACGACGAACCGCTAATTGAACAATTTCCTAAATCTACACTATGCTTAAATAAAGAAACATTCCGGTTGGAGGCATCATTTTTACCGACGCTGGACGTTCCAGTTTCACGGGAGGTTCCATCAACTTCGCCGTTGCCAGTACCAATTAAACAGCTTATTTTATTCTTCGATGCCATACTTTCTTCAATGTATCCTGATGCCACCGTATCGCTTTTCCACTGTCCATGCCTCTTTCAGGTCAACATATCCCCACCTGCATTTACAAGAAGAGTTTCCGATGTTCTACGCAGACAGTGGCCAGTAAATGCTTTAGCATCGACATAACCTAGATATTTTGCAATTTTTGAGGGTACGCTTCCAAAAGTATTTTTGCCAACCACTTGGGAAATGCATCTGCCATTACGATATCCCAAGAAATAGCGTCGTTCTTTTGTTCCCTTCGGTCGCAATGACGTATATTTTCGCAAGAAACTTAAAGCGTTCATCTGTTCTTCTATAATCATAAAACTCTTTGGGCCCCCAGTTTTTGTATCTCGAATTTTTACCACCGCAACCGCACCTCTGTCATCTACGTCATCTACATTTAATTTAACGAGTTCGTCCCTTCTTAGGCCACCAAAAATCCCCATCACCAGAACAACCTGTGTTTACACAAATATGTTTTAGTTAATGCCACAATACATTACCTTAACACCTTTTCTAGAAGAAACATGTCGTCTGGAGCCTCTTTCATAAACTTTAGCACATCCTCTCGTGTCAAAATTTTAGATTTTTTTGGGATATACCCCTTGGAATGTTGCTTCAAGAAGGTTTCTAATCTACTATAATTTTTTATATCTATTTTCTTGTAGACTAGCAATGTCGACCTTAGCATTGAATATTTCGACCAGAGTGAATTTGGGCTGAATGACTCCGACTATAAAGGACACAAACTGTCAAAAATTATTAAAAATGTACAAAATACATACCAATTCTTGAAAATAGGCCATTAGGACTGTTTCACAGACCTTCGTAATTTGCATGTTATTTTTTAGCATCCATTTCTGAAAGTTATGATATTCCTTATCATACTGTTGACGAGATTTTTTGGGCAACAAATTCTCATTAGCTTTATCGGTTCTTTCTAGTATGTTTTGCGGAATTTCTTTGTCCATTCTGAATCCTGTCACTTTTTTTTACAAAGAATAAAAGTGGAATAAAACAAACTAATCGTCATAGATACAAGCCACGGAAAACTAGGAAATTTCGCAAAATCATATTCAAAATTTATTTAACTTTTTAAATGTGCAATTCAATAATTCAAATGCAGTGAAATATAAAACGTATGCACCACGGGCACATGATACTAAGACTAATAAGATATGTTCACGCGCATCTTTATGTCTATCTCTCTTCATTCTCGGACGTCATCGCGTGACAAAACTGCACGGAGATAATAGCTAAATTGCAGGTGTTTTCGTTCATTTATTTTGTAGACACTATTTTAATTTCTGGTGAATAAGTTATTTAATAATTTTTCCATTGTATTTTGTAATAATATTACGAACAATGGTTTATTGTGCAGTGATGGGTTGTACCAGTAACAATAAGAAATGTAAAAACCATTCATCGAGTTATCGATACTTTAGTTTTCCAACTGTTAAGAAAATTTGCAATTTATGGGTGCAAAAATGCTATCAAAAGCATGAATTTAATATTAGTTTCTTCTGATATCGCAGTACATTTTTGTCACGCGATGACGTCATGCGCGCACCGCTTTAAAATTCGTTCGGCAACTGATCATATCTTATTAGTCTTAGTATCATGCCACGGGCATAACTCGATGTTTATAAATCTCGGGCAATTTACAAAATCTCGGGCCGGAGGGCCTCGAATTTGTAAACTGTTGCCCTCGAATATAAACATCCTCATTATGCCCTTGGTACATAAATATCTATTTTTATCCGCAAACGTCACAAAAGTGACAACTTATGTGTCTCCATTGACAAGGTAAAAGTGTCACTTTCGCTGATTAGGCTCATAAAGTAGCCAACAGGTGTTATTTTATGTGCTTAATCACATAAAGGGACCTATTCTGTAACGAACCTGTTTATTTTAAACAGCCTGTTAAAAATAAACAGTACGATTTTCTCAAATAGCTATTCAGGGACCTATTCTGTAACGAACCTGTTTATTTTAAACAGCCTGTTAAAAATAAACAGTACGATTTTCTCAAATAGCTATTCAGTATGCGTCGGTCTGCGCAGAATCTGTTAAAAAATTAACAGGTGGTGTTTATTGTGGCTGTTTATTCGGAAATTTTAAACGGTACTACTTGACATGCCTTTAAAATATTAACAGTACGTTTAAAATATAAAATGACAGCTGTGCACTCATTTATTGTAGTGGAAACTGAAAATGAAGATGCAGAAAGATGACATTATGCAGTTCTTAGTAAACATTTCCATTTTAAAACAATTTAGCAATGTTTCTGTACTTTTAAGTGTCCAGTCAATTATTATTTAACATAAATTTAAAAATAAGTAATATTGTAAAATTATCAGGAAAATGAACTAATAAGGTCTGTTATAAGGTTATATTCATATAATATGTTTCGGTCATCAATTTAGACTTTTTTCAAGGCATCTACAGGGTGGAAAGTTTAACTGGAATAAATTCAGTATCCAAAAAAACAGTTTTTAGGATTCTCAGATGAGCTAGAAATACATGAAACAAAACACATCGTTGTATTGCTTTTTTTATGAGCTTTCCAATGATGTGTCTGTTGACATAATATCTTCCCATTTGAAAAAAAAAACTTAAAGGTGGTTACAGCCCCCTGAGTAAAAAGAAAAGAAAGCTGATCAGGCTAAAAAGTGGCGACTTAAAAACAAAAATCGACGTGTTTCAAGAATTTTTCTCAAAATCAATTGCAGTGAAGATACTGAATTTATTCCAGTTAAACTTTCCAACCTGTATAAATCATAACAATATCTTATCTGTACTACACATTAAAATTTGACTTAGTTAATTTATATATTCACACATTAAAATAAATCAGTACTTGCATTACACTGCACTATGTTTTACAATAAAAGTATGTTAACAATTTCTTAAAATAATATTACAATAAAAAAATTAAAGATATAGGTAATTATTTAATTAATTACAATTTCACTAATCAATTATAATAATTTTCTTTCCACTGCTGTTCTTTGCACTTCCCAGGTCCTCTTCGGCTTTTATTTACGTCAGACTTCAATATTCTAACCTTTTATCTTACATTGTTTTTGACATCATATATAAAACACCTGGAACCGTTATAGCATAATTTATGATTTTATTAAAGAGATGATACATACATTTGTCCACTCGATGGTGCTTCTTCATAATAATTTTCAATTCTTCCGTCTGTTCATGTGGTTCTTTTGGCATGTTTTTCTTCTGAAGGTGGTTCCGCTAGTAGACCTATTTGTTTCTGCATTATCTGTTTTTTTCACATTTTCAAAATCACACTTATTAATTAACTCAGCTCGAACATGTACTTCAACCACTTCACGTCAAGAGTAAATTAAAAATGCTGCGAATGCATCTCGAATTCACACATTTCACTCTGATTAAAATGCCCACAGCGGGCCTCTACACGAAATTCTAGACCTTCCAAGCTCCCCGCACACTTCTGGATGTAGAAAAACCCATTTACGCAGAGCTCTCTTCACGTTTGCGTTACGTCTTATGCGTTACTTTAACAGGCCTGTTAAAAAAAGTAGTTTTAACAGCCCTGTTTAAAATTTAACAGTACTGTTAAAAATAGTGCTTCAAGAATAGGTCTTGGTGTTTATTGAATTAACAGGGCTGTTAAAAGTAAAAAATAAACGTACTGTTTAAATTAACAGGTTTCTTACAGAATAGGTCCCTCAGTATGCGTCGGTCTGCGCAGAATCTGTTAAAAAATTAACAGGTGGTGTTTATTGTGGCTGTTTATTCGGAAATTTTAAACGGTACTACTTGGCATGCCTTTAAAATATTAACAGTACGTTTAAAATATAAAATGACAGCTGTGCACTCATTTATTGTAGTGGAAACTGAAAATGAAGATGCAGAAAGATGACATTATGCAGTTCTTAGTAAACATTTCCATTTTAAAACAATTTAGCAATGTTTCTGTACTTTTAAGTGTCCAGTCAATTATTATTTAACATAAATTTAAAAATAAGTAATATTGTAAAATTATCAGGAAAATGAACTAATAAGGTCTGTTATAGGGTTATATTCATATAATATGTTTCGGTCATCAATTTAGACTTTTTTCAAGGCATCTACAGGGTGGAAAGTTTAACTGGAACAAATTCAGTATCTTCACTGCAATTGATTTTGCGAAAAATTCCCGAAACACGTCGATTTTTGTTTTTAAATTGCCACTTTTTAGCCTGATCAGCTTTCTTTTGTTTTTACTCAGGGTGCTGTAACCACCTTTGTTTTTTTTTTCAAATGGGAAGATATTATGTCAACAGACACATCATTGGAAAGCTCATAAAAAAAGCAATACAACGATGTGTTTTGTTTCATGTATTTCTAGCTCATCTGAGAATAAGACCCTAAAGACTTTTTTGGATGCTTCAGTGTGTTATTATCTTATCGTCTCTTTTTCTAATAAATTTAATTTTCTTTGCAAACTTTGTAAGTTTTCATCATTTATTTGACGAATGAAGTGATAGTTAATAAGAATAATGCACTATTGCAACAGAAAAACTTAAAATTTAAATTTCTTTAGAATGCATTTAGCTACTCCACAAAACCCGATAATCTTGAAGATTTGCAACAATTTATTACCAATGAAATTCAGCAAATCACTTCACAAATGTTGTAGTATGTAAGAAATGAGTTTCATTATCGTCTTGCATTTTGTCAAGAAAAACTTGGTGAACATATTGAACATTATATTTACCTAAAACGAGATTTTTTTAATTCAGGTCCTACAATTTTCAAACAGTAAACCTACCAAGAAAGAAATAGATTGAAGTTCTTTTTATTTATTTTTGTTCCATTATTAGCTGGAAAAGTAAAAAAAACGTACTCCTTTTTTTATAAGCTTTCCAATGATGTATCGGTTGACATATCTTCTCATTTGAAAAAAAAAAAAAAACTTAAGGGTTGCAGCCCCCTGAGTAAAAAGAAAAGAAAGCTGATCAGGCTAAAAAGTGGCGATTTAAAAACAAAAATCGACGTGTTTCAAGAATTTTTCTCAAAATCAATTGCAGTGAAGATACTGAATTTATTCCAGTTAAACTTTCCAATCTGTATAAATCATAACAATATCTTATCTGTACTACACATTAAAATTTGACTTAGTTAATTTATATATTCACACATTGAAATAAATCAGTACTTGCATTACACTGCACTATGTTTTACAATAAAAGTATGTTAACAATTTCTTAAAATAATATTACAATAAAAAAATTAAAGATATAGGTAATTATTTAATTAATTACAATTTCACTAATCAATTATAATAATTTTCTTTCCACTGCTGTTCTTTGCACTTCCCAGGTCCTCTTCGGCTTTTACGTCAGACTTCAATATTCTAACCTTTTATCTTACAGTGTTTTTGACATCATATATAAAACACCTGGAACCGTTATAGCATAATTTATGATTTTATTAAAGAGATGATACCTACATTTGTCCACTCGATCGTGCTTCTTCATAATAATTTTCAATTCTTCCGTCTGTTCATGTGGTTCTTTTGGCATGTTTTTCTTCTGAAGGTGGTTCCGCTAGTAAACCTATTTGTTTCTGCATTATCTGTTTTTTTCACATTTTCAAAATCACACTTATTAATTAACTCAGCTCGAACATGTACTTCAACCACTTCACGTCAAGAGTAAATTAAAAATGCTGCGAATGCATCTCGAATTCACACATTTCACTCTGATTAAAATGCCCACAGCGGGCCTCTACACGAAATTCTAGACCTTCCAAGCTCCCCGCACACTTCTGGATGTAGAAAAACCCATTTACGCAGAGCTCTCTTCACGTTTGCGTTACGTCTTATGCGTTACTTTAACAGGCCTGTTAAAAAAAGTAGTTTTAACAGCCCTGTTTAAAATTTAACAGTACTGTTAAAAATAGTGCTTCAAGAATAGGTCTTGGTGTTTATTTAATTAACAGGGCTGTTAAAAGTAAAAAATAAACGTACTGTTTAAATTAACAGGTTTCTTACAGAATAGGTCCCAAAATAAGTGACACTTGTACCTTGTCAATGAATTCTTTCAAATTCTTGGGGACGCGTGTAAATGAAACGACCAGCTCCTCCTTGTTTTATTTACAGGCTCCCCTGACCAAGGGGGGCCGAACAAGGGTGGTCATGACCAAGGGGGCTTCCGACCAAGGGGGCTCCCGGCCAAGGGAGCTCCTGGTCCGGGGGCTCCCGTCAGGGGGCTTCCGACCAAGGGGGCTCCCCATCAAGGGAGGACTCGACCAAGAGGGATCCGAACAAGGGGGCTCCAGACCAAGGGGGCTTCTGAGTAAGGTTTGCGGATAAAATAGTATATATCATTCAGAGCATAAGTCGCTTTATGTGCTTCGCCTGAACTTAACCCACTCACTTCTTTCGTCGGTCAACAGTTCAGGCTCAGCACATAAAGCGTAACTTATGCTCTTAATAATATAATCTACTATTTCTTGAAAACAATGCAAACATGTAGACAACAAATAAACGAAAACAATAGAATTTATGGACTTAGAGCTATTCTAATATCGTGAATGTCCTTCTTTACTTCTAATTACTGCTTCCATGAGCCTTGGCATACTGGAGATAAAATTTTAAATGACTTCTTGAGTATTTTCCCATTCTTGAATTGCTGCGTCTACAAGTTGTTTGTGGTTGGCAGGTGGAGGTGTACGACGTTTCACCCTTTTTATAATATGGTCCCATAGATGCTCTATTGGCTTCATCTCATTTATTGACCTGACACGTATAGGGACCAACTCTGTGCGGCCATCGAAACAGATGCCTCCCCAAATCATTGCAAAGCCACCACCAAACAGGACTCCTGGAGAGATGTTGCAACTAACAAATCTCTCTCCTGGTCTTCTCCAGACACGCCCACGTCCATCAGGAGATTTAAGGCTAATTCTGGTTTCATCTGAAAATAAAACCATCTTCCAATCATCAAGAGTCCAAGCTTGATGATTTCTCGCAAAACGCAATCTTTTAATTTTGTGCTCTCTGGTGAGCAGGGGTTTCTTGGACGGTTTTCTGTTGTCCAATCAAGCTGCATTTAAGCGCCTTCTAATTGTTCGGGAAAATACAAGAAGATTTCGAACAGCTAAGAGCTAGTTTTTTAGGATGCTACTAGTGGTTGTCCTGTTTCTTAGAGCTTATTGACTAAGAAAACGCTTATCTATTGGATTAGTACACCGTTTTTGCCCTTATCCCGGCCTTCGTAAGTGAGAACCTGTCTCGTTAAATCGTTTAAACATGCGACTTATGCTCGAATGGTTTCTTCTCATCACATTAGCAAGATGACGCATCGAATATCCCTCATTCAGCAAAGTTGATGCTCTTACTACTTCTTCCGCTGACAAATTTGTTCTGCGATTCATTACTAGAATGTATTACACTCGTACTGACACTATCAATAACAAAAAAACTTGATGGCTAAAGACATCTAGTCTTAAAAAGAAAAAAATTCGATCAAATTTTATATCAATTTTTGCCAAAAATGCTTTTATTTGCAATTGTACTTTTAAAACAAAACCGTTGTTGACTGCATGTACATGAACTGTCAAAGTACGTCCACAGTCTAATTGTAAGATAGCTAGAAAACTAAAAATCATCATAGTTTATATGCGGCGGACTTCATTTGCATTATCCAACACCAACACCATAGAAAAAAACATTTTCGTGCCATGGAAATTACAATAAATAAATTCTTAGTATTTGCTTGTAGTATTGCGCGACACAACTGATAACTAATATTTACTATCAACCACGATACACTCACAACGGTATGCCAACGCGCATGCAATGACGTCACCTGCGAGGGAAATCTCAGTAATGTATTAGGGTAAATAGACAAATACGCTCTGTTTTTTGGCAATAAGTGAATTTAAAAATTGCCGACATCAATCCCTTTTCAAATGATACTTTTATAATATAAGTATATTGTTAAAATGTTAATTTATCAAAGTATAATCACAAATAAAAATACTTAATCCCTACTATGCAAGGATGGTGAACTAGTAGAGGATCGCTCAATGCCTATCTCGCAATGTTATCCACGCCCAGCCGGCTGAGCTGGACTGCGTGACGTCAGCGGTGGTGCTAATTGCAGCGGCAGTATACGAGTTTATGCAGAAGAACGTTTATTGTCTGCCTGTTTAAACAAATTGTACATTTTCAAACAGGGGATTTATTTTGTGCTTTGTGTAAATAGTGTTATCAGTGTATTTATTAATTCAAATGCCCGGAAAATATTGTGGAGTGGCTATTTGTAAAAACAATTGGGTGAAGTCGTTTCGAATATTTCGTTTCATCATTCAATCTTGAACAACAAACTTTACATATAAACCGTATGATTGAAATAATAGAAGGCATGAGATGTAATGGCAAAAACGCTTTGCAAATTTTTCAGAAAGGTATGATCGTGTCTATGAAATCGCTTATGTCGTTGTATGATAGGGTCAAAACCGATTTCGACACTAAGTACATTTGTACACACAAATTAAATCAAGATTGCCTGGAAAACTTTTTTTTCCAAATTAGAAGTAGGGGTCCAAACGAACACCCCTCCCCCTTAGACGCGTTACAACGGGTTCGTATGATTATATTAAGAAAAAATCCAGGGATACTTGAAAGCAAAAAGAATACAGAAGAACAATCAAAGGAGCAATATATATATTTGTGCCACTGTTCTGGAAAAAGCGAAAGTAAAAGTCACAAATGACTTGCCATCAACTTCAGGACATCTGTCAGAAAGTGGTTGGTCAGCTACTAGCTCAGAAAACAGCTTTAGTGAAGATTACACAAGACCCGAAACCAGCAAAGATTCTTTGGAGTATATTGCTGGGTATATTGCTTATAAATTTAAAAATACGCATCCAACATTAGGGAATCATACTTATAAAATAAAGCAAGATCTGCATTCCCTACCAAGTTGGGTCCAACAATTATCGTTTGGTGGGTTAATTAAACCATCAGACACTTGGTTGCAACAAGTATTTTTAATGGAAAGTACTTTTCAAAAATACCACAACGACTATTAAAAAAGGTCCAGGTGTTATAAAAAAGCTTGTCGAAAAAATATTTAAAAAATGTGGTTTCCCATCCGAATTAATTATACACCTTTATTAAAGTTCGTACCATAATACGACTTAATTATTTAAATTTAAAAAGCACAACTGGATTTAAAAGAAAATCTGGACAAAATATAGATGAAGAGCGGGTAGTTAAAAGAAAATTTAAAAAAATTGTTACTTGATTATGATTTACGTAATTGTGATTCGAGAACTGTAACGCTGGAAAATAGCTAATTAATTTCAGAAGTGTTTTTGTATTACTTTTGTTTATTTTTAATGAATATGTTACACAATAATTGCAGTTTGTTTTTATTTTGGAAAATTTCTGGGAATTCCGGGAATTATTATTTTCATATAGGTATAAGTTAATTCATTTACGAGTCTATTTTCATTTAGAATTGCAGGGTGACTTCAACAAATACGTTTAAGACATTTTTGGGTTAAATAATACATTACACTTTGTAAAAAAAACTCGATTTGCTCGCGGTTAACTTTTTGTTCTTCTAATTTTTAATTAATAGGTATGTATTGCATTTTTTCTTCTTGCTTTCTAAAATTGTAAATACCAGATATTTAATTATATTTTATTTAAAACAAATTATTTAGTATGGTGAGAGACCAATTCTTGGAAAATTGGTCATAGTTTCAATACATGCGGAGCGGCGAATAAATGTAATAAGGACCCCGGTCTACGTCACACGGCTTTCGGCCTTGGGCAGACGATTTCGCGCGATTGAGCAATCCTTCTCTCCGTCTATAATCATTGCCTACTATGTAGTATCTTTGCGAATTAATAAAAAATCACTATCCACAGCACAGACATTATTCTTACGTTATTGAATTACTGATGTCCCACGCACACACATGCATTTGCAAAATAATCGCAAATTCCTCGGCAAATCATGATATGGGTAGTTTTTATAGAGGAATAAATAAATTGTGTGATTAATCTTAAAGACGGGAAGGCTCCATGATCCAAAGCCCTGTATTTCAGTCGAATTTTAACTAATCATACAATTATGATATTCTTTCAGTAATTCTACTGAACAGTAATTTTATATATTTCCAGTAATTCTACGGAACAAAGGTTTTATAATAGACCCAAAGTAAATGTGACCTGCTGGCAAATTGTTTTTCTTTATTCATTCCGCTATAAATATTTCCAAACATTAAAAAAAATGCATTTTGTTGTGTAAATGCTTCCTGGCTTTTAATATTAAACTTATTTAATCATCGCAGTTTTTTGTGACATGGGTAACATCTTTTTACAATTTGTAAATATTAAAAAAATGTGAAATGACAAATGTGTATACATAGCAGATTTACGTAATATAACTTACAAGAACAATAATACGTATGTGCTCTTTAAACATCCTGTAAACCAGGTTTCAAATAATAAAATAAACATTTTACGGAACAGTGTCGTATTAACTAAACGTTAACTGTATTGCAGATGCTAAATAAAAACAGAAAACTTATTTATTTATTTAATTGATTTTAAAGAACGATTTTGATAAATCTTCCTATTAGAGCAATGCTCGCTGTTGAAAATGTTCTCGCACTTGACGTCCTGCGCTAACCGAACGATTTTCGTCCGGCTACCTGGCATACCGTTGTAAGTGTATCGTGCTATCAACGACAAATTTTTTGTCCCAAAAGAGTTAGGTGTTTACCTCGTTCGGCAAAAATTCTCTGATGCATTTAAGTTCACTTAGTCATAGGCGGAGGGTGAAATAAGGGGTCAGAAAAACCTTCAAAAAAATTGCGGATTTCAGCAAAGTGGTAAATAGAAAAAATGTCTATTTTGACGAGTTCTACTAACTTCTGGTTAATGTCAGGTGGGTGTAAGATTCAATGAGTGAGTTTAGGAAATGACCGGGTGTTAAAGAACTCATGTGCTGGGGTGGGAGGATAGGGGAAATATTTTTGGAGTTGGTGCAGGCCTCTATTTGCATTAGGACAGTGTACAGTTTTCCGAGTTCTCCTAAGTGCCGATTAGCTCCTACGAAAGTTTCTCTTTTCGGTGTTAGAAGTGGCTCATTTTGGCCTATTTATGCAACTGAAATTGCCCTTGTTTTAAATCTTAATTAATTGATTGTGTAATTACAATGTCCTCTCCAAAATGTTGTCGCCGCACACCAAATTATCTATATTATAAGCTTTTTCAAGCAGATCTGCAGCAACAATTTATTTTTATTTTCAAATGCCAATTGTTTCAAGCAGCGAATTACTAAAAAAAGGAGCAGATGCCGTACCATTTATTTTTTGATACATTTTTTAATACCACAACTTACTAGATACACCTTACGACAACTGATTGACTTCACATCTGTTTTCGTATTTTTTTTTTATTAGTATTTAGGATTGTCTTCTTAAAAAGGTTTGCTTTTCGGACTATTTTAAGAAAATTATAAATGTGTGTTATTCAATAATCTGAAGGCTTATAAGTTCGCTGGCGCTCGTTTTTGCAAATATTACTCTTGTTGAACAATATCGCTCTTTTCATAACTGGTTACGTAAATAACTATCACAAAACTAGTGTTTCAATATACAATTCGAGGATTACCTAAAAGGAAAAGAAAATGAGATCAAAATTTGGAAATTTATTAGGAAAAAACCACTTCTGGGGTACCTAAAATAGTCCGCTCGGTCACGGAAAGGTTAATAGCCCTAAAAAAACCGAACCGAAAGATTCACCATTTCCGAGAAAAAGCGATTCTAAAATTTGCTTAAGTTATATTCTCCATAATATGCATGACTATGCTATCTTATTTCTTATTCGATAAGCTTGGAATGCGAAAATCACAAAAATTGGCAAATATATGATTGTTTTCAAAAAGTAAACATTGATATTGACAACATAAATGCTACATATACTATCGATGGAGGATATTTATTGCACCGTGTGGTCTGGGATCGAGAAGATACATTCAGCAACATCTCAGATAAATACGTTCATTTTGAAAAGAAAAGAACTTTTGTAGGATTTTTTTTTACTATTATCTTATTAAATTCTTATTTATCTGATCATGTTGCTATCACAATTAAATTGAATCTAATAGTTAATTATTCGACTAAAGAATTTCGGTCGATACGTCCAATTACTAAATTAGGTCTATTTCAATTGTATAATGCTGTCCAAGACATTGACTGGTCATTTGTTTCTTCCCCTATGAGTTTGGATAATAAATTTAATCACTTTATTTCATTATTATATTTCAACTGTAATATATGCTTTCCGAAGCGCACCATCGTAGATGATGGTAATAATAAAAAAATTAAAATTCAGTGGTTTACAAATGATCTTCGTACAATGAGGAACACCCTAAATCGCAGATTCTACTAGATGACATAAAACAAATGCGCAAAAGAGTTGCATACAATACATTTCTTTCAAATTCCAATAATAATCCTAACACTATGTGGAATCTCGTTAACCATTATCGTACAAAAAATTCCAAAAGGGTATCTCCTCCATATTCTCCAGATGAGTTAAATTCATACTTTACTAATATCCCTCGTATGCTTGTTAACAGTCTTCGAAAAGTTAACACCGGTAATTCTACCAACCAGTTTAAGTTGGACGACTGTTCTTTCTCTTTCAGAGAGGTTACTTACAATGAGATTAGAGATATTATCTTAAATCTTAAAAACTCTTCCAGCTTAGACGTTTATGGACTAAATACAAAAATTATAAAACAACTTATTAATTTAATAGTATATCCACTAACGAAACTCAGCAATATCTCTATCAATGAAGGTTACTTTCCCTCTTGTCTAAAATTATCAAAAGTCCTTCCTTTGTTTAAAAAAGGAGAAGTTAATGATATCACTAATTATCGCCCTATCTCAATCCTTCCCGTCATCAGTAAGATTTTTGAAAAAGCTCTTCAACAGCAAATTCATGAATACTTTGAAACCAATCACCTTTTCAATTCTTCCCAGTTCGGTTTTAGAAAAGGAAAATCTACAACGTCTGCTATTACTTCATTTATTTCATCTATCACAAACGCATTTGAAGATGGTAATCACCTAGGCGCTGTTTTCTGTGACTTGTCTAAAGCATTCGACTGCATTTCACATAATCTGCTAATAGGTAAATTAAAACAGTATAATTTTAATGATGTGGCGGTTAACTTAATTAACTCCTATTTAAACGATAGATCCCAATTCGTATCTCTCAATGGCAATAGATCATCATCGCTCCCGATCGAATTCGGAGTGCCTCAAGGATCTGTTATTGGTCCTACACTCTTCCTTATCTATATAAATGATTTATTTACTGCATTTAGTAGCTCTAATTTGATTCTTTTTGCTGACGACACACTGTTCTTTACTGCAAGCAAAGAGGAATATCATTTGAACACTTTACTAGAAATATCTCGTATGGAACTACGTGACTGGTTTGCTTTAAATAATCTCGCCTTAAATGATTCAAAGACTGAAACTGTTCTTTTCAGTCTAAGAAACCTCTCATCGTCAGAAAATCGCAAAGCACCAAAATTCTTAGGTGTACATATCGACACTGGCCTTGTCTGGAACAAACATGTAGACTATGTTGTTTCCTCGACTGGAAAGAACATTTACTTAATGAAAGTATTAAGACAATTTCTTTCAAATGACATAATTCTATCCGTCTATCACGCTATTATACACTCAAAACTCACATATGCGATTTTAGCTTGGGGTCATTCATCGGCCGCAGGTCGTATTTTCAAATTACAAAAACGTGTAATTAGAATAATGGCTAACTTGAATTATAGAGAAGACTGCAGGGATTATTTCACTCGTTTAAAGATCCTAACCATACCAAATGCTCATATTTATTCTTGCCTATTGTATGTACGAAGCAATCTCCACCTGTATCACACTCGTGCCGAAGTGCATGGAATTCAGTCTCTTAGACATAAGGACAACCTACACGTGGACTTCCATCGTATCCATAAATACAAATTTAGTTTGAATTATTTTGCTCCAAAATTTTATAACTGCCTACCAGCTGAGATTCGAAACTTATCTTTAACATCTTTTAAGAAAACTATTCAGGAAATTTTGATCTTAAATGTTTGTTACTCTTTTGATGAATTTATGTGCTTAAATTTTAATCTTTATATTTAGCCATTATTAATTTGACGTGTGTAAGATAAGTATATATATATGCAGAAATTTTGGTCAAAGAGTAACCGTAGTATTTGATGACTATACCGATTCTACAAAAAATATTAAAGTCGCAGAACAACGCCGCTGTGTGGCAAAAACATTCTCTTGACCAATTTTGACAGTCCCAACTAGCCAACAACAATTTCTGTCAAGATTCATCATAATAAGTCTCAGTTCATTCCAATGCTAAAAGAAAAAAATACTACTGAACATATTTTAGTCAAGCAGGCTGATAATGACGCGGATATACTCATTATAGAAACTGCAAAATTAAAGAATTGTTACAACAATTTTGTTTAATTTCTTCAAACCTAAATTTTTCACCTGATGATTTGCTCAAGGAACTTTATTTCAAGGCGCTAGACTTGAAAGGACGTAAGCAATTATCAGACATGACAATGGCTGATTGAAAACGTTAATAAACAGTCTTTCAAACGACATATTGTATTTTCAAATCTGAATTCTGGCAACTGAAAAAATTCATTCAAACTCAAAAGTGTGAGGTGGGCCTTTGCTCGCAAGTTTAGATAATACATAACGTAACTATTGTTTTTATTTATTATTGTTATTACATACAATCGACTGAAACTTACCACATCAAAAACCATCTTCGCTATTTTGTTTTTCATTTATTTCACTTAATATGGTAAATTCATTAGAGCAATTTTTGCCATAGCACTCCCTAAAAACAGAAATTTGATCCAATTGCTGACAGCAACGTAAGAGCAAAAACATATTTTGGTCATATTGGTAGGTAATGCAGGAATTGTAGAAAAGACGGGGGCAATAGATACGTCAGATTCCTCTAATCTCCATCAAATGTCCTTAAACTTAAAAATTAAAGTGGCATTCAACGCATTCAACTTATTTCTTCCAATACATCCATACATTTTGAAATATCAATTATGCCCAGAAATACTAACAATTACTGACAACAATAAAACCAATGATTGATTATATTATGGAGAACGAATAGTGGATTTTTCAATAGTGTTTTGGTCCAGTACACACCACAGAACTTGTTCTAGAATGGTTTAGGCACAAAAGGTTTTGGACTGGCCGAGCAATTCTCCAGACCTAAATACCATTCAAAATCTTTGGGGATGGTTGACACAGAAAATGTATGCAGATGAACGACAATATGACGACTTTGCCACTTTAAGAAATGTAATTACCGAAGCTTGGAACAGATTCATTACCTTTCAATAACAAACAAAATATTATAAGAATGGATCACACATCATCATTAAGTGATTAGTTTTGTCATTAAATTTTTTTTTTAATATCAGTGACACTGCATGGTGAGGTCAACCAGTTGTCGCACCTTTATATACAAGTTTTTAATAAATTTAAAACTAAAATTTAGTAAGATGTTGCCGTTTTCTTCATGTTGAGGATCTGCGTTCCCACCTTTTCAAAGGTTACCTTTCCGCAGCAGGTGCCATGTTGGTATGGACAAAATTGTGATTTTGCTGTCACAGCGACGACCTGTCATGACAGCAAAATCAGTGACAAAAAAAAAACAGTGATTTTGTCACAGGCGTGATCAAATCATATACCTACGATATGCATTTTTGCATTCATGTTTCCTTCGTATTTGTGACTGTGTTTGTAAAAACAGAAACACGCCGTGCTGTCGGGTCGACGTCGGCTCGCGTTGCTATAAGCACTTCGAAGAATGCCGCCCTTATTTTGTTTTACAGATAGAATTCATATTTGGAGAATTTGGGGTTCTGTAAGTGCTGGTTTAGTGTCAGTGTCAGATTAGTTGTTCAGTATGTTGTACTTGTTTAATAAAATCTTAATTGTATATGATTTACAGTTTATTTTATACTGAAGTACAAATGCCGCAAAGCAACGAAATTTTCATTGATCCCTGCGTAGTGTGATTTCACGACCTGTGATTTTATCACGGCGTACAGAATACAGGTGATTCGTGCCCGCTGCGTCCGTTTCTATTACAAAGGTTGCAGTGACTCGCAGTACAACGCTGTGATGATCACAGAGTCCAGAGTGTATGTGACTGCAACAACGCTTGTGACCGACAACTATAAACCAGACTAGTTACACTTTTCAGCAACGACGAACAAATGATTTGCTCCCGCGTCCGCTTCTATCTACCATGCGACTGGTGCGAGAAGTGGCTTTTGTCATAGTCACAGTAACATCGCTTGCATGGTAACAGGTCCGAACTGTGACTGCCGTGTCACTGTGACAAAATCACAGGTCGTGAAATCACACCACAGGACTAGTGCCATACCTTCCACGAAGAGATCGATGGGAGGCACAGTCACACAGAATAGCCTCCAGAGCTGCAGTCGTGGTGGTTCTTATGGCACCCGTCACAGCAACACATGCCATCCGTTGGATGTGTCCGTGGCGTGCAGTACTGATCTTCAAATGTACTAGATTTGTCATTTCTAGACTTTATTAAATTTCGCAAGAGCTAATTAGATCTAATACTCGATAAAGATCCGAAGTGTTCCCAACCCCCGGGGGGAGCTTCATCCCCTTTTGCCTAAAAAACCGTCCCCGAGCGTGACGTCTTGAAGCTTTTCTGCATTTTTCTCGTAAACGGTAATTCCGAAGAGAAAATGTTATAGGACTATTATGTTCTCCAAGTTAGCCAAGTTCTTTGGGGCTGCAGTAGCCATTTGAGATGGCTTGTACATCACCTCACATAGATACTGCAGCCTATTGTGAGATAATCCATGGCAAGTGCAAACTATCTGTTCCGCCGTTTCGTCAGCAGATCTACATACTCGACAAGTCCAGTCCATTTTTAATAGATGACTTCTTACTGTGCAATGACCTGTAAGGAGGTTTGTACCCAATTTCAATTCAGTTTTCGTTAAATAGGAACTTTGGCGAACAAGTTAAAAACTTTTTTGCATGTTTTTGGTCCGGAGCTTGTTTCCAGTGAGTCTTTTTGCTCTTTTTCCCATTTTGGGATCTAAAAAGCCAAATGGTCTTTTGTAAGCTCGCAAGATGGTTCAGGCCCGACAAATAGGGTTTTGCACCGTGTCATACAAAAATTTTGTTACAAATATGTAAAAATTTTGTATAGAATTTGTCATCGTTTCGGGCGGCTTTTAATTTGACTATTGCAGAAATTTATGGTCATTTTTTATTCTCCATTTACGATATATAAAGTCAATAAATACCATAAAAACGACTAGCCGAGGCCTTATTGTTCTCTTGACATATGACAGCTGACTTCAAATTTGCTTAAATAGAATGTAAGCTAAGGTATTTCTTTCAATTCCCAAAGGGCTCATTGATTAAACTTTACACACAAGTAGTGTCACACAAAGTAGTGTCAAATTATGTAGCTCAGTTTAGGAACAATTTAACAAATTACGTGAGATTCTGTGCTATTTTTGCCAAATTTGTTAGTGAGGAGGCATGCATCATATTTTACCCCACAAAAATTAATACACCACCCTGAAACATCAGTATTTTTCCAAAACGAATATGCATGAAGGCAACATACTAGGTCTGTATCATGCAGAAACAGCTTTTATTTACTTATCTGCAAGAATCAAAACCAATAAGAGTTTTTTTTAGAAACTTTTCTTGTAGTTTAGGAAAAAGCTGCATATATCCGTTTCTTTCAATCTCTTTCAGTTTATTTGTAATCGGTTGTTTATGGGATATGTCATTTTAATTTAGTTATAGTCCATAATCAATTTCTAACATTGTTATAAATTGTTATCCGTCAAAGAATATCTCAAAAAGTAGTTTTTTGTCTATTTATTATTTCGTATTATCTTCTATAATACTTTTTTTATCACTAGAATGGACATCATAGTACATAGCTTGGTTTACCGGAACTATGGGTGGTGCCATAATTTTTGTGGGGAGTGTATTATAGACTTAAAGAATCGCATAAAATAATCATAAATTATCCAATAGGTTAAAATGATAATGGCAACAAATAGACCTGACACTTTGGATCCAGCTCTATTGCGCCCCGGCCGTTTAGATCGAAAAATAGAAATTCCTCTACCCAATGAACAAGCAAGACTGGAAATTTTAAAAATCCATGCAGGCCCAATTGCTAAACATGGAGAAATTGACTATGAAGCCATCGTCAAATTGTCTGATACATTTAATGGAGCAGATTTGAGGTAAGACATCATTTCTTTTATCACAGATATGAATATTTATAATGGACATTTACAGCCCAATTTCATGTTGAGATACAACGGTCTTAAATGCGGGTTACTATGGAGGCAGTTTATCGACATGAAATCAGGCTGTTAATCTTATATTCACTTCACTTCACTTTAGCGTCCTTTAAAATTTAAAATTTTAAGCCCTGATTGGTCAAAAAATATTTTTAAAAACAAGCTTTTATTTAAATGCTCTGAAAAGAAGAAAATTTGAAATAAATCAAACCAAAGCAAACCCATAGCTTTTATATCATATGCAATTGTATGATGTAACAAAATTATGGGTTTGCTTTGGTTTGATTTATTTCAAAGTTTGTTTTCTTCTTTTCAGAGCATGTTACTTGTTTTTAAAAATATTTTTTACTATAATTTTTTTTTTCAACTTTTTAGTTTTTGCTGTGACCATATTGAACTTACTAACTTTATCGTTTTCTACTCTTCATTCCCTCTCATTTGATACCTATATTAAGGGGGTTGAAAATAAAATGTAATTCGCCGTCTTGTAGCGCCGGTCATATTGAATTTAGTGTGATGTCACTAACTGTATCGTTTTCTACTCTTCAAACCCTTTCATTTGACACCCATATTAAGGGGGTTGATTAAAATCCGCTATCTAGTGGCGACGGCCATTTTGAAAGTATTACAATATTGAGTATTGCTTATTGTATTGTCACCGGAACTAAAGGCGTATACAAAATTTCAACTCAATCGGATGTAAAGAAGTGGTTCTAATTTAGCTTGCAAGATTTGACCCATACATACATACATACTAACATACTAGCAAACTAACAAGGCAAGTTGAATAAAAGCTTGTATAAATAGGACACAAGCCTATGAAGCGTTGGAAAATACACGTTTTGTTTCTAAAAGCAGTTTTAGAACATACGTTAGTTGTTTAGACATCTTAATCCTCCCTGTTTTTTTTTTGTCCTAATACTTCCTTACGTTACGAATGTATATCGTTGATAAGTAAGTAACTAAATAGAAAATTTACCATATTACCCATAAGTTACAATTAATTTCTAGCCTGCTAGATGGAAAAATATTTGGCAGAATTTTAGGTCCATATTATTTTTATAGTAAACTTTATCTAATGGCCCACATCCAGTGATATTTTAGTCTCACCTCTTTCGTGTAATATAGATAATTATATTGTCGACTAGTATTATTCTTACCAGTCGTTTTCTTTTCGTGTAAAATGGGTGGGACTATCCAAACAAATTTTAAACAATTGTCGACAAACGATATCGTTCATCATTAAATTAATTTAATAATGTAAATTATCGGGAAAATTATTTAAACTTGTATGGTTATAAACCAGAAGAATGTCGATGAATCCAAGGTGGAGTAAATTTAAATTAAAATTTAAATATATTTAAGTCGAACTCTACAAACTTTAATAAGCGCAAAATTACAGTTGGAACATGTTTCGGCAGAACACTACTGCCATGTTCAGCGCTTAAAGAATATTTAAAACTAGCAATTACCCGCGGCTTTGCCCGCGTAAGTTGGGGTCGGCTTTACTGGCGCTTATATTTGGAATTGGTACAACGGCTTAAAGCAGTTTTTAATAAAAAAATAACAAAAAGTATTTTTTTTAGTCAATCACGGGCCGTCTTTCTAAAAGGAGAATCTACATCCAAATTTTTACATATTTTAATGCTATACTGTTTGTCTTTCAGTTAGGATAATTCTGGGGAAAACTACCCTCCCTATTTACGCCCCTTTTTTACGGTTTCTAAATATTTTCTAGTTATTCTTAACGGAGAGTCCAAGTGCCAATTCTCATGCCTATAACATTGTCGATCTTCAAGTTATAAGAATTTTGAGAAAAATCACCCCCAAATCCAACCTCCCCTTTTCTCGCGTTGGTTTTTTTTTTTTTTCAAAATCGTCAAACACTGGTCTAATCATTTTCAAAGGAGAGTTCAAGTGCCAATTCTCATGTCTGTAACATTTTCGATCTTCAAGTTATGGGAATTTTGAGAAAAATTACTCCCAAATTCACCGTCCCCTTTTTACGCAGTTGGTAACTTTTTTTTGGAAATTCGTTAAACATGGGTCTAGTTATTTTAAGATGGGAGTCCGAGGGCCAATTCTCATGCCTGTAACATTCTCGACCTTCAAGTTATAAGCATTTTGAGAAAAATCACCCCCAAATCCACTCTCTCCTTTGCTAGCCGTTGGTAAATCTTTTTCCAAAATCGTCAAACACGGGTCCGGTCTTTTTTAAAGGAGAATCTAGTTCCCAATTTTCTCTTATGTAACACTTTTGGTTTTCCAGTTATGAGAATTCTGAGGAAAACTACCCTCCCCATTTACGCCCCTTTTTCGGGGTTGGTAAATGTTTGTTTGGAAAATCGTCAAATACGGTTCTAGTTAATTTTAAAGGAGAGTCCGAGTGCCAATTCTCATGCTTGTAACATTTTCGACCTTCAAGTTATAAGAATTTTGAGAAAATGGACTCCAAATCCACCCTCCCCTTTTCCCGCCGTTGGTATTTTTTTTTATTGGAAAATCGTCAAACACGAGTCCGGTGTTTTTTTAAGGAGAATCTAGATCTCAATTTTCACGTATGTAACACTATTTGTTTTCCAGTTATCAGAATTCTCAGGAAAACTACCCTCCCCATTTACGCCCCTCTTTCGGGGTTGGTAAATATTTTTTTGGAAAATCGTCAAATACGGTTCTAGTTAATTTTAAAGGAGAGTCCGAGTGCCAATTCTCATGCTTGTAACATTTTCGACCTTTAAGTTATAAGAATTTTGCAAAAATGCACCCCAAATCCACCCTCCCCTTTTCCCGCCGTTGGTAATTTTTTTTATTGGAAAATCGTGGAACACGAGTCCGGTCTTTTTTAAAGGAGAATCTAGATCTCAATTTTCACGTATGTAACACTATTTGTTTTCCAGTTATGAGAATTCTCAGGAAAACTACCCTCCCCATATACGCCCCTTTTTCGGGGTTGGTAAATATTTTTTTGGAAAATCGTCAAACACGGGTCCGGTCTTTTTTAAAGGAGAACCTAGATCCCAATTTTCCCGACAGCAATACTGTCAGTTTTCAAGTTATAAGAATTTTGGGTAAACCACCCCTAATTTTTTCTCGGTCGGTAAAGACATTTTTGCAAAATCGTCAAACACGTGTCTAGTTATTTTCAAAGCTTAGTCTAAATCCCAATTTTCACGTTTTTAGCATGCCGAGTTGTCGAGTTATGAATTTTTTTTATAAAAACCGTTTTCGGCGTCTGAATATTTTTTTGGAAAATCTTCAAAAAGTGGTCGAGTTATTTTCAAAAGCGAGTTCGGGTACGAATTTTCACTTCTCTACCGTTTTTCGTTTTCAACTTAGTTGGAGCCTAGAGAGACCATTTAACCCCATTTTCACCCCCTTAAAAACGGAATTTTCAAAAATCCTTTCTTAGTGCGCCTATACGCCCTAAAGACTACGTACCTACCAAATTTCACGCTTAAAGACTCAACGGTCTGGGCTGTGCGGTGATCAGTGAGAAATCAGTTTCACATTTATAACGAGCGTTCAAAAATAAACCTGGTTAGAGGAGGCTGGGCATTTTTATAACAGTGTACATTGCAATTGTTACAAAAACTAACTTGTCATTTAATTCAGTTTAGGTTAGGCAACCAGCACTAAATTCGGACAAATTATTGAAATTTATATTTGAACGTTGTTGCTTTGTCAATGGACGTTCTTTCGTTGTAGTTCGAGTTAAGTATTGCAACTAGCAAGATGGCAAGTGATCAAAAGACACGCAGAGGTGCTGCTACAAAGCACATGGACGTTGCAATGACAGTCGCTACAGCAGCCGTTTCCTAAACCTTGTTTGCAAGTACGAAATGGTACGAAAACATGAATTTAAGACGGTCCCAACATATCAGAAAATGCGTGAGTTGTGCCAAAGCTGACCGGTGGGTGAAAGTGTCATCAAACAAAGAATGTCTGATAGAAGATATAATTAAAAACACTTACATATTATGCTCTACACTTTCTTAATGAAACTTAGTGAGGCGCACCCTGATCTAATAACACCTGCAAAAGAAAAGGTTTGTCTTTTGCTTCTGAAGAGTTAAAACTTCTACCTAACCATACTTTTCAGATTTGCGCATTTAAGAAAACAATTTTGAGGGTGAAATATGATAAAGTAACAAGCGAAACTGCAAGTGACTTCTTCCTTTGGCCACATTAAAAATTTCATGTATGTACCAAGCATCCGTAGCCGATGTAAGAAAAAATATGAAACTGAAGATTTTTTGCACTGTTTTTAATGGGATCAGAAAAAAAGCACAATTCTCTACAAGAAATATTGAAAACATTTTCACCATTAATTTACTGTAACTGTTTTGTGTCCTTCTAAGGGATTGTAAAATTCGCAATAAACATTTGTAGAAATTTGGTTAGAAACTGTCAGTTGGTCATATCCTTCGAAAGAGTGTTTTAATTTCTACATTTTGACGAAATAAAGGTGTAAAACCAAATCATAAAGTGTCTGATATCTAAAAATAACTCGATTACCATCACACCCAAAGGTCTGAATGCACTTAACTTTTTACCAACCGTTGTAGGAACCTTGGAGATACCTGCAGGACATTGCAGCCCAAACCCCCAAATCGTGTCGGTCTATATAAAACCGCTAACTAATACCCTAAAACACTTGTCAACACTTCTTTTTAAGATGCATAATATTAATTATTAATAATACTGCAGCTTCTCTGAAATTTTGAGGTTATCTTATCTGTCATGGAGAGTTTCGTGTTAATCAGTCAAGCTCTACACTGTAAAAAAATAAAACAAAAACGCAATTTCAAAGCCTACTCTAACCAGTTTTTTTATTGAACGCTCGTTATATAGAGATTATTAAAAGGGTGAATCTTCTCTTGATCATTAATTTCTCATAATTACGAACATTATTAGGTCGACTAGCCATATTTATAAACCAGAAGAATGTCGATGAATCCAAGTGGAGTAAATTTAAATACACTGCCGCTCAAAAAATTCCGGACACCCTAATTTTTGGATTAAAATTTAAATATACCTAAGTCGAACTCCACAAACTTTAATAAGTGTAAAATTACAGATGGAACATGTTTCGGCAGAACACTACTACCATCATCAGCCCTTAAAGAATATAAAAAATTATCAGGGCTGATGATGACAGCTGATTGCAATAAACAACAAGTTTAAAATTGTGCAATTAGACACTACAATATTTAATATAGTCACAATGATTGAATGAATGAATGAATGAATCCGTGTGTTTGCTGCGTCTACATTTCCCCTGACGTCTCAACCGCTGACTTCAATTTATTTTTTAATATATTTGAACAGTTCTTAGTTAATCAAGGTAAATTAATTATTATAGGCGATTTTAATGTTCCTAAATTTGTCGATCAAGACCTAAGTAATTATAAGGTTACCACTGTTATTGGCTTTATGTCATTTATGCATTTAAAACAATCGAACACGGCATCATCCAGTGTTAAATTTAGAACTTAATATTGGTACTCCCAAAATGGATAGCTTTTCACATTTTAACATGTCTCACTGCTACAACTTTAGGAGGGCAGATTTTGTCAATATGTATAATAAGCTAGGTTTAGCAAACTTCTCATTCCTACACGCTATTACTAATGTAAATGAAGCCTGTGAAGCCTTCTACGACAAATTGTATGACATATTTGACCGGAATGTTCCTAGATTTTCAAGTAAATTCAAAAAATTTCCTGATTGGTACTCTAATGAATTACGATATAATATCAAGTTGAAAAACTTTTATTTTAATAAATTTTAAAAAACAAAAAACATGTTTTTCAAAAACCAATTTGTTATAATGCGAAGTACGGTCCGATTATAACAGGTATTTAAATAAAATCCAACAGAACATTAGCAGTAAACCTCAGGAATTTTGGAAACTTATCAAAAGTAAAAGAAATCAGTCAGCAGTACCTGGTCGACTTGTTGTTAATGGTGTTGAAATACACTAATCCGCAAGACATTGTCAGCGAGTTTCGAGATTTTTTCTCGAGTGTGTTTCACGATGCAAATTGTAACTCTGATGGTGTTGGCAATAGATTTTTCTCCCGTAATCCTCCATTGTCATTTGATGTTAGCTTGGTTTCTGAAGAGGATGTATTTAAGTCAATCCAAAAACTAAAAAATAACCTATGTGCTGGACACGACAATGTCCCATCGTTTTTGGTCAGGGATTGTGCATCTGTTTTATGTAAACCTCTTTGTATATTATTTAACAAATGTCTGGCTACTTCAACCTTTCCCAGTATATGGAAAAAAGCGCGTATTACTCCAGTTTTCAAAAGTGGTGATGTATATCAAGTTGGCAACTATAGACCTATTTCAATATTACCTAATTTCGCCAAAGTCTTTGAAATAGTAATTTATGACCATATATATCCCCACATTAAGAACGCAATATCTGAACATCAACACGGCTTTATGTCGGGTAGATCAACTGTTACCAACCTTATGACCATTACACAGTACCTATCAGAAGCTATTGATAGTGGCAAGCAAGTTGATGTCATATATTTAGACTTATCCAAAGCATTCGATCGTATATTGCACACTGTGTTACTGGATAAGTTAACAAATTATGGATTTTCTAACTCACTAATTCAGCTATTTCATTCATACTTATCAAATCGCAAATTGTATGTTGCACTGAATGGGTACGTCTCACTGAGCTACTGCCAAACTTCTGGCATCCCTCGGGGGTCTAATTTAGGCCCGTTGTTATTTAATTTATATATTAATGACATATTCGATGTCATATACAATTCCAAATGTAATTTGTTTGCTGATGACAATAAGATCTATGCTGTCATCAAGGACGAACACAGCTGTGAACTTCTTCAAGATGACCTGGATAGGGTTATTTCCTGGTGCGAGAACATTGGGCTTGCACCCAATATTAAAAAATGCTGTGTTATATATAACATACACAAGAAAAACTTACCCAATCCAATTTAACTACAGCATTGACAACAACATTATCCCCCGTAAATCTTATACCAAAGACTTAGGTGTTTTATTTGACTCTAAACTTACATTTCTTGACCATGTTAAATTTGTAACTAATTCAGCTCTACGAGTATTAGGCTTCATAATACGCAACACTAAAGGGTTTAGTAATGTGGGCTGTATTGTTACACTTTTTATCGCACTTGTTAGATCCAAACTGGAGTACTGCGCCATCGTGTGGTCCCCGTATTACGCTTATTACATTGCAGACCTAGAAAATATCCAGAGACGTTTCTTAAAATATTTATACTATAAGTCTCATCACGTCTACCCAGCACGTGGTTATAGCCAAACCCTGCTGCTTGAAGAGTTTTCTTTTGATTCGCTGGAAAAGAGGCGCTTCACTCAATCAGTGATTTTCATGTTTAAGACCATCCATGGTAAAATTGACAGCATGGAAATTATGTCTAAACTTTATTTTAATGTTCCAAGATTGAATTCCAGGTGCCCAGTTGACTTTAAATTAACCAGCTACCGCTCTAATGTAGGTGCACATTCCCCTGTAAATGTTATGTGTCGGAATTGGAACAGTTTATGTCAGGATTGTGACATCAATTTTGATAGCATAGCCAAAATAATTAGGATAATCAATTCAAGAACCAAGGATTAATTTTTATTTTTAATTTATAATTTAGTTTAGTTTAATTTAGGTTAATATAATATTTAAGTTTAAGTGTCAAATTTACTTCAATTTTGTCCTGTAAATGGTATATCTGTTGGACAATAAAGATATTATTATTATAGTAGTGTTCTGCCGAAACATGTTCCATCTGTAATTTTACACTTATTAAAGTTTGTGGAGTTCGACTTAGATATATTTAAATTTTAATTTAAATTTACTCCACTTGGATTTATCGACATTCTTCTGGTTTCTAATTTTTGGAGTTTAAAGTATTTAATGTATTTTTGTTTTAAATTTAACTTAAGTAATGAAATAAACTAAGGCCTTAATAGTGTTTTAAAATTTAAATCGTAATTATTGATTGTACTTTTTACCATTTTTATCGTTTTACCACTTTTTGCGTATCTAAAACTGTTCCATTATCACGTTGGGTTTTATGTGGCTTTGACTGGTTTTGTGTTTTTTTGTTAAAATATGCTTGTTTGATGTCAGATTGACACATTTGTGTACCATGCTGCGTGAAATTGCTGTCCAAATTGTTGCTTTAAACAACGACGGCCGAAGTGTGCGATATATTGCACAAAACCTTAATATACCGCGAAGTACTGTGCAAGACGCCCCTTCACGATTCCGTGAAACACATGGATTCACCCGAAGGGCCGGATCTGGTCGTGGGCGGTCAACAAATGATCGGGACGACCGCTTCCTTCAACTTTCTGTGTGGCGAGATAGGGGACTACCATCAACTCTTCTTTTTGGACGATTAGCTGAAGTTCGTAGAGTCGGGATTTCAGCTCAAACAGTTAGAAGGAGACCCAAAGAAGGAGGTTTCTCTGCAAGAACACCAGCTACAGGCCTTAAATTAAACGCAGGACATCGCAGAGCACGACTTGCTTTTGCACACCAGTATGTGGTTTGGGGTGACAACGAATGGCAGAACGTGCTCTTTACAGATGAGTCTAGGTTTAGTCCTAGATCACCAGACGGTCGTGAGAAGATGTGGAGAAGACAAGGTGAGCGATAAAGTCAATGCTGTATGTCTCCCAGAACTGGATTTAATGTAGCCAGTATAATGGTGTGGGCTGGTCCCTCCTTAGAGGCTCGCACCGAATGTTTGTCGAAAATGGCACAATGACGGCACACAGGTACATCCCCGAATGTGTTGAACCACATAAAATATGGTGCCCAATGCGCCATTTATTGGCGAGAATTTTCTTTTAATGAATGACAACGCTCGCTAGCACATTGCGGGAATTGTAGTCCAATACTTGGAAGAGGTTGGTATTCGACGTCTTCCGTGACTAGCCAATAGTCCAGACTTGAATCCAATTGAGCACGTCTGGGACTTTATTGGTCGAAGAGTCAAACGTCACCAACCTCGGCCGAAGACGTTAGGTGACTTAAGAATGGCGTTGCAAGAAGAATGGACCCAAATACCACAAGAATACCTTATGACTCTTATTCAAAGGATAACATCGTTTAAGGGCCGTCATACGAGCTCATGGTGGGAACACTGGGTATTGCTTTTGTTTTTAGTGATAATTTTGAATTTTCAGAATATGTTAATTTTGTTATGTTAATCTTAAATCTTCAATTTCACTGTTAATAAATCTTTTTTCTTTCAATTTTGTTATTGTTAAAAGAAAGACTTTCTTATTTAAATACAATTTTAACAATTGAATTGATTTTCATGTAACCAAACAAAAATTTTGAAGGTGTCCGGAATTTTTTGGGCGGCAGTGTATATTTAAGTCGAATATAATTTTAAATATTCTTTAAGGGCTGATGATGGCAGTAGTGTTCTGTCGAAACAGGTTCCAACTGTAATTTTGCGCTTATTAAAGTTTGTGGAGTTCGACTTAAATACAGGGTGTTCGGTAATTCGACAGCCATCGCTTTACTGTGGTCTCACAGCATTCAGAGAAAGCATATTTTGCAATTACTTAATTTTTTTTAACATCCGATAAAGAACTAGAAGGATTTTAAATAAGCCAATCAGAGAAATGGTTTCATCAGCCCCAATTCTGTGGAATCAAGTATTCTGTTTCAAAAAAAGAGACTTTGTCACATTTGACGGCTAAAGTCAATCAAAAATCAGTGGCGTATACTGGGAAAGATACTATCAAAATAACTGCATCATTCAAAGTGGTTTATTATTAAAGAAAGGTAACTTAAATATTTAAAATAAATGTTCAAATCGGCGACCATCGTTCTGTATACAAAGACGGGCCCGTCTCAACAACGAACTTCTAGCGTTTTCAAAAAGCTCTGGGGTATTCCTGATTTGATCAGACGCTAGTAGGATTCTGTATTGCAATTCGTTCACATCAGGAATATCGATGGCACAAACAATCGATTTCACATGCCCTCAGAAATAAAAATCTAACGGAGTTAAATCCATACTCCTGGCCGGCCACGGAAACGGGCCATCCATCTCTCCGGAAATCATTCACAAAACTGCTGCCTTCTTGGAAGATCTTTAGGCACTAAAGCTGGGACACGTAATCTCGCGCACACTAAGAGTGGATTCAGCGGCTACCATATCCAATATTTGTTCATCCCGCGCCGCAGCATTATCGGCTACAGGTCTACCTCTGTCTTAATTCATAGGCCTTAAATTTCCAAATTCTCGAATACGCCGATCCAAATTGGAAAACACACTGCGATAGGGGACGTGACGATCCTCACTATTGGCACCGACTTCACCATAGGTGCATGTCGGCTAGTTCATTAAAGGTATAAATGCCACCCATTTTTCAAGTTCAAATACCACTATGAACACCACTGGCTTCAATTAATCAAAATTGTCACACTGACGGTAGCCGGATTTTTTTTTCCAGGTAGCTTGGATTCATGATCACAAACTAATTTCTGACCTAATCTCTGATTGGGTGAACTTTGAGACCTTTGATTTTGAATTGATTCAGAATAACATGAGCAAACGGGTGAGGCCTGTCAGGAACAAATTATTTATTGCTATAGTATTTAATTGGGTAAACAATTTTTTAGCCTTGACAGTTGTAAACTACGTTCTACCACATTTTAGACAGCCATGGTAACCCATTTTTTACACATTGAAGCTGTCACCTACCGCCTTTAAGCGGTAAAATAGTCCAAAATTTTGTTCTTTAAGAAACGCGCAAAAAAAGATCCTTTATGATAAATATTGGTCGTATATTTTGAAATAAGATACCGCACTTAACTGTCTTTGAATAAGTTTCTAAGATATAATAATGACCAATTTAAAGACACACGAAGGCGCACCATCTCGTGGTATAAATAGTAAACATCTCAGTTGCCTATTTACCTTGTTAATTTACAATGTTACTCAATCTAAAAATGTTAATTTATTGCGATTATTACTCTCATAAAATAGAATAATATGGCAAAATGGGTGAAGGCATTGAACTAAAAGTAAAACACGTCAAGAATAAGATAATGAAAAAGTTAAGGTAAGTCAACAAAACACTCGAAAAACATAACCTCTCTCATATTTTTAGGAATTGTGCCCTATTTATGCTATTTATGCATTCCTACAACTCCCGTATTCTTTTGGGCAAAATCCGCGTCTGTCACACTATCCTGCACCTATCTTTATGTCAATAATGTGAATGTAACTTCGGTGCAACGATAATTTTTGTTAAATGGGGGCGCCGAGTGGAAAACTTCGTCATCGGCTAAAAAGTTGTATACATTATGTGTGTGGTAGGTATTTTACATCACTCAGTTTTATTAAAACACTCCGCTTCGCGTCGTGTTTCAATATTAAAACTTCGTGATGTAAAATTGAACCTACCACACTTATAATGTAATATACTATTAAATACCGGGTGTCCCAGAGGTGTGTGGACCATCAATTACGCCCTTATTTTGAAAGATATCAAAACGGGGTCTTCGGGGGACGCGATAGCCACACGATACCTTCACAATTTAAAATTATTAGAAATCATATACAGAGTGTCATAGTATTAGTAATATATCAAAGTTATGTTTTTTTAAATGGAATGCTCTGTATATTAGTTGGTGAATTGAAAGAGCAGTTAATGCTGAGCAAAATGATATAAGGTACTACAGGTTTATTATGGATGGTTCTTGAGTTATGAAGAATTTTAGGTCAAAATTAGTGCTTTTTTAAAAAATTGCATAGACCATTCCAACAGAGATAACTGAATGCTTTTCTGTCAATAATTTTTTATAGACCCAAACTTTTAGACTGGTTACCATGGAGCCGTTTGTTCTTCTTGACAGTAAGTTATCCTGTAACAAATAGTTTCACTTTTGTGATTTTTTTACAAAATGAATTTTACGAAGGAAGTAATGATGAATAATTATGGTAAAATGCGTTAGGAGAAGCCGAAAGAAATTTCTTTTTGGCCACAAAAATTTACAACGTTTTGAAAACACTGGAAACGTGGCCTACAACAAAAAACAATTAATTAATAGAAGAGTAGGTGAAAACACTGAGCTAGAAGTTTTACTAATCTTAAAAGAAAATCTTCACTCCAGAACAAAAGAAATTGCTGCCCAATCTGATATTTCGAAATCTTCAGTAAACTGTATGATCAAAAAACATCGGTTTCATCCATACCACATTGAACTCCATCAAAAATTGTAAGAAGCTTATTTTGCAAAAAGAGTGGAATTCTACGAAATAATGGACAATCCTCTAGAAAGGAATAGAAATATTTTAAACACAATTTTGTTCACTGATGAGGCGACCTTTAAGAGTAATGGGCATGTCAAGAGGCATGACATGCACTATTATGCCACTGAAAATCCCCACTGGATGCGGAAGATTGATTATCAGAATCAGTGGTCCTTAATGTTGGTGCAACAGGATGGAGCTCCTGTACATTTCTATAGGAATGTAAGAAGATATTTAAATGACTGTTTGCCGAGACGTTGGATTGGTAAGGGCGGCCCTGTCAAATGGCCCGCAAGATCACCAGATTTAACTCCTCTAGATTTTTTCGTTTGTGATTATGTAAAGGATACAGTCTATCGAATTCTTACGTAAGCCTAACTCTGTCTACCTCTCGGTGTCATTTCTGAAGTAATTTAATAAATTACACAATAAACAATTATCTTCTTGGCAACAAGTCTAAGGCGATCTGATCTTAATATGCGATTTTAGCAATTTCGGGAAACTTTCTAGGTTTTTTGTAAAAATTACTTAAAGTACTAACATTTGCCGAGGCAAACCATACATTGAAAAAAAGCTTATTAAAAATGCTATTTGGTGGTATAATGGAATATAGGGTGTTCTATTTGAAAAAAATAAGTTATTATAAATTTTGCGAAATCGTACACCCTGTATAGAAATATCAATTTAGATGACCTTCAATCGGTATGTATTAAAGTTTGGATCTATAAAAAATTATTGACAGAAAAGTATTCAGTTATCTCTCTTGGAATGGTCTCTGCAATTTTTTGAAAAAAGCAGGGAATTCCATTTAAAAAAACATAACTTTGGTGTATTACTAATACTAGGACACTCTGTATATGACTTCTAATAATTTTAAATTGTGAAGGTATCGTGTGGTTATCGTCACCGAAAACCCCGTTTTGATATCTTTCAAAATAAGGGCGTAATTGATGGTCCACACACCTCTGGGACACCCGGTATGTTTTTATTATTTATAAGCAATACCTAAGTATTGTTTATAAAACTGAGTAAAAACTCCAAAGACTCCAAGTCCAAAGTAATTGTTAACCAATTATTTATGAATTTAGAAAATTTTATGGGTTTTTTACATTATTTTGTTTAAATCTGTTTCTACGAATATACATAATTATAATGACTATTTCACTCATATATATTTTAACCAATCATATGTGATCATTCAACGATGGAATCAAAATTTAAATTGAAAAAATCAACTTGTCAAAATTTTATCGGGGGTTACGGACCAATGAACAGTCGCTATTACACAACGTACCTCATTTTTCAGCGAAAAAATAACAATTGCTGCAGTCACTGTGGCAGCATACTACATGTCAAATAACCTCAATTATCTGTCACCTTCTACCACATTATCAATAATTTGGGCGTTTTCGTGAAATAGTCTGAGGAATATAATTCGAGTTGAGATTTCGCTGCAAAAATTTACCAATTGTGGACTCGAGTTCTACAATTTTGCTCATGACATTGATCAAAAATCACTCAACTGCGTTTCGTGATTTTTATGACAATGTCATTCGCAAAATTGCTATGCGAACTCTCGTAACAATCGGTAAAGTTTTCCGACGAAATCTCAACTCTTATTATATTATAACTGAAAATAAGAGTTTGTAATGGCTACCAATAATAGTTTAATGAACGACTTAACTAAAATACAATACATATAAAAAATTACAAAAATTGCTAACATAAACTAGAAGGAGGTGAACTTCGTTACTGAAATCTTTCAGTACCTGTGCTCCATGCACAACCAAGCTTTGTAAAATCTGCGGAAATACCTAGTTTTGTGCCCTTACATTATTTACAACATGGCCTTTTGTTCCTGATGTTCATGAATCAACTCACGATTTTTTGTGAGATTACAGTCCCAGAATGGTTATTATACCACATTTAAAATTCAGAAAATAATTACGGTAATTTAGGATAAAATGAAGCTTGAATAAACACAAGAGGAAAACACAAAGTTACACCGTCCCACGGGTGAGGTCAGGGCAAAATATTTTGTAATGTCAGAGATTGTTTATCTACGAGCGAGGTTAAGTTACAATAATTAATGGGGTTGTCCCACAATTTTCAAAACCAGCTCTTCTAGAAACTAGACGGAAAAATATTGTACCCCTACTTTTCCTTCAAATTCAATTGAGTGAGACGACCTCATTACAAGTTGCGGTGTTCAAAAAATAGATGTTTCTGGTAATGTTAATTGCACAATAAATTAAAGTTTTTGTTAACCCTTCAAATTAATATGTTGGATTAAAATTTAAATATATTGAAGTCGAACTCCACAAACTTTAATAAACGTAAAATTACAATTGAAACATGTTTCGGGAGAAAACTACTCACATCTTCAGCCCTAATTCTACAGAGATTAATGATACAATTGATGAAGATTGATACAGAGGGGTTCTTACCTTAAAGAATGTTTAAAATTATGACGTTATTTTGAAAGTATAGTAGTTTTCTCCCGAAACATGTTCCAATTGTAATTTTACGTTTATTAAACTTTGTGGAATTCGATTTGAATATATTTAAGTTTTAATTTTGTAGTGACCAGCAGGTATTCAGGGGTGTTGGGCCGGGTTAATCACCAAGGGCGTTCAGATGAGATGTTCTTTATTTTCTGAATTACATCGTGCTCGCTCTAGAACTGCTTAGCCACTATTGCCGCCACTTCACAACTCTCGCGCAGGTCCCCTCTTCATCCCGTGCGGTACGACCAGAAATTCAATTTTGAGCGCCAAAGCCCACAATTTAAGTTTACTCCACTTTGATTCATCGACATTCTTCTCGTTTTTAATATGTTGGAATTTGTAAATTTAATTGAATAAAAAAAGTTTAAACATTTTATCTACCCTTGCAGTTAAAGTGTTACTTAATCTACCCAAAAGAGTTGATAAAGAAATATTTTAACATTATGCTATAGAAAAAACTTTTTTTCAGTTAGGACCACTTTTCTTTCACGTTTGCTTGGACTCACAGGCCTCACCCGTGGAACTGAGGGTTAAGCAATCTCCGATATCACAAGTTAATGGGCTAAGATAATTGTTGTACATAACATATTATGTATGACTTGGCTGTTAGAAATTTAAATACACAATAATTTGATACATTAAAACATTATTTTGTGTAATCACGCTCTAATTAATTTATCCATGTTTATTATATACCTTTGGGTCAGGACAAACTAATTTCAAATATATATTTCGGCCCATCTACAATCTGAGAAATTAAATAATCCGGAAATAAACAACGATAATTAGCTCCGAACCAAATTATTTACGGCCTTTCCGAGAAGTAATCGAATGCTCGACACTCAAGTAGTAGTATCAAGAATATAATTTTCCGCACGTAGGTATCTTATGTCTTATTTCGAACTTTCCGGTATTCACCAACACTAACTTTCAAGATTGCTGCAGTGTCCCCTTATAAATAGCAATGCTCAAGCGCCATTTGAGATTTTTTAGGCCGCTTATTTTTGATATGCATGGAGGTGAATAATAAATGAGAATACAGAACATGACTTCCCTTGAATTTGATTACTCCGCTCCTACTGACATTAATTCCAATTTAATAACTGTAATAGAGGGACAATGAAATACCCTTTCAAAATGGTCCAATGCAATTTTGATCTTGAAAATGACCCAGAAATTTGAAAAATAATTATTTTCCATCTTATGACTGCTTTTATGTTAATGTTGCTTATGGCTTCTTCTTTATTGGCCATATGTTTTATTCTGGCCTGATGTTGGGTTCAGAATATATATATTTTTTTGTATATCCTCACGACGTAAAATCGTCGTTTTTTGGCTCTTTGCTTTTGAAAAAAAATTATATCTTCTGAACCCAAAATCAGCCCACAATAAAACTCATGACGAATAAAGAAGAAGTCATAAGCTACATTTTGGGCAATAATTATTTGAAGCAATTAAATGCAGTCATGAGATGTTTTTTTTTTTCAAATTTCTAGGTCATTTTCAGGGTCAATAACTAAGATGTGGAACGCGGCACCAGCAGAAAGACGAGCAGCCAGGCTTGAGGATGCACGATTGTGAGCACAGCAGTCGCGTTCTGCAGCAACATATTTGGTTCGTTTTCGACGGAATGAACGCCAGAGGGTGAGGATAGCTGAAACACGTACCCAAAGAACAGCAGATCTGAATCTGCAATACAATCGTCTTGCATTCCGGTACAATCCAGCTGTAACAAGCATTCCGGTACAAACGAAAGGGATGTGTTGCACAGGCGGAAAAATCTAATTGCGTCAATTTGAAGCACCACCAGAGCCATTGAAAACTCTACTTGCTGGATCTACCGCTGAATAGAAACATTTCCTATTGAACATCAGGAAATATAACTCTTGCTTCCAAATGACATCATTTTGTGCGCAAATTGTCTCTGCCGAAAGTTCTTCACCGATTGCTTTGAAATTTTGACATAATGTTGCATTCGAATACCTGTGTGGTTTTCTATACCTATAGGAACGGGAACGGGAGTGTGAACCGTAAAGAGTAATTCCTATGTAAAAACGAATACCTCATGAGCGGAGCCATGACGGGTCAACTAGTGTCCTATATTTTGATCTATAATTCACCCCCATGCATACCAAAAATAAGCAGGCTAAAAAAATCTCAGATGGCGCTTGGGAGTTGCTATTTACAAGTACTATTAATATACCAAATTTGAACATATTCTAAATTTTAGGTGGCTCACTTGGTATGGAATGTCCCATATTATGTAAATGTAAATTTATAAACCAACACTCAAATTTAAAATTACGGAAGAAAACGTTAATATGTAGTGATTAATTTAAAGTAGCAGTAAAAACCGCCTCAAAATGAGCTCCGGTAATATTATGTTGATTAAAATATTTATTTTGTATGAATTTTTTTATAACATGTCTTTTCAGGAACGTTTGCACTGAAGCTGGTTTATTTGCAATTCGATCAGAGAGAGAATATGTCATCCAAGAAGATTTTATGAAAGCCGTTAGGAAAGTCGCCGACAACAAGAAATTAGAGAGTAAGCTTGATTATAAACCAGTTTAATTTATATTAAAGAATATGGTAATTACTTTTGTGTCTCATTTCCTTTACTTCAATTTTTGTTTTGGGATATTCCTCCTATTGTAAAGTTTTTGTTGAAGTGATGTAATTTAATGTTTTTTTAAGTCCTCTTCAATTTCAGAATAAACAGCATCATGTACACACATTAATATTTCCATTTTCTTTTTTTTAATTTTGTCTCTGATCATTTGTTTTTGGATTTCTGGTAAAACAAAATGATGAATCAAATCTGCTACCATTTCCTCTTCCTCATCTAAAGTCGTGTTCATCCTACAGAGAATAAATACAAACAAATATTCAGGTATGGATTAAAGTTTTTTACGCTTCTTTCAGTTTATATGCTTCATCATCAATTTTTTTAGCCAAAAATTGTACATAATTTTTTGCTTCAGTGTCTGATGTAAATTCTAAACCTTCTTTAATAATTTCCTCCAGGTATAAATCTACAGTTTCTTGTTGAATCTTAATGATTTGCTTGAACATTTCATCATGTTCACGTCTGCGTCTAACTTCAACTTGTCGACGACCAGCTTCAGTAGCTTCCCGGTCATATCTTTCTCGTTCAAGAAAAATGCAAATCGCATGCGCTCTCCGTTCTTCCAATAAGCGACGCAGCTCTTTGTTAAGAAAATCCAGGAGCGAGCCAACAATTGAACTCTGCAATTCATCTAAGCTTTGTTGAAGCCTGTGAAGCTAAAAAAAAAGTTATTAATCAGTAGTACTAGTTGGGTTGCAGTAAAATAACCTTTTCAGCTGCAATTTGTTCTTCTCTTTGTTGTACTTTGATTTTAAGTTTATAATCATGAGCTTTAACATTTTCTTCTTGCAAAAGACCGCTTGAAAACTTAAGTTCTTGTATTAGCTCTCTGCATCTTTCACGTCCTTCATATATCTAATAAGATCAAAAGACTTTATTATAAATAATGGCGCCAATTTTTATCTAATATATAAAAATCTCTTCTCACGATGTTTGTGGTCGAACTCCTCCGAAACGGCTCGACCGATTTTTATGATTTTTTTTGTTTATTTGGTAGGAGAATAGGTGGTAAACTATTTTATTTGTTACTAAATTGTAAACGTCATTTATTCGAACTGTCACTTGACGTTGAAAAGTCATTTTAACTGGCTAGTAGTGTTAAATTGTCAGCAGACCAGTTATGAATTTAACAAGTTAGTAGAGAAATTTTAAATTTGAAAAAGATAGTAGCGTTTTTAACATTTGAACATTTTTATTTCTTTGTTTCATACAAATTAAAATTAAATGTACAATTAGGATTTCCGCTAAAGCCGAACATTCCTGAAGCGGAAGTGAATTCGCTCGTCATTGGACAATTAATTGTAGAATCTCCCGAAGTAGAAGCCACATTTATCGAAGTGGAAGCCACATCTGTTGAGTTTCGTCCAGGAAAATTTTTTTTCGCAATTTCAATTTTTTTATTGATAGAATCATCTACATAACCTTCCGCAATTCCACTACTTTTCCATCCTCCCGCCCGTTTTAGTGTCAAAATATCTCCGCCGGCATCCACAACCATCGTTGCTGCTGATCGGCGAAATGAGTGACCAGTGTATATAATTCAGGTTCTTGTAGCCCTAAGTATGTTGCAATTTTTTTCGGTACACCGCCAATAGTGTGCTGGCCAACATTGAGGGAAATACATTTACCATTACGGTAGGTTAAAAAGAAACGTAATTAGTCTGCTTGACGAGGACGAAGAGCTGCATATTTTCTGTACAAAGCACAAGGTTGAAAACTGCAGCCCTCATCTGTGATCGTAAATCTCCTTGTTGTTAAATTCTTTGTATTCCGTAAAGTGACGATAATATATTTCTCAACATCTTCTACGTCCTTCACCGTCAACGAGAGAAGCTCGTCACACCGGCAAGCACCAAAAATTCCAAAAAATGTAATCACTTTATATAACAACTAATAGTCATGAGGAGCTTCAACAAGAAATTTTTCTACTTGCTCTTTTGTTAAAACCCTTGTAGTACGGCGGCGGAGAGAGCGAAATCGTTCATATTAAAGAGTAACCCACTACTTTGGTATAACTCAATAAGACATATATAGATTTGTTTGTTAAGAAATTCTGCATTTAGAATGGAAATTGACGACAGTGTGGGTTAGTCACGAGAAAAGTTATTCCAAGAAAACCGTGAAAATTGGCAAAAATTATTCCAATAAAATAAATGCTCATATCTTTGGCTAAATAAAAGGTAAAAATATGCGGTTTGTTTCATTATGAAGCCCAGAATATTTACTTTAAAATGGGTAATTGGAAAATTGCGCGAACTTATGCTTTTCGACCAAATTCTATTATTTAATGCGACGGCGCATGCTTTATTCATAAATTTTCTATATTCAAGTTGCTATAACTCGTATAGTGTAGTCTTTGTAGTAAAAATTTTCACATCAAAAACTGCAGAATTTTGTTGTCTCTAATTCACCTCAACTAATAACGTATCTATCTACAATAATAAATTCGCTACAATCGTGTTTCTGGGAAAATGTAACTTGCTCAGGCTACACTCTCGATCACCCGCCCGCGCCCTTCTCCCACCGCAAACGCCTATATGCTATACGCTATACTACCACCGAGCGCAATGAATTAAACTGAAATTAATTTTTATTTTGAACCAAATACATAAAGTTTTTAAAATTAACAATAATTCTTCATCGTCACTTATGTCTCTAACTATATCCTTATTTATACACTTCATTTGATATTTACACTATAGAACAAAACATAACCCTCACGTTTACATGCACATTTGCTCGAAGAACAATTCTTCTCATTGCAAAATAATTCTATTGCTTGTCTAATCGCATGCGGTATAGGTGTTTCATTAATTAATTTTGGGGTTAAATTGGAACCATCTTTGATCCAGCCAAATTCCAAAGGTATCAACGGTTCAATGTGTTGAATCTTACTGTTTATCCATATTTGGACTTGTTAATAGCATCTGGAAACAAAATTTTAAGCGATAAGTATAGACCTAGTAAAGACGCTTCTCCAATAATGAGGTCCACAATAAAATTGACGAAGAAATCGTTGAACATATACATAAAAGGAAGAAAAAATTTGAGAATTTCCTTCAATTTCCATGGGATTCCCTGACAGACCCTGACTTTTTGACAATGGAACCACCTCAAGAGTATACCCTTTCAAATAAAAGAAGAATTTTGTAAATCGGTCCACAATTGACGAAGAAATCGGTGAACATTCATGAAGTCGCTTAATAAAAGGGAGCAAAAATTTGAGGATTTTTCTCGATTTCCATGGGATTCCCTGATCAGATCCTAACTTTTTGACAATGGAATCACCTCAAGAGTATACCCTTTCAAATAAAAGAAGAATTTTGTAAATCGATCCACAATTGACGACGAAATCGGTGAACATACATGAAGTCGGTTAATAAAAGGGAGCAAGAATTTGAGGATTTTTCTCGATTTCCATGGGATTCCCTGATCAGATCCTAACTTTTTGACAATGGAATCACCTCAAGAGTATACCCTTTCAAATAAAAGAAAAATTTTGTAAATCGGTCCACACTTGACGAAGAAATCGGTGAACATACATGAAGTCGGTTAATGAAAGGGAGCAAACATTTGAGGATTTTTCTCGATTTTCATGGGAATCCCCGATCAGATCCTAACTTTTTGACAATGGAACCACCTCAAGAGTATACCCTTTCAAATAAAAGAAGAATTTTGTAAATCGGTCCACAATTGACGAAGAAATCGGTGAACATACATGAAGTCGGTTAATAAAAGGGAGCGAAAATTTGAGGATTTTTTTCGATTTCCATGAGATGCCCTCATCATATCCTGAAACGGTGACAATGGTGACAATCTGTAAGAATACTCTTTCAAATAAAAGAAGAATTTTACAAATCGGTTTATAAATGACCTCCTCCTTTTTTGATGTCGGTTAAAAAGGCCATGATTTAGTTTCCACAAATAAAAGAAGACTTTGTTGTTGTTGTAGTTGGGGATTTCTGGAGAAGCTTACCAGCGTTTCATATTTTAACAGGAGGTGATACAACTAATGCTTTATTCAAAATTGGTAAGAAATCTGCACTAAGCACTTTGTTGAAAAAGGGTGATGACATCCAATTGACTAATTTTGCAGCAACCTCTATTTTGAACAGCAGAGGCACGTAAGCATATTTTGCTTTTATATAAACAAAAAAAAATCAAAGAATCTTCATGAGGCTAGGTTAAAGTTGACACTAAACACTAAAAAGTCTGCAAAAGAAATTCCTCCAACCGAAGATGCATTTCAATTGCATGCACTAAGGGACTAAGAAAAAATATTGTTAAATTTAAAATCTTTATGTATTTGGTTAAAAATAAAAATTAAATTCATTTTAATTCATTGCGCTCGGTAGTGGTATAGCGTATGCGGTGGGAGCCGGGCGGTGATCGAGAGGGTACCGTAAGCAAGTTACATTTTCCCAGAAATACGATTGTAGCGAATTTATTATTGTAGATGGATACGTTATTAGTTGAGGTGAATTACAGACAACAAAATTCTGCAGTTTTTGATGTGAAAATTTTTACTACAAAGACTACATTATACGAGTTATAGCAACTTGAATATAGAAAATTTATGAATAAATCATGCGCCGTCGCATTAAATAATAGAATTTGGTCGAAAAGCTTAAGTTCGCGCAATTTTCCAATTAGCCATTTTAAAGTAAATATTCTGAGTTTCATAATGAAACAAAGCGCATATTTTTACCTTTTATTTAGCCAAAGATATGAGCATTTATTTTATTGGAATAATGTTTGCCAATTTTCACGGTTTTCTTGGAATAACTTTTCTCGTGACTAACCCACACTGTCGTCAATTTCCATTCTAAATGCAGAATTTCTTAACGAACAAATCTATATATGTCTCAATGAGTTATACCAAAGTAGTGGGTGGTTGAACGAATTTGACCCACCGGCCGCCGTACTATTGCCTTGTTCGGCACGTAACGTTCATTTTTTCTCTTGAGAAAGGCAATTACCTTATGAAATCTAAGTTAAAATATCACTTTTTTGATAACGTCTGTAATAGGAAAACAAACCTGCGAACTTCAGCATTTTCTTTAAACTCCAGGCAGCTTTTTAACATGGACCATTTCGACCACAAAGAATTGGGGCTAAATTTTTCTAATAGTTGGTGAAGATACACCGAAAGAACGTCTTCCGTTACACCAGTTACATTATTGTTTTTCTGCCAATTTTTAAATTCTTCATATTCTCGTTCATATCTTGCTAAAGACTTCGCTGGCAGTAAACTGGAAGTCACGTTTATAGCTTGCTTTTTGATTTCTTCTGGCACGTTCATTTGAGAACAAATCTTGACGGAAATAAACAATTTCAACAAACGGCGCGTTGTCATAGTAATTGTACTAAGGTTTCTGAGTTTTGAGCAATAATTTGGAAGAAGACAGAATTTGATCATTTTTAATTTTATTCGACTCTTATTTAGTTGTTTACAATTTAGTAACAAATAAAATATTATACAAGACACGCCAGGTAACTGGTTTTACTGGCTCAAGGAGGTAACTGACTCGTCTTCGACTCGTCAGTTATATCCTCCATTCGCCAGTAAAAACCATTTTACCTGTCTTGTAATGTAAAATACTATTTCACATGTTAAGTAACCAAGGCAATGTTTTTCTCAGGTACTGGAATTAATTGTAACAATAATTGTTGAGAATTGTCAATTATTTTTGAAGTTTGTAATTTTTTATAACAATAATTGAAGGAACAATTTATTATTTAACAGAACATTGCCCGTAAGACTAGCGTTTGCCCGTCTCTCAGTATTGACCTGTACTCGTTCGAGTATTTGTTTGGTTAGAGTTTCAGTGGGTCCAAAAATTCTTGCGAGAAGGTCTTCGCGACTCTCTGGTGGTGTTACGTAAACCAACGATTTAAAATGACCGCAAAGAATAAAATCTAAACGATTAAGGTCGGGCGAACCCCCGTTAGCTCCCCAGCTAACGCGTTGGGCCATCTCGCCCAATTCATCGCTAAGCATGGCCAGGCCATCATAGGACCGCTGGTGCTTCATCCAGTTGAATTCATATATCCCTTAATAGAAGTGTTAGAGGCACGTCATCCATTCCACAGTCAGTGTGACTTTTTTTAAATAAATCTGAAAAATTAGTTACTATGCATACAATCCCATTGTTGCATAAAAATACGCACCCATTGTTATATACTAAGTGACATAGAAAAAAGAACACCCAGTAATAATGAATATTTTGCGGCAATTTTTGTATACATGTGCATTAGGGTTAGCTAAGTAATCGATCAATATTTGAGAAAAATCAAACAGTTAGATCAAGAGAAAACTGAATAATTTGTTGTGCCTCTACGATGTCTTATGTACTCATCAACACGTTTGGGAATACTCTAAATGAGATGATCAATTTTCTCCTGAGATACCTCATCCCAGGCTACCTGTAACTCATGCCAAAGTGCCGCTAAAGATTGTGGAGGATGGGGTAAGCAGATTATTCTTCCCATAATATTCCAGACTTGTGTAATGGGTGAAAGCTCGGGAGATCTTGGTGGCCAAGACAACAAATCGACTTGATTGTCTTCAAAATGGTCTGGCTACATGTGGTGGACCATTATCTTGTTGGAAAAGGCGGTTGAGGAGCGTCCGAATGTAGGGTAGAACATGTCGTTCTACCACCCCCTGGATGTAACGCACGGCGGTCATATTGCCTCTGATGAAGATCAAAGGTGACCTACTTGCATAGGCAATAGCTCTCCATGCCACAATTCGAACGGTGTGGTGCACATGCCGTTCCACAGAAAATTGAGAATCTCGTCTTTCACCGCTTAGCCTCTTCACCCTTACACGGCCATAATGCATACCCAAACAGAATCTAGATTCATCACTAAAAACAACCGTATTCCATTCTAGATCCCAATTTAGCCGTTCTCTGCACCACGCCAGACGATCACATCGATGTTCGGGAGTGAGAGGTAACAGAAATTGAGTATGGTATGAAAAACGTAATGAACTTCTGATTCGGTGATAAACGGTTCGCATCCCAATAGGCCTTCTACGTTCTTCAAACCACTGGTCCGCAATAGCCCTTGTGGAAGTGAAACGGTCCCGTAGAGCCAAAAGTCTAAGGCGGCGATAATCACGTTGTGTAGTTCTTCTGACACGTCCTGTACCTCTCGCTCTTTGTATACGGCCTTCCTGCTTCCATGTCCGACAACAAACTGCCACCATGTGTAACCGAGCCACTCGTAAGCTCACTATTCCCCCTCTATCTAACTAGCAAAGATGGCGAAAATTTTGGCGTCTTCTAGCTCTAGGCATAATGAACAAAATAAAGAAGCTCCTCAAAATGTACTGCACAACGCCTAAATGAGAAATGTAGCTAGAGAAGGCCATTAGCGTCTATTGGATTTCTTTTGGAAAGATACGATACCACAAAAACCAGTGGATCAATATGGCTGAAAAATTAATTGTTTGTCATCTTAACTTAAACAAACGTATTGCTAGAAAATTTCCGCAAAATATTCATTATTACTGGGTGTTCTTTTTTCTATATCACTTAGTATATTAAAATGTTGCCGCATTGATTTTATCCGTAGCGCGTATCCGTATCTCAATACGTATAGCTCCTAGCCTTTTCCGTATTTTGGTAAGGATACGTCCATCTGGGGAGATACTCCAACTTAGGAACTGCAACCATCGGGTGGTTTATGTGAATCGTGCGTATAGAAAAGAGATGCGGATACCCGCTACGGATACCCGCTACGGATACGGATAAACAAGATAAACAAGCTTGTCCTAACTGCCTAATAAATAGGTGTAATCAACATTCGAAGATCCCTAAAAGAAACCCACATACACAGAAGAAATGAACACCAAGAATTTTTTAAATATTTTTCTCTGACTTACAAATGGTCCTAAATAACGGACGATTGCGTTGGTGCACCCTGTATACATACATATTGTTGTAGGACGGTGTTTCGCGGCCAGATTTATATAAAGAGTTTAACTTTATACTGTCTCCCAATCCGTCACGCCCATCGCGCACGCTCTCGCGATTTCGCTGTTTCTACGCATGCGGTCGCGAGTAATTAGGTTAGATTAGTTTAGATTAATGGTTAGGCGCTCGCGTTATAGATTTGGGGTGAATAGGCTGCAGCCAATCAGGAAACAGGACGCCACCTGCGATCTGGTTTTTCCCGGTCGTAGGTATAAATATGTGTCGATTTCCGATTGTGAGGCAGTTCTATTCATCCCTCGAAAGGAGTTTGAATAAATAACGTCAGAAAAATTAGAGACTTTTTCTTTTAAGAAAGATAGACCAGACAAAATGAGAGACTAATAACTACGAACGACCCAATTCCCCTACTGGCCTGTGGATAACATCTTCGAGAAGGCATCACCAGGTGCGAGTTCCACTATCACCAAACCCTCTTCGACGTCGGTGGTGTACTTCGGTCCCGGTACCTTTAAGCGTAACCGCCGCCCCCGTAACAATATAAAAATAAGGTGACAGATGTAAATATGTGTACATAATAATACATAGAAATAAGAAAACAAAAAAATTAACGTTTCAATAACATAAAAATGAGAAAATTCACAATGTAATCTGTTTCCTCCTTTGCTGCAGTTGTTTAGTTTTTTTTATGTACCCCCGAATTTGCAAAATAATGTGATAATTAAAAAAAAACTCCAGAAGAACCGGCACGGATAATCCAAATCACGGATAATTGATGCACGGATAATCGGCGCTCTATTGTATTTGGTAGGTATAAGAATAGGTCGTAAAGTATTTTTCACATGTACATGGGGGCCCAGGGGCCCTCCTTGGGCTGAACCGATTTTTATGATCTTTGATTTTTTGGATTTGTCTCCGCCCCGAATAGCAGAGTAACTATTAAAACATGGATAGGGGGCTTAGGGGCCCCCCTGGGGTTATAACTGAAGAACGGTTGGATCGATTAGTTGGATTTGGCTGCGCTCCGAATAGCAGAATAACTATTAAAACATCGAAAAAATTACCGGGAGCGTTGAGCTTGGTACAGGGCAACGGCAATAACTAAGCCCCCCTGGTATAGGGCGCCCCTGGGGACAGGGAGGCCCAGGGGGACCTCTATGGTACAGGGCAACGACAATAACAAATGACGCAGGTCACCAAAATTTGTCGTACCGGGCTTTAAAAATGAAAATCGATTCTTAAGGAGTAAACTGTAAAGTACAGTTTCAAATCGGGCGATCTAGATGGCCATTCTACAGGACCTCGGCCGGGGAAGTTATTATAACAATAAATAATCAATACGAATGTGTATGGATGACGTCAAAATTAATTTAGAATACTAATCTAATCAATAATAAATTGTCTAATAATGTTTATTGCAAGCTTTTTATCGTTAACTGCAAGCATGTCTAAATACAAAACAAATCCTTTAAAAAAATGTGTTTTTTGAATTACCAACTTATAGACTATGTAATTAAAAAAATAATTGTGGTTGAAAAGACAATTAAAAGACCTTTCAAACGACATGTTACTCAACCCCTATTCCCTATTTAAAAAATAGGGGTCGCTCCTGTCGACCGTTGCACCAAACGTGCCTACTATTGCGTCAAAACATGTCCCCCTCGAGGTTAAAATTGATTGATTGTTTTTCGATTTTGCTCAAATCTCTTTTCCTAAAAAGTCATTGAGGGTGGCTCGTTTCGATTGAACGGTATGTATATATGGGCATTCCACGCCAAATCGGACACATTTGGCTTTTGCATCTCCGATTTTTTTCATATTTTTTTTATGTTGTAGGATCGGTTGAGAGAGGCCTTTCTGTTTTTTTTTTAATTTTTTTGTCGAGCCGTTGCCGAGATACCGATTCTTAAAAAAAAACGTTATTTTTTTAAATGCCCATAACTTTGTGAAATATGGGCCGATCGGGACGTATTTCTATGTTTCTAGATTTTCAAGTTTTTAATATAAAATGTTGATTTCCAAAAAACACGTACCTACTGATCAATTTTCTTGAATTTTTTTTTCTAAAAAAACATCACAGTCCGCAATTTTTAGGCCTGGACCGATAATGGGATAACGATGGGATCACGATACACTCACAACGGTATGCCAACGCGCATGCAATGACGTCACCTGCGAGGGAAATCTCAGTAATGTATTAGGGTAAATAGACAAATACGCTCTGTTTTTGGCGATAAGTGAATTTAAAAATTGCCGGCATCAATCCCTTTTCAAATGATACTTTTATAATATAAGTATATTGTTAAAATGTTAGTTTATCAAAGTATAATCACAAATAAAAATACTTCGATAATAATCAATAGTCGAATTTTAACTAATCTTACAATTATGATATTGTTTCAGTAATTCTACTGAACAGTAGTTTTATATATTTCCAGTAATTCTACGGAACAAAGGTTTTATAATAGACCCAAAGTAAATGTGACCTGCTGGCAAATTGTTTTTCTTTATTCATTCCGCTATAAATATTTCCAAACATAAAAAAAAATTGCATTTTGTTGTGTAAATGCTTCCTGGTTTTTAATATTAAACTTATTTAATGATCGCAGTTTTTTGTGACATGGGTAACATCTTTTTACAATTTGTAAATATTAAAAAAATGTGAAATGACAAATTTGTATACATAGCAGATTTACGTAATATAACTTACAAGAACAATAATACGTATGTGGTCTTTAAACATCCTGTAAACCAGGTTTCAAATAATAAAATAAACATTTTACGGAACAGTCTCATATTAACAAAACGTTAATTGTATTGCAGATGCTAAATAAAAACAGAAAACATATTTATTTATTTATTTAATTGATTTTAAAGAACGATTTTGATAAATCTTCCTACTAGAGCAATGCTCGCTGTTGAAAATGTTCTCGCACTTGACGTCCTGCGCTAACCGAACGGATTTTCGTCCGGCTACCTGGCATACCGTTGTAAGTGTATCGTGGATGGGATCTATTTTTTTTTTCTTCAAATTTTTAATTTTCTGTTTTAGTTATCAGTACTGAAAGTAAATAATAACCTCTTTTTTTAGGCCCACCAGTAATAGTTATTGTCATCTATGAAATTAGATAGATATGTCTTAATAATTTAATGAAAATTTCAAAATTAAATATATTACAACATATGCAATAAGTTCAAATAATCCAACGCAATTTTCATTACCGACCGTAGTCAAGGGTTGAAATTGAAAAGTGCCCACTTTTGAACAGATACATTTACCATATTATTTCAAAATGAGTTTTGTCCTTTAGATATCCATTAAAAAAATGAAATAAGAATTAATACAGTAGGGTGATTCTACGCTATTTGTATTTTTGGTGTCCGTAAAGAAAATGTAATATCTTCGGTGGTTATTATGAACCAGGATCGGAGGAAATAATATTCAAGTTGTTCAATATTCAAATAAACGGTCATCCGTACAACTTGAATATTATTTCCTCCGATCCTGGTTCATAATAACCACCAAAGATATTACATTGGCGACGAGAAAAAAGGGTTACGAGGTTACGAGAAGACGAAGGTCGTGCTCGGAGTACTCACGGAAAAAGTACAGTGTTTTTTTTTTTTCTCTTTCGAAGTTGGAAGTGATAAAAATGCCGCTGTCAGACCCAAAAAGTGAAGAATCGAGTTCCTCGGGTTCATCATATTATGGACGCTTACGGGAATTCAACCCATCGGTAGCGGATTGGTCAGTATATCAACGTCGGATGGAAAACTATTTCATAGTGAATAAGGTATCGGAACAAAAAATTAAGAGAGCCATGTTACTAGATGCGCTCAGTGAGGAGGCCTATCAATTAATGTATAATTATTTATGTTTACCGGCGGTACCCGAAGACCAAAATTTCGATCAGCTGTTGAAATTATTCAACGAACACTTTAAATCTGCGGAATCCGCATTTGCAGTTCGCTATAAATTTTATGCTGCTGTGAGAGAACCACACGAATCAGCGCAGGAATGGGCGGCTAGAGTACGAAGTTTGGCGGTCAAGTGCGAATTTCCAGAAGGAAGTTTGGATATGATGTTAAGGGATAAATTCATCATGAATTTTGACAAGGGCCCTATTCAAGACAGACTCCTAGAGGAAAAACTTGAAGTGAAATTTGCCGATGTAGTGAAATTGGGAGCGACCAAGATGGCGGCGAAATCCACCCAAAAAGAAGAGGTCATTCAGTTCCAGAAGGTTCCATCTTCAGGTGCATGGAAGCAGCAGTCAGCGCAGAAGCAAGTGAAGAAAAAGGATAGTGGTACTGGAAAAGTGCAGAGCGCGAGTTGTGGTAGGCGCAACCACCCTTCCGCGAAGTGTCGATACAAAGGTTATGCGTGTCATGTGTGCAAAATGGTAGGGCATCTAGCACCGATGTGCCCAAGAAGGAAGCAGAAGCACGGAGCGCGGAACCACCAAAACCTAGTTGCTGGAGGTGAAGACGTCAGCACGGAAAATGAAAAAGGTCGGACAATTCAGAATTGGGACTATTTGCTATGCAAGGTAGGCGCGATCCGACCGTTCTTAATGTTTAAACAAAATTGCGATTGAAGGTCAACTGGATTGTGGAGCGAGTGTTTCAGCAATGTCAGAAAATTTTTGGCGGAAATATTTTTCGAAAGTAAAAATTAATTCCGATAGAAATATAGAATTATTTGTTTGGGGGTGATAGATTAGAGGTCCTAGGCTATTGTAGGTTCGATGTACTGTATAACGATGTTCAGCGTAGTTTGAAAATTTATGTTGTTAAACGCGGCGGTCCCGTAGTCTTAGGTAGAGACTTATGGACATTTATAATATTCAGTTCAGACAAATTAGTAAGATGTCCAGAGGATTTAGTAAAGTTTTTTCTCCCGGTTTAGGCAATAAAAGTAAAATTACTTTGAAGTTAAAAGACGAAAATGTTGTTCCTAAATTTTGTAGGGCCAGACCTTTACCTTTTGGAATAAAAGAAAAAGTCGAGGCGGAATTAGATCGATTGATCAAATTGAAGGTGTTAGTTCCGGTTGATTATTCTGAATGGAGTACTCCCATAGTTCCAGTTTTGAAAAAAGATGGTTCTATACGTATATGTGGTGACTTTCAGTTCTAGAAATAGATCAATTTCCTTTACCACGTATGGAGGATCTTTTCGCAACATTTCGTGGAGCTACTACTTTTTCTAAAATTGATTTATCTCAGGCTTACAATCAGCTGTGTATAGATGATAAGTCAAAACAACTAGTCACGATAGCCAGGCATAAAGGACTTTTTCGTAATGAAAGATTACCGTTTGGCATAACCTGAGCGGTATTGAAGGTGTAGTCTGTTCCTTAGACGATATTTTGGTATGCGGTCGTAATGTCACGAAGGGTGATTTTCCTACCATGGGAAACATCGAAACTTGACACATCCTGTCCAAGTCTGGGAAAGTGTGCAAGAGACGGATTCTTGCCAACTTGCGAATTCCATCAGGCCGCCTGAGCCAGCATGTGCACGTGGGAAACGCAAGTCAGCAAAAAGCCCCCATCTCTGGCCGCTGAAGAGGACAAAAATACAGGCAGACGGTGTCCCGGTTTGAAGGAGAACAGTTGGTTCCTCCTTGAGTTGTAATTTTGTTTTGAGTCCCAGTTTGTAGTGATTTAATAGGTTTTTAATTTAATCGTAGACTGGAAAAAGAGTGCCCTGGTCTTCTAGTAAGAATGTACGTGAATTGTGTTTATATTATTTGTCCGCATTTTATGTACCACTACAATAAATACACGTTGTTGTTGTCAAGTTAAGTCGAGTATCATTTATCGGGGGTCTTACAAAATCGTAGTGGCAATACGGGAAAAAGTAGCCCGGATCACCCCAGGTCGTGACATTATGGTGGAGGCGCCCTTTTGGCGATTTCGGTGTTAAATAAACCACCTGGTACAATACGCTTAGATTATAATAATAAGTCCGTTCATTCCGTATAATAATATCCGTTCTGTTTGCGCTACCGACTGCATCGTGCTGCTAATTTTCCATACAAAAACGTGCTTGAAAATATTTCAGAAAGGAATATTTTGTCACTACAATTTTTGTTTTTTTTTTTCGTTTTTTTTTTCTTCACTTGTATATAATATTTTTCAACCCCATGCTTATGTAACATAAATTCGTACACTTTGCGCCGTAAAAACCCATTCATTTATCGGTCTAATTAAATGAGTCTAACGGGACCCACAACAAGGGCACTGTTGCGGTGTATTGTGAGTCGCGATATTCTCGAAGGACCAATGATTTGATAATAGACTTAAATGATGTTTATTTGCGAGTCGTGTACAAGTACAAGTTATAGGGTTTGTTACAGGATGAATGTTGAATACCGAATTGATGAATGCCGAATGAATGAATACAGAGTGGTCTCAGACAGACCGATGGGGGGAGGAGGGTTGGCACCCCCACTCGTAATAGGCGTGAACAGGCACGACAGAAAAAACTATTAAAAGCAAAATCATTAGTTCATACCGATCCACTAACTATTGAATTATTAAAAGTTCTCCTGAGATTACCGGAAGAGGAAAAACAAAACCCCGCAGGTCCAAGCGCAGTAGAACCTAAAAACCAAATTGAGTCGATCATTGAAAATTCAGGTTCAGATTCAGAAGAAAATTGGGAAGACACGTCAGATATAATCAATATTGCTTCAAATAAAAAAGGGGACGACGTATTGGGTGAAACAATTATTGAAATTATCCAAAATTCAGTAATCGGTAAAAATAATAATATGGCAACAAATCGAATTACAATTTCGGAAGCAAGAACTTCCCAAAAAGCCGCGGCAATTCCAGAATTCGTGAGTCCGAAGGTATTTGACCCATGTACTTGCGACGCAAAGGAATTCCTCAGGCGATATGAAGGATGTGCAGTCGCAAATGCATGGGACGATGCCCTCAAAATTTGCTATTTCGGGTCTTTTTTGGACGGTATCGCGAACGCTTGGTACAGTGATTTACAGAGATCAGAGTCCGACAAAACTTGGGAAGATATTAAACTAGATTTCGAATTGGAATTCCCACTTAAAAACGGCAGGGACGCTGAATGGGAATTCGAAAATTATTGGCAAAGCCCGAGCGAACCCCTCAAAAAATATTTTTATAAACATAAACTATTAGCCCACAATGCGGACCCCCAAATGGACGATGAGAGGTTCATCAAATACTTTGAAAGGGGTCTGCACAAAAAATTCTTAAATTATTATGAACTATTAAAAACACAAAACTTAGATATCCCTGACTTAACTAAAATAATCGGGAAACTTGAAAAAATGGATATCGGCACGGACGAGGCCTAGGCCACCACAAGTGGCAATGCCTACTCTAGTAATTTCCAAAATACAAATTTAAGGCGCAATAATTTCTCTAGATTGCAACAGCCCCGCGGTTCGGACCCCCGTTTTCCAAACAACAATTTCCAACCACGTTATTTTGACGCTGCGCGCACATCCAATTTTTATCCGAACCGACAGTTTTATGGATCCCAGAATAATTTTTCCGCTAACAGAAATTTCACACAACCCCAAAGCGAGCAAACAAAAAATTACATTCCGACGAATCAGTTTCGACCACGACAGCCTAACTTCCAACTAAACAACCCCCAAACAAATCGTAATGAGGATTCGCTTCGAGGAACTAACCCCATTCCTCAAACGAGGACAATGACGGGGAGACCTAAATGCTATAACTGTGGCAAAGTGGGGAATTTCGCAAGTGCGTGCAGGGGTGCGAATAAATCTTGGGCCCCCCAAACGCGAACTGACCCCGCAACTAAATAACCTCCACGGTGTCCAGAAATATGGGGGGAACGAAAACATGCATATACTAACTATTAAGGCAATTATAAATATAAAACCAACAATTTTGATCTTAGATACAGGGTCGGTTGAAAACGTTATTTCAAAAGATCTCATAAAAAATTATATCCGGGACAAGGTTCCTCGTTGGCTTACAGCAGCCGGAAATAGAAAAATCCCTATTCTAGGCATAGCAAAATTTAAACTACAAATTGGTGGGATTAACACAACTTGTCATTCAGCAGTTATAGAAAATTTTAATAAATCCTTAATACTCGGGGTGCAGTTTCTTAACAAATTCAACGCACAAATTAATTTTAAAACCCGAAGCGTGAGATTTTCCACTATATACAAAACAACGACGGTCCCATTCTACAGCGGCAACCACGATCCCGCGTGTCATTTAATAAAACACCGATATCTCAGACGCGCCAACAGGAAAAATGACGATACGGAGAATAGAGCTAGAATTATTATCAAAGACATAGCGGATAATCTAAAATATATACCAGCACGAAACAATAGGAGACCGCGTAGAGAAACTGTCATTCAAGATATAGTCAGTACCCTAAAAAATATAACAGCACAAAATAATAGACCATCGTGTAAAGAAACAGTTCCGGTTTTAAAAGCGAATACAAACGCCCTTGTTAAAAAGGATAGTAGTAGTCGCGCCGGTCAACACGGGAACGTGTTAAGGGGACCGTTTGAGTCGATATATATAGATATAACGCCTGTGTAAAAACACGGTCTATTTCATTCCAGCTTCACGGAAAAACCAGTGCAATTATAGAAAAACAAAAATTATCCTTGTAAAGTAGAGATATCAAGGATTTAGACGAAGTGTTTGCACAGGTGTAGTATGAATGGTAACTGGGAAAAAAAAGTTAAATATTTCGTTTCTGGAAGGCTACAAATAATTCTGAGAAAAACGCATTTATTACAGCGATGTTCTAACCAAATCTGTTCAAAATACCTAGTCCCATGAAGAAAGTGCAGTGAAGGCGTATGCCACTAAAATCATTTGAAATAATGGCTTAGATTGTGCAGGAGTCGGGAATGAAAATGACACGTTCATTCCAAAGTGCTCAAGATTGCCGCCATGTATTGTGGTCCGTTTCCCAGTTAAAAAGGCAATAAAAAGTTTCAGCTTTTGGTTACGAGGTGGTGTCTTGCGGTCTATAGTTCACAATGAGGTAGTATACAAAATTTTGAAACTTTTTTTATAAATGAAACTGCTTAAAATAGAGGACTCCTATTTTTTAGTTTTGCTTAAATCATAACCGTTTTCATGAAATAAATTAAAAACTATTTCGCGGGCGAATAACTACGTCATTAGTTTCCGAGCACAGAGGGAGTAAAAGCGAAAAGGAAAGAATTACTAATAATATGAGTGAGAGTGAGAAATGGAAAGGCGTAGGTCCTCACTTAATTCATATGCCGGTCACTAATGACGTATTTTAAACTAGTACAGTTCCCTCATAAAAAAATAAACGAATTTCAATTCAATTTTTTTTTTCATTTTCAGTAAGTATAATTTCACCATAATAGCGCTAAACCATACACTTTTCAATGAAGTTTATGATTATTGTATTTTCCAAAAACTTTATTTTTTAGTATACTACCTCATTCGACAACGGGCCGGCGGCGGCGGCACTATTTAATCTCTGGACATTCAGAGCAAAAAATAGTGTAAAAAAGATTCTCATAAATCAGGACAAAAATACTCATTTAGACTCGTACGCACAAGGGGGAAGTTCTTGAACATTCCGATGTGTTTTGTACTATAGTTCTAACTGTTTTTTTCGTGAACTTGTTAGGAAAATATACCTACAAAGTGTAAACAGTGATTTAGTCTAGTCAAGAAGTTGAAAACCTGCGAAAAATAGTTACAAGGATCCGAAAAATATAAGGGATAACTCATTCAATTCGGGATTTTATTCTGAGAAACTTTTTTTTTGTTTGTTCGGCAAATAAAAATTGCAATTATTGTTATTAACAAAAAACTAAAAAAAATAATAAGGGGTTTAGTTTTTAGCAATAACACAAAAACTATAAGTGATCGGAAAAATCGGAAAAAAAGATTCAAAAAGAGGAGAAAATTTCCGATGAAAAACTCCCAACTCCCGGAGTTCTATCTCTACTACATTGTTAATGAACAATTAAATTTTTAATAAAAACATTTTGTTTTTATTTCTAATTATTTAAACATTAGAAATATAAAAAAAACATTACAAACAATAAAAATTGTTTTTAAGAATTTCTTTTAAAATCATTATTTCCTGGGGAATTTTTTTACATATTAAACTAGTCAATTTGCCAATATGTATTAAAAACATAAAATACTGTTTTTAGTAGAATTATTATAACACCGTTTTTGTGTATTATGACACGCAAAAGTGTATTGTAATAGCCCCAGTACGAAAGCAAAGTAGAAAAAAATATGTTAAACATTTTTTGGATTATTAATTTTTTTTCAACTTTAAACAATAATTATTATAAACAAAATAATTAACTTTTAAAAACTTTTTGCACATGAACTTCTTGAGTACATATGCAGAGTGATTTTTTTTCAAAATGCCGAAACCGGTCAATTTTCGTTGTGAAGCCTGCAGGTGCACCCCCTTGGCCGGGGCAGCAGCCCCCTCAAAAATCTTAAATGGAACAGAGTTTAAACAGGGTTAAAAAGTTTATTTTTTCTACTTTGGTTTCACAAAGTGTTCATTGTGACACTAAAAGTAGTTGCACAATGGAACTTATTAACTTATTATCTAATGTTTAAATTATTAAATAACATGGTTGAACACCCCGCCATTTTGGCCCAATTCAATTTTCGGATTCCAAAATACTCCAGTAGGCTGGTACACATATTTGTTCCAACCAGTGTAATAATAACTACCTACTATTCTCGCCAGTAAACACGATAATGCATGTTTGCAACGAATATTGCTCCTCATTAGACTTTTTTGACTTGTCATTTGTTGTTTTTAAGAATAAGCTACTAAAACTGTTTTAAAAATGTTTATAAAATGTATAATAATGTAATTTATGTCTTTTTGAGTTGTTACTGTTGTACTATTTTATTTTATTTTTTTTTACTTTTCTGTGTGATTGTAAAGGTGGAATATTGCCGTTAATAAATGTTATTATTATTATTATGTAACTGCTTTTGGTTTTCTTATTTGATACGTATTACGTTGGTATTGAGCATTTCTAACGAACTCCTATCGAAGCGAAGCCATGCAAGTGTTAACTTTTCAGATAAAAAAATTGCTTTAAAAAAAAAAAACAGAACCGACTTCAAAAAGTGAAAAATAATTGAGTACATGTATTATTACATGTACTACCCAATGACCTGTCTGAAGTCGGTGCCAAGCCAAAGGAGTACAGGTAGTACATTCGAATACAAATGGAGGACATTTGCAGTACAACTATCTTCCGGAGTACAGCTCATAAAATATAAGTACAAAACTCCCAAAAGGAGTACGTTTGGTCAGCTCAGTTCTATTGGGGCACTTCTCGCTGCGCTTGTCGTGCCCCAAACCTACTCATGTCACAATGAAGCATCTTGTTAAACTGGTATATGTATAATAATGTACTATGTATTTTGAAAGGTCCATTTAACCTCTTTTTGGCGATGTAGTACACATCCCACGTTTATGTTTTTCCTGAACAACATTGTTGTTAAGCGCCTATTGTTATTACGAGAGATGCTCGAAATGAGCACCGTTTTGAAATCTTTCTCGCGGAATTCGCCTGCATTCATCAAAAATTCGTTGTGTGACTTCAAATGGCCCCATAGAAAAAAATCTAAACTTGTCAAGTCTGGTGATCTTGCTAGCCACTCAATTCCAATGGTTCGGCAATCGGTTGTTCGCCAATTGCGAACGTTTAAGGCATAATGTGGTGGAGCTACATCTTGTTGAAATTTCTTTTATGAATATGTTTAGCTCATTTGTTTTGGGAGCCATAAATAAAAATTATTTCAACTCTTTCAGCAACTGAGTTGACCATTTATTCATCTGAACGTATGCAGATTTACTTTAAAACTGAATAATTGTCAATGTCAATGAATAAGAAACAGTTTTTATTATATATCACCAAAGTGATGTTTTCTTAAAAACTAATATTACAAATAAAAAAACTACTACATCGCCAAAAAGAGGTCAAACGAACCTTTCAAAAAATAAACTTTTAAACCCCCTGTTCCATTTAAGCTCTTTGAGGGGGCTGCTGCCCCGGCCAAGGGGGTGCACCTGCAGGTCTAAAACTACACTAATTACGAGATAAAATTGACCAGTTTCAGAATTTTGCAAATAACGTTTTTGTTTTCTACATATTTAGGGTGGATCCTTTTAAATAAATCACCATGTATATAAGAAAGGCTCCAAGAAGTGAAAAATTTATAGGTAATTTTTTTTTTAAATTTTGTTGTCTTCATTGAAAGCGGAGGTCCCATAAAATTCTGTAAATTAACAATTGCCTAACTTATTGAAAAGTGAAGTAAAATCGATTTTTCCAACGGGATCTCATTCCATCAAGTGTTAAAAACACACCATAATTTATTCAAATTTTTACTCTCTTCAGAGACGGCGAGTGCATCCCGTTATGGCTTCGCGGAGCCATATTTTCAGCGTTAAATTAAAATTATTAATAATGGAGATAGAACTCCGGCAGTTGGGAGTTTTTAATTAGAAATTTCCTCCTGTTTTTGAATCTTTTTTCCGATTTTCGATTTTAACCATCAGTCTTTGTGTTATTGCCAAAAAACTAAACCCCTTATTTTTTAGTTTTTTGTTAATAACAATTATTGTCATTTTTATTTGCGGAACAAACAAAAAAAAAAGTTTTTCTCAGTTATAATATAATTAGAGTTGAGATTTCGTCGGAAAAATTTACCGATTGCCTAGCAATTTTGCGAATGACATTGACATAAAAATCACGAAACGCAGTTGAGTGATTTTTGATCAATGTCATGAGCAAAACTGTAGAACTCGAGTCCACAATTGGTAAATTTTTCTAGCGAAATCTCAACTCGAATTATATTCGCCAGACTATTTCACGAAAACTCCACAAATTATTGATAATGTGGTGTAAGGTGACACGTAATTGAGGTATTTGACATGCAGTATGCTGCCACAGTGACTGCAGCATTTGTTATTTTTTCGCTGAAAAATGAGGTACGTTGTGTAATAGCAACTGTTCATTGGTCCGTAACCCCCGATAAAATTTTGACAAGTCAATTTTTTCAATTTAAATTTTGATTCCATTGTTGAATGCTCACATATGATTGGTTAAAATATATATGAGTGAAATAGTCAGAATAAAATTCAGAATCGAATGAGCTATCGCTCATATTTTCGGGTCCTTGCAACTATTTTTCGCAGGTTTTCAACTACTTGACTAGACTAAGTCACTGTTTACACTGAAAATTTCTTTCAATAGTAAGTAATTAAGGTCTTGGCCCAGCATCATTTTTAAGTTTTCTTTTGTACTCCAGGAGAACTATTATCTTAGATTGAAAAGCCAATTTTTCTCCTAAATTAAAAAATATCGTCACATATCTTCGCATTTTTCTGGATTTTATTGTAGACGTTAGATCATGATAGAATTTACTCCGCCGTTTCCAATAAAATCGATAAAAACGCGAAGATAATTATTTTATTTTGGAAATATTTTTGTATTGTAGAGCTAGAGTTGTTGAAATTAAGCTAGAGAAAGGACCCACCGATGGCCTTGTACCAATCAAAAGTTAACATCGAGTGAAAAATACAACAGAATCCCTGTAAGGTTGAATTGTTGGGGGTTGATTTTGATTTAAGATTTTGATTGAGGTTTGAAGCTCTGGCCGATTTGGTTTCTGAATTTGTATCTTGCTCGAAGGACCATGTATTGATTTCGATTGAAACACTCGCGAACTTATGAACTTGTATATTTAGAATAATTGCGGATAGTTCTTGAACGTTTCTTCTCCCGGTGGTTTCTACTTAATTTGAATAACCGAGCCTGGCTTTAGATTGAATTTTGGTTGAATAGAATGAATGCGCGTTTGTTGAATGAATGTTTGATGTCGACTTGATTGGATAAGAGTTCGAATGCGACTCGTAGGTTTGAATAATGCGACTGGTTTGAATAAGAGTTCGAATGCGACTCGTTTGAATGAATGATTGAATGCGACTTGTTTGAGTGAAAGATTCGTTTCGACTGTAGGGCGATCGTGAGCGGTGCCACTCAGGTAAACGGTTTTATGACCCTTTGGTTTTTCCCAAACTGGCAGACGCGACGACCGCTGCAAATATTACTCAACAATCCCTTTAGCGAATTAAAAAAAAATAGTGTATGTACCGGAGGTACAATGGATTTTACATATAAAAAAATCTGAAAATATTGGCTACAATTTGTATAAAACTTGTACAGAATAAAAAGTAATAACTCAGTCCATAATTATTTATTTTCCACTGGTAAATTTGAATAATGTGAATAGCCTTGGTTTTAATTGGTATATATAATCGCGAGTCTACTGTATTTATTTTATTAAACGGACCATACACTATCAGATTTATTTGCAAATATATATGTTTGCAAATTGATTTGACCCTTTCAGCATAAACGTGCAAATTCTCTGCTCGTAAAAAGGAGCCCCATACAAAATTAACAACTTTTAATTTTATCAAATGTTTTTACAAACACTAAAACTTGTTTACAAATAACGCCAAACATACTCAAATATCACTTATTTGCAAACATATTTGACCGTGTATGGTTTCTATTTAACGAAACTGTTTTTATTTACTTTACTACATACATGTATTTATTTATTGGTTTTCTTTAATTATATAAAAGAATTTATAACCATCAATTTCGATGATCCACATCTGCCGCGGTCGTCCTTTGACTAGGCGGCCTATTTTGTCTTTCTTCCGTCCACAATATTTCACAACATTTCGTTCTATAAAAAACATTTCTCTCAAAACATCGCGCAGGTTGAAAAGGAACCTATCTGAGACCCATTTGAACTATAGTACACTTTAAGATGTTTTGTTTAGTTTGCCCATTGGATAATAGGTATCAGCACTTCCTTATTCAATTACATGAGATAGAGTGATCGGTGATCTTCTCTCTCTTTGACGGGAACCTTAAGCGAAAAGCAATCTGAGTTTGAAATTTTTTTATTGCAGTCGGGTGACATAATTAATTTAATAAGTAGGGCAAAAATAACTTCAACAACAGCAATTGGTCCGTCAAGTGTGGGTGAAAATTCTATCATGGTTCACTGGATAATAGACGAAGAGGCCGAAGAGCCCACAGATTTAATTGTTTTTTCAAATAAGGCCGACGCAGAGTTTTACTACTTGTGCCTTAAGAAAGTAAATCTAGAAGAATGCTTCGCAGCATTGTCTAAGCTAAAGCAAAAAGTCGAAAATGCCTATACACAAAAAAATTTCCTTCAAAAACTAACTTTAAAAACGGTCAAATTTAAAGACATCCTAGCTATGATTGAATTTATTTTCCGGGATATAGAAACGGAAATCGTAATTTTTGAGGAAGTCCAGAAGCGGGGAGTAAATTACTCGGAAGACGGCGAGTTACCAATATTAATTCACGAAACACCCAGTATATCACAAGCTAGCGGAATTACAGAGAACATTAGTAACCCGAAACCGATTAAAATAAGCGCGGCTCAAGATTGCAGACTAAACACGTCCAAAAAACATATGATTGACATTGAACTCACTCAACCCATAAATCAGGGGAAATCATTCTACTTCATCCCTAGCGCGAACTTAACGGTACCACGAATTTTAAGAATGGATGAGAAAAGCCTACTCGACTCAAATTACACATCCATCCTTATTGAATCATTGAACCCCCACGCTTGCACAATCCCAATTAACACAACACTTGGTTTTCTACACGAAAACACTGAAACTCCGTGTTATAATTTGGGAAATCACAAAAAACTTAAAAAACGTGATTTTCAAATCGGGTCAGAACTGAGCGGACTCGAAAAAAGTAAATTAACGAAGATTTTACACGAAAACTCGGACGTTTTCGCGGATGAAATGAGGGAAAAACCAATATTGTTTCCCACAAGATCGAAGTAAGCACGGCCATACCATTTAAAAGTAAACTCTACAGAGTCTCTCCTGCGGAAAGAGAAATTATACGCGAACAACTCGACGAAATGTTAGAAAATAATATCATTAAACCCCCACACTCTCCTTACTTATCGCCGATCGTACTGGCTCAGAAAAAAGGCGAAAGCGAAAAAACCAGGTTCTGCATAAATTATAAAAAACTGAATAGCTTAACCTACAAATCAAATTATCCTCTAAGTAATATTGACGACATTCTCTCATATCTGGGGGATGCAAAGTATTTCTCTACGCTCGACCTTTATTCGGGGTTTTGGCAATGCCCATTAGATGAAGATTCAAAAAAATACACAGCATTCATAACACCGGGTTTCGGGCTCTTTGAATTCCAAAGACTTCCCTTTGGGTTATGCAACGCCCCCAGCACCTTCCAGGACCTCACGGACCGAGTTTTTCATGGTCTAAAGTGGTCGTGCGTGCTAGTGTATTTAGACGATATAATAGTATTTTCCAAGACGTTTGACGAGCATCTGGAAAAATTAAAATTAGTCTTTGAGCGCTTGAGGGAAGCAACACTTACACTAAAAACAAAAAAATGCGTTTTCCTAGCAAAGGAAGTAAAAATTTTGGGGCATATCGTGAACAAAAATTCGATTCAACCTGACCCGGAAAAACTTAACAGTATCAGGGATTTTCCACGACCTACGAACCGTAAGGGCTTGCAAAGCTTCCTAGGGTTGTGCAACTATTACAGGAAATTCATACCAAACTTCGCAAAAATTTCGCAGCCGCTTTATAAACTGACATCCCCGAAAATGGATTTTAAGTGGGGCGATGATCAAACAACTGCGATAGAAACATTAAAAAGTAAGTTTACGCAAGCGCCGGTACTAGCGCACTTTAATTCAGAAAAGGTGGTGCTGCTACAGGAGTTTCAGGGCGAAATGCACCCTATAGCCTATGCAAGTAGGAGCCTTACGTCCGCGGAAAAAAATTATACAATATCAGAAATGGAAGCGTTGTCTATACTGTACGGGCTTACACAATTCAGACATTTTACCCTTGGACGACCGGTCCGCATTATCACGGACCACCACGCACTGTGCTTTTTACAAAATTCAGACTGCATAAACCGGAAACTCACGCGATGGAGCATTAAGCTACAAGAGTTCGATTATGAGATCGTATACAAAAGCGGGAAAACCCACAGGGACGCGGATTGTTTGTCGCGGAACCCGGTCAATCCCGCACCATCGGCTGAATCAGAGCATCGGAGCAGGGGAAGGACAAATACATCACAGATATCATCGCTATACTCAAAAACCAGAACGAAGCGTCAATAGGGGAAAGAAAAAGGGCCGCGAACTTTAGACTAATTGACTCTACGCCCTAAACACAGCCCCTACGGGACTGGCAAAATTACTAGTAATACCGAGACATTTAATTCATGAGATTTTGTTCCAACATCATTCGGAACCGTTATCTGGGCATTTGGGCATAGGCAAAACATTACATAAAATTAGGGAAAGATACTTTTGGAACAGCCTTAGAAAAGATGTAGAATTGTTTGTGAAGGGGTGCCCGGATTGTCAATCTAGGAAGGGAAACAAAAATCAAAAACCCGCGGGGTTATTACAACCTATTCCGGTGGGAGTACCGTTTGATCAGGTGGCTATTGATATTTTGGGGCCATTTAGGAAAACGAGAGACGGGAATACTGTTATAATAGCGACAGAGTACGCAACTCGGTGGGCGGAAACGCGCGCAATGCCGAACTCGACCGCAGAATTAGTGGCTCACTTCTTGGTGGAACAAATATACACAAGACACGGTACACCTAGGTTCATCCTGAGCGACAACGGTACGAACTTCAGATCAAAACTAATCAGGGAAGTTCTGCAGGTATTGGGAATATATCAAAAGTTCACAACTGCCTACCACCCGCAATGCAACGGGCTCACAGAACGTTTTAACAAAACGCTTGCGGATATGATGGCAATATACACCAGTACCGATCAGACGGACTGGGACACGAATCTTCCCCATGTCACTTTCGCGTATAATACTAGTCGGCAAGATACAACAAAATGTTCATCTTTCATGCTAGTATACGGGCGCGAGGCTGTGTTGCCAACACAGGCAAACCTAATGCAAACCCCCGAAAATAGGACGGCGCAAGAAATAAGAGAGGGAGCAGCCGCGGCAAGAGCTTTGGCGCTGGCCAACATAACAAATAAACAGAAAATTGATAAAAGTAGGTACGATGATAAACAGATTCGTGGAGTACGGCATAGGTCAAAAGGTTAAGGTTTACACTACCACTAGGAAGGTGGGGAAAAGTAAAAAATTAATACCACAATATTACGGGCCAAACGTAATTTTAAGAAAAATAAGTGATTTGGATTACGAGGTACAAAAAGGACCAAACAAAAATTGCAAAAAGGAAGTTATCCACGTAAGCCGGATACTTCCTTACAATGAGGTCTGGACAGGGCCCAGTCAAAAGGAGAAAAAGTTGAAGTAACCATAAGGAAATGCGGTGATTGATCAGTTATTTAAGCTGGCGGTAACGTAAAACCGTCAGATAAATACCCTTTCATGACCCAAAATTTCGGATATTTCTTTTTAATACGGTTTATAAAGTTACTTCATTTTTTTTTTAAACAAAAATCCTAGGTACACTAACATACATGATATTTTTTATTAACTAACGGGAGATAACACTTAATTTAAGATTGCATGTAAAATTTGCATGAGAAAAAGCTTTTGGGTTAGAGATAAGTACTGCTATGAATAGATAATAATTTTTGGAAATGTATTTAAACTAAATAGGAATGACCGTCACTTATACTTTTTAATTTTTTATGTATCATGACACCACGACAACACGAGGGGACCCCACTGAACGAATTACGACATCAACCTGGAATGAGAAAGCATCCAAGGGTTTGGAACAGTAAACCAAACCAGCCAGATCCTCACTAAACCAGACACAACCAACCTAAGGACTTACACAAGCTAGTCCAAGGCCTTACGGACTGAGCTACATCGAGCCCTTGAGACCATTGGCTACAACTGCAAAAGCTAGCCCACTCCCTTAGGGATTGAGCTGCATCGAGCCCGCGAGACCGTTGGCCACACCTGCAACAGCTAGTCCACTGCCTTACGGACTGAGCTGCATCGAACCTTCGAGACCGTACAGTCGGTTAACATCTTCGCTAGCGGCACGCCCAGGTTGCTAGCCGGCAACAGCACCGACGCCAACGACAGTGCTATCGTCATTGGGCAAATGCCCTGCTTATCGGAGACGCTGTAAGCCAAGTAAAGACAGTCAGTGATATCGCTCATTTTTGCCTTGTCTGCCCAACCAGTGAAGATCGCTTTTAATAGACTTTCGTTTGAATCCAGTGTTGATGTTACGTACGATGTTGAACTTGCATTCCCCGGGTCCCTCCAAAGATATTGTCGCGGAATTATATCGGCCTTCTTGTCTTATTGATTATTTTCGTCATTTTTTGTCTTGTAAGATAGAGTTAAATCACCTTCGCGACTTGGAATTATGGCGTGTTAATGTGGACCGTCAGCACCAAAGCCATTCTATTCTGGTGTAATTCTTTTTACTCATCCCAATTTCTTCAATGTTATGTTTAGTTTTAAGTGCAATTAATACAAAAGACGAGGGCGTCTTATTTCGCAGCGGGGGGGATGTGTCACGAAGGGTGATTTTCGTACCATGGGAAACATCGAAACTTGACACATCCTGTCCAAGTCTGGGAAAGTGTGCAAGATCGGATTCCATCAAAAAGCCCCCATCTCTGGCCGCTGAAGAGGACAAAAATACAGGCAGACGGTGTCCTGGTTTGAAGGAGAACAGTTGGTTCCTCCTTGAGTTGTAATTTTGTTTTGAGTCCTAATTTGTAGTGATTTAATAAGTTTTTAATTTAATCGTAGACTGGAAAAAGAGTGCCCTGGTCTTCTAGTAAGAATGTAAGTGAATTGTGTTTATATTATTTGTCCGCATTTTATGTACCACTACAATACACGTTGTTGTTGTCAAGTTAAGTCGAGTATCATTTATCGGGGGTCTTACAAAATCGTAGTGGCAATATGGGAAAAAGTAGCCCGGATCACCCCAGGTCGTGACAGTAAGAAAGAAAAAAACATAAAAAGAATAGAAATCGTGTTAACTCATTTGCAAGAGGCAGGTTTAAAAGTATCCATTGATAAATGTTTTTTTTTTTTTTCAAAAACAAGTGGAGTATTTAGGATATGTGATAGACAAAGACGGAGTCCACACGTCAGAAAACGAAAAAAAAATTGAAGCTATTCAGAACGCTTTAGCACCAAGTAATTTAACAGAATTAAAATCGGTATTAGGATTGATTAATTATTATGGAAAATTTGTTCCAAATTTAGCAACAGTGTTATCACCTCTACATAATTTATTAAAAAAAGAAGTAAAATGGAATTGGGATGATGAATGTCAAATCAGAGAGTTTTTGCCGAACGTGGTAAAGACCTTGGGACAAAAAAATTGTCGTTGATAGTAAATTTTAGTTAAAAAGATGTCTAGCGCTGGAAGCTATGTATAGGATCTGCACATTCAACTTTAAATCCGCACATCCAACACTAATCCACCAATCTAATAGACACTAATAGATACCCAACGCCCACAAAAAGTTAACGTTTGGGCAGGGATTATTGGCGAGAATATTGTAGGCCCATTTTTTGTTGAGGGAAATCTCACTGTTGACCTGTACCTGATCCCTGAACTCCAACAAAACATCCTTCCCAGACTAAGGGAATTATGTATTTCCAAATCACTACAATCAAGAATTCATACGCAACACTATTTGGTTACAACAAGACGGAGAACCGCCTCATTTTGCTCGTCAGGTCCGGCAACTGTTGGACAATTTTTTTCCGATCAGATGGCTTGGACGCAGGGGAACCATTGAAGGACCTCCTAGATCCCCGAATCTAACACTCATGTTTTTTTTTTTCTATGGGGTCACATAAAAGATAAAGCGTATGTTAACCGACCTGACAATATTAAATGAACAATATTACACCCGAAATTTCACAGACGGCAAGGCAAAATTTTATCCAACGACTTTACTACTCCCAGGAAGTTAACGGAGGACACTGAACATTTATTGTAGGAGGAAAAACACCAAATGCTTTCAAATTTATTTTTTAAGTTTGCTTATGTTTTGTTATTTTTCTTGTTGCATTAATCATTTTTAAGAAAAATGTTTAAAGCCATTGCTTATTCAGTTTTCATTCAGTTAGACTAAAACTGTTAAAGTACAACTGGTTTTGTCATTTTAACGAAAAAAATGTTGGATTGACAACCGTAAAAATGTTGCGACACCAGCATTACATGATGATTTTCAGAAAAAAATAAGCTTAAAAAATAAAATCGGTGTGCAAGTTATAATAATAATAATAATAAAAAGCAGGCAGGCAGGCAGGCCACATAACATCTTTGGTCTTGGTGAGTAGCGCCACCACCTTGCCGAGCTGAAGGTGCAAATCGGACCGGTAGCTCTTGGCGCACCTGGGAGGTCAAGCCATCTTGACCCCAGTACCGGCTGGGGTTCCTTTTGGCTAACAACCAATCGAAACCCTAAACTGTTGTTACTACCCCAACAGGGAAAGACCCCCACGACCGGTCCCAGTCGGATAGGGACCAAGGTGAAGGTGGTGGGGTCTCAAAAAACGACTCACCCGTTGACGACTGTGGCAATGCCCATGGACGCTTTGAGTGGACCAACACTCTAAGGAATGACCTGCTCGACTGCTACGAGACGAGCGAGCCGCGGCGAAGGGGTTACATGGCAAGGATGCATGCTCTGTGGGGTGAGAAACACCCGGAGCATCACTTTTTCGCGCCACAAAAACTCCGCGACTATGTGGCCTATCTTCGTCGCATTCAATACGAGAGAGCACCGGAGCAGTTGGTGGAGGTACAGCCGGACGACCCGGAGATCCGCCACCATGTTCAGGTAAATTTGGAGATGCCTCTGAACCGAAAGTCTCTCCACAAAATTCCACCACCCAAAGCCAGCGATGTAGTTGCAGCGGACGAATCACTCGATAGGAATCTCACTGTTGACCTGTACCTGATCCCTGAACTCCAACAAAACAGCCTTCCCAGACTAAGGGAATTATGTATTTCCAAATCACTACAATCAAGAATTCATACGCAACACTATTTGGTTACAACAAGACGGAGAACCGCCTCATTTTGCTCGTCAGGTCCGGCAACTGTTGGACAATTTTTTTCCGATCAGATGGCTTGGACGCAGGGGAACCATTGAAGGACCTCCTAGATCCCCGAATCTAACACTCATGTTTTTTTTTTTTTCTATGGGGTCACATAAAAGATAAAGCGTATGTTAACCGACCTGACAATATTAAATGAACAATATTACACCCGAAATTTCACAGACGGCAAGGCAAAATTTTGTCCAACGACTTTACTACTCCCAGGAAGTTAACGGAGGACACTGAACATTTATTGTAGGAGGAAAAACACCAAATGCTTTCAAATTTATTTTTTAAGTTTGCTTATGTTTTGTTATTTTTCTTGTTGCATTAATCATTTTTAAGAAAAATGTTTAAAGCCATTGCTTATTCAGTTTTCATTCAGTTAGACTAAAACTGTTAAAGTACAACTGGTTTTGTCATTTTAACGAAAAAAATGTTGGATTGACAACCGTAAAAATGTTGCGACACCAGCATTACATGATGATTTTCAGAAAAAAATAAGCTTAAAAAATAAAATCGGTGTGCAAGTTATAATAATAATAATAATAAAAAGCAGGCAGGCAGGCAGGCCACATAACATCTTTGGTCTTGGTGAGTAGCGCCACCACCTTGCCGAGCTGAAGGTGCAAATCGGACCGGTAGCTCTTGGCGCACCTGGGAGGTCAAGCCATCTTGACCCCAGTACCGGCTGGGGTTCCTTTTGGCTAACAACCAATCGAAACCCTAAACTGTTGTTACTACCCCAACAGGGAAAGACCCCCACGACCGGTCCCAGTCGGATAGGGACCAAGGTGAAGGTGGTGGGGTCTCAAAAAACGACTCACCCGTTGACGACTGTGGCAATGCCCATGGACGCTTTGAGTGGACCAACACTCTAAGGAATGACCTGCTCGACTGCTACGAGACGAGCGAGCCGCGGCGAAGGGGTTACATGGCAAGGATGCATGCTCTGTGGGGTGAGAAACACCCGGAGCATCACTTTTTCGCGCCACAAAAACTCCGCGACTATGTGGCCTATCTTCGTCGCATTCAATACGAGAGAGCACCGGAGCAGTTGGTGGAGGTACAGCCGGACGAGCCGGAGATCCGCCACCATGTTCAGGTAAATTTGGAGATGCCTCTGAACCGAAAGTCTCTCCACAAAATTCCACCACCCAAAGCCAGCGATGTAGTTGCAGCGGACGAATCACTCGATAGGAACCTCCCTGAGGATCCAGACATCCTGCTCCTGAACGAGATGGTCTATCGAGAGGCGACGAGGCTTTCTTCTTCGGTCCCACGTGGTGAGAGCACTGAGGCTGAGAGGAAATTCGAATGTCGCCTTGAATATAGACAAGAAGATAGGAACCGCTAGGCAGGATATTTCTCAAATTCAGTGTGTGATGGAATTCATCAAAGAGATGAAACCTTTCACGCCAAAAATCCGGCGCATCGCGCGTCATTTTCGCCGGACCCATCATACACTGAATGCAGCGGTGCTTGCTGTTGAGAAGCAGCATTGCATGGATAGAGTTCGCAGTCTTGTGGCTGCAAGAAAGTCCCTGGTAAGGAGTAGGCGAAGGTTGGTCGAGAACAACAAGTTCAAGACAAATCCTTCGAGGCTCTTCCAGCGGGCAAACTCTATCCCAGAGAAATTTCCGGCGGTGCAGGATGTCGAAGTCTTCTGGAGTGAAATATACGAGGGGACGAAACAGTTGCGTGAAGACACTCCAGCCCTTGCACAATTTGAGAACTTCGTAAGAAGATCTCAATTAAGACCAGTGGTGTGCAATCCGATAACCCCGGAAGAAATTGGCGAGACCCTTAAGGGAATCAAAAATTTTGCCGCACCAGGCCCGGACGGAATTAATACCTTTTGGTGGAAGAAATTCCGAAGTACGCATAAGCGTCTGGCCAAGGTATTTAATTCCTGGCTTAATGGTGAGCGGCCCATTCCGGAGTGGGTTGTCGAGGGGCGAACCGTTTTACTACCTAAAACGGGTGATTTGTCTCAACCTCAGAACTACCGGCCAATAACTTGCCTAAATGCGTGCTACAAGATTTTCACCAGACTCCTGTACTACCGAATATTCCACGCTATTAACCCGGTGTATTCAAAAATTTTCGAACAGCGAGGCTGTAAAAGGGGCGTGGACGGCTGCAAGGAAAACCTGCTGATCGATAGGTGCGTCACGCAGGATGCCGTCCAATATAAGCGCAACCTATCTATGGCTTGGATCGATTATCGTAAGGCATTCGACACAACATCTCACGAGCTGATTATTCACTTGCTCGAATGTCTTGCGATACCCGATACACTGGTGAGATGCATCAAACAACTGATGTCACTCTGGAAGACTTGGTTCTCGATAACATCCCGACGGGACCGAGTTCAGACAGAGTTGATATCATTCAGAAGAGGAGTATTCCAGGGAGATTCCTTAAGTCCTCTTCTGTTTTGCATCTCACTGTTGCCGCTGTCCGTAGCCTTGCGCGGTGCAAAGGGTTATAGCTGTGGTACACCCGGTAACCGGAAGCATAAGATCACGCACTTGTTTTACATGGATGATTTAAAAGTGTATGCTTCCGGAAAGCAAGAACTGACGCAGTCATTGCGCATAGTGCAGGAGTTCACAGATGCTATTGGCATGGAGTTCGGTTGGGACAAATGTGCTCAGGTTCATCTCAAAAGAGGACGATGCGAGTATTTCGATGAAGATGCTCAACTCATTGACGGAAGCGTTCTGAGACATCTGAACGCCGGAGAGACTTACAAGTACTTGGGTGTGGAGCAGTGCCACATCCAAGCGTCACACCAGGTAAAAAAGTCTCTCTGCGGCAAGTACAAAAATCTACTCCGACGAATCTGGTCGTCAGAGCTTTCGGGGAAGAACAAGATTTTTGCCACAAATATGCTTGCCGTTCCGATCCTGCTCTACTCATTTGGAGCAGTTAAATGGTTAGTAGATGAGTTGAAGCAGATTGATCGGGATACTCGAAAAATGATGCATCTACAGCGCAGTTTGCATCCAAAATCGTCCGTTCCGAGGTTATATCTTCCACGAATCCAGGGAGGCCGAGGACTTTTGAGTTTGGAGTGTTAAGGAAATAAGTAAAATTGTAATTTTTATCTTTGTTATGACTACACCGAACAAGGCGTGAGCTCATGCGAAAGCTCAGATGTAAAGCAGTAGCTCGCAGATTGTCGTTCGGTCTAGACGTGTTTGTTTTCTTTTATCTTCAATATATATTTAAAGGCTTAAAGACGTTTTTATTTTTATCTCTCGGTCTTCCACGATAAGTTATTCTAATAACTTCAACAGGTTATGGGCCCAGGTGCCAAACTGAGTAGATAAATTTTGAAACGGGTCGGAGTTTTCCGGAAGATTGTTGTAAAAGACAGTACAGTCGTACGCGAGTGAAAGTTCGATAGTGATCAAAAGGGTTCAATCGAGAAGAATGGACATGGAACGCATCGAAAAATTACAAGGAGCCAACAATTGGGCTCAGTGGCACTTCGTCATGAAGACGCTACTAGATTCAGCAGGTGCTTTGCCTCTATGCGAAGGAAAATATAAAAAACCAGTGAGGACAGACACCAATGAGAACGAGGTCATAACTTGGGAAAAGTTGTACGGCTATGCAAGAAAACTTATAGTGACGTCTTGAACTGCTTATGTCGTGCAATAAAGCGAAAGAAATGTGGCAAAAGCTGCTCAGCGTTTATGATTTAAAATCGGAGGAAAGTATCGCTTTAGTTCAGAAGGAGTGCTTCGACTACAAATGGAATCCTGAAGGCAACATTGTGCTCGTTTTGTGCTCAATTGTGCCGCTGTTTGTTTCAATTGTGCTCTTTTGTAAATAACAAAAAAACGCAAAACAAATCCGGGGATCAAGTTCTTTTTTAAATGTTAGGCTTATTCAATTGTGCTCAAACGTGGGTCTGAAAATCAACTTGGTCCCCGGATTTGTTTTGCGCTTTTTTTTGTTATTTACAGAGGAGCACAATTGAAACAAACAGTGGCACAATTGAGCACAAAACGAGCACAATTGAATAAGCCTAATATTAAAGAAGAAAACGTAAAAAAACCGGAGGCTGACGGTCAACTTGGCCCCCGGATTTGTTTTGCGTTTTTTTTTTTTTGTATTATTTACAGAGGAGCACAATTGAAACAAACAGCGGGATAATTGAGCACAAAACGAGCACAATTGAATAAGCCCAACATTAAAAAAAAAAACTTGATCCCTGGATTTGTTTTGCGTTTTTTTGTTATTTACAAAGGAGCACAATTGAAACAAACAGCGGCACAATTGAGCACAAAACGAGCACAATTGAATAAGCCTAATATTTAAGAAACAAAACGTAAAAAAAACGGGGGCTGACGGTCAACTTGGCCCCGGATTTGTTTTGCGTTTTTTTTTGTTATTTACAAAGGAGCACAATTGAAACAAACAGTGGCACAATTGAGCACAAAACGAGCACAATTGAATAAGCCTAATATTAAAGAAAAAAACGTAAAAAAACCGGAGGCTGACGGTCAACTTGGCCCCCGGATTTGTTTTGCGTTTTTTTGTTATTTACAGAGGAGCACAATTGAAACAAACAGCGGCACAATTGAGCACAAAACGAGCACAATTGAATAAGCCTAATATTAAAGAAAAAAAAAACGTAAAAAAACCGGAGGCTGACGGTCAACTTGGCCCCCGGATTTGTTTTGCGTTTTCTTGTTATTTACAAAAGAGCACAATTGAAACAAACAGCGACACAATTGAGCACAAAACGAGCACAATTGAATAAGCCTAATATTTTTTAAAAAACGTAAAAAAAACGGGGGCTGACGGTCAACTTGGCCCCCGGATTTGTTTCGCGTTTTTTTGTTATTTAGAGAGGAGCACAATTGAAACAAACAGCGGCACAATTGGGCACAAAACGAGCACAATTGATTAAAATAATAAAATATTCAAAAATTAAAAGTCGGGGGCCAAGTTGACCGCCCTGTCCGTACAAACTTTTGAACAATTTACACACCTTCCCTGTACCATCTTCAAAACCGCGTGGTTGTTGCATGAAAATGTCTTCAGACAAATCACCGTAAAGAAAATCACGTCGAATTGACGAAGATTCAATTTTTCTTGGGCTGCGAGACTTATTACTGCGCGAATTGTCTCGTACCTCACAACGGGACTGAAGGTATCATAATAATCTATCCCTTCTTTCTGAGAGCATCCTTTAATGACAAGCCTTGCTTTGAATCGGCTGACGTTATCGTCTGGGTTTTGTTTTACTCTATAAACCCATCTATTGTCGAATATTTTCTTCTTTTCGGGTTTTTCTACCAGCTCCCATACTTTATTTTTGCGTAGAGATTCAATTTCTTTTTCCATGGCTTCTTGCCAATCCTTTTGATTTTCCGTATCCATTGCCTCGTTGTAGGTTTGTGTATTTATCTCTGTCGCTAAAAACGACATTGGGATACCATAAAAATCAGGTTGTCTCAATTTATTTCTGTCTCTCAATTTCATCTGCTCTTGATTGACGTTGAAATCGCTTTCGGGTACTTCTGCAACTTTTTCTTCTTCAATCGTAGGTTTTTCTTCTCCTTGTTCTTGCACTTCAAGTTCAGTTTCCGTTTCGTCAGAAATTTCATTTTCTTTTCCATTTATTTCTGGTACCTGTATTTCCTTTCCCTTGATGCAAACTTCCTTTTGGAACATGACGTCACGGCTGACGGCATGACATCGTTCAATTCTGGAACCCAAATTCTGTAACCTTTAGAATTCTCGACGTATCCAACTAGATATCCACGATAGGCTTTCTTATCCAGTTTTCGCCTTTTTTCCTTAGGAATATGAACGAAGCACTCTGTTCCAAAGATTTTTAGATGCTTTACAGAGGGATATTTTCCAAACCATAATTCAAAGGGTGTTTTGCCTTCTACTTTGGTGGGACCTGTTCGATTTAAAATGTATGCAGCAGTGTTGACCGCTTCTGTCCACAAAAATCGAGGTAACCTTGTTTTTGAATACAACAGAAAACGAGCTGTTTCCATGAGAGTACGATTTTCTCTTTCGGCTAAACCGTTTTGTTGCGGAGTATACGGAATATTTTCTGTTTGCTTTATCCCTTTTTTTTTTTTTTTCGAGTATACTCTCCACCTCTGAGTTCATGTATTCTTTTCCGCCGTCAGTACATAACTCTTTTATGTTCTCCCCGACTTGATTTTTTACTTCTTCACAGAACGCTTCCAATTTTTTAGAAACTTCCGACTTCTGCCTGAGAAAGTACACTTTCCGATATGAAGAGAAATCATCCTTGAACAACACGTAGTACTTCTTCTTGCCTAAAGAATCGATTGACATAGGGCCGCAAACATCTGAATGTATCATTTCTCTTGTCTTCGTTGCCCGCTCGGTTTTCTGAGAGAAACTCTTTCTGTGAATTTTCCCAAAAGCACAACCATTGCACACCTCGGTGTAGCTGTTATTTTTTATTACTTCAATGTTGTTTACTGTCAGGAACTTTTCCACCTGTTTCTTGTTTTGATGTCCGATACGCTCGTGCCACACTTGAAAACTGTTATCGGATTTCGCGACGTAAGCACTCTTTTTCTTTATGACGCGCACCATCAACTGATACAAATTACCAGATTGAACACCTGATGCCACTATTTTGCCGCACACTGAAAACACACACCGCGAACCGTTGTGACTGATTTTGAAATCAACACCTTTATCGGCTGCTTTCTTTACTGAAAAGAGATTTGCTTTTATTTTCGGTACAAACAAAACATCATGGATTGTTCCAGGAACCCATTTCCCATCAGCTTGCATGTCCACGTCGATGTGACCCTGACCGACCGCTTGTATTACTTTTCCGTCTCCAATTTGGATTGATATGGGTATCGCGAATTCTTTATACTCATACATCCAATCTCGGTTGTTTGTCATGTGTTCGGTGGCGCCTGTATGAATGATCCAGTTGTGATTTCCTTCCACTGACTCATTCGAAATATTCTTGCTTACAAATGCCTGTCGATTTCCAAGGTTATCGTTCTTTCGATAGCGGCTTGCCCGTTTCTTTTTCGAGCAATTCTTTGCAAGATGATACTTCGATCCACAATTAAAACATCCGGTACAATATTTTCGAAAATGGTCGCTTTTTCCGCACGTATAGCAACCTTTTTCTTGCCTGTTTTCCCGACGTTTTTCGTTGAACTGTCTGTTACCAGTTTTGCCTTTCTTTTCCGACATTCTCATCTTCGAGAGCATCGCTACCGTTGACTCATCTTCACATTGCGATTCAAGGCGAAGTTCTTCCGTCAGAAGGCGAGTTGTTAACGTAGCAAGATTTCTTTTATATGAATCTGTTGAGTCCCATGCACTATGAAAGTGATTATACTTTGCAGGTAGCGTCGTGAGGATTCTTGTTAACAGCATTGAATTCGGTATTTCACTTCCAAGCTTCTTCATTTTGCCTGCCAACTGCTCTATTGCTGCAATGTGTTGCACAATGTTGCCTTCAGGATTCCATTTGTAGTCGAAGCACTCCTTCTGAACTAAAGCGATACTTTCCTCCGATTTTAAATCATAAACGCTGAGCAGCTTTTGCCACATTTCTTTCGCTTTATTGCACGACATAAGCAGTTCAAGACGTCACTATAAGTACGAGACACAAACGAGCACAATTGAATAAGCCTAATATTTAAGAAAAAAAAACGTAAAAAAAACCGGGGGCTGACGGTCAACTTGGCCCCGGATTTGTTTTGCGTTTTTTTTCTTATTTACAAAGGAGCACAATTGAAACAAACAGTGGCACAATTGAGCACAAAACGAGCACAATTGAATAAGCCTAATATTAAAGAAAAAAACGTAAAAAAACCGGAGGCTGATGGTCAACTTGGCCCCCGGATTTGTTTTGCGTTTTTTTGTTATTTACAGAGGAGCACAATTGAAACAAACAGCGGCACAATTGAGCACAAAACGAGCACAATTGAATAAGCCTAATATTTTTTAAAAAACGTAAAAAAAGCGGGGGCTGACGGTCAACTTGGCCCCCGGATTTGTTTCGCGTTTTTTTGTTATTTAGAGAGGAGCACAATTGAAACAAACAGCGGCACAATTGGGCACAAAACGAGCACAATTGATTACAATAATAAAATATTCAAAAATTAAAAGTCTGGGGACAAGTTGACCGACCTTGTACGGACTCAAGCAGGCTCCACGCTGTTGGAATCAAAAGTTTTCGCGATTTTTATCGGAGTGCGGTTTAAAAGAGCGCAGTTCAGATTCGTGTTTGTACGTGCGGGAGAATAAAAACAGCAAGTATTAGTACTGTTGTACGTTGATGACGGTCTGGTAGCTGCATCAGATGAAAAAGAAGCGGATGAATTTCTTTTTTTGTTGAAAGAAAATTTTGAAGCAACGATAACGCATCAAGTAACATACTTCCTAGGAATTGAGATCAAACGATTACCAGATGGATCAATTTTTATTAGTCAACTCAATTTTACCACGAAATTGCTGACCAAGTTCGGAATGTCAGAATCAAACAGTGTTACTACACCGATACCTCAAGGATGGAAACTTGAAGAACAGGAAGATAACGCCGATAACTCATCGTTTGCATACAGGGAGGCTGTAGGCAGTCTTATGTATCTTCAGATGGTATCGCGTCCAGACATCACATTCGCCATCAACATCGCAGCTAGATTCGTCACTCATCCGTCGAAAACACATGTGCAGTTAGTGAAACGCATTTTTCGACATTTGAAGGGCACAATAAATTTCGGTTTAAAGTTCGGGAGTGAAAAATTTCTCGAAACATACAGTGATGCGGACTTCGCCGGTGACATCAAGACCAGAAAGTCAACAACAGGCGTCCTTGCAAGTTCGGAGGAGCAGCGATAGTGTGGGAAAGTAGTAAACAAAAGTGTGTGTCGTTATCAACAACAGAGGCGGAATATGTGTGCCGCGAGTGCAGCTAAAAACATCATTTGTGTCAACTTGGACGATTGGAGTGTATTGATATGGGCGGCTGTGTTCCTGGAAGCATGGTCCATGGAACGTAGAGGTGGTGGAGGTGTGACCCTGAATCACCCAAGTAGAGAGACATTGAGCAGCTACGCATTGAGCCGAAAGGAAGATAGTTCCGAGTTAACATGATTATTGTATTCTTCAAATAAAAACTGTTGTAAATGAAAGTTAAGTTGAAATCAGAAGTGGGATAATACCCAAGTGCCAAAGTTGCAAGTGGCTGTACAAGTGTTGTAACATAAAGACTGATAAAAATGCCGAGGCGATCGAGATCACGCAGGAGGCGCACTAGTGAACGACGTCACCGCCGGTCCAGGTCTCCTAGTGATGGATCGACCGCAGACATGAGGTCAGCCTGACTCCAGAAGCTGTTAAAGAAGCACAGCCGACAGCGCGGGTGTTTCTTTGGACCGTAATCGCAGTCCAGGCGAAGATACGTTGGGTACTTTGTCAGAGATGGGACCAATGTTTATTGCAGGTGTTGCCGGGTACCTAGGTGTTGACAGCAATAATATTGGGGAATTTAATCCAGCGGAACACAATGTAGAGGACTGACGTAATAATGCCAAATCGAGGTTTGAGAGAATATAGAAAAGGGTTGAATTCAAGGGTTTGTCATAATAAAACAGATTGGTAAGTGTTTTCCAGTACAGTAATTTGATCGGTGATAAATCATCCCGAAACGGACAGATTTTTAAGATGATTAGGAACGTACTAATCCAATTCAAACAACAATTTTGGTATAGGTAATTGGTAAGTACAAATAGACAAGCAAAACCAGAGCAATAAAAGATCCAAATAGTACCTACGCAGTTCGAAATTCGTGACGAAATTATATTTTGTATTGCCGTTCTCGAATTACAAAGTAGAACTTCTTGTAGTCGCAATTTTCGGAGCCCGGGTGCACGATTATTTTAAAAGCAAACTCACTATTTCCCCTCCCCACCTCCAGTAGTCCACTCGCGCTGAAAGTCCATTGCAATTTTCGTGCTTGGTGTGGTGAGACGTGTTGTGTTCAGCTCTACAGTTCAGCGAGTGACATGATGGCCGAAAAAAACACAAAAAAAACGCAAACTAAAAGCTCTTCTAGAGGATTTGCTAGCTTCAAGTGAGTACCTTTTTTGTTCTTTTTTAATGGAATGTTCTGTTACAGTACAGATTAGTCGATCCCTACCTCCCTGTACAGTAGATAGTTTCCCACTGGAAACTTGCATAAACTTCTTAGTAGGTACCCACTGGACCTATTAGGTTTATTGCAGTATCTACTCAATCAGTTTCCCACTGGAAACTCGTATTAACTTCTTAGTACCCACTGGACTAAAAGCCCATTCACAACCACTTTACGTACGTAAAGTAAATTTAGTAAATTTACAAAAGCGGCGTTTGCATTCAAATTCACTTTACATAACTTTACTTTAAGAGCGTTCATTACCAGACGCCATCTTGGATAATTTGTTTCTTCGAATAAATCGATTACCATATTGATTTATCGATTTTTAAAAACGCGGAAAGTTAGAATCTTGGACCGATGCGTTTACGAAAGTCCAAAATTTTTTGTTTCTAAAAAAAATTGAAAAAAAAAATCGTTAATTGACAGAAAATCTTTGTTTAGGGGAGTTTCGAACGTTGCTACGACTTATTAAAAACGTTCCGTGTAAAAAAACAAATCATTTACGCAAGTACTAAGCACATGAATGGAAAAATTTGTTTTAATAATTTTCTAAGCGGTTGGTGTCGCCATCTATAGCAGATTGAGGGTTTTGAACAATTTGGCAACAAAGCTCTCGGTCCTACGGCTCTCACAACGCACTGTTTTGTGCTCTGTAGAGCGGCAACTAGCGCTCGTAGAGGATCTGCTTGTCTTGTAGATCGATGATCGATAAATAAAGACCAACATTGATTGAAATTTCAGGGCAATTTTAGAATGAAAGAAGAAGTTATTACCCACATAGTTAATTTTTCAAAAACCAATTCAAGGGTCCTTTTGAATTACGTCAGAATTTTAAAAATCGTGTATTTTTGTTTTATGGGTTGTGAGAAAACGAATCAAATTAGAGCAAAAATTCACAGGAATTCAATAAATTATAACAGTAACTGCGTATAGCTGCGTATTAGCTTTATGATGAATTGTTATTGAGTTGCCTATTATGGAAATAGGTATTTCCCAAGACATACTTTTACATTGTTTTTTTTTTTTTTTTTCTGGAGATCAGTTCATGATATCAAAAGGGCCATTTTAATAACGAATTAGATACAAAGAAACGCCGAACACACATAATAATTTTGGCAGTTCTTAAAAAAATACTTCTTGGTTGTCAAAGAGACCGCCGGAGCCTTTCAGTATGGCGTTTAAAACCAAAATAAAAAAAATAATAATGCCAGTTATAAGAGCACAGAACCTGAGAACAGTCTTGACTGCAGTAGGCTTTTAGTGTTTTCAAGTGTTGTTACTTTTGACTAATTGTTAGTGTAAAAACTAGACCTTTCGTCATATTGACTCCAACAGACTTTTTTGTATTCTTAGTTTTGATTATTGTTATAGTGTTAATAGTATTGTTAGTGATAGTTTTTTGTGATATGGGGTGTGTGTGTAAAAGACGCGATAGTGTAAGGGTAACAGAACTTTATCGGGGAAAAGAAAAAACCGGCGATTGGCCCAATTGAGGTGGGTATTGAGAATTTTTTTTTAGATTTGTGCACGGATAAGTGTAGAATCGATATACAGACCGTTTCAATCGAAACGAGCCACCCTCAATAACTTTTTAGGAAACGATATTTAAGAAAAATCTAAAAACACGTCAATTTTTATCTCGAGGGGGACATGTTTTGATGCAATAGTAAGCAGGCTTGGTGCAACCCCATACGCCTGACAGGAGCAACCTCGATTTTTTAAATAGGGAATAAGGGTCGAGTAACATGTCGTTTGAAAGGTCTTTTAATTGTCTTTTCGGTCACATAATTATTTTTTTATTTGCATAGTCTATAAGTTAGTAATTAAAAATGAAACATTTTTTTACGGATTTGTTTTGTATTTAGGAATGCCTGCAATTAACGATAAAAAGCTTGCAATAAACATTATTAGACAATTTATTTTTGATCTGAATAATGCTGTAATCAAATTTGTCGCCATCCATACTCATTTATACCAATCCTTAACAATAAGTACCTAAATAAATAAACTGAAAACAAAATAGTCGTGTTAATTTCCTGAGCGATAAAGCAACTGTAGCATTGAACACTAAATTTGATTTTTTTTATATTTGGTAGGTATGAGAATAGGTGGTAAACTATTTTTCACATAGACATGGGGGCCCAGGGGCCCCCCTTGGGCTGGACCGATTTTTTGGGTCGACCGATTCTTATGATTTTTTTTTTTGTATATTTGATAGGTATGGGAATGGGTCGGTAAGTATTTTTCAAATGGATATGGGGGCCCAGGGGGTCCCCTTGGGCTGGACCGATTTTTTGGCTCGACCGACTTTTATGAAGTATTTTTTTTTTATATTTGGTAAGTATGGGAATAAGTCGTAAAGTATTCGCCCCGAATAGCAGAATAACTATTAAAACATGGACATGAAGGCCCAGGAGGGCCCTTGGGTTTATAATTCAAGAAGGGCTTTTATGATATTTGATTTGTTGGATTTGTCTCCGCTCCGAATAGCAGAATGACTATTGAAACATGGACATGAAGGTTCAGGGGGAACCCTTGGGTTTATAACTCAAGAACAGCTGGACCGATTTTTATTATCTTTGATTTGTTGTGTTTGTCTCCGTCCCGAATAGCAGAATAACTATTAATAAATGGGCATGGGGGCTCAAGGGCCTCCTTTGGTTTATAACCCAAGAACGGCTGGACCGATCTTTAATTTGTTGGATTTGCCTCCGCTCCGAATAAAAAAAGTGAATTCAGCTAATAAGTTAACACAAAATTTATTGATTCTGAGGCGATACAAAGTTCGCCGGGTCAGCTAGTTTTTTATATAATTGTATACCTGTTTTTTTATTATTTGGACTCCAAAAGGAATTCTATATGAAGTGGTAGTTTTATTTGACTGTATAAAATGTACAAAATAACCAACATTTGCAATTTTTAGATTAATTTTGACGAAGAATTCTGGAAAGAACAAATGTACCCGCATTTAAGGATTTTTTATTTTAATTGTTTTTTACCTGAGTTGTTAGATCCAAGGCAGAAGCGAGGAAAAACAATAAGAAACCCCCCAAGGAATGAGGAATTAACTTTTGAAATTATTAGACAATACTAAATACATAGTTATTATTATTGTTTTCAAAATTTATCAGAAGGAAATCCTCGTGATTCCGACCTTCACGAGGTTTCTTGCTGGTCAGATGTTTTAATCGCACATCGTAGCCACCCCCAAAACCATGGGGTGAGTAACTACGAATACCGAGAATTACCCTGAGCAAACGCAACGACCTCAAGATAAGCGCCTTCTGCATTGCAATAGTTATTATTATGATTGTTTATTTTATTTTTATTATTATTGTGATTTATTTTCTTTCTCCATTTCCGCACAACTAAAATAGTAGATTATTATACGAGTTCCTGTGTAAATTGGACGCTTTATGCCACAAGGGGTTTATAAAAGCACGAGTGAAACGAGTTTACCACCTATTCTCATACCTACCAAATATACAAAAAAAAAAAAACAAATTTAGTGTTCAATGCTACAGTTGCTTTATCGCTCAGGAAATTAACACGACTATTTTGTTTTCAGTTTATTTATTTAGGTACTTATTGTTAAGGATTGGCATAAATGAGTATGGATGGCGACAAATTTGATTACAGCATTATTCAGATCAATAATAAATTGTCTAATAATGTTTATTGCAAGCTTTTTATCGTTAATTGCAGGCATTCCTAAATACAAAACAAATCCGTAAAAAAATGTTTCATTTTTAATTACTAACTTATAGACTATGCAAATAAAAAATAATTATGTGGCCGAAAAGGCAATTAAAAGACCTTTCAAACGACATGTTACTCGACCCCTATTCTCTATTTACGAGTGCTTTTGTGAACCCCGAGTGGCGTAAAGCGTTCAATCTACACAGGAACGAGTGTAATACAACGTTTTATCGTTCGATACAACCCTGGAAAGCCTTTAAATTGCTTAAAATCCATATAAATAGTTTGACGTTTATCTGCCATTTAAATTATTTCATGACAGTGTTTACACAAGCGAAAATTTGAAAATTCGAACGATAAATGTTATTTATTTAATCTTTAATGTGAAAATTGAATTTTATCCACTCTTTCCCGCATGTTAAAATGCAATTTTATCGTTTAGAAGTTAAAAAAAAACAACTTCTATACCAACATCCATTGTTGTATTACTGTCTAACGTTTTTTTGACATTTTGTTTGACAGTTGAATTTTTCACGTCAAAGAATTAAATCCATGTTGCAGTAAAAACCGTGAAGATTGAATAAAATTTTATATTATATACGACGATAAAATTGATGATTATCTATCGTTTCGAGTGACTTTAACGTCTCGGCTAACGCGTCCACGTTATTAAATAATAAATATATACCACATAAATAACTATTACCTTTTGCCACGACGTTTTACCATGACAATAATACAAAATTTATTTTATGCATGAAATTATCTAGCTGAATTGATTATTATTTACTTTACCTCTACGACAAAGTTAATTTTTGTAAACTCAATTTTGTTGCTCTACTTTCGGTATCACGTTTTTGTTACGTTGACAGGCTGGCAGTTTTACTTGCAAAATTTCCGGGGAACAAAATTTCTTTCAAAAGTAAATTTGATCCGGTAGAACAATAGCCTCTCGTGTAATTACATAGGTACGATTAATTTTAAGCATTTGGCAGAAAATACAATGTTTCTACAAAACTATTTTTTGTTCGATTAAAAGTTAGGGCTAACTTTTTTCACTGTCAAACTTAATTCAATTCAATAAATCATTTGAAATTATGATTATTTTAAAATTATGTTCCATTCCTAACAGTGCACACCGCTTTGCGATTTTCAAACTTCCATCTCTCAGTCGTTCAATGATATAAAAGCAAGCGCTACAAGCTATGTTGTCAGATCGTTTTAAGAGTACGAAGAAGCTCAGCACTCCCACTATTTAGTCTCTCTCTTCGACGCACGCTTGTGGGATGCAACGCAAGCTGCATTCGTGTCTAAACGTAGTACAGATGGACACACCGACAGCATTAGGGCATGTGGTTTCTACAGAGACGGAAGACGAATGTTTGTTTACATTTGAAAACTTGACCGACTAGAGAACGCTCTTAACATTAAATTATGTTCTGCGCATGCGTAGTACCAATGAAGGCATTGCAGAACTCTGTATTCTGCATTAACCTAACCCTGACCCGCCTGACCTAACCTAGGAAAAGTGTCGGTATTTTTATTTTGTGTTTTTATTGATTTTTTTCCCATCTAAAAATGGATGAAGAAATAGTAACCTGCATGATAATAGCCGCGGCGAATGTTATAGCAGGTGCTAAATGAACGGTGTCGCCGTGTTCCTCAACAAAGCGAAGAGAGAGAGGAGAGCATAGTGCTACATCGTTTTACGCTCGTTTTGATTGGCTCACTTTACAAACTTTACGTAAAGTTTCGATAAAGTTGAAAGTTGGTCAACATTTTGTTACGTTAAGTAAATGAATGTCCACTTTAAACGAATTAAGACGTGAACATAAGAAACTGTACATTCAACTTTCGTAAAGTCGTTATTTCACGTACGTAAAGTGGTTGTGAATGGGCTTTAAGAGTTGATACAATTTTTGTACATAAACTTTTTAGTAGGTACTATTACAACCTAAATTGTTGTAATGCCCTGACAAAATTGAGAAGTGTGGATGGTGACACAAGAAATACAGCTAAATCCCCAAAATCATATAATGAACAAATAAAAATAATACAGATACTTCCAACAATTATACAATATTAAATAACGTGGTAAAATAGAAATTATAATGACTGAATAGAATAGCAAGTTGAATTAAACAATAAATTACGAAATGAACGTTGAAAATAATTAAAATAAGACAAGTTAAATAGTGACTATGGCTCTTTACCTAGGTTAAAATTACATTAAGGAGATTACTGAACTTACAAAATTTAAGTGAACGCTAATATAACAAAACTAGGTGAATTGATAACACAAAAAAAAAAATACAATAAAAAATTGTCTATTACTTATCTTCTTGATTAATATGCTTCCTGCTAGTTTTGGAGCTGTCCTGACACCTTACTTTGACTTTCTGGCGTATCCTGCAAGTCTGTAAATCTGCAACTCCTGCGGGTCCTTGGGAAATTACACCAGTTTCTACGTGAACTATACTATGTGCGTTCAGGAAAGAATTTCCACAGCCAAAATCCCTTGATGGTGGTACAAATAATCCTAGTATAAGTGCTGGTGAATTTGCCTATCTGATTTAAAGAAAATAGTCAAGGTCTGCACGCAATAAAATGGTTTCTCTTACCTCTTTCCGAAAGTTCAACCTTTAACGATTTATCCGCTTAAGCGATTAGTTATAGAAATAACCCACATTCAACGATACTTAACCGCTAACGCGTTTTTCCTGGACGTAATCCCTTTTACCAGGAGTAATATTTCGTTGAACGTGTACTCGTTAAAGTCTCGAACGAAAAAGAAAGAATCTCGCGCGGCACTGCAAAACCTATCGTTTTTTGTATATGCCGGTTATCTCTACGTAGATGCGTTCCTGAACCCGGTGGTGAATGCGCGGCAAAATCAAATTGTAACAGTACCCACTGGACCTATTAAGTTTATTGCAGTATCTACTCAACCTGGACTAACAACTCGTATTAACTTCTTAGTACCCACTGGACTAAGAGTTGATACAATTTTTGTAAACATGTTTTCCCACTGGCACATTGTTTACCCTTATTCCCACTGGAATAATCACATACTAAGTGGTACAGTTTTCTCTCACTGAATATTCTGTTATCGAATGTTTTTTTATTTGTACCCTGCATTCTATCGAAGTTACTTACTGGGCGAGCAGATGGCCGACCTTCGCGCTTTACAACAAAGTCTCCCGCTTCCAACACATCGTCCACGCTGACGTCACTACTTCCTGTCCCTTTACGAGTTCTTGGAAGTTTACACTAAGCTCAGCCACATTGAAACAATACGCCTTATATTGAAAAAAGTGGTGGAATTTTTGCACAACTAAAGGTCACGACCCCTACGTTTACTCTTTAGACATGGTCATAACATTTTTAAGCGTTCAATTTCACGGGGGAGCTTGCTACTCTACAATAAACTCTCAACATGTAGCCCTTGCTTTAATTTTCACAATAGAAAATTCAGACAAAGCCATATTAAAGAGATTTCTGAAGGGCATCTATAATCAAAAACCCTCAAAGCCAAAATACCAGACAACCTGGGACCCACAACCGGTTTTGTACACTTATCAAAACTACATCCCTTGCCTACAGTTTCAATGCCATCTTTGACTTTAAAACTTGTCACCCTACTTGCTCTAGTCACCGGTCACAGGATACAAACTTTGGCTCGCGTACAGGTACAAAATATTCTCCGTTTCCCAGATCGTATGAAAAACCGAATTCCCGATAAGCTCAAGACTTCCTCTTCAACAAGTTTTCAGCCCATTCTTGTAATATCATACTTCAAGGAGAAACCAGAACTTTGCTTAGCATCAGTTATTGATCATTATGAGGCTCGCACCAAAGATATACGCCCCCCAGACTCAGATTTTCTTATCCTAACGTATAGAAAACCCATTCACGCAGTTTCCACACAACGTTTAAGCAACTGGATTAAGAAAACCTTACAAGATAGTGGTATTGACACTTCCCTTTTTTTCCGGCTACAGTACGAGGCACGCTGCCACCTCAGCAGCGTTTAGATCGGGTCTCAATTGAACAAATTCGGCGTACCGCCGACTGGACTCAACAGTCCAATATGTTTGCTAGGTTCTACAATCGTCCGCTCTGCACAGACCCGACCAATTTTGCAAAAGGGGTTCTTTCATTTGGTAGCAGTGAGACAATACCAAGTGGTAAGCTGGAGTGTAGAATAAGCATTGAGGGGATCTAGCTAGAAATTTAATTGTATGTGGTAAGATGTTATATTACAAGAGTTGATATCACTGTAGGTCATCTATAAGGGGTATATGTATTGAATAGTTGAAGTTGTAGTTGTTAAGGTTTTGAACGATTCAGAAAACTTGTTAAGAAGGTAGAATTGAGTGAGGATAAAGAAGAATTTGGAATTAGTTAGTGTAACTGTGGAAAAATTCCTGGATCATATGAGAGGTGGATGTTTAAGATCTAGATCATATGATGGGTATCTATTTGAAGTCCTGGATCATAACAGATGGTGGGGTAATGAAATTTCTGTAATGATTGTTGTGTAAAGGGTAATATGGCAATTGCAATATTGTGTAAAATCGAAAGTCTTATAAAATTAAATTGGTGACGAATGAGATCTGAATTTAATAAATGTTCAGTTAGGATTAAATGGAACAATAATTAATCTGGCCATTGGCGTAACACCTAGTGATGTGTAAATGGGTTACTGAGTCTGTTACAGACTGCATTAATAGGTAACAGAGATCAAGAGAAATAAAGTACTGTCAACATAGGGTGGCTTCAAAATAAAACCAAAGTATCCTTTACAAATCGTATACAAATTGACGATTTCGACAAAGAGATCGATTTTTGTTGTTGTTGTTGAAAGGTGTGTTATGGGAGTTCAGTTTTTAATTGGACAGAGTTTACTGTGATGTATATGTCTAGAACAAAAGAGGATCTATATTATGTTTTCGATATTTTTAGGTTCTCAACCCAATGTTTCCGTACATTGTCGTTTATTCATCCCTTATGTATGGTTAATGTAACTTTACAGGTCAATCTCAACAAAATCAGATGTTAGATCAGCATGGAAAGGAAGCTCATGTGTATGCTAAAGGAGATCTAGTATCGATTAGGGTGACTTGCAATTCGGACACTGGTCAAAGCCAAAAAGTCAAAGTGTCATGTACTGTACACTGGAGATTGTGGTGTTGAGAATAAACGGCCTTGGATACACCTCAGTCAGTAGAAATTGGTTGGTGAGGTAAGAAGTACCAGACCTTGGTATACCCTAGCCAGGTATTGGTCTCGGTACACCAGACCTTGGTATACCCTAGCCAGGTATTGGTCTCGGTACACCCGACCTTGGTATACTTTGGCGAAGTATTGGTCTGGGTGCAGGTGGAGATCAGTTCTTGGTATACTTTCGACAAGTATTGAACTGAGGCTCACCTGGTAGCGCGTTCGGGCCCCATTGGGTTAAGTGTAATAATAAAAATAAGGTTATGTTTGAGTACATGGTTACGGTTGCGTTTAATTTTAAGACGATCGTTCTTTGCGCTCTATTTTAATTTGGTCGTTCTTTGCGTTTAATTTTAAGATGATCGTTCTTTGCGCTCTATTTTAATTTGGTCGTTCTTTGCGTTTAATTTTAAGATGATCGTTCTTTGCGCTCTATTTTATTTTGGTCGTTCTTTGCGTTCTATTTTAATATGATGGTTCTTTGCGTTGTATGTTGAAATGATCGTTCTTTGCAGACTTTCTTCATTCTCGTTAATTAATATTATTGTGTATTAATAATAGTTTATCCCTTTAGTATGATTTGTTCTATCTGGCCACAATGATGGGTGGTAATCCATAGTTTGTGTCCAGCACATGAGGTATGCCGTGAGTGAGGACACTCATATGTCAGGAAAGGCCGTGTCAACTTGGACGATTGGAGTGTATTGATATGGGCGGCTGTGATCCTGGAAGCATGGTCCATGGTAGTGGGGGTCTGACCCTGAATCACCCAAGTAGAGAGACATTGAGCAGCTACGCATTTAGCCGAAAGGAAGATAGTTCCGAGTTAAGAGGAATCCCTCCTCGGTGGACCAGTCCACTTTGAATAATTTTTAGGAGAGTCCGTAGGACCTGTGGGCTGAGCTTGAGTTGTGACGTAGCGTCGTAAATCCTGGTATACGTTGGCCTGTCGTGTACACTCCGAGAAAATTCGGGCGAGAAACTAACGAGAAAACCAGCGGCAGTGCCACCTAAAGCAATTTTAAAATTTGGACAAACAGGCGCTAAGGAAGGGAGCATTAAGGCTCCCTAAATTAAGGCTCAAATAGGAACTTGATAAAAATACCATTTTTTTCTCTTCTAATAAAAATAGTTACTTATCCGCAAATGTCACAAAAGTGCATAATATGCGCCCCCATTGACAAGGTAAAAGTGTCACTTTAACTAATTAGGCTCATAAAGTAGACAACAGGTGTTATTTTATGTGCTTAATCAGATAGTGAATTCTTTCAAATTCTTACTAAATTGTTGTTTTCTAATTTATTGAAAGTGAAACTATCGAAAATTCGTACCCGAACTCGCTTTTGAAAATAACTCGACCCCTTTTTGACGATTTTCCAAAAAATTATTCACAGACGGCGAAAAATGGGTGGAAAGGGGAAAACGGTTTTTATAAAAAATTTCATAACTCGACAACTCGGCATGCTAAAAACGTGAAAATTGGGATTTAGACTCAGCTTTGAAAATAACTAGACACGTGTTTGACGATCTTGCAAAAATTTCTTTACCGACCGAGAAAAAATTAGGGGTGGTTTACCCAAAATTCCTAGAAAACTGACAGTATTGCTGTCGTGAAGATTGGGATCTAGATTCTCCTTTAAAAACTACCGGACCCGTGTTTGACGATTTTCGAAAAGAAAAAAATTACCAAAGGCGAGAAAAGGAGAGGGTGGATTTGGGGGTGCTTTTTCTCAAAATTCTTATAACCTGAAGGTCGAAAATGTTACAAGCATGAGAATTGGCAATTTTACAAAAAAATATTTACCAACCCCGAAAAAGGGGCATAAATGGGGAGGGTAGTATTCCTGAGAATTCTCATAACTGGAAAACAAATGTTGTTACATACGTGAAAATTAGGATTTAGATTCTCCTTTAAAAAAGACCGGACAAGTGTTTGACGATTTTGGAAAAAAAATTACCAAAGGCGAGAAAAGGAGAGGGTGGATTTGGGGGTTGATTTTTCTCAAAATGCTTATAACTTGAAGATCGAGAATGTTACAGGCATGAGAATTGGCACTCGGACTCTCATCTTAAAATAACTAGACCCGTGTTTGCAAAAATTTAATTAGGTACAAACCCCTAAAAAGGGGCGTAAGTGGGGAGGGTAGTTTTCCTGAAAATTCTTATAATAGGAAAACAAATAGTGTTACATACGTGAAAATTGGGATTTAGATTTTCCTTTAAAAAGACCGGACCCGTGTTTAACGAATTAAAAAAAAAATAATTATCAAGTCCGAAAAAAGGGGAGGTTAAATTTGGGAGTAATTTTTTTCAAAATTCTCATAACTTGAAGATCAAGAATGTTACAGACATGGGAATTGGCTCTCGGACTCTCTTCTTAAAATAACTAGACCCGTGCTTGACGATTTTGCAAAAAAATATTCACAAAACCCAAAAAAGGGGCGTAAGTAGGGAGGGTAGTTTTTCTGAGAATTCTCATAACAGGAAAATAAATAGTGTTACATACGTGAAAATTGGGATTTAGATTCTCCTTTAAAAAAGACCGGACTCGTGTTTGACAATTTTGGAAAAAAATTACCAACGGCGAGAAAGGAGAGGGTGGATTTGGGGGTTGATTTTTCTCAAAATGCTTATAACTTGAAGGACGAGAATGTTACAGGCAGAAGAATTGGCACTCGGACTCTCATCTTAAAATAACTAGACCCGTGTTTGACGATTTTGCAAAAATTTAATTACAAACCCCGAAAAAGGGGCGTAAATAGGGAGGGTAGTTTTCCTGAGAATTCTCATAACAGGAAAACAAATGTTGTTACATACGTGAAAATTGGATTTAGATTCTCCTTTAAAAAAGACCGGACAAGTGTTTGACGATTTTGGAAAAAAAATTACCAACTGCGAAAAAAAGGAGAGGGTCAATTTGGGAGTAATTTTTCTCAAAATTACATTAAATGTTAAGGTATGAGAATAGGTGGTAAACTATTTTTCACATTTACATGGGGGCCCAGGGGGGGCTCTTGGGCTGGACCGATTTTTTTTTTTTTTTTGTATATTTGGTAGGTACGAGAATAGGTCGTAAAGTATTTTTCACATGGACATGGGGACCCAGAGGCCTCCCTTGGGCTGGGCCGATTTTTATAATCTTTGATTTGTTGGATTTGTCTTCGCTCCGAAAAGCAGAATAACTATTAAAGCATGGACATGGGGGCTCTCTTGGGTTCCATGGGCCCCCCCTTAGGTGTGACCGATTTTTATAATCTTTGATTTGTTGAATTTGTCTCCGCCTCAAATAGTAGAATAACTATTAAAGCATGAACATGGGGGCCCAGCGGGCACCCTTGGGTTTATAACTCAATAAGGGGTTTCATGATATTTGATTTGTTGGATTTGTCTCCGCCTCGAATAGCAGTATAACTATATACTTGTGTTTGCTTTAGTATCTTTGATTTGTCCATCAGAATACGCTTTTTTTATCTGTTTTTATTTTCTTAGATTTTTCCTCTTCAGTATTTTCTTCTTTGGCATTTTGAGCATACATATTCCTGTGATTGTTCCTCTAGTATATTTGTTGGTCTTATTTGTCTTTTGGTATGTGCTTCAATAACCTTGTTTAATTTCTGCTCTTCCATTTTTTTCGTAATTTTTTGTCTTTCGGAATTCTCTTGTGCTTCTGCTTTTCGAAATCTTAAAAAAATATATTATAAGTATAAAGGATTCATGATAGCCACCTTTACAATTTAAGCGTGTATATAAACCTACCGATTGTATTCTCTCAAATTGCTACACTTTTTCCGTTTCGTTGAGAGATTCAGCACAAATTTCGTCTTACTTGAGTACTGGAGTGTCCCTTAAAGGTTCGATGGGAGGAGTTTTGACTACTCCGTCTTTCGGCGCTAGGCGGCAGCATTTCACAATGTAGAAAATTCGTTAAAATTATGTACGTAAGGGTTTCAAATTTGCCTTAAAATAATGTCTATATCATAACGAAACGAGGTAAGATTTTTCCAGATGATAGAAAGAACCCATATGTACCCATTTTTAATTTAGTTTTCGTTATGCCAAAAAAAAATGGACATAATGTGTAATATTGATATATTTCCGCCATTAATTAGAGCATCTTATAAGTAAAATTTCAAAAAAATATTACTAGACATGTGTAGATTGGCAATTCTTCTTTCATTTGGTGTCAAAAACATGAACTTTCCTTAATATTTACGGTAAATTTTAAGGGTAATTCCAACCAACTCGCAGCACCGGGGTAGGGATTCCTCTTAACATGATTATTGTATTCTTCAAATAAAAACTGTTGTAAATAAAAGTTAAGTTGAAATTTGGCTAACGAGATTATTAACTGAAATCAGTGTTAGCAATGTAAGAGAAAATAATGTCTTGTATGTTGATAATTTAAGCGCAATGAAACTTATCAATAATCCCGAGTTTCACAAACGTACAAAGCATATTGATATCAGATACCATTTTATCCGCGACCTATATTGTACCGGTCAGATTAGGATTGAACATGTGCCTAGCCATAATCAATTAGCGGATTGTTTTATCAAGGCTCTAGGGAAAGATTTGAGCTATTACGATCAACGCTCGGAATGACCGAACTGTAATATTATACTCTGTTTATGTTTAACTAGCAGTTACCCGCGGCTTTGCCCGCGTAACTTGGGGTCGGCTTTACTGGCGCTTATATTTGGAATTGGTGCAACCGCTTAAAGCAGTTTTTAATTTAAAAAAATATATAGTATAAAAATATATAGTATTTTTTTTCGTCAATCACTTCATTTTTTTACATATTATAATGTTAAACTGTTTGTCTTGCAGTTAGGAGAATTCTGAGGAAAACTATAACCCCATTTACACCCTTTTTTTTTGCGGTTTGTAAATATTTTTTTGCAAACTCGTCAAAGCCGGGTCCAGCTATTTTTAAAGGAGGGTCAAAGTTCCAGTTCTCATGCCTGCAGCATTGTCGGTCTTCAAGTTATAAGAATTTTGAGAAAAATCATTCCCAAATCCATAATCCTTTTTTGTACAGTTGGTAATTTTTTTGCAAAATCCTCAAACACGGGTCCAGTCTTTTTTAAAAGAGCATCTAAATTTCAATTTTCACGTAACACGTAACACTGTTTATTTCTATTATTTATTTGTTATGAGAATTCTCAGGAAAACTACCTTCCTTATTTACACCCTCTTTTCGCGGTTTGTAAATATTTGTTTGCAAAATTGTCAAACAGGGGTCTAGTTATTTTTAAAGGGGAGTCCAAGTGTCTGTAACATTATTGACCTTCAAGTTATAAGAATTTTGTGATAAATGACTCCCCAATCCACCCCCCGCTTTCTTTTTTGCAAAATCGTCAAACACGGGTCCGATTTTCACATATGTAACACTATTTGTTTTCTATTATTATTTATTTGTTATGAGAATTGTCATATACAATATCCCAAGAGTCAGGCATATTGTCGAAAATTTTCCCGACCTGTCTGGCACAAGTGTTTGTTGCATCGAAAACTTCCCAAGCGCGCAGCGCGCGGGAAGTTTTCAGGGGCAACAAACACGCGTGCAGACAGGGAGGGAAAATTTTAAACAATATGCCCGACCGAGGGGTATTTGTTCAGACAATCGCTCGAACAACATTAACAAACAATTGAAAAATCAAGATCCTATAAATCATGTCATGAGTTGGTTGTCATGGTGGTTCCAGTAGTAAACAAATTGTCTATACTGGAAGGATTGAATATAATCCGATCATTTCTAAGACTGCGCAAGGAGGTGCGAAAAGGGTCACAGATTCGAAGTGGCTAATAGAAAACAAAAATAATCCTTCGATGTGTCCAGTAAGGTATTATTTTTACAAAAGCATTGCAAAAACAAAATTATTAACCACTATTAATTTTTTTACAGGTTGCTGAGAACGTTATTAGAGAAAAGAGGTAGAAATATAAAGAGTAACAGATTATTTCTTACTCCAAATCCTGACTTCAATCCGAACACTCCAAATTCTCCGTGGTTTAAAAATTGTCCTGTTGGAAAAAGTACTATTTCAAAATGGACAAAACTGGCCGCAAGAGGTATTAGTATTGACACAGGAGTTGTTAAAATATCGAACCATTCTCATCGATCATCGACAATCTCCCATTTGGCAAAAGCAGGTGTTCCTGAACAACAATAAAGGGCAAATTTTAAGTTAGGTCACTTTAGGTCACATTAGGTCTAGGAACCTTTGCGGGGTGTTTTCGACAATTTCCCCAGGGAGATTTTCGCCAAGCGGGAAATTGTCGCGAAATTCAAATTTGATTGGTCGATTTCAAAAAAAACCTGGCGTTTAGATTGGTCCGACATATTAGTTTGACAGGTGAGGGCGATTGTCAGGAAAACTACCCTCCCAATTTACGCCCCTTTTTCGGGGTTTGTATTTTTTTTGCTAAATCGTCAAACACGGGTCTAATCTATTTTAAAGGAGAATCTAGATTCCAATTTTCACATATGTCATACTGTTTGTTTTCGAGTTATGAGAATTCTGAGGAAAAACTATCCTCCCCCTTTTCACGGTTTGTAAATATTTGTTTGCAAAATCGTCAAACACGGGTCTAGTTATTTTAAGATGAGAGTCCGAGCGCCAATTATCATGCCTGTAACATTCTCGACCTTCAAGTTATAAGCATTTTGAGAAAAATCACCCCCAAATCCACCCTCTCCTTTTCTAGCCGTTGGTAATTTTTTTCCAAAATCGTCAAACACGGGTCTGGTCTTTTTTAAAGGAGAATCTAGTTTCCAATTTTCACGTATGTAACACTATTTATTTTCCTGTTATGAGAATTCTCAGGAAAACTACCCTTCCCATTTTCGGGGTTTGTAAAAAAATTTTTGCAAAATCGTCAAACACGGGTCTAGTTATTTTAAGATAAGAGTCCGAGTGCCATTCCTCATACCTGTAACGTTTTTGACCTTCAAGTTATAAGAATTTTGAGAAAAATCACCCCCAAATTTACCCTCCCCTCCGGTTTTAAAGGAGTATGTAGAACCCAATTTTCACGTATGTAACACTATTTGTTTTCCAGCTATGAGAATTCTCAGGAAAACTACCCTCTCCATTTACGCTCCTTTTTCGGGGTTTGTGAATATTTTTTTGCAAAATCGTCAAGCACGGGTCTAGTTAATTTTAAAGGAGAGTCCGAGTGCCAATTCTCATGCTTGTAACATTTTCGACCTTCGAGTTATAAGAATTTTAAGACAAAGTACCCCCAAATCCACCCTCCCCTTTTCCCGCCGTTGGTAAATTTTTTTTTGGAAAATTGTCAAACACGGGTCCGGTATTTTTTAAAGGAGAATCGAGATCCCAATTTTCACGACAGCAGTACTGTCAGTTTTCAAGTTATAGGAATTTTGGGTAAACCACCCCTAATTTTTTCTCGGTCGGTAAAGAAATTTTTACAAAATCGTCAAACACGGGTTATTTTCAAAGCTGAGTCTAAATCCCAATTTTCACGTTTTCAGCATGCCGAGTTGTCGAGTTATGAAATTTTTTATAAAAACCGTTTTCCCCTTTCCCCCCCTTTTTCGGCGTCTGTGAATAATTTTTTGGAAAATCGTCAAAAAGGGGTCGAGTTATTTTCAAAAACGAGTTCGGGTACGAATTTTCACTTGTCTACCGTTTTTCGTTTTCAACTTAGTTGGAGTCTAGAGACACTAATGAACCCCATCTTCACCCCCTTAGAAACGAAATTTTCAAAAATCCTTTCTTAGTGCGCCTATACGCCCTAAAAACTACGTTCCTACCAAATTTCACATTTCAGTTTCGCATTTATATTTAGAGATTAATTTGGTTAAGATGTTTGTTTGTTTTTGGTAGTAGGTAATAAGTTTGGTCGCCCCTAGTTTGTCAATTTTAAGGGGAAGTGTTAAGGAAATAAGTAAAATTGTAATTTTTATCTTTGTTATGACTACACCGAACAAGGCGTGAGCTCAGGCGAAAGCTCAGATGTAAAGCAGTAGCTCGCAGATCGTCGTTCGGTCTAGACGTGTTTGTTTTCTTTCATCTTCAATATAATATATATTTAAAGGCTTAAAGACGTTTTCATTTTTATCTCTCGGTCTTCCTATTCTTATTATCTTCTTATTCTAATAACTTCAACATGGAGTGTCTTCATAACATGGTAATCTTGGGTATAGCCTGTAAGATCATTCAAAGTTCGGATCCCTTGTTGCTTCTTGTCAGGGATCACGAGAGGCGGGGAGTCGGGGCATTTTTGTTTAGGGCGGCACAAAGAGAAGCAGATGAACTCGGTCTTGACTTTGACTTTGAGCGAGCTCGGCACATTCTATTACCGTCTTACACCCCACGTCAGAATCTCTGAGCAAGATATGCTCATGAGAAAGCACATGGATAAGTCAATGCACAGCGTTTTTTTCAAGAACATGGAAAACCTTGGCTTATCCAAAAGGCATACGTTTGCCTTTCTGAGATCGAGTGGGCTGAAGTCTGAGACTGGGGGATTCATTTGCGCCGCGCAAGATGGTGTAATTAACACCTTGGTCTATCGCAGCCTCGTGATGGATATAGAGGTCCCGAATGTAAGCTGTCGAGCTTGCCACAGAGCTTCAGAAACAACAATGCATATACTTGCGGCTTGTCCAATATATGCACCTTCGGCCTATATCCATCGCCCCAATGCGGCGTTGAGCGTGTTATTCTTTCATTTAAGACATCATTATGCGATAGACACACCACTGCTGCCCTATGCCCGGAACGATATTGAGTCCGTTGTGGAGAACGAAAGGTGCCGAATTTACTGGAACTATTCGTTCTCCACCGTCAGGCAGATATCAGCAAACAAGCCTGACGTGGTTTTGCTGCACCACTCCTCCAAGTAGATGTTTGTAATTGAGTTCTCGGGTCCTGCCGAGAATAACATCTGCATCAAGGAGAAGGAAAGATGGACGAAATATCAAGACCTGCTGTTCGAACTCCGCACGCTGTACACAACTTATACGGTGAAGCTGGTCGTTCTGGTAATTGGGTGCATGGGAGGCATCAAGGGTTCGTTCGTCTCTAATCTCAAGATCATACCCGCTTGCCGCAAGCCGGCAGAAGCTCTTACGGCCGGAATGCAGAAGGCAGTTATCTTGGGGTTGTTACTGTTAATCACATTACACAGTCAAACACACTATATTAATTATCATCTAACAATTTGATAATAACTTTCTTGGAAACATAAAATATATCACAATAACTTGACAACTGGTTATACCCATTAACTAAAGTATACATTGGCGCTTTCTTTCCCGTGTTAGTTCTGCAAACGGGATACCGAAAATAAAGAGAATTCGCGAACTAACTCTGCTAACATGAAAATCCAACTTAGACAGCAAGTACGCACAATCTACAATGTCATGCAACAAGTCGTATAAAAAGGAAACACTCATTTGCTGTCTTCGACATTCAAGAGACAATACGAATTTTGTTAACAATACCTATATTTGCAGCGGCCGTCGCGTCTGCCAGTTGGGAAAAACCAAAGGGTCGTAAAACCTTTACCTGACTGGCACCGCTCACGATCGCAGACCAGTCGAAACCAAACTTTCAAACCTACGAGTCGAAAACGAACTCTTATTCAATTCAATTCTCATTCAAACAACAAGTCGACATCAAACCTTCATTCAAACGAGTCGAAAACGAACTCTCATTCAATCAAGTCAAAATCCAACTCTTATTCAAACAGTCGAATTCAAACCTTCATTCAAAAGAGTCGAGAACGAACTCTTATTCAAACAAGTCACAATTCAGTCGACATCAAACTTTCAAACCTACGAGTCAAAAACGAACTCTTATTTAAACAATTTGTAATCAAACAAGTCACAATTAAAGTCTAATTCAAACCTTCATTCAAACGAGTCGAAAACGAACTCTCATTCATAATTCAATCTAAAACCAAGACTCGGTTATTCAAATTCAGTAGAAACTCAATCCAGGAGAAGAAACGTTCAACATCTATCTGCAACTATTCGAAATACACAAGTGCATAAGTTCGCGCGGGTTTCAATCCAAATCTAAAACACGGTCCTTCGAGCAACACACAAATATTACAACCAAATCGACCAGACCTTCAAACCTCTCTGACTCAAAGTCTACCCCCAATTCATCTTACAAAATCTTTCGTAGTTCTATGTATAAATCCTAAAGGCTGGTTTATAAAAGCCGCTGTCGTTGGACCAACATCGAAAAACTTCCCCAACCCAGTTTTTCTCAACTTGTGATGGGAGGAGTTATGTGACGCTTATTCCTGACACCGCTAGAAAAAGGGAATAGCTCAGCATCCGCTAGCTAGCGATAATATAGTTTATATAAGCCTTTGCATTGTAGAATTAATTAAGATTACATTCCTGAACGTTGTAGTGTGCTTGTCGCTGTTCTTTTAAAAATATTTTTTTTTATGTTCAACTCGTTCCCGAAACATAACTACCCCTTATTTTTTTTTTTAGTTTTTTGTTAATAACAATAATTGCAATTTTTATTTGCCGAACAAACAAAAAAAAAGTTTCTCAGAATAAAATCCCGAATTGAATGAGTTATCCCTTATATTTTTCGGATCCTTGTAACTATTTTTCGCAGGTTTTCAACTTCTTGACTAGACTAAATCACTGTTTACACTTTGTAGGTATATTTTCCTAACAAGTTCACGAAAAAAACAGTTAGAACTATAGTACAAAACACATCGGAATGTTCAAGAACTTCCCCCTTGTGCGTACGAGTCTAAATGAGTATTTTTGTCCTGATTTATGAGAATCTTTTTTACACTATTTTTTGCTCTGAATGTCCAGAGATTAAATAGTGCCGCCGCCGCCGGCCCGTTGCCGAATGAGGTAGTATACTAAAAAATAAAGTTTTTGGAAAATACAATAATCATAAACTTCATTGAAAAGTGTATGGTTTAGCGCTATTATGGTGAAATTATACTTACTGAAAATGAAAAAAAAATTGAATTGAAATTCGTTTATTTTTTTATGAGGGAACTGTACTAGTTTAAAATACGTCATTAGTGACCGGCATATGAATTAAGTGAGGACCTACGCCTTTCCATTTCTCACTCTCACTCATATTATTAGTAATTCTTTCCTTTTCGCTTTTACTCCCTCTGTGCTCGGAAACTAATGACGTAGTTATTCGCCCGCGAAATAGTTTTTAATTTATTTCATGAAAACGGTTATGATTTAAGCAAAACTAAAAAATAGGAGTCCTCTATTTTAAGCAGTTTCATTTATAAAAAAAGTTTCAAAATTTTGTATACTACCTCATTGTGAACTATAGACCGCAAGACACCACCTCGTAACCAAAAGCTGAAACTTTTTATTGCCTTTTTAACTGGGAAACGGACCACAATACATGGCGGCAATCTTGAGCACTTTGGAATGAACGTGTCATTTTCATTTCCGACTTCTGCACAATCTAAGCCATTATTTCAAATGATTTTAGTGGCATACGCATTCAGTGCACTTTCTTCATGGGACTAGGTATTTTGAAAAGATTTGGTTAGAGCATCACTGTAATAAATGCGTTTTTCTCAGAATTATTTGTAGCCTTCCAGAAACGAAATATTTAACTTTTTTTTCTCAGTTACAATTCATACTACACCTGTGCAAACACTTCGTCTAAATCCTTGATATCTCTACTTTACAAGGATAATTTTTGTTTTTCTATAATTGCACTGGTTTTTCCGTGAAGCTGGAATGAAATAGACCGTGTTTTTACACAGGCGTTATATCTATATATATCGACTCAAACGGTCCCCTTAAGATCATTTCTATACAACAATCCTTGTACAACACTTTTTTGAACTCGATGAATTGACGTGTAAGTTCACACACAACAAATTCTGTACAACCCTTTTTTGAAAATAACTGTACCAGAGGAGCTACTCCACACCGTTGAATATTGTGGGATTGACTGCGAAGGTTACAGACTTACGGCGTGGAAGAATTAGAATTAGTTCTTTTTTTAGATATTAGAATATCTTATGATTACAATAAAATACAATTACATTTACTTTTTTCCTTCTTTGAGTGGTGGTCGAATATCCCAAACTACGATCTTCTATTCTGGACTTACCCTATACAGGCCGACTTATAACGTGCGATTCTTTAAATTTCCATTCTGAGTAGGCGGTAGAAAAAAAGTCATGTCTTTGATTATAGCTAATTTTTTTAATGTCATGTTATGGTTAGGTTTTCTGGTTGACGTTTCAAACTGACATCTATAAGCAGACGAAACAATTCGCCGGGGACCTATGTTCAAATTCAAAGGCTTACCTAGAATGGAAATTTAAAGAATTGCACGATACATGTTGTGTCATTCCTTGAAACCCCAAATAGTTCAAAAGACTTAGTTTTCGAGATATGTATAAATTGTCGGAAATTTGGGAAGAAAATAACGCACGTCAATGAAGCCGCTACGATATTGAAACTCAACCGACCGTATTGGTCGGTTAGGAACAAAGAGAATTAATTAATATTTTCCTTCTCTCTGGGTAGCAATAAAAAGTAGCTGAATCGAGCGCATTGGGAAAAAACCGTTTGTTTATTTTGTGTGAAGAATTATCAATTTTTATTCTTTCAATTTCTGAAGAGCTAATAAAAACACAGTGGCTAGTAATACGTACGAAGTCAACTTGTATTCACGTCCGACGTATACCAAATTATATTAATGTCGGACGATTGAAATTTAAAAAAGCGTATTTGGTTTTGCGGCATATGTATTAAGAAATATTTAACTGTCCTTAACTTATTGCTCCGAGAATGATTTATATTGTAATTTCTCTTGGATTCTGAAGGATCTTTTTCTTTTTTTTTTTAATATGTATGAATTAAGTTATGAGCGGGACGATAAGACTTTTATATTTCACTGAATCATTATTTGTTTTTTATACCTTGACAACGAGATATATTAAAAAGGCTATAATGCCCTAGGGCCATAAATCATAATGCCCGCATATTATGCCCTCAAAAATTTTAAATGTTATTATTATTTATTTAAAGTTAAAAGTACAATTTGTAAATGAAGATCCACTAATTGAACAATTTATTAAATCTATACTATGTCTAAATCAAGAAACATTCAGGTTGGAAGCATCAGTTTGACCGAAAATTCTATTTTCGCCGGACGTTACAGTTTCAGGGGAGCTTCTAACTTCATAGATACAAGCCATCGCAAACGAGGGAATTTAGCAAAATCAAATTCAAAATTTATATTTTTTTAAATGTTCACGAATTCAACTGCAGTGAAATATAAAACGTTGTGTGCACCACGGGCATAACTCGATGTTTATAAATCTCGGGCAATATACAAAATATCGGGCCGGAGGCCCTCGAATTTGTAAACTGTTGCCCTCGAATATTAACATCGTCATTATGCTCTTGGTACATAAATATCTATTTAAAAATTGAATAATTTTTATTTAGGAAGCGTACAATTTACTAGCGAGAACTAGAATGTGTGAAAAAGCTAATTAACAATACTTTTATAAACTTAAAGTGTCTATTCAGCACTGCGGTCACTACACTGGAATTCTATGAAAGCGCGGTGGTATAACTCCTCCCCTTTTAGTCCGAAGCTCCGAAGAGGAAGGGTTGAAATTTTGCATCCTGGGGGTAGATGTTCTGTCCTGATGGTGACTTCCTGTGGGGTGGCTCGCAGAACATTTCTGTGGGTGAGCCAAAGGGTTAACGTCAACACAATGGTGTAGAGGAAGACGGTTCCCGAGATAAGCCAGCAGGTTCCGTTGTCGGCGTGGATCAGTTCCAGCTTAGGAAAGTTGTTGTCCAATTTGGTAGCTTGCAACGTTCTCGACGTCGGTACAGGTTCCGGAAAGATGCCCAAATATTGATTAGTTCCTGGGATAAACTCTGGAGACTGGAGTTTGTTGAATTAGACCATGGAGCGCAATTTTGGAGAGATGTTGACGTGCGTGTGGAGTTCGTTCGCACAAAGTTATTCATTTTGGGTTTTGTCGCAAATATCTGTTAACGGCCACATATCGGATTCAGATTTTAATTTCAATAGTTCAATTTAATTTTCGCGTTTGGAATGATTGTTCGAAATTGACTATGAGGAAGAGGTATCAAGGGAAATAAAATGAAATATATTATTTTTAATTTGTTGATTTCGAATTTTAGTTTTCAGAATATTTTTTATTTATTAAATTTGTTTTTTATTTTGAATATTTCAGATTTTACTGGGAATGGCAACTGATCGTTATAGATTGAATCTATTTTAGTTAAATCTTTCAAAAGTTCTTAATTTATAATTATACTGGGATGAACGATCTTTAATCTGCAAAATGTTATTGAATTTTCGACATCCTAGGCGATGTTCAAAATTACGTTAAATATGTATATAGTTAATTTTGATTGTTAAACATGTCTTTGATGAATAAGGTGTCTATCTGTGACTTTGTAATATTTTCAAGTTTTGAACTTATAGAATCTAAAGCGCTTTAGTTATGTGGATGTACCGTACGACGTTTGTTTAGTTGGTCGTTTGATATTGTCCATGTGGAGTTTGTGAAATTTTCTACCAGTTTTAGAATTTCTCTTTTTTGATCTGAAATTGCTTTTGATAAAAACTTTTTTAGGTAGTTCAACTGGCACATCTTCTCTGTTTTTATTTAATCTGTTTAAAACTTTTTCTTTGCCTTTTGTCAAGCGAGCATTGATTTCTTTGAAAACAGCTTGAAGTTTTTCTTTATGTGATTGTAAGTAATTATTGACAATTAAATGGTCGAAATTGATATTAGTAATTTCGTTTTCATTATTTAAATTTAAATGGATTGAATTGTTATAAGCTATTATAGAGTACAGTGCCTTTATGGGAATCGAATCGTTTTCGAATTCTGGTCGATTGTTAATTAGATTTATATGTTCCAAAAATGTTGAATGAAAGTGTTCCATAAGATCATTACTAGAGGGATGATGTGGGCTAAGAAAGTTAACTTCAAACTTATGAATTTTGAAAAATTACGTAATGATAGCATTATCAAATTCAGATCTATTATTAGTTACGATTAGGCTGGGAACAGAGTGATGAAGTAAAGCAGTAAATTTACAAAGTTATTTTTAATTTTTATAAAGTTTTCAGGAATTATAAATTTTGAGAAAGTATGTTTGGAAAGTAATGCAACGCCCTTTTGAACATTTTTAATGCGAATTTTTATTATTTTTTCTGATTTTGGTGGGACCGTGATGCAGCTATTATAAATGTTCAAATTTTTAAAATGCAACGAAATTTTTATCTTTGGTAACACCAATTTACCTGAATTTAAATTTATACTTGCTTATAATTGTTTTAGATTATTATCAATTCCGAGAAGACAGTCGAAATAATTGTGAAATTTAAACACATGAAATTTGATATCATTTTGTCCAGATCTGAAAATTTTAGGACATGTAACAGATATACTAAATTTTTTTCGCGTACAACCATGTGCTATCGAAATAACAAAAGGATCATTTTTGATTAAATTAAATTTTAAAACATTTTAATTCGAAATTGTCAAAAGGTATAATGATATAGGGTAACTGTGAAGGATTATTGTCGATATTTAATAATTCACTATGTCCGAGGCAGCTTTGTCTAAAAAGCTTCGGTACTCTGTTCGAAATATTGGTTACGCGAAGTTGACGGGTTATTTTCACCAAATTGTTCTTTTTCTTCAGGATACTCCTGAATATAAAAATTATCAATTTCGTTTTCGGTATTGTCTAGTTCTTCAGCAGTCCAATTTTGTTGGGGACGCTTAAACTTATTGTTGTTATTGTTGTAAGGTATTTCTTGTTGTAAAGCTCGTAGGAACAGGTTTGTCCAAAAGTATCGATCTAAGTTTAAATACGTTATTGGGATTTTGATTTGATTGATTTTCATAAAAATTTTGTTGTCGATTAAATCCAAATTGTTGTGGTTGTCGAATAAATGCAAATTGTTGTGGTTGTTGATTAAATGCAAATTGTTGTGGTTGTCGTTTAAATGCAAATTGTTGGGGAGAAATTTTTGGGATAGGGTTTACATTTGGAGAGGGTTGTTTGTTGATATTAAAATTGGTTGCAAGGTTTTCAATTGTCGTTAATATTGAAATCGGTTATTAAAATCTTTAAAGCTTCACTCAATGAAGTGGGTTGTCTGGTGGACAAATAGTCGCCAAAGGGGTTGTTTAAATGTTTAAGGAAAACTCTTAAAGCAAGACAGTTTGAACTGTCGATTAAGGTATTTTTAAAGATTTGATATCCTGCAAGTTGCGTCGAGGTAAGCTGATTTGCAAGTTTAGGTTTTCTTGAACCTTTGTATGTATGTCGCCAAGAGGGCATTTTTGAGGTCATTCCAAGTTTTGATGGAATATGATTGGCAGCATTGCCTTATATTTTATTTTTAATTGATTTCAGTACCAGCGTATTTTGAAAGTCGTCTGGTTGTCGGAAATTATAAAACTTTGCGACCAATTGTTCGCTTGTGGATATAAATTCTGTCAAGAGTGCCTGGTTTCCAGTAAACTCTGATAGTATTTGTAAATACTCCATTTTAAATACTGAAGGAGAAGAGTTTTGCCCTGTAGTTACTCCTGTTTCTGGCATTTTACTTTAATAATTTTATATTATAAATATAAATATATAATAATTTTTATATATTGAACTTATTTGTTTCACTCTGATACAAAAATATGTGTAATACAAAAATATTTATCAAAAATAATTATGTAATTTCCGAATCCGAATCAGTAAGCTGTTAACGACATCTACGACTCACCAGCAATGTACCATCTTCAGCCGAAGTCCGTCCCAAATTCGATAGGGTTCAAAGCGTTGAAACGCACCGTCCTCGTCTTGGAAGTCCGTGGATTAACCAGGTCCAGTTTTCCCAGTGAAGGTCCTCTAAGCAGTTCGGGTTCACCTCGACACGATATGGAAAGTCCGCGAATTTAATTGGGTTCACTGACTCGGTCTTGAATGAAAGTCCACGAAGATTTTTCTGAGGTTTACTTTTTAAACGGGGACGAAAACGTTAGTCTATCCTACCGACTGCGCCAATTAAGTTATGAGCGGGACGATAAGACTTTTTTAAAATTGAATGATTTTTATTTACGAAGCGTACAATTTACTAGCGAGAAGTAGAGTGTTTGAAAAAGCTAACTAACAATACTTTTATAAACTTAAAGTGTCTATTCAGCACTGCGGTTACTACATTGGAATTCTATGAAATCGCGGTGGTAACAACTTATGTAATTTGAAGTGGAATCGATTTTTTTTCCTAACAGCACATACCGGGTGTCCCAGAGGTGGGTGGACCATTATTTATTTTGAAAGATATTAAAATGGGCTTTTCGGGGGACGATAGGCACACGATACCTTCACAATTTAAAATTATTAGAAATCATATACAGTGTTCTAATATTAGCAATATACCAAGGTTTTGTTTTGTTTAATACATTTCTACATTTTCTACAGATTTCTAAATACTGTTAACACTACAATAGGTACACTATGTATTAGGTCTATTGGAAAGTTCTGTCCGTTTTGGAATAAAAAGAAAATAATGTAGTCTTCAAAATTATAAAACAATTAATAATTTGATAATAAACAATAATTTTTTAATTTCATTAAACGGAACAATATTTAATTAAGCGGAACAACAAATAAGTATTAAATTGAAAATTTTTATTTTTTACTTTTTAGTTAACTTATGTTTTCTGAAGTCGGTTTCTATTTTTTTTAAGTTAATTATTCCTAACGATGTTCTCATAAGTTATTCTTTTTTTTATCACCGGGTATTATCATTTTTCTAAGAACGGTTTGTTTCTGTTCCTAGCAAACATATAGGTACATACGTATGTCCATTTTTTTTTCATTCAAGTTCTCATACGTTATTCTTTTTTTTTTATCATCGGGTATTATCATTTTTCTAAGAACGGTTTGTTTCTGTTCCTAGCAAACATATAGGTACATACGTATCTCCAATTTTTTTCATTCAAGTCATGAGGATGTTCGGATAATGTTTACATTCAAACATGTCGAAACTTTGGATAATATTATCATTGATCAGAACTTACCGGTAGACCTATTATTTTGACTTTCCAATACATACATACATGCATCTGTGCAGCGCGTCCTTTTATGATGGATTGAATTAAGACCATTGATTGATAAAACTCCTCATCAGTGTCTGCAATTCCCTCCACTTCGGGAGTACTTAAAACTGAAGCTGGACTTTCTATTTTTTTTATTAAAGTACAAGCTGTCGTAGGGTGCTTCCTCAAAGCTAAAATAATAATGCTATTATATTTTATTTTCCCATTCCAAATACAGGGTGACTGACAAAAAATCTCTGATCTGTATCTTACTTATTTTTAACCCGATTCCAAGAAACGATACATAAAATAAAATCATTAAAAAAACTTGATGCCTACATTTGGTATTTTTTCTTACGTCCAATTTTTGACAGATGACGGATAACTTTACTTTTACAAATTGCTGTTATAGAGATTTTTTCTGGTTAAGGTTTCTGGCATTTTTTTATTTTTGAAGATTTTTCGTTGAAATTTTGTTGACGTGTTGATAAAATATAGATCTTTGCAGCTACAGAGAGATTTTTTGAAATTTGTAAATTAAAGAATATATTGCGGGAAAATGTACTTCGACCTCGACTTCGACTGACAGAAATGTACATGCCGCTAGAGAACTCCCTTAACAAAAATAACGGGTGTTCAGTTAAATTAGTCATCAAATCAGATTTTAACGTATGTCTGTTGCATTTTTTTTTTAACTTGACCGTTGGACTTTCAATCATTAAATTTAAATTAATTGAAATAAAAAAAATATCGTTTACTCAGTTACCCCAGTTAGCAATCTGATGTGAGTAATAAAACAAGATTCTTAATAATCTACTAAAAGATTATTAAAAATTGCCATCAATAAATTAAATAAATATTAACAGTGTTAAACGAGTTCGTAGGCGCGCTGAGGGGAGGGCTGTTTCCGAGAAGTGGATTCGGACAGACCTCTCATAGCGGCGCGCTTATTGTTAGAAACAAAAACATGCACAAATAAAATACGGTGTGAACGGAATTGTATCAATCAATTAACAGAGACTATGGCAAGTACAAAAACACAGCTCGAAAATCCATCCAGTAATGAAAATTCAATCAACCCATTTGCAAAAAAAAAACGCTATTGACGAGAACACCTCCACCAGGAAGTATTACAACTCACTAAAACAAGCTGCTCCTAATTATTTCACACAGAAATGAAACAAAACTCAGCAGTTGACGAAATCACAGAATTAAAACATCTTCTTGAAAATGAAAGACAGAAAAGCGACAATCGAAAGACTGACGGAAAAATTTACAGTGTTAACAAAAAGCATCGAGAACCTTCTATAAAAAAATCAGCCAATCTATTTATAATACGAGAAATCAAAACATAAATAATGAATCTGAGATCGATTATCATACAGACACGGACAAGGAGAATAGTCCTGAAAAATATGTGGAGGTCCAGTCGAGAAAAAAACGCGAATACTTCACCGGTACAAGAAGCAGACTACATGTCTATGTGTAATAATATGTCCAAATTGAATCAAATTTTAGTTAAAAATAACATCTGCCATCCGCTCTATGAAACCAAAGCAATGAACAATAACAAGTTCAATTAATACAACTGATCCCCATACGTACAATCAAACCACAGCAATCCTCAATGGACTCAAAGATATACAATGGTACTCATTCGAGAACAAGCATTCGCTAGACATCAGAGTGATGGTCAAAGACCTCCACCGCTCATGTATGATCCTGAAGACATCAAAATGGAGCTCGTCCAACGTGGCTATCTTGTTAAAGGAGTTACCAATAAGGGAAAATGGATCCCCGCCGATCAAAGAAAAATGTGAAGATAAAGGCTTGAACCCATATGAACCACTCGACATGTTCACCATTTCTTTCGACAGTTCCATGGATATCAAGAAAATATATGAAATAAAGCACATTTTGGGTAACAAAGTTAGAGTAAAAGCAATTCGTAAAAGTAACATCATGGCCCAATGCAAAAACTGCCAGGACTACGGACACACCCAAAAATGGTGCTGGAAACTTCCGCGTTGCGTTAAATGTGGCAAAAGTTACAACACCATCGATTGTAAGCAAGAAAGAGACCCACCTAGGTGCTGCCACTGTGGTGGATCACACCCTGCATATTATCGTGGATGCGAAGTTTTCTAAGCACCGGAACCATGAAGGCGCGTCGAAAGAAACGCGCCAATTAGAAATGTTATAATTGAAGATCCGTCCGCTCCGACCGCGACAAACGACCAGACCTGCTAGATTTCTTCATTGTAAGTTTATATTATTGTTCTCGGACCATTCTACTACCCTGTGGATTGTATGAACTGAGCAATTTTCGTGTTGGAAAATGAACTTTCCTTTGAGATAAACAGCTTGCACAGATGGTAACATCCCGTTTTCGAGAACCCTAATAGGTATAAACATTGCTGGTCAGCCTCTCTGCGACATGGATCATTATTCCTGGACTTGCCGTAGAAATCCATGCCCACATGTTAACAGAAAAACGACCGCTGCGTTGGACATTCTGAACATATGGTTCTTCGTATCTACAGTTATTTGGTCGATAAACTTGTAAACGGCCATTTGGAGACGACTGGAATACTTTTTCGTCTGAAAAGACTATCTTCGTCTTTACCAGTAGTGTAGGTATGGGGGTTCTGGCTCAAAATCCCATGTTATTGCTTATGGAGGTTCATTATTCCGTTCAAGGTCACGAATCGGCGATTTTTAGCTCAGTTCTCTAAAAGAAATAACATTGGGGTGATCCACATAGCGTTCAAGGTTGTTCGAGATAAGAGATAAGGATGAACTTAGCTGTTTATTACCTGTTATTATCTATTTATATCTGTTTATTATCTGTTGATATCATGTTATTATCTGTTTATTACCTGTTATTATCTGTTTATACCTGTTATTATCTGTTTAAATGTAAATCGCTCGATCAAAAACCTGAATAACTTTGCTTTCAGGCTAGTTAATTAAAAAGTGGAACTGTGAGAAGGTGTATAAAGTTTTTTTTTTTGGGAGAATGCAGTTTTTCACCGCTGGGGGTTGCGTGGACACAGATATCGCCAAACGAATTCTAGGGGTTGATAATTATATTTTTCTAATTTGCTGTTGTAACAAAGCCATTAACGCATCCATTTTGAGTGCGTTAATAAGCCATTAACGCACCCAAAATCTAGAATATTGGTAACACACAGTGAACCCTGCACTGAACGAAATGTCAGTGTGATTTTGTGGTTAAGGTTCCATGTAAGTCATCTCAAGTATACGTCAGGTGCAGAAAAATCAAAATTTAACAAAATTTCCTAAATTAACAAAATTGATTTTATTTGTTAAAAAATTAAATGAATATGCAATTTAGGAAAAATAACATGAAAACCTCGTTTTGTAAAACTTAAGAGCACTCGTTCTTTACAGGCACTCCTGCCTACGGCAGTCGTGCTGCAAACCTGAACTCGTGTCTTAATATAAGTTTTACAAAACTAGTGTTTCAATATACTATTAACGCACTCATTTTGAGTGCGTTAATAATAAACCATTAACGCATCCAAAATCTAGAATTTTTGTTTCCATTGGTTACACACACTGACGAAATTTCAGTGCGATTTTGAGATTATAGTTCTATGTAAGTCATGGCAAGTAAATTCAGGTACAGAAAAATCAAAATTTAGCAAAATTCCATAAATTACCAACATTGATTTAATTGTAAAAAATTGAAGTTAATATGCAAATTATAAAGAATTATACATGAAAAACTCGTTTTGTCAAACTTAAGAGCACTCGTTCTTTACAGGCACTCCTGCCTACGGCAGTCGTGCTGCAAACCTGAACTCGTGTCTTAATATAAGTTTTACAAAACTAGTGTTTCAATATACTAAAACCAAACTACATCGAATAATGCAAATGTTTGGTTTTTGCCCCTCAATGACGCTTAAGGCCGCCACTCACGGTCCAACGCCGCAGTACGACAGAATCGTACAACGAAATTGTACAATTTGGTCGAAAATTATTGTAAGTGCACACACACGATCCAACTCTGCAGTATTGTTGAAACTTTCGTTGAGTCAACACGTTCAAAAACGTGGAAACCTAGTTGTCGTTTACATTCTAAGTCGGATGTATAATTGTTAAACTAAAGTTCTTTGTTATAATCTAGTAATTATGATTTATTTAAACAACAAAAAAAAGTTAAAAACTGTTTTTTTTTTTGACAATATGTATGTTTAGTCCAGGCAATTGGGGATTTTTGATCGCAAAAGGTCGGACAGAAATGAAATTTGGTGAGATGGTAGACAGACATAAGTCTCCTGATATTATACCTGAGTTTGCGAACTCAGGGGTTTGCCGCTCGAGGGGAGGGGGGGTGAAAACACTGCACCGCGACGCTTTTCGGAAAATAGCGCTGTTGTTGTAAGTGCTATCGAAAAAAAGTTCAAATAAAATATGTAGAGAACAAAATTGTGCATAATTTTGATTCTATTAATTTTTTGTTTGCGACCAACAGTTTCCGTTTTACGGGGCGCCAAAGGGGGGGGGGGTTGATTTGCAAATTGCAACAAAATCAAATTTTCCAAATTTTCAGCGAGGATTACAACGAAGATCGACTTAATAATTCTTGAATTTTTTTTTCTGAAAGAGCAATATGTTCTGAGTTTGTGGATGTCTCACTTGAAAATCATTGGAACAAAGATTAAAGTTGATAAAATTTCCAACAAAAATCACTCCCTAAAAAGGTACTAGGTTGAATCGTTCTCGAGATATGTGGCGATCAACAATAAACAATAAATTCCCGCACGATCTGTTTGATATGTTTGATGCACGGAACGTCGGGGTCACCAATTTATAGTGTATGCGGTAAAAACTGACCGAGTTACTTAACTAAAATACTTTATTAACTAATCCACGAGTGACACGAAAAATGAAAAATTAAAATTTCTTCTGTCAACCAACCATGACTGTCTGTCTGTCGGTATTGTCGGTCACTACAAAACTAACATACCACGATAGCCCTACTAAAGATAGGATATTTCGCATGCTGGGCGGAGCCAATTTGGCGCGAACGACGTCACTCATAGAGTTATTTTGAAAAGGTCACCGTGCATTTAGCGGTACATCCGGTTACAGTTTGATATTTTTGCCTTTTTTTGGCGTGATTAGAGCAAAAGGTGGACTCCACGATCATCCTACTCCCCTAGAATTCAAATATAGATTATGATCATACATTTTGGGAAAAAATGAGCTTATTCCGATTTTTCTAACGTGAAAATCGACAACACTCTCGACATCCCGGGTCATTCGTACATAACTTAAATCCTTCGTTCAATCCATCATCAGTCGACTCAGTTAACGGAAACATGGTAACAATTGAAAAATGTAGCAGGATTCATTTGCCGTAAGCTGAATGATGCTACACTGCAGAGCTCCTCAACTCAGTATTACTCCTGGAATGACAATTTAAGTGATGGTGGTTTATCTAAACCTTCTCTTACTTTTATGGGTTACATTGAGGAACTCGACAGGGTATTCTTTGATGTACATAAAGATGAGTTAGTGCCTGGAAAAAAAAATCACAACTTTTTGGCGAATAGTTTGTTCTTTATATCACGGATGTTCTTCCATATAAAAGAACTTAACAGATCAATTAAAGATCAAAAAGCCACCAAGAGGAAAAAAGAAACAAATTAACGCATCATTATTACATACATACATAACATTATTTTCACTTGAGTACAGGTACTCAGTAATTGGTTTTTAAAACTTCTTTCGCGTGACTTCTATACATAAAATACAAAATAAAGAAGTATGAATGTTAATAGACGTCAGAATCGCAATTTAAGTGTCGAACAGTCAGCGTTACATTGCTCAACGTCTTGGTATTAACCAATCCACTGTCTCCCGGGTATAAAATCGGTATCCAGAAACTCAGGTATATTCCAGAAGACCAGGGCAAGGAAAAAGGCAAGCTACAAATGGTGTCCAAGACCGTTTTTTGATGATAAGAGAGAGGTTCATTACAACTCCAACGCCGTAAAATATGCTTGCAAAGACTCACAATGTCCGAGTAAGTGGTGTTACCTCTAGAAAACGACTCTGTGGTTTGAATTTAACTCCCAGAGTACCTGCAAGAGGCCCAAAGTTAACGGCAGAGCATCGTAGAGCTCGGTTAACATTTGCTCGAGAATACGTTGATTGGTTAGAAGCCGATTGGGCTAATGTTATGTTTAGTGACGAATCCAGATTTTGTCCTCATAAATGTAACAGACGAATGCGTGTGTATAGACGGCCAGGTAAGCGTTATGCCCCTGCAATATTGTTCCCACTGTTATTTTTGGCGGAGGCTCTGTTATGGTCTGGGGAGGTATCACTTTGGAGGCTCGCACAGAATTGGTGGTAATACCCAGAGGCAGCATCACGGCAGCATCTTATAGTGAGAACATTTTAGAACCTCATGTAATGCCTTTTGCGCCGTTTGGAGGAGATAATTTCATTTTTATGCATGATAATGTTAAACCAGACACTGCTCGAATTGTGCGAGCTTAAAACACTTCATCGTCCTCCTGTTAACCAACAAAAGTTTTGTCAAGGACTTCAAGAAATTGGTATTGATGGTATTGACCAGGCTGAAATTAGAACCTTAATTTCCAGTATGGGTCCTCGCTGCGAAGCAGTAATTCGTGCAAGAGGAGAAAATAATAAATACTGAGTTTTTTTAACACCATCTTAAGTTTTGTTCCAATGGGTCTGATTTTTTTCTTTTGCAATGTTATTGATTTTTATTTTTTTACTTTTCCTTAGGTGATAAATGTTCAGTTACACCTAGAACATATCAAATATTTGGTTCAAATAACAAAATAAAGATGTATTTTACTTTAAACTAAAATTGTAAAAGTGATCCGTTAATTTCTTTCGCTAGTGTATATGGATTTTTGTTTCTAATCTAATTTCTATTTGTGGTCAAATCTACCCGAAGAAGCCGAAAGGCAATTAATTCTTGAGAAATCCGAAGATGTCTATTATACTAACAATCATTCAATTGATATTCCTGATAATTATTAGGATTACTTTGACATGTATTCTGTAACTGCTCCTCTAAATTTTAAAGGCCTTTAAATTAAGTTCTCATAGCAATGACCAATCAGGGCTTGAAATTTTAAATTTTGTAGGGGCCTATTCTGTAATTTTTAGAGGGGCGTTATAGCTATTTATGTACCAAGGGCATAATGAGGATGTTTATATTCGAGGGCAACAGTTACAAATTCGGGGGCCTCCGGCCCGAGATTTTGTAAATTACCCGAGATTTATAAACATCGAGTTATGCCCGTGGTACATACAGCGTTTTATATTTCACTGCATTTGAATTTGTGGACATTTAAAAAATATATAAATTTTGAATTTGATTTTGCTAAATTCCCTAGTTTGCGGTGGCTTGTATCTATGAAGTTGGAAGCTCTTTCGTGAAACTGAAACGTCCGGCGAAAATATAATAATATAATAATAATATAATAAATTTAAAATTTAAAGACCTGATTGGTCATTGCTATGACAACTTAATTCAACGGCCTTTAAAATTTAGAGGAACAGTTACAGAATACGCCCCAAAGAACGCTAAAATTTTAACGCCCTTCTAAAAATTACAGAATAGGCCCCATTCAGTAATAAATTCGACAATTCTATTAAATCTTGAAATTATTGCCTTGCGACCTTTCTGGCATATGATCCAAAAAAAAAAACAACGGGTTGCTTGAACATTAACGTTGTGCATTTTTGAATATTTTCGAATGGTTAGGGAATAATTTCGCACGAATTGCTTTATTTATCAGTATAAAACTAATATCATTTATGTGGTAAAATGCAATATTCATTTATTGCGCTATCGTACACAAACATGAAAATTTATATCGAGCGATCAAGATAATTTGTAATCGAGTCATCCATGAATCCGAAAACGTATGTCAAGCGAATGAGCCCACTCACTTCGTTCGTGCGCTCAACTTCGCTTTCGTGGGCAATCGACAACTTGCCGCACTATACTTGCACAATATACTATTTTCTACTTTGGTGTCATAATAGAGTTTTTGCGAAACTAAAAGTAGTGTCACAAAGGAACTTTTTGTGAAACTGCTTTTGTTTTTTTTATTTGATACGTCTTACGTTGGTATTGAGCATTTCTAACCAACTCCTGTCGAAGTCAAGCCAAGTGTCAACTTTTCAGATAAAAAACATAACTACAAATACAACCAGTACTACTTAATCCTAAATATCCCTAGAATATTTAAAAAGCATAATTTTAACATTTTCATAAAACGAAGAGCTCCAAAGTAGAAAAAATAGTATATTACACTCGTTTAACGAGGCATTGTGACATTCGTTCTATTCAAACCCACTCATGTCACAATGAAGCCTCTTGTTAAACTCGTGTAATAATGTACTATTGATTGTTATACTAAGTGACATAGAAAAAAGAACACCCAGTAACAATGAATATTTTGCGGCAATTTTCTAGCAATATGTTTGTTTAAGTTAAGATGATAAACGATAAATTTTTCAGCCATATTGATCCACTGGCTTTTGTGGTATCGTATCTTTCCAAAAGAAATCCAATAGACGCTAATGGTCTTCTCTAGCCACATTTCTCATTTAGGCGTTGTGCAGTACATTTTGAGGAGCTTCTTTGTTTTGTTTATTATGCCTAGAGCTAGAAGACGCCAGAATTTTCACCATCTTTGCGAGTTAGATAGAGGGGGAATAGTGAGCTTACGAGTGGCTCGGTTGTACTTTAGACAAATAGCCGCAAAGAAGTTTACACATGGTGGCAGTTTGTTGTCGGGCATGGAACCAGGAAGGCCGTATACGAAGAGCGAGAGGTACACAACGTGATTATCGCCGCCTTAGACACAAGGGCTATTGCGGACCAGTGCTTTGAAGAACGTAGAAGGCCTATTGGGATGCGAACCGTTTATCACCGAATCAGAAGTTCTGTACTTTTTCATACCATAGTCAATTCTTGTTACCTCTCACTCCCGGACATCGATGTGATCGTCTGGCGTGGTGCAGAGAACGGCTAAATTGGGATCTAGAATGGAATACGGTTGTTTCACGAGATTCTCAATTTTCTGTGGAACGGCATGTGCACCACACCGTTCGAATTGTGGCATGGAGAGCTATTGCCTATGGAAGTAGGTCACCTTTGATCTTCATCAGAGGCAATATGACCGCCGTGCGTTACATCCAGGGGGTGGTAGAACGACATGTTCTACCCTACATTCGGACGCTCCCCAACCGCCTTTTCCAACAAGATAATGGTCGACCACATGTAGCCAGAGTTACGTTGAATCATTTTGAAGACCATCAAGTCGATTTGTTGTTTTGGCCACCAAGATCTCCCGAGCTTTCACCCATTACACAAGTCTGGAATATTATGGAAAGAATATTAGTCCGCTTACCTCATCCTCCACAATCTTTAGCGGCACTTTGGCATGAGTTAAAGGTACCCTGGGATGAGGTATCTCAGGAGAAAATTAATTGATCATCTCATTAAGAGTATTCCGAAACGTGTTGATGAGTGCATAAGACATCGTGGAGGCACAACACATTATTCAGTTTTCTCTTGATCTAACTGTTTGATTTTTCTCAAATATTGATCGATTACTTAGATGTACATGTATACCAAAAATTGCCGCAAAATATTCATTATTACTGGGTGTTCTTTTTTCTATATTTGAACGCAGAGATAACGTAAGGTATTAGTATGTTATTTTATAGTTACCATCGGGCTGCCCCCCCCGTCGGGCCAAGTACCTACCATTTATGGGCCCCCTCGGGCTTAGCCCCTTTTGAAGACCTCCTCGGGCTGTGCCCCCCTTGGGTAACGGCCCCCTCGGGCTGGGCCCTTTTGTGTAGTGGGCCCCCTGGATGGGAGCCCCCTTTAATGGGCGCCCCTTGGGTGAGCCCCCCCTCGGGCTGGTTCCCCCTTGGGTAAAGGCCCCCTCAAGCTCTGGCTGGGCCCCTTCGGAGTTGGGTTAAATTTGGTTTTAGTGTATTGATACCGCACAAAAATCCATGAGATGGTTTTTCAGATCATCTTTAACTAAAAAATAATCGTCAGCTGTATCAATTCGGAGAAATCTGGACTGGAGAGTTTTAAATGGGACAGCCTGTATAATATTGATTGAAATTAAAATATGGTGTATTTTTACGGTTAACAAAAATAAAAATCACCGTCAGCTGAATGTTTGTGGGTATAAAGATCGTCAGTTCATTTACCAAAGTGACTATGCAACGCTCAGATGCACTGACCGCGCAGCATTGTTTCCGATGCTGACTGACGCTCTTAGCCCCGCTAATGCCCCCACTTCAATACAGCTGACGATTATTTTTTAGTTAAAGATGATCTGAACAACCATCTCATGAATTTTTGTGCGGTATCAATATATTAAAACCAAATTTTTTTTTACAACTTTGACATGCTGTCACTTCTAGGTGCCCCGCAGGTGCGGCGACTGACGCTCATTTTGATGAGTATTGAACATTAAACAACTGCTAGAAATGAAAATCATTCGGTATAAAATTCCTAGAAAAAATGCAACGCTACCTCCCGTACTATAAATTAGAAAACAACAATTTAGTAAGAATTTTAAAAAACTCATTGACAAGGTAAAAGTATAATTTGTGCAATAATGAACTGTGTTCATATTTTGATAAATAGCTACTCCTCCCGCTGCACGATTATTTCTTCTGAAACTCGCAACAAAGAGAGGGGAATATTACCTTCTCTACTACGCCGCGCCAGCGCGGCGGTCTACCCTCCCTCCGTCTTACGAATTTTCGATCAGCCACGTGGCCTGACGCGAGTTTAACATTTTTTACCCATCCCAAAAAGTGCTCAGTGCCGCTAAAGAAGTTTTCACTTCAAAAAAACAATTAGAGGTTATAATGTAGGTAAAAATAAATATGTTCTGTCTAGATACACTTCAAATAGAAAAATATCCGTTGTAATAAATTAAACAAAGCTATACTTATGTACGTTTGGTTTTACTTACAAATAAATCATTGAACGCAGACACAGACAGGTAATAACTCAATTTTATTTATTTTCTTTTACTGATAGATAGTTGTATTTAGAAAGTACCGAATTTATACCAAAACATTTTACATCATTAAGTTGAAGCTATTTTCAATATCAATTATGACAAAGTCGATTTATTCCTTTATTTACTTTGATTTTGCTAGTTTCGTACGTATACTACAGCGGCTACTACTCTATGAGTGACGTCATGCTCGGAGCTGACCAAACACGTTCACGGGAGCATCCGGCCCTGCTAACATACTGCAATTTAAGTGCAACAATAATGGGCGCGTTCATCAGACTGGAGCGCTCGGAGCATACGTTTCGACTGCTTCCTAAGTAGCGATACCTTGACTGTCAGAATTCTGCTGGACGCTTTCGCTCCATTGTTTGTCAGTTGCACAAGGTTAGTTACGTGAAAAAGAACTGAGCAAATGACCAGAAATAAAAGGGCTACAAATTATTCACATAGTTCTCGTATGCAAGGTTATATTTTTCGGTAAAATTTTATATTACTATAATAATTCTAATGCATAATATTTGTAATATAGTCATAGCAGGTAAATCAGCAGTCATGGTTACCTACTCACTTGTTCGATAAAAAAATTGTGTCTCATGTTTAAAACACACTGCCAAGTATAATAAAATATGTTAGTAAAAATCATTGATGCTCGTTATGAAAATCTGAATGTTCAGTAAATTTAATGCTTGGTAAAACCGATGGTCGGCGGTTGCTTCGCGGCCAAAGAATGACGATAGTGTGAAGTACCGCATTATAAAGAGATTGGTAACTACTGAATTGAAATCTTTCGAAACCGACTAGGAGTACATTGTACCTGGTCTTTTTTAAATAAATTAATTTTTTATTTACAAAATACCGAACAGTTAATTACATGCCAAATAAAAGCGGTAAAACACACGAATTAAACGTTATATTTGCGCTTGGACGCTTACTGCGCATGCCCGCATCACTGCTCCGCGCCCAATGGAGTGTATAGAAGGAGGGCACTCTTTAATGGACAGCACGTACAAAATGTGGTCAAATTCTGTAAGCAAATAGGTGGCGCTGTTGACCGCCGGTTGAATGGTGAAGTTAGCCACACTTTATATATCACTCCTTACCGATATATATTCGCCGTGGTCTACATAGTATTGGCTGTGGTATTGGTAATGTTGAGATTATGGAGTATATAGAAGGACGGATATCTTAGGGTTAGAAAAAGTGAGCTGATTTTGCGTTCAAATAAGGGGGCGCTTTTAAATATAAGTTCTCCGTTGCGCGAAAATTTGAACAATCACAGGAGAAAATGGGAAACAGCAAGGTCTTGTAATTTCTGTTTAAATTATTATCGAATGATCAAATAAAAGAATCATTTATATTAGATTTGAGGTAACCAATAAAAGGAAAAGAAATAAAAATAGATATAAATAATACTTCTAATAAATATTTTGTTTGTAGTACTCATAATTTTGATAATTTCTTATACATTTTACTTTTTTTTTCCTCATTTGTTTTGTTCAACGTTTTTGCTAAGAAATGACCTCTCATTATAATGTCATTAATAATATTTTTTTTGTCAATCCTTGATAATGTTTATTGCAACCAACAATAAGTAATTGTGTTTGATTTATTTTTTCAAAAATTTTCTGATTAGTCGGTGTCATCTAAACATGGATGACACACGTCTTCTTCTGTGCTCTCAGTGCAAGTTAGAAATAGACGACGAAAGTAAAGCTTTTATGTGTAGTGGAATATGTGAACATGTGGTGCATCCAACATGTTCTCAATTCAAAAAGGCCGAGTTAAAGCTTATACGTGAAAACAATCTTTTTTGGTATTGTGATGACTGCAAGGTCATAGGGTCAAATGTGACGAATCTAATGCAAGGCCTGAAGAATGCTGTTATCAACTGCCAGAGTCAACTACATCTACAAAGTGGTATAATCGCAAAGCAAAATTCGGAAATGGCAAGTCTCAAAGAAGAGATTGCGTCAATGAAAGTGACAATCAACAAAACAGTAACGCCGATAAACACGAATATCGTACCTACTAAGGTTAAGGAGCAAAAAGCGAGTGATTATAGAAACTATCAGCCAGCAAATGTGGAGCCAAAAAATGGACCTGTGTTAAATACAAAAATTGATCCTCTCGCAAAAATCGATTTTTCTGGGAACATGGAGAACAAGGATGACGGCTTTATACAGGTGGTCCGCAAGAAAAAAAGATATGCCGATGAAATCACGGGCACCGGTTCCAAAGAAACAATAATAATTGATAAAAATATAGAGCAAAATCCAAGTACACAATCTAACTATGAGAAAGTACAAAGAACTAAGATGAATGAACTTATTAATATAAACAAAGACATAGATACTAATAGCCGACAACAAGCTTTGAAAACTATACAAAGCAAACGCTATAAACAGAAGACCATTGTAGGAACCAAGATCAAGGAATGCGAACTAAAAGCGCCCTTAAAAAGAGCATGGATATATGTTGGTGGATGTGAACCTGGCACAACGTGTGAAACAATTCAAACTTACATCAAAGAAGAATGTCCTTCAGCAAAAAATGTGGAATGCAAACAGTTAAATACATTGGGAAAACTGCAAGCTTTTCAAGTTGGCTTTGAGTTTCATTTACATGATGTAATAATTAATACCGACTTTTGGCCCAGCAACATTAAAGTTCGGAGATTCAACTTTAATAGAGGTAACAACGTGGAACAACAAAAAGAAGAGGACAAGGATAAGAATTTTCCCATGAAAGCAGACATAACGCGGCAAGGAACAAACAACTAAAATCAACTCAATATTTTGATTTTTTGTTTTGGAACGTACAATGCCTGAGAAACAAGTTGGACCTAATAGAAGCTTTACTTCATGGACCGGAATTTCAACAATTAAAAGGTATGTTTTTATGTGAACACTGGTTAAGTGATAGTGAAGCTGAAAGTGTAACAGTGGGTGATTTTAAAACTACGTCATGGTTTGCAAGAAAAGTGCTTAAAAATGGAGGAGTAATCCAATTAGTAGATCCAGAAATTATGTCGAAAAATCTACCACGGGTAAAGAAATTGTCTATTGAACTTCATTGTGAATTGATAGGTTCTTGTATTATAGAGCTTAATCTTATCATAATTAATGTATACCGGTCCCCTAGTGGAAATATTGATATTTTTATTGATGTGATGATTAAGCTACTAAATGATATAGACATTGTAAATAATCTCGTCATTATCGGTGGAGATTTTAATATAAAGTTCAATACATCAAATTCACTTACGAATCTTCTATGTGACCTGTATAAGAGTTATGGCTTACATCCACTTGTCAATTTTTCAACTAGGGAAAATTCTTGTCTTGACAATGTTTTTACTAACATTGAGGAAAACTGTATTGCTGTCAATCCCTGCAATCTACCTTTATCTGATCATCTGGGAATACTTGTCACCTTCTATTGCCCTGAGGTATCAAAATCAGATGAAATGGTAATACTCAGACCGATATCTGAAAAAGGTAAATGTGCATTTTTTCACTTAGTAGAGAAAATAAATTGGGACTTTGTTAATCAAGATATTGATTGTGATACAAAATGTAATATGTTGTTACATCTATTAATTAATAACTTTGAGGTAGCCTTCCCATTAAAAAAGATTGTTAAGAGGAAGTCTAATGTTATTAATAATGCATGGTTTTCAAATGAACTCAAAGTAATGCGAGAAACTCTAATGTTAATTTATGATGCCCACAAATTATACAGAACAACTGACCTAAAGGAATTGCTCACTAGTTTTAAACTAAGGTACCAAAAGACCATAAAAGAAACAAAAATAAATTTTAATCAAAATTTCTTAAAACTAAATATTCATAACAAGAAAGTTCTATGGAACTTAATAAACAAACATAAACCCAGGGTTCCTAACAATTCAACTCATATCACTTGTGATGAATTCAATAATTTTTTTGTAAATATTCCTGATGAAATTATGAGTGCTTTATCAGGAAACGATGCTGATCCAATAGTTAACATGCAAAGTTCACTATCCTGTCAGAATTACTTTTCTTTCAATGAAATCTCCCCGATACAAGTCAGGGATGCGATCGACTCCCTGAAAAATTCAGGGTCCAAAGATATTTATGGTCTCAACGTACCTCTGTTTAAATGCGTAAAAAACATTTTGATTTATCCCTTAACTCAGCTATTTAACGACTGCATTCGAAGCAATGTTTTTCCTGATGCTTTAAAACTAGCAAGAGTTATTCCAATTTATAAAAAAGGAGATGTGGACGATCCGAACAACTACAGGCCAATATCACTTCTACCTGTCATATCAAAGGTTTTAGAAAGGTTGCTCGCTAAACAAATATTAGATTTTCTTTATAAAAATCAACTGTTTTCTGCACATCAGTTTGGCTTCAGGAAAGGGCTTTCAACTACTGATGCTGTCTTTAATGTAATAAGCGATATTCTAGAATGCTATGAAAATCGAGGTGTGTATGCAGCATCCTTTCTAGACCTTACCAAGGCCTTCGACTGCGTACCACATGACATATTACTGCGAAAACTCTTGTTTTATAATTTTTCACCCCGCAGCACCAAAATGATGATGTCATATTTGTCCAATCGTCGGCAAAGGGTCGTTTTATTTGATAAAACATCTGATGAGCAGTCCATCACTAATGGGGTACCACAGGGCTCAATCCTTGGTCCTTTGTTATTCCTAATCTACATTAATGACCTTTCTGATAATTTATCTTTAACTAGTAACCTAACTCTATACGCTGATGACACCACAATCGGAACAAAGGAAGTCAATTTTGAATCAGCTGTTGAAAAAAATAACTTATCGGTCGCCTTAGCGGAAAAATGGTTTATTGCGAATAAATTAAGCCTGAATAGACAAAAAACAGTAACTATGTTATTCACTTTACGGAATTGTTACAATTTAGATTCTTATCCATCATCTGTGAAGTACCTAGGCATCCATATAGATCGAGGCTTAACCTGGTGTCAGCATGGGGAAGCTGTCGCTGACAAATTGTCAAGGAACATATTCCTATTAAGAAATTTAACTCGAGGATTTTGTTCTGGGGTTGTTCGGACTGCTTACTTCGCCTGGGTTCATTCTCACCTTCAATACGGAATAATGATTTGGGGCCACTCTCCCATATTGCAGAGGCTGTTCAGATTACAACGCCGTGCTGTTCGTATTATAGCTGGCTTAAGGTACCGTGAAGACTGTCGGGATTATTTTAATAAATACGACATTCTCACACTACCTGGATTATACATATATAAATGTCTTCTACATATTAAGAACAATGCTGCTAATTATACAAAATTAAATGTATTCCATAGTTATAATACCCGTACAAATAACATTTATATCAAAAACTTGAGACTTACAAAGTCAAGAATTTCAACAAATTATTTCTGCATAAAATTTTTCAATTGTTTACCTGATAACATTAAATGTCTCCAACTGACAGCTTTTGCATATAAAGTCAAGAAGTATATAACCAAGAAGTCTTTTTATAATTTTGAAGAATTTTTTGCACATGATTTCTCAGATTTTGATTTAGATTAATCTAAGAAATGTTTAATTTTGACGTGTGTAAATACCTTTGTATTTTAACGCTAAATATATATATTATTATTATATTATTATTATTTAATTCCACCTTTTCCAACAATATCGAATACAGTATTTTCTAATTTCTTAGTTAAATCAAACAATGATTTGCTGGGATATGATAAACCATTATACAAGGATAACTCATCAATTATTTGGTTCTGTATATTTTCTTTGCGAGAACCACTGGAAGATAAACAATTTAGACAAAGCAAGCAAAATTTATATATTGTTTTTATTCGACGTGGCACATAGCCAGCCAAATAGGCTAGTATTTGTTCACTTGTGTATGTGACATTGTAATCGTGTATTTTTTATTGTTAATTGTTATTAACAACTTTTTTTTATATTACACAGTACAATTCTATTTCCGTTCTTGAGTCTGAAGATAGTTTAAAATACATATTATCTAAACAGGATTTACAAATTGCTGCTATGTTCGCATGGACAACCAATGTTTAACAGCGCCCCCCTTATTTGATCCTAAAATCAGCTCACTTTTTTTAACCCTAAGATATCCCTCCTTCTATACACTCCATAGAACAATGGAAGCTTGTTTCTATTTCAGTGTCACAAAGAGCATCATGTTGTGTAACTGAAAACAGTTGCACAAGTTCAGTTTTGTATTGTAACGGAGTTACAAATTCTGAGAAGACCGAACGCATCGAGTTCCACCAGCAACGGGCGCCGCTCGTTAATCCCACCCGCTTGTGTCTTTGCCGCATAAATAAAATCGATCGCAGCACGCCGTAAAATTACATTTCTTAACTCGCAAAAAAGATACTTCCAGGCATCGGACCGGGATAATTCTTTCGGTCCCATTATCATAAAATTTGCCCGCTTCAAATGAGACCGTCCCGGAGTTTTCGCTCTTGTAACCCCGGACCACGCCCTTCTCATCATACCGTTTAAATGGAAAAATAAATGCTTAATGTTGACGTATCGGGATGATTCCTTCACTCCCGTGATCGGAGCGACACCGCGCTCCGGGTCCTGTAGTTCCGGAGTTTGTGCGCCGCCTGGATTCACCATCGTTCCGGGAGAATATTACGCCGAATCGTATAGCGGTGAAGGCCTTGGATGAGTAATCCACGCGCGGCCGTTCACGCAGGGGAAGAACGTCACCGTTTCTTCACAAGCCCTCTATAAAAAAACGAACAGAACCCGGCAGAAGACAGTTGGTGATCCGACCGTTCCAGTTGGTTCCAGTTGGTGACAACTACCTCTCCAGTGTGGTGACCGTTCCGGTGGTGAGTGATCGTGACCAGTGAGTGAGTTCCTGCCCTCCTGTCCACCAGCAGCAGACCAGAAGGACCGGACCGACCACCGTAGGAAACAGTAAGGTAGGGGACCTCCTGCTGCCCGCTTGTCGTTTCCTTCTCACCGACCTAAAGGGGCCAGTCCTGGTATCTTTGGTGCCGACCTGGTGCAACGGGGTTAGGGCATTTGTGGTGGCTTCTTTCGAGAGGCTGTCCAAGTGTCTGGTTTTTGGTGCACCTACCGGTTGACCACCGAGATACCCGTACGTGTCCTTCTAGGGATCCTCTCACCCGACCAGACGGGGCTAGCCTTGGTATCCTTGGTGACGACCTAGTGCAACGGGGTTATGGCACTTGTGGTGGCTTCTTTCGAGAGGCTGTCCAAGTGTCTGGTTTTCGGTGCACCTGCTGTTCAATCATTGGGATATCCGGGCGGGTCTCTTGCTGGGACTCCCGACCACCGACCGAAAAGGACCGGTCCTGGTAGCTTGGGTGTCGACCTAGTGTAACGGGGGCAGGGCCCTGTGGTGGCTTCTTCCGAGAGGCTGTCCAGGTGTCTGGTTTACGGTGCACCTGCTGGTCGAAAACCGAGATATCCGGACAGATTCTTTTTGGGCGGCGTTTCCATCCGCCGACCCTGTTCTACCCCACCTCCGACCCCGAACGACACGGCGGGTAGTGTAGGACACGATTGTTTGGTCTCCGGAAACCGGTTCCGTAACATTGTAAACCTTTGTATATAAACCGCGAATATACAGGCTGTTTAAAAATTGCCGCACCAAACTAATGGTACAGTGTTCAGAAGCAAAGAGTACGCAATAAAAAAATATTTAAAAAAAATTTGGTGTTAGATTCGCGTGTGGCTGAAGGTTTCTTTTATAGTAAATCTGGCAACTGAGGAAATTGCAATGAACAATTATTATTAAGTACTGGCATGTTAAGTAACCAAGGCAATGTTTTTCTCAGGTACTGGAATTAATTGTAACAATAATTGTTGAGAATTGTCAATTATTTTTAAAGTTATTTAAAGTAATTTTTTATAACAATCATTGGAGGAACAATTTATTATTTAACAGAACATTAAAATACAATTCACAGCAAATGTTCAAATTGTCGACAATTGCCCGTAAGACTAGCGTTTGCCCGTCTCTCAATATTGGCCTGTACTCGTTCGAGTATTTGTTTGGTTAGAGTTTCAGTGGGATCGCAAAGAAAAAATCTAAACGATTAAGGTCGGGCGAACGAGGAGCTAACGCGTTGGGCCGTCTCGCCCAATTGATCTCGCTAAGCATGGCCAGGCCATCACAGGACCGGATGATGATGAACTGGTGCTTCATCCAGTTGAATTCACATATCCCTTAATAGAAGTGTTAGAGGCACATCATCCATCCCACAATATCAGTGTGACTTTTTTTAAATAAATCTGAAAAATTAGTTACTATGCATACAATCCCATTGTTGTATAAAAATATCCATTGTAAGATTAAAATGTTGCCGCATTGATTTTTGCATAAATCTCGATAATTTAAGATGCGTTTAAATACATTTATGTTAAAGACCAAAGGCATTGCGTCAAATAATTATTGATCTACATTTTGTATCGCATACTTTAGCAGCATTTTGGGTGTAATTTACTGATAATAAATAGCTGTCATCAACATTCGAAGATCCCTAAAAGAAACCCACATACACAGAAGAAATGAACAGCAAGAATTTTTTAAATATTTTTCTCTGACTTACCAAATGGTCCTAAATAACGTACGATTGCGTTGGTGTGGCAATTTTTAAACACCCTGTATGTAACCCCTGTAAATATCTACCCCTGTATATATTACCTTTGTAAATATTCCGTGTAAAGTAAAAACCTGTTAAAACCCGTGACTATTTATTTACCCTCCGCCAAACTCGACAGCTGACCCCTGGTTCACCGTACTCCACTAAGCCACAATAAAAAACTGGCGCTAGAGGCATCCGTACCGTGGAAAGCGTCACAGTATCATCGTTCTAGTGATTTTTGAATATGGGGTAGAATTTGTTGCTATGTCATGTTTGAAATAATGATTAGGTAATTATTTAAATAATTTAATAAACCTTCATAAATTAATACTAACCTGATCAAAATAAAAGTCAATAGATAATTATTTTATATTTTTTATTTATAAAAAATAAATTATTGAAACCGAAATAGAAAAAATTGCATGTTGCACTCGTTTCATAAGACATGTTGTAGAACTCATTTCTTCTCTCGTTCGACAATGGACTCATTTACTAAATAGAAAATGATAGTTGACGGCAAAAATGCGGGACGTTTGAAATTTGTTTGACAGACCCTCTGTACAGGTCAGAAAGTGACAGCAACGTGAACGGCATTTGTGACAACGCAACGAATGTTTTTAATTCTTCGGCATTCTTGTTTGGTTTCTGGTTTATCCTCATGCTGCTTTTTAGTTATTATTTTTATTTTCATTTTTATTATTAAATAGTGTTTTTGTTTGTTATCGGTGTTTGTTACCATTGTTTTTTATTGCTATTTGTTGCATTGATTTGTGATTCCTTCAAAATTGTCACATAGCAGAATTTTGAAGGAACTTATTTTATGGCTCATTTACAAGTTTACCCTTGTACTTTAGCTCACTGAGAAAGGTTTTCTTGATTTATTAATTGTGTAATTAACTGGTAGCCCTAACCCAATTTTTTGGAGGCATTTAATTTAAGAAATCTGTGGAGACATACTTCGCCTCCTGGTTGCTTTAGATTGGAACAAAAAAGAACGCAGCTGTAATACACCATTCTAGTTTTGCTTTATTTAAAAACGGCGCTCGCTCACAGTTTACACCTGTTGCTTTGAGATTTAACACGTATAGTAGCCTCAACCTTAAATTGTCACAAATTTTTTGTCGATTTTTTTTGTCGGAATCGAGACATTGCGGGACAAGTAAGTCGTAACCGATACCATATGGATTTTAACCGGTTTTGATTGTCTTGTTGCAACTGGTCGACTCGATTGCAAGACGCGGTTTCCGCCCCGACACGCGTCATTGCATCAGAGGGGTATTTAATATTTTGTTATGAATTATTACTAGCTAAAGTGACGAATTTGTTTTTATTTATTTGGTCCAGCATATGTTTTTCTAAGGCTTGCACTTTTAATGCATTCTAAAGTTGAACAGTAAAATATTAATTTGTTACACGTACTGAGGGAAGTGATCAACTCAATCTACATTTTTGGAATACGGTCCTGTCACCATTCCTTTACATCTTCGCCGAAAAGTCAATCAAGAGTAGAATGTTTATTTCAGAACCAGTTTAGGACGTTCATAAATAAGTTGGCCGTGCATAATTACACCACCACGAAACGTAAAACGGGCGTAAAACGTATGTGCTTATTTATTTACTCCATATTTATTTATTGGTTTTCTTTAATTAAAATATCTTTCAAAAACCATCAATTTTTCACATCTGCCGGGCGTCCCGTGACGGCCTCATTTTTTTTTTTTAATGAAATACATTGATACAATACACCAGTAGATTAATTTTCATTTTCAAAAATATCACAGCTTCATTGATTATTGATTATTTTCTTTACGGCGCACACCAGTCCATTACAGTCACCGACTTGAACCAGCGTGGGTCAAAGTTGATGCACGCACAAATCGGTTCGGATTAGAATGCTGAATTTGCATTATTATTTTAATAGTTACAATTAAACCAAACAAATTAAACATTAATATGGTAACCAGCCTTTATTCAACACTAATTACGTATGTAAGTATTCACTTTTTTTATTTTTACATTAATTGGATTACCAATCCATCACATATCACTCGAATTTCGAGTGACAGACGTTCACTAGTAAGCATTAAAAGTTCAACATCTTTCAACACCTTCAGAAATCATTTGTCATTATTTTTAACAGGAAAAACTTTTTATGGTGCATGTAAGTACGTAAATAGTGTTTTTGGCCTCGTGAACTGTAAACATGAAAATCTACGTGAACTGTAGCTATGGAGGTGATGGTTTTTACGCTTCACAGTGCGGTAAAAATTCACACAAATTTTCGTTCTTAAAATACGTTTATAAAAAAGAAACTGCTTGTTCAACGAAAGCATACTTATTAAAACGCCATTTACAGAAGTTTTTAATTGTTGAGTGTTTGAAAAACATACGAAAATACGCACAAGACAATTTCAATGTTTTGACGTTTTGACGTTTCAAACGAATGGAATCGGATTCATGGCCTGAACTATCAACATGACATTGCAATTATTTTCAAATTTCGTTGAATTAAAACTTGTCGGCGGTCAAAAAGTCGCGTTAACAAATCTTGCGCGTTAACCAATTTACAGGGCTCAATCGTGCTTCAAATCGATTTCGCCCTGTAAAATGTAAGTTACCGCACACGAATGTAAATAACTATTTTGGCCTCGTGAACTGTAAACATGAAAATCTACGTGAACTGTAGCTATGGAGGTGATGGTTTTTACGCTTCACAGTGCGGTAAAAATTCACACAAATTTTCGTTCTTAAAATACGTTTATAAAAAAGAAACTGCTTGTCCAACGAAAGCATACTTATTAAAACGCCATTTACACAAGTTTTTAATTGTTGAGTGTTTGGAAAACATACGAAAATACACACAAGACAATTTCAATGTTTTGACGTTTTGACGTTTCAAACGAATGGAATCGGATTCATGGCCTGAACTATCAACATGACATTGCAATTTTTTTCAAATTTCGTTGAATTAAAACTTGTCGTCGGTCAAAAAGTCGCGTTAACAAATCTTGCGCGTTAACCAATTTACAGGGCTCAATCGTGCTTCAAATCGATTTCGCCCTGTAAAATGTAAGTTACCGCACACGAATGTAAATAACTATTATTTCATACTGTCCGGTAGATGTTCGATTAAAGGATCAATTTGAGTTCGATAGGTGAGCTATTACAATATCAGAGCCGGTAAGTGTCGCTAGGCAATACTTACCAGACAGTTTCATTTTTATAAATCAAATATGACATTAATCTGACATTTTCAAAGGTATTAATTTGTCGGCTGCTGATGAAGTTTTACATGTACCATTCCGGACATGGAATCTTGGCCACTACTGACGTTTACCTAACAAGAATGTGTGAAATGGTCTTTATTATTGATAACCTTACATTTGACTTGATCTGTCCTGATCGACAAAATGAGATGCGTGATGGTGTATGGATTTTAATATGATAATGAGTCAAACATAGCATTAACATGAAACCGAGAGGTAACAACTTCACTAAAACATTTTCTAAAATTCAAAGAACAACACTATAATACATAGTTTGTCATGGCCCCATTAGTCTATAGCGCATCAACCGCCTGGGCATAGAACGGCATAAATTTCTGTGGTAGTCTTGCGGTAATGTATTCCATGCTTCAGTAATTGCAGTCAAGAGCTATTATGAAAGACTAACCGTTGTCGTTTTCAATTTGACAAGTAAAACTTCAAATTGATTTAAAAAAAATAAATCATTCATTGATGGCAATAAGGATTGGTTTACATTTTTTTTTTTTGAGAAATGTCAGAAAAATTTTGGCCAAGATTCCATATCCGGAACTGTACTACAAGGGTGATGCAATTTTCACGAAATGTGATTTTTTGATTTTTGAAATTAAATAATGAACAGGTACACATTATGAAATAAAATGCCTTACGATACTGCAAGTCCGGTTACTCGTTTAGACATTCTGGATTCGGCTCCTAACGTCGCCTTGTCCATAATGTCTAACTCGTTACAAGTAACCTACCGGACTTGTAACGTTAAATACTATCAATGTTGTAAATATGTCTCATGTGAATATTCTGTTTTATTTACTTCGCTTTGTTTGCCTTTATGTTATATTTCTGCATTGTATGTATGTACTTATTTATGTAATTAGGTATTTTTGATGAGTCTGATAAACATGTGCGTATATGTATTACAAAGGTACATAATATGTATATGAACTTTATGGACAATTAACTTTTTTTTTAAATTGACCAGAAGAAGATCCTCGTGATGCCGACCTTCACGAGGTTCCTTGCGGATCAGGTGTTTCGGTCGCACATCGCTTCCACCAAAAGGTAATAATTCCGTCCGGGCCTGGTGCGTCACCAAGCGCGGACTCTGTCCATGTGGTGCTGCTTCTCAACAGCAAGCACCGCTATATTCAGCGTATGATCTCGCGCGATGAGCCGGATTTTGCAAGTAAAAGGTTTAATCTCCTTGATGAATTCCATCGCACACTGAATACGAGAAATATCCTGCCTGGCGTTTCCTATCCTTTTGTCTATCTTTTCAAGACGACGTTCGAACTTCTTCAGCCTCAGTGCTCTCACCACGTTGGACCGAAGAAGAAAGCCGCGTCGCCTCTCGATATACCATCTCGTTCAGGAGCAGGATGTCTGCATCCCCAGGGAGGTTCATATCGGGGGATTCGTCCGCTGCACCTAAGTCGTTGGCTTTGGGTGGGGGAATTTTATGGAGATACTTTCTGTTGGGAGGCATCAAATCTACCCGAACAGCCTGACGAATCTCCGGCTCGACCGGCTGTACCTTCGCCAATAATTGTTCGGGTGCTCTCTCATATTTGATTTGACGAAGGTAGGCTACATAATCGCGGAGTTTTTGTGGCGCGAAAAAGTGATGCTCTGGATCTCTCACCCCACAGAGCATCTAACCCCTTCGCCGTGACTCGCTCGTCTCGTAGCAGTCGAGCAAGTCATTCCTGACGTCGTTGGTCCACTCAAAGCGTCCATGGGCATTGCCTAAGTCGTCAACCGGTAAATCTCCGGAGACCCCACCACCTTCACCTTCGCCCCTATCCGAATGGGCCCGGTCGTGGGGGTTTTTTCCTGCTGCGTTGGGAACAACAGTTTAGGGCTCCGATTGGATGTTAGCCAAAAGGAACCCCGGCCGGTAATGGGATCAATATACAGACGTTTTAGAAAATAAAAAAACTTTCTAAAACATTTCTCTTATCTTAAAATTTAAATATATCTAAGTCGGAACTCCACAAACTTTAATAAGTGTAAAATTACAAATGGAACATGTTTCGGCAGAACACTACTGCCATCATCAGCCCTAATTTAAGAGATTCAAGAGATTAATGATACAATTGAATTACAGAGGGGTTCTTACCTTAAAGAATATAAAAAAAATATGACGTTGACGTAATTTTGAATTAAATTTGACGTTTTCAAAGGGTTACATAATTTTTAAAAGATTTCGTAAAAACAACATTTTATAAAATCTAGAAATTAAAATTGATCAAAGAGAATCTGGTAACTTTGTTTGAGTGGTGAAAAATTGAAATGGTGAATTAATAATCGGATTATTGAAGTTTTGTTTGTTTTCCAGTTTCAAGGCTTTCCTTATTTCCAGTCTCAAGAAAATCTAATTTCCGGCCTTTATTGCATTTATGAATCAATTTGGAATTTGATGGTGAAAAACTATGTTTCGTTATTAATATATGATTGGCGAAAGAAGAAGATGTTGATGGTGGAGGATCAAGATCTCTGTTGTTATAGATGTGCCTGAAATGTTCTTTAATACGGTCCGATATTTTGCGACCTGTCTGACCTATGTAGAATGACTCACAAGAAGAGCAGTTTAATTTGTATACACCTGATGATGATTTGTAATCTAATGGATCTTTATTTTTAATAATAAATCTGGATAAGTTGTTATCTGTTTTAAATGAAACTTTAAAACCGTTTTTCTTAAGTATTTTAGAACATTTCTCTGAGACGACGCCAAAGTATGTTAATGAATTTGAAAATGAAATTGTTTCTGAAGGATTTTCAACCAAGTGGTGTGTGTATTTGAATTTGTTATAGTATCTATAGTATAATTTATTTATTTTTAGTTTTTAAAGAATATTCATTATTTGAAGCAATTTGTTTAATGTTATTAAGTTCTGTTTGAAAAGATAAATCTGATACTGGTATAGAAAATAATCGGTGGAAAAAGGAATGAAAAGCTGCAAATTTATGGGAAACAGGGTGACAAGAGTCAAAAGGTATTACGCAATCTGTGATACTAGGTTTTCTATAAATGTCAAATTTAAAAGTATTATTATTTCTAGTGATTAACAAGTCTAAAAAGGGAATTTGGGAATTGATTTCAATTTCAACGGTGAATTTAATGGATTGGTTTAAAGAATTTAAGTTGCTGAGTGCGTTATCAAGTTCAGAAAAAAGAGGACAAATTAGAACCCTAAGCCTGAGTTTTGTGAATAAAAATTATTATTAAATTGAAAGAAATTTGCAGTCTCACAAAGTGAATGTAAATTTAGTTCATGTATGGTTGGCATATTAGAATTAAATAGTAGTTTTTTTTTTTAAATTAATAAGCAAGATTTGGGTGGGATGCTGGGGAATAAATTAACTACGTCAAATGAAACAAGTCTAGTGTCTGATGGAATTTGGAAATTTCTAATTTTGGAGCAAAGATCTATTGAGTTTTTTATTGCAAATTTGTTATTAAAATCTAAATGTTGTCTAAGAATTGTATTAAGCCATTTTGAAAGTATTGATACAGGTGAATTGACAAAAGAAACTACTGGTCTAATGGGAAAAGGTTGAGTTTTATGTATTTTAGGTAGACCGTATAGTCTAGGTATGCAAGGATTCATGGGTATTAGTGTGAAAGCTTGTGGGTCAAAATATTTAACAGTTTCTGAAAGGTCTTTGAGCGTAGATTTAAGGTTGGAAACAAATTTTGAAGTAGGATCTCTTTTGACTTTTGTAAAGTCACCAGATTTTAAGAAATTCTCTACTTTGTTTAAGTAATCTTGTTTGTTAAGTATTACCAAACAAGACTGTATTAGTAAAGCTGACAAGGGTAATTGTTCGAACAGCAGGTCTTGATATTTCCTCCATTTTTCCTCCTCCTTGATGAAGATGTAATTCTCGGCGGGAGCCGAGAACTCAATTGCAAAAATTTGCTTGGAGTAGTGGTCCTGCAGAACCACGTCAGGCTTGTTTGCTGATATGTGTCTGATGGTGGAGAACGAATAGTTCCAGTAGATCCGGCACCTTTCATTCTCCACAACGGACTCAATATCTTTCGGGACATAGGGCAACACTGGCGTCTGGTCTATCGCATAGTGGTGCCTCAAATGAAAGTATAGTACTTTCAGTGCCGCATTGTGGCGATGGATATAGGCCGAACGTGCATATACTGGACAAGCCGCAAGTATATCCATTGTTGTTTCTGGAGCTCTCTGGCAAGCTCCACAGCTTACATTCGGGACCTCTGTACCCATCACGCGGTTGCGATAGACCAAGGTGTTAATTACACCATCTTGCGCGGCGCAAATGAATTCCTCAGTCTCAGACTTTAGCCCACTTGATCTGAGAAAGGCAAATGTATGCCTTTTGGAAAAGCCAAGGTTTTCCATGTTCTTGAAGAAAACGCTGTGCATTGACTTATCCATGTGCTTTCTCATGAGCATGTCTTGCTCAGAGATTCTGACGTGGGCTGTAAGACGGAACAAGTCGAGCTCGCTCAACGTCAAAGTCAAGACCGAGTTCATTTGCTGCTCGTTGTGCTGCCCTAAACAAAAAAGCCCCGATTCCCCGCTTCTCGTGCTCCCTTACAAAGACCAACAAGGGTTCGGAACTCCTGATGATTTTGCAGGCTGTACTCAACATTATACGGTTATGAAGACAGTCCAAAGTCAACGTCATAATTTTTAAAATTCTTTAAGGGCTGATGATGGCAGTAGTGTTCTGCCGAAACATGTTCCATTTGTAATTTTACGCTCATTAAAGTTTGTGGAGTTCGACTTAGATATATTTTAATTTTAATTTAAATTTACTCCACCTGGATTTAACAACATTCTTCTGGTTTGTAACAGTAGTTGTCAATAAAATTGAATTAAATGACAATTTAGTTTTTATATAACAATTGCAATTTACACTGTTATAAAAATGCCCAGCGTTCCCTAACCAGGTTTTTTGTTGAACGCGCGTTATATTTAGATTAAAAAAATTTAAAAAGTACAAAAAATCATCCTAAATAATAATTTAAAATATAAATGGAAGTTGAAAATAAAATGTCTATTACCACTTATCCTACTCCAGGATTACTTGGTTATTTAGCAAGTAATTAGTGGAATTAAACCAACCAATGAAAGATTTGGGTTATGGTTACTTACAGAAAATCTGGATAATAATCTTGTAACAAAAATTGAAGAAATAAAATCAATTATAGAACCATTTTGCGATAATATTATGGTTGTTAAAATAACAGATGTTACAGATTGCAGAGGCAAGTTAATAATGTGACGCTTTCTACGGTTGGGTTGCCTCGGGTGCCAGTTTTTTATTGTGGTATGATCCACACTTGTCCACGGGTAGCTTAGTGGAGTACGGTGAACCAGGGGTCAGCTGTCGAGTTTGGCGAGGGTAAATAAATAGTCACGGGTTTTGTACAGGCTTTAATTTACACGGAATATTTAGGGTAATATATACAGGGGTTGATATATGTATACAGGGATTACAGATATTCGCGGTTTATATACAAATGTTTTACAATATCACGGAATCGATTTCTGGGGACCAAACAGTCGTGCCCTACACTACCAGGGTCGACGGATGGAAGCGCCGCCAAAAAGAATCTGCCCGGATATCTTGGTTTTCGACCAGCAGGTGCATCGTAAACCAGACATCTGGACAGCTCCTCGAAAGAAGCCACCACAAGTGCCCGGCCCCCCTTGCACCAGGTCGGCACCAAAGATACCAGGGCTGGCCCCTTTAGGTTGGTGAGAAGGAAACGACGAGCGGGCTGCAGGAGGTCCCCTACCTTACTGTTTTCTACGGTAGTCGGTCCGGTCCTTCTGGTCTGCTGCTGGTGGGCGGGAGGGCAATAACTCACTCACTGGTCACTAGAACTCACTAACTGGTCACTAGAACTCACTCACTGGTTGTTGTCACCAACTGGAACGGTTGGAATCTCCAACTGGAACGGTCGGAATCACCAACTAACTTCTACTGTCTTCCGTCCGCTTTTTTATAGTGTGCTTATGACGAAACGGTAACGTTCTTTCCCTGCGTGAACGGCCGCGTGTGGGCGGCTCATTTAAAGTCTTCATCGCTATACGATTCGGCGTCCTATTCTCCCGGAACAGCGGTGAATCCGGGCAACGCACAACCTCCGGAACGACGGGACCCGGAGCGCGGTCTCATTCCGATCACCGGAGTGAAAGAATCATCCCGATCCGTCAACATTAAGCATTTATTCTTACATTTAAACGGTGCGATGAGAAGGGCGTGGCTCGGGGTTACAAGAGCGAAAACTGGGCATGGTCGTAGCGACTCCGGGATGGTCTCGTTTGCAGCGGGCAAATTTTATGATGAACTGACCGAAAGAACGATCTCTGTCCGATGCCTAGAAGTATTTTTTTCGGCGAATTGAAAGACGCGATTTTACGGCGTGGTGCGATCGCTTTTATTCATGGGGCAAAGATACAAGCGGGTGGGACTAACGAGCGGCGCCCGTTGCTAACGGAACTCGATGCACTCGAACCTTGCGGAATTTGATAACTTCGTTACAATAAAAAAGGATATACGGGCTGTCTCAAAATTTAGGGCATTCCGAGTTCAGAGCGTTGTGGAAGACCCTACCAGAAGTAAGAGAAAAACTGGTAAAGAATTCGGCGACCTCTCCTTACAAAGAATTGGAGGTCTGAAGATGCAGACAGCAAGTTATCTTCAAATAAAGGCTATGAATGTTGGCGTTTGTTTTTATTTATTATGAGCATGATTATGTGTAATAACAATCCAAAAAAAATGTTTGAAGATTTAACGCGGAGTAAAAAATATTCAATTTTGGCAAATTTTTGTCAAAAATTAACGGCAACAATGCTAGAATGGTATTTTGTTGCTGTGGAGTTCGGAGACGGCATGATGGGTGGAATATTATTTTATTGCCCGGGAAAAAACCGCCAACAATTTTACTTGACAAGTTCTGTCAACAATTTTTTTTTTTTTTATAATAACTTGCATTATTGAGTCCTGGAAAATCCACACCTCGTCTACAATGCTATAATGCATTTAACGTGTGGACAGTAATTGTGGGGATTAATTTAATTGGACCTCACCTTATGCCGAATGGGTTGAATGGCAAGAGACTTCCGACGCTTTCTGACTGAGGATTTTTAGACACTCATTGAAGATCTTCCATAGGGATATTTTCACTATACCCTCTTTTGGCCCCTACGCACTATTGCGCATGCGTATCAACATGCGCATTCCCAACGGTCGTACACTAGCGTTGTATCGTACGTGTTTGGAGTGTCCTATTCCAAACACTTGACACTTGCGAAAGCGTGTGAATGTAAGTGCCATGTGATCACACAATTTTCCGTAAGCACATTCAAACAAGTCTTAGCGCGTCGAAAGACTGCGTGATTGGAACGGCACGCTCCAAACACGTACGATATAACGTTAGTGTAATGGTACCTAAACACAAGCCGTTTGACCACTTTGACACTTGTGCCTGTCACAACTCTGTAGATGTCCGACGTTTTTCGCGCATACGTCCCTTGTCTGAAACCAGTGAAAACATTCCTATTCACAAACTCTGGTCCCAATTAAACATAATTTGCATGTATGTATGAATGTATATATGAAAAATTGGACCCCGACTTACACGATTTCGACTTACACGTTTATATAGCTTGGTCTCACCTATCGCGTAAGATAAGAAGATGACCAAAAACATCTACAACAAAATCCTCTGTACATATAAAAAATGGCAATGACATTTTGCCTTGGTTCTAAAGTAGGATTTGTATGGTTTTATTTCGATCCTTTTTTAGAAATCGACAGGGTCCATGCAGGTTAGTATAAATTAATGTACAAGGTGTTACAAAATGATTTTTATCTAGAAGCCTGTGCATTTTCCATGTATAATAAAAAATGCCGCTTTATAAAAATAGTTATATACTTTTTAGGAGGAACAATCGGACGAAGAATTCTCTGCAGCCTTGTTTTCCGGGCCTGGTCAGGTTTCCCATGACAATGAAGTGTACTCATTGCGATTACGGGGCCTCGGATGAGTCCCGTATCGTCCTTGAATTAATTGAATTAAATGACTTTTATCATTAATTTGACTACCAATGCGTTATTGACAGAATTAGCAAATGCAAAAACAATAGAGCGGCAATAATATGTCTCAAATTTCCATTCTATATCCGATATGTGAAGAATATTCGAACATAGGTCGGACAGGAAAATTACCTATTGGAGTTTTATTTATAAAATTAGATAACCTTCTTATTGTACCTAAATAATCATTGGTGGTTTCAATAGTGCCGCTTTGGCTTGAACAAGGTTTTACTATGTTAGACTACTGTATTAGAGCAGTACATAGACATAAAAGAAAAAAATCGGAGGACTTTTAAGTTGTTCCTGTGTTAGATGTCCATCATGAAAGACATTTCAAGTTTCTTTAAAGTTGTGTTACTTTACCACTCTGTGTTGTGTTTTATACCGGTTTTCTAGCTAAAAAATTGGAAAATCCATTGCCAGTTTGTACCTAATAGTTCTTCATGAAGTTTTTTGAGCACGGGTGCGGTCCACTTTGTTTCTCTCATGCATAAACGTTTTCCTTTCATTTTTATACAAACACAATCTTTTATTTGAGTTGCTCGATCCAACCAACTTGGCAAGGTATTAAATTCTTCTACTCCTATTATATTAGAGTTATCATAATTTAAACATAGAAGTATTAGTTACCAGTGAATTGGGATCTGAATCTCGAAATTGCTTCATCAACGACCAAGTGCCAACGTTTTGGATGTTCTCCATGTCTTAATACAGGACCATAAATTTCTGAAGCGTGGTTGACGTGTTCGTCCACGACATTAATAGAATGATATTTAACATCAATTCCCCCATGTTTAAGGTCTAATTTTCTTAGCTCTATAAATAAAAATTAACAAATTTAATACGCCAAACATACTGGGGACTACCTCTTTTAGTTGTATTACGGAGTCGTTGCAGTTTTTGACTCTTTTCTATGTATTTCATTTCCACAAATTGTCTTAGTTTTTCCTCACTTCTTTTGTTGGATTCTTCATGCAGTTCATTTAACATGTTTTCCAACAGTTTCACTCTTAGATTTTGGATATCTTGAATTTCCTAAGCCCCCAATATTTATAACAGAATATGCACAATATTTATGCGATGCCTCTATGTACCTGCTCTCTGAACATCCATTCATCTCTTTCCATTGCTGCAATGATATTTCTCCGTTTTTCTAGATCGCCCTCTGTTGTAATTTCGCATCTTGCTTCCCAAGCACATTTCATTCGTGCCCTTTCTATTAGTTCTATTTCATGCATGCCTGGGGGTAAACCAGTCCCTTTTAAGAACATTTCATAAATAATTTTATATTATAAATAATAAAAAACTATACCCCATTTAAGAAAATCAAGTTTTAGTAGTTCAGGATCCGTCCTTCCAGTAACAACAAACGATGGTTCCCAAGGAGACGTTTGCACCGATGATTCTCTCAACACAGTTTGGACAATTTTGTTTTTATTTTTTAAATCCGTTTTGTGAGAGGTTGGAATTTTTTCTGTAGTTTTAGGTTGATATAGTTGTAACGCTGGGACGAAATCATCACAAACTTTTGTTTTGGCAATGTCAAAGTATCTGTAGCGATCCACACCAATCACATCTACTTTTTTGGTGCAAAGAATATCCACATTTGGGAGCTGCTTGGATTTATAACCCATAAAAGATGCAGGTAAACGAGCAGATCGTTGAAGAACATTCTGTTTTCGGGGATGACTTGGTAAATCAGAAAACATATTCGCAAAGATTGGGCATATTTGCTGAAAATCTCAAAATTACTAAATAATAAGTCGAACTATAATCATACAAATTTTGCTTTAGATAATTTTGCCACCATAGCAGCTTTGTAGTGGTCTTTGGGACTAGATACCAAAAATAAAGGATCTGTGAATCAATCAATCGCGATAGCTTTAATGCGAACTAGCCTAAATATATTTACCATAAGCATAGTCATGTAGTCTAGATGGTGCAGGTAAAGATAGAGATTTAATATTACCCACTGCCATGTTACTTTTTCGATCTGAACACGTTCAAGAATAGAAATGTCATATTTAGCAATGTCAAATAACGTAAATGGTGACTTTGGAATACATTAATTTAATAATTTCATTTCCACAGGTTGTTAAGGTGCGTTTACATCGAAGATTTATTGCATGATATTTATGTCAGACAGAAATCCTGACTAATGTAAACAGTGTCGAATTTATGTCGGACATATATGTTCCAACTTCCAGCTATATGTGTCGACACTTCTATACCACCTGATATAAACGCTGATTATTTGCAAATTCCAACTCGCCTGAGAAAAAATGCAAAAGTTGACTTATCGGCTACTTTTGTGCCACTGTCGGGCAATAAGTTTCGTGTTCATAAACATGGGTGACAAGAAAGAGTGGTTAAAACTTCAAATAGATGATCTAATGTTACATGCAAAGTGTATAAAGATAGAGTGAAGAACCATAATACCTTAACGGAAATTGCAGAAGCATGTAGAAGAAATTTAAAGAAAAAATCATAATTTAAGAAATCAATTTAACAGTAAATTTAAAGAAAAGAAAAACGCAAAATCAGATCAGACCACTGATGAATTGTTTGTATCAAAAAGGCCAGACTATAATTCGCTTTTATTTCTGCAAGGAGGCTCTACGTGCAAACCAGCAATAGGATTTTTTTTATTTATTCCAATTTAGTTGTTTACAACATTAATCTGTACTGCCAAGGAACTTCCCCTTGGTTGCTAACAAAATATTGCATAATACTCTTCTCGTACTTCTTTAGCATTCTTTGAAAGTTTATTACTGCCTTGTTGGGCCAGTGGTAGCAACCTATCTGTTGGCATAATATCTTCGTTTCGCCAGATTCCATGTATTATTTCGCCTCTCCAAATTTTCGCGGTCAAATGTGCATTCTGGAGCGTATACATTTGCAGAAGATTTTTCAGACAATAACCAATTATGTTAATGTATTAATTGACTATTGGCACCCAATTTTTCACGTCTCAAAATCCATTCTCGAACCCACACAGAACGTTTTTTCTTCTTTTTTGACATACCTTCATTATTTTTGCGCTTATATTGGACGGCATCCTGCGTGACGCACCTATCAATCAGCAGGTTTTCCTTGCAGCCCTCCACGCCCCTCTTACAGCCTTGCTGTTCGAAAATTTTCGAATACACGGGGTCAATAGCCTGGAATATTCGGGAGTACAGAAGTCGGGTAAAGAGTTTATAACACGCATTTATGCCTTCATTTATTTATTTATTTTTTTTTGCGTATTGACCAGAAGGAGCTCCCCGTGATTCCGACCTTCACGAGGTTCCTTGCTGGTCAGGTCCTGTTCGTACATCATAGCCACTCCTCAAAACCATGAGGTCAGTAGCTATGAATCCCGTAAATCATGTGCCCTGAGCAGACGCAACGACCCCAAGATGACCGCCTTCTGCATTCCAGCCGCAAGGTTCTCTGCCGGTTTACGGCAGGCAGGAATGATTTTCAGATTGGAGACGAGCGAGTCCTTGATGCCTCCCATGCACCGAATTACCAAAACGACGAGCTTCACTGAGTAACTTGAGTACAGCCTCCTAAGTTCAAAGAGCATATCTTGATATTTTGTCCGCTTTTCCTCCTCCTTGACGCAGATGTTATTTTCAGCAGGAGCCGAGAATTTAATAACAAACATCTGCTTGGAGGAGTGGTCCAATAGAACCACGTCAGGCTTGTTCGCTGTTATCTGCCTGACGGTGGAGAACGAGAAGTTCCAATAGATTCGGCACCTTTCGTTCTCCACAACGGACTCAATATCGTTTGGGACATAAGGTGTCTGGTCTATCGCATAATGGTGTCTTAAATGAAAGTATAACACTCTCAATGCCGCATTGTGGCGATGGATATAGGCCGAAGCTGCATACACCGGGCATGCCGCCAATATATGCATTGCTGTTTCAGGGGCCCTGTGACAAGCCCTACAGCTCACATTCGGCACCTCTATACCCATCACGCGGCTGCGATAGACCAAGGTGTTAATTACACCATCTTGCGTAGCGCAAATGAATCCCTCAGTCTCAGACTTCAGTCCACTTGATATCAGAAAGGCAAATGTATGCCTCTTGGATAAGCCAAGGTTTTCAATGTTCTTGAAAAAAACACTATGCATTGACTTATCCATATGCCTTCTCATAAGCATATCTTGCTCAGAGATTCTGACGTGGGCTGTAAGACGGAGCAAATTGAGCTCGGTAATAGAATGTGGCCGAGCTCGCTCAACGTCAAAGTCAAGACCGAGTTCATCTGCTGCTCTTTGTGCCGCCCTAAACAAAAATGCCCCGACTCCCCGCCTCTCGTGATCCCTGACAAGAAGCAACAAGGGATCCGAACTTTGGATGATCTTACAGGCTATACCCAAGATTACCCTGTTATGAAGACACTCCAAACTCAAAAGTCCTCGGCCTCCCTGGTTTCGTGGAAGATATAACCTCGGAACTGACGATTTTGGATGCAAACTGCGCTGTAGATGCATCATTTTTCGAGTATCCCGATCAATCTGCTTCAACTCATCCACTAACCATTTAACTGCTCCAAATGAATAGAGCAGGATCGGAACGGCAAGCATATTTGTGGCAAAAATCTTGTTCTTCCCCGAAAGCTCTGACGACCAGATTCGTCGGAGTAGATTTTTGTACTTGCCGCAGAGAGACTTTTTTACCTGGTGTGACGCTTGGATGTGGCACTGCTCCACACCCACGTACTTGTAAGTCTCTCCGGCGTTCAGATGTCTCAGAACGCTTCCGTCAATGAGTTGAGCATCTTCATCGAAATACTCGCATCGTCCTCTTTTGAGATGAACCTGAGCACATTTGTCCCAACCGAACTCCATGCCAATAGCATCTGTGTACTCCTGCACTATGCGCAATGACTGCGTCAGTTCTTGCTTTCCGGAAGCATACACTTTTAAATCATCCATGTAAAACAAGTGCGTGATCTTATGCTTCCGGTTACCGGGTGTACCACAGCTATAACCCTTTGCACCGCGCAAGGCTACGGACAGCGGCAACAGTGAGATGCAAAACAGAAGAGGACTCAAGGAATCTCCCTGGAATACTCCTCTTCTGAATGATATCAACTCTGTCTGGACTCGGTCCCGTCGGGATGTTATCGAGAACCGAGTCTTCCAGAGTGACATCAGTTGTTTGATGCATCTCACCAGTGTATCGGGTATCGCAAGACATTCGAGCAAGTGAATAATCAGCTCGTGAGATGTTGTGTCGAATGCCTTACGATAATCGATCCAAGCCATAGATAGGTTGCGCTTATATTGGACGGCATCCTGCGTGACGCACCTATCGATCAGCAGGTTTTCCTTGCAGCCGTCCACGCCCCTTTTACAGCCTCGCTGTTCGAAAATTTTCGAATACACCGGGTTAATGGCGTGGAATATTCGGTAGTACAGGAGTCTGGTGAAAATCTTGTAGCACGCATTTAGGCAAGTTATTGGCCGGTAGTTCTGAGGCTGAGACAAATCACCCGTTTTAGGTAGTAAAACGGTTCGCCCCTCGACAACCCACTCCGGAATGGGCCGCTCACCATTAAGCCAGGAATTAAATACCTTGGCCAGACGCTTGTGCGTGCTTCGGAATTTCTTCCACCAAAAGGTATTAATTCCGTCCGGGCCTGGTGCGGCAAAATTTTTGATTCCCTTAAGAGTCTCGCCAATTTCTTCCGGGGTTATCGGATTGCACACCACTGGTCTTAATTGAGATCTTCTTACGAAGTTCTCAAATTGTGCAAGGGCTGGAGTGTCTTCACGCAACGGTTTCGATCCCTCCTATATTTCCCTCCAGAAGACTTCGACCTCCTGCACCGCCGGCAATTTCTCTGGGATAGAGTTTGCCCGCTGGAAGAGCCTCGAAGGATTTGTCTTGAACTTGTTGTTCTCGACCAACCTTCGCCTACTCCTTACCAGGGACTTTCTTGCAGCCACAAGACTGCGAACTCTATCCATGCAGTGCTGCTTCTCAACAGCAAGCACCGCTGCATTCAGTGTATGATGGGTCCGGCGAAAAAGACGCGCGATGCGCCGGATTTTTGGTGTGAAAGGTTTCATCTCTTTGATGAATTCCATCACACACTGAATTCGAGAAATATCCTGCCTAGCGGTTTCTATCTTCTTGTCTATCTTTTCAAGGCGACATTCGAATTTCCTCTCAGCCTCAGTGCTCTCACCACGTGGGGCCGAAGAAGAAAGCCTCGTCGCCTCTCGATAGACCATTTCGTTCAGGAGCAGGATGTCTGGATCCTCAGGGAGGTTCCTATCGAGTGATTCGTCCGCTGCAACTACATCGCTGGCTTTGGGTGGTGAAATTTTGTGGAGAGACTTTCTGTTCGGAGGCATCTCCAAAATTACCGGAACAGCGTGGCGGATCTCCGGCTCGTCCGGCTGTACCTCCAACAACTGCTCCGGTGCTCTCTCGTATTGAATGCGACGAAGATAGGCCACATAGTCGCGGAGTTTTTGTGGCGCGAAAAAGTGATGCTCCGGGTGTTTCTCACCCCACAGAGCATGCATCCTTGCCATGTAACCCCTTCGCCGCGACTCGCTCGTCTCGTAGCAGTCGAGCAGGTCATTCCTTAGAGTGTTGGTCCACTCAAAGCGTCCATGGGCATTGCCAGAGTCGTCAACGGGTGATTCGTTTTCCGAGACCCCTCCACCTTCACCTTGGTCCCTATCCGACTGGGACCGGTCGTGGGGGTCTTTCCCTGTTGGGGTAGTAACAACAGTTTAGGGTTCCGATTGGTTGTTAGCCAAAAGGAACCCCGGCCGGTACTGGGGTCAAGATGGCTTGACCTCCCAGGTGCGCCAAGAGCTACCGGTCCGATTTGCACCTTCAGCTCAGCAAGGTGGTGGCGCTACTCACCAAGACCAAAGATGTTATGTGGCCTGCCTGCCTATTCATTTATTTATTAATATTATTATTATTATTATTATTATTATGTTTGAGTATCGCGGAGGAAAAACCTTTTCCGCAATATTTAATTATAAGTTTTGAGACACGCTCATGCACTATTTAAATCCAGACGTTTTTTAAAATTATACACTGAATCGGCCAAGACGATGGTGGGTTGCAATTCATTCCACAGACAGAAGGAACGATTAGTTAAAAAGAATTGCCTAAGGGTGGTTTTGAATGGTTCCTTCCTAATCTTATATGAATGGCCACGAAGTCTTCTATTTTCTGCAAATTCTATAAAGTCACTTGTTTCTGCTGGATATATATTGTGAGTAAGTCGAAATATCTGTATTAGATCGGCTCGATCTTGTCTAAACTCAAGAGGGGATATATTCAAAACTTCTAAACGGCGCTCATATGGAAGATTTTGTAATGACGGTGTCCACCTTGTCACAGCATGTTGTACCTTATCAATCAACATTTTATCTTTTATGAGGTGCGGTCTCCACACTGGAATAGTAAACTCAAATGGGGTCTAATATACATGGTATATAACTTTGATATCAGTTCCGGTGTTGGGTGTTGAAACACATGCTTAAGTAAACAAAACGTTTTTTTTTGCCCTACCCACTGCGCTCAAGCACTGATCTGACCAACTAATCTTATTGTTAACTATAACCCCTAGATCGACATGAGATGATTTAACAGTTACAGCAATATCATTTATATAATACGAATTGTTTGGATTGTTGGGTCCACAATGCAACACACAACATTTTGAGGCATTCCGAGGAATTTTCCAAAGTTTACTCCAATTTGTTATTATATTAAGTTTTTCTTGCAAGTTAGTAGTAACAGGATTATTAAAGACTTTTATATCATCTGCATATACCTACAGAGTAACAAGTTCCAAGGGAGGATAACAGATCTCTTGTATAAATCAAAAATAAAACTGGTCCCAGCAGAGTACCTTGTGGAACACCACTAATCACACGTTTATATGCAGAAAACTCTTTACCCACTCTAACACAAAAGCTTCGATTTGTTAAGAAGGCTCCAATCCACTGCAGCAATCGCCTTGATATTCCATAAGCTTTTAATTTAGTTAATAATAAATTATGGGGTACTTTATCAAAAGCTTTGCTGAAATCGAGGTATATTATGTCCAACGGTTGCCCTGCATCTAGTACTTTAGTCCATATATTACTGGAAAATAATAAATTTGTAAACAAGAAGAATGTTCTTAAATCCAAGTGGAGTAAATTTAAATATATCTAAGTCGAACTCCACAAACTTTAATAACTGTAAAATTACTAATGGTAATTTAGTAATTTTACAGTTATTAAAGTTTGTGGAGTTCGACTTAGATATATTTAAATTTTAATTTAATAAATTTGTCACCACTGATCTGCCAGGTAAGAACCCATGTTGGTGTTCAGGAATTAATTTGTTGTTTTGCATATGAACGAGTAGTTCACTGACTATTATTTTCTCCATAACCTATTTAGAACAATTTTATTACACCCGATGCTATTTTGGGTTTTGATGCTTTCATCGTGGCAAGATACAATCGGTAAAATGAACTTTCTCTAGAATACGTACGACACTAGACACATCTATATTTTGTATGTATATGTAAACGGGTCGTTTATTGCAAATTTCACGATTTCGGAGACTGTCATATACATATTCATGACATAAATTTCTTGTAATTTCTGTCGGTATGTAAACAGGCAAAGCGATTTTATGTCGGACACTTGACATATATGACCGGATAAAACTATCAGATGTAAACGCACCTTTAGGAAATGGTCTGGTTTAATCTATATACCGGGTGTCCCAACTAAAATTTGTAACCCCCAACAATTCGAATTTCGAAAGACTCACCAGACTAAGACCAAACTTTCAAGTCTTAGTTCTCACCCAATTCGAGGGGGTGAAAATGGGGTTAATAGGTTTCTCTAGCCTTCACATAACTTCAAAACCAAAAATGGTAGACCTCAAAATTCGTACCCGAAATCGCTTTTGAAAATAACTCGACCCAGCATGCTAAAAACGTGAAAATTGGGATTTAGACTCTGCTTTGAAAATAACTAAACCCGTGTTTCACGAATTCGCAGAAATTTCTTTACCGACCGAGTTTAAGGGGAAGTGTCAATATGTAGAGGGGGAAAGCAAGAAAGGGAGAGCTGAAGATATGATAATAATAATGATAATAATAATGGGGATAATAATGGGGGTAAAAGAGGAACTGGAAGAAGAAAATAGAACTGAAGCAAAAGAAGAAAGAGGGATTATGGAAAGAACAGTGAAAAGTAAACAGAGAAAATAGATAATTGTAACAATGTACAGTAGAAGTTTGAAGGAAACGAAGAGAATAATAGAAGAGCGAGTAAAAGAGCAAGAAGAAGGTGATTGGGGGGGATTTTAATGCAAGAACTGGGGGAAAAGGAAGACGGATAGAAGAGGAACAAGCAACCATAGAAACAAGATCAACAAAAGATGGAACAGAAAACGCAGAAGAGAGAGTCTTGATTAGCTTAGTAGAAGAAAGAGGGTGGGATATACTTAATGGGAATTGCACAGGAGATGAGAAAGGGTAGTACACGTATATTGGACCAAGAGAAGAAGCAAAAGAAACTGATGGAAGAACTAAAAATGAAGGGTATAAAAACGGAAGAAGATGGATGGTTTGGGAGTGATTTTTTTTTAAATTCTTATAACTTGAAGGTCGAAAATGCTACAGGCATGAGAATTGGCACTTGGACCATCATCTTAAAATAACTTGACCCGTGTTTGACGATTTTGGAAAAAAATATTTAGAAACCCCCAAAAAAGGGCCTAAATGGGGAGGGTAGTTTTCCTGAGAACCCTTATCACTGGAAAACAAATAGCGTTACATACGTGAAATGATGTTAAATAGCTCCTGAACCATTCCAAAACAAGACCCTGTACACCATAAGCCGACAGTTTATGCAAAAGCAATGAGTGGTTGACCTTGTCAAAGGCCTTACTAAAGTCGGTATATACCGAGTGTACCTCAAGTCCCTGATTGAATTATGTCAGGATATAATTGATATATGGAATAGTATACTAGTGTTAGGCCGATATATGGCATACAACAGGCGAGGATAATGTTTGTTTGCCGAGACGTAAGTCGAGGCAAATAAATATCCGAGCCAGTTATATGTTATATCTGCCGTATGTTGTTTTAGTTTTCGTGATACAAGGGGGTTCCTTGAGTTTCACTTTGATTTTTAACTATTGTTAAAAAAATATCGTCCACGGCTGTTAAATTTTATCGGCCGTGGCTGTTATCGGTCAAATAACAACCATGTAGACAGTACCGATAATATGTAATGCCGGCCACACACTAGTCGCTACTTGCCAAGTACTTGCAAAGTACTTGCACTTGCACTTCCCATCGTGTGTCGGAAAACTGCATCAAGTCAAAAGAAGGCGAGCCGAGTAATTTGAGACTTGTGTGTCAGCGCTACATTACGCGGTTAATGCACAAGTCGGCACCTGTGATTAAATCTTAATTGCTCCTACAGTTTTTGCGAAGTAAGAATGACAGTGTTATCGTGTACTGAAATGGAGTGGACGAACGAAGCCATCCTTCATTTCCTGGAGGTTTTCGAAAAGGAACCCATAATTTGGGATCTATCTCATAAATCCCATAAGCAAAGAAATAAAGTGTACGATGCGTGGAAACGCATCCAAGCGGAGTTTTCATCAGAAGTCAGCATAGATGAGCTGAAAAAAAGAGACTCTCTTATGGCCACATTTCGTAATTACAAAAGCAAATTAAAGAACAGCGAAAGAAGCGGTGCTGGAACTAGTGAGGTGTACAAACCTAACTGGTTTGCTTTTGAAAAAATGGCAAGATTTTTAATGCATCATGATACCCCAAAAAGAACAATAAATTCGGAGGTAAGATATTTATTTATTCATTTTGAATTATGTATTTTCTTTAACAATATTCGTCCTGCCACGCAACTTTGCCTTCATTCATGAAATACTCCGCAAATTCAGCTCTGATTTGTTGTGCTTCTGAACTTGGTTTTCTTGGTACTTTATGAATATCCAACAGAGATGTCATATCGCCTTGATCTAAACGCCATCCTGATCCTGGTATCAAATTTCCCTATATTTCTACGTCAAAGGTTCCTGGTGGTGTGAAAGTTGCCCGTGAAATTTTGCTTTTACGCAAAAAAATATGAAGGAAACAGCACGTCACTGTGACGAGAGCAACTTACTTCATTTGGCTGCAGTGGCATAGGTTTTCGTAAAACTCGAAACACAGAAGCCATAATTCCAAAAACGTTTTCGACTACCCGACGAGCACGGGAAAGGCGATAATTAAATACTCTTTGTGTGCTGCTTTTTATATAAAGACCTGGGAAAGGTTTCAAAACACGTGGACTTAGTCCAAAAGCATCATCGGCTACAAATACGTAGGGTAGAGATTTGTTTATTCCATTCACGGCTTCGTTCATTGGTAAATTCAGTTAATCGTTTTCCATTTTTTCGAATAATAAAGAATTCCTGAAGACAGCGCCATCACTCAATCTACCTTGGGTTCCACAATCGACATAAGTAAAACAATAGTTGGCATCTACCAAAGCTAGTAATATAAAACTGATGTATTGCTTGTAGTTGTAATATTCTGAACCACTGTTAATTGGAGACTGTTTTCGATCTATCGCTCCAACGCAATGTGGAAAATTCCATCTGTTTTCATAACCCAAAGCCAATTGCTTCCACTCATCTGCAGTGGAAGGCATCTGAAAAACATATAACATTTGAAATATTCTTTAAGGGCTGATGATGGCAGTAGTGTTCTGCCGAAACATGTTCCCATTGTAATTTATTAAAGTTTGTGGAGTTCGACTTAAATATATTTAAATTTTAATATAACATTGAATATAATATAATTTTCTTGTTTAGATAAGTTTTTCAAAATTAATTTGGTTTTTAGATCCTAGAACTCGAGGATAATGAAACTAATAGCCAAAACACTTCAGTTCCAGCATCGGAACCCGATCAGGATACAATAGATGTAACAGTTACATTAGGTAACTTTGTGATTTTAGTTCAATTTTATAAAAAATATCTATTTATATCTGTATTATTTTAGCAGAAAACACGTCAAATGCCCCTGTCACCAAAAAGAGGAAAGTTAATTCTCGAGATGACATTATTTTTGAGAGGATGGAGAAGGCATACAACATCCTCGAACACCAGTCCATGCCAAAAGCAAGTACAGAACGAAGTGAATGTTTAATATATGGTGAATTGCTTGCAAAAAGGCTGGAACAATTGGAACCAAATGAAAGAGATTTTGTGATGCACGAAATCGACAGTTTAGTGTATCAGGCAAAAATGCGGTCTAGACATTTCCTTCCTTCTTCGCAACAATATCCAAGCTTTTCTCAGACGTCACAGTTCACATCTTCTCCTTCTTCTCACATTTCAACTACACATTACTCAAATTCGTCATCAGTTGAAACTTATACAGAAGGACAAAAATGCAAAAGATTTCTATGAACAATTTCGATAAATACCTACAAGGAAATTACTACGAATTCCGTTTATGTTTTTGTTATATATAAGAAATGCTTTTAAATACATTAGAATTACGTTTTTGTTATACACTAGCGAAAGTTTTTTGTTATATTTGTAATAATATAATGACGTTTTCAATAACCTTTTTCAAGGACTTTCACGTCATCAAATTAGTGCGCATGACTGTACAGTCGTCAGGTTAGTCGTCAAACACATGGATTGAAGTGTTGTGGTTTAAAAACAAAACAATTGTCTGGATCACTTTTGGTGGTAGATAACTACTTTTAATCAGTTTTTCCCTAAAACACCAAAAATAATTTTATTATAACTGCCAACGCACGTTTCGCCAACAATGTTGGCATCATCAGGGCGATGAGTAAACTCAGTTTTGTTTTAGGGAAAAACTGATTAAAAGTAGTTGTTGTGGTTTGTTACGTTTTTGACTAGTTTTACGTATTATGATATCTAAAAAGGGTAGATGCGTGTGTGTGTTGGGTTCGTAAAACTGTAGGAATTATGGATCTCGATCGGTTCAAACAAGGAGCGACTAAAAGGTGCGTTTTCGGTGGTTGCAAGATGGACAACAGACGTGATTCCATGCCATTTCTTCCATTTCCGAAACCGTGTTTGGCAGTAAGAAAGGGACTTGAAAGCGGAGGAAAAAAGCACTTGAAAGAGTGCACTTTGTGTAATAAGTGTCAATGCGCTGACCGAAGGACTTCTTTCATTCACGAAGTGTAAAACACAATTATATAATGTCATTTATTGATATGAGTTAGGATTGCATAATCTTTGCACCGGCATTTCGTCAACCACATTTTACACTTATTACACAAACTGCACTCCTTCAGGTGCCCTTTTCTTCCGCTTTCAAGGCCCTTTCTTCCTGCCAAACACGGTTTCGAAAATGGAAGAAATGACGTCTGCTGTCGATCTTGCAACCACCGAAAACGCATCGTTTTGTCGCTCCTTGTTTGAACCAATCAATATCCATAATTCACACAGTTTCGCGAACCCACTACACAGTAATATCTACCCTTTTTAGATATAATAATACGTAAAATTAATCAAAAACGTAACAAACTACAACACTTCAATCCATTCAATTGACGACTGTACAGTCATGCGCACTAATTTGATATGACGTGAAAGTCCTTGAAAAAGGTTATAAAAATTATATCTACTTTACCTTTATAACGTGTTGAAGTTCTTTTAATAAAGCTGTACACACTTCGGGTATAATTCTCGATATTAGTTGAGGGGAAATTTTAAATAAATAATGTAAACTTATAAAACTGTCTCCGGATGCCAAAAAACGTAAAGTTATGGCTAGACGTTCCTTTGCAGGTATTGCTGCTCTCATTTGTGTACTATCCATTTTTCTGACTTCCGCATTGTCAGTGTCAAAATTTCAAAAAAACTTTTGGCGAAACTGTACTTGTGCTGTACTTGTAGCACGTGTGTCACCAGTTTAGTTACAAATATGTCAAATCGAGGAAGTAAGGTTAAGTAACTGGAAAAAAAGATTACATTGGGCTCCTCGCTCTTGTCGTTCTCATTCTTGAACAACTCCTCAGTGCTCCTCAGCCCCAATCCATCTGGATGTCCAACTGGTCCAGTACCATTTTCTGTTTGGCACGTTCTACGATTTCCTCCTCTATCGACCTGTAGATGTTCACTTGGTTCTTCAGATCCTGTGGCTTGAGCTTAGAGGTCGTTTTGCGAGATCTAATCCGAGTCGAATATGATCACAGTTAAAAGTATTCTCTTGCGTTTTCTTTCCACACATCCTTCTGCTTCTTGCATTATGAAATATGTACTCCTAACTCGCGAAAGAATAAAATGAGAAAAATTTCAATGACAAGTGTCAATTTTTGAAATTTAAATGATTAGTACGAAGTACCAAAACACTAAAGAAAAATTACTACTAGGGATAATTAGCAGTGTCGCCAACATACTGTCACTTTGACAATGCGGAAGTCAGAAAAATGGATAGTATCTTTCTTTCCAATATGTGGATCGATTTTACTAAGGGTGCATTCGAGTTGCTGCCCCGAGTGAGTCGGTTACGCTCGGTAAGCACGTTGGTGTTCGAGTTGATGTTCCGAGTGCATCTCTTCGCGTTCGATTTGATACGGAGCGGTTATTTCGAGCACGCCCTGTTGGCCCGGTGCTTTGGGATCGAGCACGCTTGACACTGTAGTAAACATTTGACTGGTACACATAACCTCAAATCAAAAAAAAAAAATTTTCTCATTTTCTCTTATTATTAGTTGTTGTTTATCGTGTTTTATCATACACTATGATGGCTGAAAATGGTGTGTGCGGGATTTGTGGGGTGACAGGTCCTCTCACCTTCATTCAGCAACATTTTCTTAGCGAACATGTCGAAACGGTTGATGAAGATAATAATCAACAACGTGAAGTACAAGAGGAACTGCCCAAAATCGGTAAGCGTGTAAAAGTATTTAACAAACAATAATAATGATAAAAATCTCCTAAAGAAAAAAATGAAGAAGATGCAGATGTTTTGCGCTGGCCTTCCGCACATGTTTTACTACTCATACGACTGGTCGAAAACAAAGAGACAAATGACAGGAAAGAAATATACTTGGGATCAGGTTGACAACAAATGGAAGGGGCTGAAGAAGAGATACAAGAAAATTAAAGATTGTAATCACACCTCTGGGAATGAAAGAAAACACTGGGAATTTTTTGCGGCTATGGATTCTTTCTTGGCTAAAAAACCCGAAATATGTCCACCTGCTGTATGCAGTTCCCGTAGTGGGTTGAAATTAAATCAAGACGTAAGTGAAAATAAAAAAAAATAGACGAGGCCAGTACTTCACAATCTGCACCCACTCCATCAAAAACAATACAATCAACTCTTCTGAAAAAAAGAAAACAACAAGAAGATAAAGTGCAACAACGACACGATGAAAAAATGGCCCGGTATGACCGTTTTTTAGACTTAGGTAGAAATTGTTATATAATTAATTTGTGTTGAAATGAAATAAATATTTTTTGCGCTAAAATTATGAAGTACTTTATTTTTAAAGTAAGATTTGAACACAATAATTTAATTAGCCTGCATTCTAATATATAATAAATTGACAATTTCGTTTCTTTTCGCTGCAGCATTTGGATTAATAGTTTCAACATTTTCTCGATCATCGTTTACATTCATAAGTCGTTCTTCAGCTACTTCTGCTTCCAAATTAATATCTTGAAGAACGTCATTTCCTCTTTGACATATATTATGCAAAATACATGCTGCCATTATTATTAATGGTATCATGTCTGGTCTCACTGCTTCTAGCAGTTTCAACCTCCTAAATCTTCCTTCCAACAAAGCAAACGTTGAACGTATTGTCACTCTGATTGTAGAAAGAACATTGTTAAAATGTCTTTGAGCTACAGTTAAGTGTCCATTGTCTTTGAATGGAACAATCATTTTAGAAGTAAGTGGGTATGCTGAATCTCCAATGAAATGGCCATCATGAGGAATATCTAAATCATTCATTTGACGCCCAATGTCAGATCGTCGAAACATACAAGCATCATGAACAGACCCAACTTCACCTGCATAACAATCGATAAATATTTTATTGTCATCACATATTCCTTGCAACAACACAGAATGGAAACCTTTTCTGTTAATATAAGCACAACGATTTTCTTTGGGTGCCTTTATGGGAATGTGGCTTCCATCTATCATACCCACCACTCCTATAAAAATAAAGCCATTATTTTTCAAGTAATACTTCAAAGTTCAAATATTGTACCTGGAAATCCAGTCCTCTCTCTGATGCGATGCATTATTTCATTATACCTATCAACATTTGGAAGTGAAATAATTTCATGTAGGCTATTAACTTGTAACAAATTATTGCAAACTTTATACACGCTGCTCCAAGCTGTTGAAACGCTAACACCAAAACGGTCCGCAACTCCTCTGAAATCATTAAATCATAAAATAAAAAGAAACGGCCGTTAACAGATTTGAATCTACCTAAAAGATTCAATGTTTGCCAAATACCATACACAGATTAACAGTTGTTTTTCTAATGTTGTTTCAGGATTTCCACCAGTCGAATTATTTTCCTCACGAATACGACACATTTTTGAAAGAATATTTTCAAATGTTGTTGGCGTCACTCTGAAATGACGCTGAAATTGCTTGTCTGAATAACTTGGGACGATTTCTTCGGCGTAGTTCCAAATTTTGTTGTTGATAATAGTTTTTGTATCATCTTCAAACAGAAGCTCCACCGCTAAGCGTATTATAACTCTCTTCTTATTCATGACACATAAATGTAATTAAAAGTAAGGTTAGGTTGGCAACCAACGCTTCAATGACATGTCAACGACCCAGAAATGACCCAGAACGACTGGTTCTGTTCGACTAACACGGACGCTCGTGATCAACTCTGTCAATGACGTCACTAAAACCCGGCTCGCTTTATTCGTTCGATCGAGCAGCAACTCGAATGCACCCTAAGCAGGTATTCAAAATCCTCAAATGTCATGCTACAAAAGTTTTCAAACAATCCTGAAGGTTCTTTACGAAAATCGGTTAACATATCTGTACCGCAGTACCTGAAAACCGAAAAAAAATCGTAAAAACTAACGGATCACGTATAATTTTTTATAATTAAGTTGATTTTAATGATTATAGTGAGTGTTAAACACATTTTATACAAACCTATTTCTACTATTATTTAACGATGTTACCCACTATCTTCTTTGTTTACGTTTTTTTTTCTTTTTTTCGTTAAAAGATATGCACAACTTATTGTCACAAAAGCAGCTAAAGCGGTCATGTCGTCGTGTGCATCCATTTTTTAGCACTACTCGTCTTTCGACTTGTACTTCCCGAAAAACTTGCGATTTTACAAGTAGACACGTAATGTGTATGGATTAACTTGAACTTGTACAAGTACTTGTTAAGTTTCATCCAAGTCAAGTACTTGGCAAGTAGCGAGTAGTGTGTGGCCGGCATAATAACAATCAAGTATCACGAAAATAGATTAATGATCGTTGAACGTTTTTGATAAAAGCCATGATGAAACGGTATTATAATACTTTTGAAAACTGGAAATATTAATTATTTTAAAAACTACTAAATCTTGCTGATTGTCGACAGAATCGAAACTGGACGATAGTTTTCAACTTTAGATATTGAACCCGATTTATGGACCGGCACAATGAAGGCGAATCTAAGGAAATATTAAACAATAACATAAGAGATAAAGCCAGTGAGTCGTAGCACATTTTATAGAAGATAGGTGGAATGCAATCAGGACCTGTCCCCTTATTTACATTTAGCACTTTTAGAACAACACTAACATCACATACAGACACAGCAATACGATTTAAATTCACACAATAATCAGTTTTGAATTCGGAATCTACATATCCAGTACTATCATAAACAGATGCAAAAAACTTGTTGAAAGGACTACATACATCTTCAACGTTATTTAAATATTCGTTATTAAATGACATGGGCATAGGAAAACATTGAGTTTTGCTCTTAGTACGGAAATCTTTAGGATTAGCGGTTATGTTCCGTCTTTGTTAAATAGAGATCATAGTCTTCCTCAACCTGCCTTTTGCATTGTTTTCTGAGATTGTCAAATACTCAATAATCACTCATGTGACCAGCTTCTTTACTAAACCAGATTGAATAGGGCAATAAGTTGAATTCCGCTTAATATGTTTTATGGAAACATGATTTATAACCTTTTTTATACCTTTTGAATACAATCATAAAAATTTTCAAGAGCTGTATCTAGATTACTCTGATCTATTTCATCATACCAATTAATCGAATTTAAAGCATAATTTAAATCGGCATAATTGGCATGTTGAAAATCATAATACGACTGTTTGTGTTCACACAAGTAATCATCAGTGAAAAAACTTAATTCTATTAACAAAGTTGGATGACTAATATCGGGTTTAGATAAAGCATTACATTGACATATTATTATAACGCTGTCACAGTTACTGAAACACAAATCTAAAACATTCCCATATGGGTGACTAAAGCTATTGAACTGATTAAAAGATAAACTAAAATAACTATCACAGATAAATTCTTCGCTTAAGGTATTAATTTTAGCTGGTAGAAAGCCTGGTGAGTCATTAATGTTGGACCATTGAGGATTAGGCAAATTAAAATCGCCTACCACAACAACATCACAGTTTGGATTTGTAGCACAGATTGATTCAAGGGATGTAATATGACTAGAATATTTAGATAACTCACTACGAGGAGGAAGATACACTATTAGATATTTTAACCCAAACTTCCTCTACAGATGAATCCATGCTCGATACTTGTATAGATCTGAATTTCTTGTCTACAGCAATCAAAACTCCTCCTCCATCGGTTTTCTGACTAGTATGCTATTTCTATCTGTTCTATAAATTAAGTATCTGTTGTCTAGTACTTCATTGTTGCTTATACCCGAATGAAACCATGTTTCGCTTAAAGCTATTATTGGATCATTGTCACCAAGGCAACTGCAATGCAGATCTTTAAGTTTTGATCTTATGCCCCTAGTATTTTGATAATAAATTAGGAATTCTGACTTGCTGGAATTAGTATGGGGCCTGGGGATCCGGGCTATTGTTCTGGATGTTTGAATTTTTTTTGGTGAAGTTTTCTTTCGATAAAAAATACAACTTTTTTACCTTAATACCACAACTCCAGAAGTCCTCCTTCATCAAAGCATCGAATAATGAGATTTCCACCGTGACTTTAAAGGCTGTATTGATGGTCTCGATCTTTTTGACATTAATTTCTTAATTTATTTAACACTTATGCTGTTATACAGGGTATTTTTGAAATGCATGTGAATCAAAAATCTAGACAATCTAGAGGTTCAATGAAACCCAATAGTCCATTTTTTTCATGTCTAAAACGATGGGGATAAATTAGCCATTTCCACGCATAGTCCACGCCACTGTCGATTGCATTTTCAAGGCGGATACAATAATTACATTTTTGCAGTTGAATCCTGGCAACATAAATTGACAACCAATAGTTAATTGTCAATTAATGATTGACAAGTATAATGCCAAAATTAATTTTATTTCAGATTTATTGTTAATTGCAAACACATTATTCGAAGAAGAGAAATTTATTGTATTTAAACGTGCAAAAATGATTAAAGAACAATGAAAATAAACAAATAAACAAAAACCAGAAAACTACAATAGATGGTTAAAACCGCTAACCGTTTCTCAGCACCCCGAAGCAACGACTGTTGCGTTCTGGCAATTACTTCTGGGTTTCTTCTAATTCCTTCGGCAGTATTTTGAACGCGGTTTCTTAAATCTTCAACGGTATTTACAGGCATTGCATAAATTAATTGGCTCATGGGACCCCACAAAAAAAACACTATCTTTCCTTTCCATCTCCCCGGGAAATTTTGATCAAGCCAGGTCGGCACCTCGCGAGCGTGATGAGAAGGGGCTCCACCATGAAGATACCGCCGAGTAATTAAAGGTACATCTTCTAATAAGTTTCCTGGCTCCTCATTTAAAAAACTCGAATACGCCGCTCCAGTTAAACGAGGGGGCAAAATGTATAGACCTATCAAATTGTTGCCAACCATCCCATAAACGTTGCCTCGTCGGTTTATAAGATTTTATCAACAAAACGAGGATCTTCTTCCTTTCTTTGGAGTAACCACTCACAAAATCTTATTCTTCGAGGGAGGACCTCAGGTTTCAATGCCTGCATTTTTTGGATCTGTTTGGGGTGGAGGCCCTGTTCATTTAATGTTCGCCACACGACAAACGGCGAATCACACACACGATAAAACAACCTTCTTATGCTACTTTCTGGTTCCTCTTCAATGGGGTCTGGCTCAGCGTCCAAAATCCTACGTTCCGCATCCCGAGCATTTCCTAAGGCTCTTCCATATAACAAGACCATGTCGGTCATCTCAGTATTTGTATAGCTTCCATGTAGAACAATAATTATGACGGCAAACTGTGACACTTCAAAAAACTCAAATTTACCTGTTACTATTGTTGCTAAGCGAAGGAGAGGACATTTCTAATAACCTTTAGCGCAGTAGCGGACGGGGGATTTTGACCAAATTTTTAATGATTTTTATCTCGAAAACGAAAAGACTAAAAAAATTTGCCATCGACTTCCTTTCATCGTGACCAATTACCGATTTTATTTTTGACATGCTTTTCAATAACACCCTGTATGTATACCCGACAATCTGTTTTCGCGCTCCTGTAAACTTTCATTCATTGTTTTTAAATTTCTGGTGATGATTCTGCGAGCAGTAGCAATGGTTGAAATGGGTGCAAATGCGAACGAACGGTAACATTCGTCAGATGTATTCCCGGCTTAAGATACACCTCTGTAATAAACACGCACCGATGTTTCGGACCTGTGACACTTTTTATTGTGTACGGACCTGTGACTCTTTTTTTTTGCGTATTGACCAGACTGAGCTCCCCGTGATTCCGACCTTCACGAGGTTCCTTGCTGGTCAGGTCCTATTCGTACATCATAGCCACTCCTCAAAACTATGAGGTCAGTAGCTATGAATCCCGTAAATCATGTGCCCTGAGCAGACGCAACGACCCCAAGATGACCGCTTTCTGCATTCCAGCCGCAAGGTTCTCTGCCGGTTTACGGCAGGCAGGAATGATTTTCAGATTGGAGACGAGCGAGTCCTTGATGCCTCCCATGCACCCAATTACCAAAACGACGAGCTTCACTGAGTAACTTGAGTACAGTCTCCTAAGTTCAAAGAGCAGGTCTTGATATTTTGTCCGCTTTTCCTCCTCCTTGACGCAGATGTTATTTTCAGCAGGAGCCGAAAATTCAATAACAAACATCTGCTTGGAGGAGTGGTCCAATAGAACCATGTCAGGCTTGTTCGCTGTTATCTGCCTGACGGTGGAGAATGAGAAGTTCCAATAGATTCGGCACCTCTCGTTCTCCAGAACGGACTCAATATCGTTCGGGACATAGGGCAGCACTGGTGTCTGGTCTATCGCATAATGGTGTCTTAAATGAAAGTATAACACTCTCAACGCCGCATTGTGGAGATGGATATAGGCCGAAGCTGCATACACCGGGCATGCCGCCAATATATGCATTGCTGTTTTAGGGGCCCTGTGACAAGCCCTACAGCTCACATTCGGCACCTCTATACCCATCACGCGGCTGCGATAGACCAAGGTGTTAATTACACCATCTTGCGCTGCGCAAATGAATCCCTCAGTCTCAGACTTCAGTCCACTTGATCTCAGAAAGGCAAATGTATGCCTTTTGGATAAGCCAAGGCTTTCAATGTTCCTGAAGAAAACACTATGCATTGACTTATCCATATGTCTTCTGACGTGGGCTGTAAGACGGAGCAAATTGAGCTCGGTAATAGAATGTGGCCGAGCTCGCTCAACGTCAAAGTCAAGACCGAGTGCATCTGCTGCTCTTTGTGCCGCCCTAAATAAAAATGCCTCGACTCCCCGTCTATCGTGATCCTTGACAAGAAGCAACAAGGGATCTGAACTTTGGATGATTTTACAGGCTATACCCAAGATTACCCTGTTATGAAGACACTCCAAACTCAAAAGTCCTCGGCTTCCCTGGTTTCGTGGAAGATATAACCTCGGAACGGACGATTTTGAATGCAAACTGCGCTGTAGATGCATCATTTTTCGAGTATCCCGATCAATCTGCTTCAAGTCATCTACCAACCATTTAACTGCTCCAAATGAGTAGAGCAGGATCGGAACGGCAAGCATATTTGTGGCAAAAATCTTGTTCTTCCCCGAAAGCTCTGACGACCAGATTCGTCGAAGTAGATTTTTGTATTTGCCGCAGAGACTTTTTTACCTCGTGTGACGCTTGAATGTGGCACTGCTCTACACCCAAGTACTTGTAAGTAGCATAGATTATTAGCCGTGTTCGCGGATGCAGTTCTGAACCAGTTCAGAACTATTACGCATGCGCAGTGGAAAAAACGGCGTTCGCGGTTCGCCAAATTCTGAATTTGTAATAACAGTTCGCGGATAATATCGAACGGTTCATTATTGATTTGGAATCGATCCTGGCAGTTCTAGGACTGTAGTAGGGACTAATAATTCGGTTCGGCTGTTCTTGCACAATTTCGATTTAAGTTGTTTTCAATAAACGTCAGTTTATAGTTGTAGGTGCAACGATCTCTAGTAAAGAGGGCCTCCTTTTCCAATTGGGCTCTCTGAGGCTTCCCTGTCTTAGGGGTGTCCCAATGGTGTCCCAAGGGGGCGCACCTGTCCCAGGTGTGTCCAAAGGATATCCCAAGACCACACATTGTCACAAGGGGGGCCCCCGTCCCAAGGGTCTCTTAAGGCGTCCCCAGAGGGCACCCCTCTCCCAAGGTATCTCAAGGATTACCCAAGAGAGACCCTCTGTTCCCAGGTGACCCTCTATTACGACGATCACTAAGTGGACTACGGTATACTGGGTTGCCTATCAACGCTACGCTCCTCCGTCCCAAGGGGGCCCCTTTGTTTTAGTTACCGTAACATTTGTATCAGAAAATAATGACATAAACTCGATTCCTACCATCGTCTTGCCAAGCTTCACTTTCAGTCGTGTGTTTATAAAGTTGAGGCACGCAACATAATTTTTTAAATTTTTTGAAGGAAAACTTCTTATCCTACGGTGTAAGATTTTTGTAGGGGGTAAGCCCGCCGCAACCCGACACGAACCCGATACATGCAATATATAAGTGGGGGGGATACAACCCGACACATGCAATATATAAGTGGCCGTCATAATAATATAGTTTAGCGCTCGCGCTATAGATTAAGTATAATTTTAATTAGATTTAAGGATAATTAATGTAAGATTTTGGGGTGAATAGGCTGCAGCCAATCAGGAAGCAGGACACCACCTGCGATCTGGTTTTTCCAGGTCGCAGGTATAAATATGTGTCGATTTCCGATTTTGAGGCAGTTCCATTCTTCCCTCGAAAGAGGTGTTCGAATAAAAGCGGTTCAACAAAAAAATGAGACTTTTCTTTTAAGAAAAAAACAAAAGATAATGAGAGATTAAGAAGACGAACGACCCAATTCCCCTACTGGCCTGTGGATAACATCTTCGAGAAGGCATCACCAGGTGTGAGTTCCACTCTCACCAAACCCTCTTCGACGTCGGTGGTGTACTTCGGTCCCGGTACCTCCAAGGGTAACCACCGCCCCCGTAACAATAGCTACTGACCTAATGGTTTTGAGAAGTGGCTATGATGTACGAAATGGACCTGACCAGCAAGGAACATCGTGAATGTCGGAATCACGGGGAGCTCCTTCTGGTCAATACGGAAAAAAAATATCTTTATTGTCCAACAGAAACCAATTTCCAATTCTACGACAATTTTTACAACAGAAAAAAACTTTAATGTAAACAGAGCGCTGAGTAGTAATTATAATAACAATAAATTAGTATATTAAAGATATGAGTGGATAACAAGGTTTTTAAAACACGCGCGAGTTTTCGAGCACGACGGTGTAGGCGATTCTGGGACCTTATTCTAATTCTTTTCGACATAAAAGTTATCGAAAAGAAATGACGTCACGTAGTGTGTCCTGACATTGGCTACGAAAACAAAACCAAATGTTGGTATGATTAACATTTTAAACTTTAACCAATAGAAGACAATCACAACTAGACTTGGGTCTTGGGCGTCGCGTATCATTCTCTTGACCAGCTTATTATCTCGCCTCTGTTGCTCTTGCTCCATTTCGTCAAAAAATAATAATTGTCCATACAGCATGGCCATCGCAAAAGGTTCTGCACACAGAATATTCTACGTAGTTTGAATAGTGTTAATAAGTTTTACAACATTTAGATATACCTACTCATAACAACAACATAACACAAACACTAAAGACTTAAGTTAGGTTAAGATCATAGTTTTCCCGCCAACCGCTTTTACATTTTTCGATGTTGAAACGGCTTTTCGACTGGTACGGAGGTGTTGAAATAAATTTCAATTTATCGAAAAGTAATGACGTCATATAGTATGTTCGTACCGAATCCAACAGATGGCGAGGGCCAAAATGTGTCGCATTTCGACATGAGTTTTCAATGTTGAAGTGGTTTCGATATCGAAATCTGAATTAGAATAAGGCCCCTGATGCAGGCTTCGAAATCGTCATTTATATAGCGACCTTACTATTCTAAACGAATTGAGGATGCAGGAGCCAGTAGACTTGAATTATTTAACAAAAATTATTTCAAATGAAACTACACTGCCACATCATTGCTATGCAAAAGACGCGGTAAAGTAGAGATGATTGATATGGCATTACAATTATCCTGCTGGATTGTCTATGACCACTAATGGGAGATTTTCTTTTACTGCCCAATAATGTGACGAATTCACAAGAGGAAAAATAACACGTGGATTAAGCATCTCATTCACCACTACTAATATGCATTAATTCTTGCAGGATTTCACTTTCCGTGTGGAAAACGTGCTCGTGTATGGCTAGCTACTACACAAGTTTCTGTTAATTCTTATTTTCACTTTGTGATCGATTAAAAACAATAAACAACAGATTTGACGACATTTGCTCTTTTTAAAACCCCACTCCAGTGCTTTGTCTTGATCCTGACGTCGATCAAATGGTGAAAAGGAAATCAATATTATTATTATTTTTGTTTCCAAATGGCTGTTTGTTAATGAATTACTCGGTATACAAACTAAAATTTCTGCAAAGCCAGTCTGTAAAACCTCAGGAAAATAAATTGTCTTGCATTACCAACTTTCCAATTGACCTCACTACCTCCACAGCATCCCGTAAGATGTCTCTAGTTGGTCTCATCTCTTTTCTAATGTAAATGCCGAGTTATCACACAGCGGAGGGAAAATCGATAAAAACATCTCTGTCTCAGTCTAATACATTTCGGGCGTATGTATCTATCTTTTAGAAAATTGGGCTAACGCATACGTCGAGACGGGTTGTACCAAGATATTTTTACGCCTCTCTGCCTAATGATTGCAATTTTAAAATTAAAACATCGCCGACGACTATACTCCGTAACACAAGTGCGTGTGTGTTCACAGTGAAGTAGCAATTCAGTAAAAATTCTGTTTAAAATGTGGTGAATTCCGAAGGCGTAATAATCCATTAAGGTATACGATTATTTGTGTGTTGAAATACTTGTTTAATTAAAATAGAAATGTATTCCTTTATTTGATTAATGCCAATTAATACCTATTTGTTTTTGTATACTAATTTTTTTGAATTATGTCCAAAGCTTGTATTCTTCACACTCATACAAAATGCCTCAAGTATTTTTATTAATTTCAGGATTTTCAACAAAGTATTCAAGAAAATGACTCTAATTAAATATAATATATTACATACTTTTTTCTTACCAAAGGATGTTTAACAAAAAGAATTAAAAGATATGGCTGTTAACAGTAGATTGCTCTTGACGGTTCTATTTTTACTTCAAAATAAAACAAATGGATTTAAGAGTGTATTAGACCCGAAGTGGGAGATCAAAGAATTATCAACCTCAGATTCTTTTCAAAATCTACAAAAGAGGTTAGGCTTTAGTTCTATTAAGGATAGTGTCGAAACAAGAAGAAAATATGACGTTGATTTAAATTTAGAGTCATTTGAACGTCCAAATTTTAGCAATAGAGGAGAACGAACAAAATACATGTTTGAAATTTCTAATTATAATTCAATTCGACGCCATAAGCGAAAAGCCTCGGATCAAAATATTTTTAATATTTATAAACGTTTAAATGGGGAAAAAAAGAAAGAACTTATAGCTGCAGATGCCAATTACACTGGAACTCCTAAAACAACAGAAGATTACAGTTTTGTTGGAAAAAACACAGAACAACTGCTTAATAAAAAGAACGATAAAATCAGAAAATTACATTGGCAACATAATGAAGAAAAACAACAACGTACAGAATCTTTGAATAGTGATTGTGATTTTGAAAACAATTGTGCTTGGGTTTGGAGGAAAGACATTGCCAGCGGATTTGTTGTCACCTCAGGGAATAAACTTGTGAAGAATGAAACTGGACCTAGAAACGATGCTAGCGGCAATGAATTTGGTAAGTTTTTTTTTGTACTAATTTTTATTTTTGCAAAAAATATTATGAACAAATATTAGGACACTGAATACTGTTTCTTTTTTGTAAATTTAAGTAGTAATGAGGAGAGAATCAGAGACTTTATTTTGAAATTAAACAGTTAAATTATTCACCAGAATAAAATTTTGATCCTACGAGCCATTAGGTGAGTGGACCGCATGATTTGAGTGAAGAATTGCCATTACACATTAGTAAAATACAACTTTCTCTACGACTATTGTTCATATAAAAAGATTAAAGATTAAAGGAATTTAATGATACAAACATTAATTTAAAAGCATTAATTAAATTATTTTTTTAAGGCATGTAATTAACTGTTCGGTATTTTAATGCATTTTTGCACAGTAAATAATTGTCAATGTATAGTATAGTAACCAGTTGCACGGTAGGTAACACCAGTATTTAAATATATGTTTGCATAGTAAAATATAGCTATGTACTAATATAGCTATATACTGCTATGTATTTTATTGCTTTATGCACAGTATAAAAAATGTTTGCTCGGTATAAAATATAACATCATTTAATACGCATTTAATTGCGTCACGCACAGTATAAAAAATGTGTGTATGTCCGGTACAATTCAATAAGAATAATTATTACAGATTGCACACTATATTTTATCTTCTAATATATAAAAATCTCGTGTCACGGTGTTTGTGGTCGAACTTTTATGATTTTTGTTTATTTGGCAGGTATGAGAATAAATGGTAAACTATTTTTGACATGGACATGGGGGCCCAGGGCGCCCCCTTGGGCTGGACCGATTTTTTTTATGATTTTTTTTTTTTGTAAATTTGGTACGTATGAGAATAGGTGGTAAACTATTTTTGACATGGACATGGGCTGGACCGATTTTTATGAAATTTGTTTTGTATATTTGGTAGGTATGAGGATATGTCGTAAAATATCTTTCACATGGACGTGGGGGCCCAAGGGGCCCCTTTTGGGCTGGACCGATTTTTATGATCTTTGATTTTTTGGATATATTTCCGCCCGAATAGCAGAATAACAATTAAAACATGGACATGGGGCCAGGGGGCCCCCTTGGGTTTATAACTCAAGAACGGCTTTTCGTCGGCTTAATTCGCAAATCACATAAGTCCAAAAACGTGATTTTTCAGTAGGCGCTAAAAACTGTTTTTTTCTTTCCAAAATGGTGATTTCGCAACAACTATATTATTACAATTATTATATTACTTACATCCTTTGATTTAGCACAATTTCAATGTTTATAAATGATTGTAAACGTTTTAATAAGACATAAACTCTTGAAAGTCTTATTCTAGCGCCATTTACGATACGACTTATGTGAAAATTTCATTCGTTTCAATGCAGCTTAAGAATTTTTTGGAGTTACGTGAAATTACTGCTCGGAAGATTATGTTATCTACTAAGAGATGGTGCAAAAATCTCAATTTGACCAAATGTGGACTTATGTGATTTACGAATAATAAAACGTTGTACGTACCTCTCGCCGAAAGATTGTTTACGCCCTCGGGTATATATATATATATATCGGTAAAGAAATTTCCTGTTTATTTTAAAATGAAAAAAGGAATTTGCATTTTTTAAACATTTTTGAATATACAATTTGTGTACAATTTGCGCTAACAATTTACTTCTTTTATAACATTTGTTTTTAAACAATTGAGGAACAAAAAATCAACTATAAAAAAAAATCAAAAATCTGTTAGTTTTTTTGTATTATTTTATGTTAACGGTTTGTCTATCAAAACAGAAAAAATAGATTTTCCTTTCATGCGTGCCGCTGCGCTATGCAGCAGTCTTCTTCACCCTACTCCGCCTCATGTCAAACAGAAACTCGCCTAATCTGACAATTTCTGTGTTTGTTACAATTAAAATAGATGTAGTTTAGGTTTTGTTTATTTTGTGTAGCTTTGTATTTTTAGTAGGTAAGTTTTCTAAAGAGTTGTAAATCATATAATTAGAGAAACGGGCGCTTGGACACGGTGCAAACAGATGTTAGACCAACAGGAGTAAGATTTTAAAAGTACCGTGCGATCATTTAAATTATAAATTAGAGTAGGCTGTGAAATTTAAATTAGGTTGGGACTACTAATTGTTGACAATTTCATTTTTTGAATGTCAAAGTGACTTTTATTTTTTATTTTCTTTATCTTTTATTTTCATGAGAAACATAAACGTCACAACGTTTACGGTAACCTCAAATTTTACTGTTGTTTGAGAAAAGGGACTGGGAAACGGAAGGTTTGGCTTTTTTGTGTACAGAATGCAGTTTTTTTCCTAAAACAGGAATTCACTTGATTTCAGTCTGCGAAAAGTGCAAACGCGGATTTAACTTCTTTTTCGCAGTTACATTATTCTTCAATTTTAGTGTTCGTCATACAGTGACCAAAATGGATAACAAGCATTCAACTAAGGGAAAAAAACATTTGCGGTTGAGTGTCAAACGAAAAAATGCGTTCGGCAAAATGTTGTGGCTATTGTACTTGGATTCGTATTTTTTTGCATTTTCTTCAGTTCAAGAGTCAGACAATTATTATTGACGTGATATTTATTAACCTTCAGTGCAATCAAATCATCCTCACCGATTCCTGAAAAATAAATTGGATTTTTTCGAGCAACATTTTAAAGTTTTTGCTCTGTGTTGGTGGTCACCATTGGACTTAGTTTCTTTTTATGTGACCTTTTTTGGTAGAACAAACATGAATTAAAGTCAAATTTGCCTGCCGAACGCGAAAGGCGGTCGTACGACTGAATTTTTTGATCAAATAAAAACATTTTTCCAATTTTGTTCTTGTAAACAACGATATTCTTGGAACTTGTGAAACTGTTGTAAGCAATTTTATGCCAAGGCCCTGAAGAAAGAAAATTGTTAAGATTAGAATTTACGTCTCTGTCTTTACTATTACATTGCCTAAATGTTAACTGTTTAATTATTATACCTTTTTTTTTTCATTTTAGATATTAAGTAACGGCTTCAGAAATTTTGATAACCCAGAACAAAACAAACCAGCGGTTCTCGAAATCTGAATTCTACTTTTTCCTTTTACCTGTTTCTCATAAAACTATACATTTTATCCAGAATTGTTAATAACCATTTTGATTGTGTCGAATGTGAGGAAGCATTCCCTAACACCCTGTATAATGTATATACATATTTACTGATTACATTACCGATTATACGTTGATATTATATCAATATAAAGGAGGAGTAGGTTTTTCATACAATCGAGCAATAGGCGACGAACCTCTCCTAAGTGAGAACGCAAGCGATAATCAACCTTGTTAAACCCTATGCACGTGCTCACGAAAAAATCGATATAAAATTTTGGAATAAAGTAAAATAAAAAATTATTCATGCATTAGAAGGCTAAGATTACAACCTAAAACGTTATTCATGGGGACTTTTTGATCAGAGTGCGAATAAATTAGATATGACAGTGTAAAGCGTTAATTTGTCTAAACATTAAGGTCTATTTCATTAGGCTCCGGCAAAGGTTCTGGTTGTCCATTTAATCCCGTGCTTTTCGGTCATACAAAATATATGAAAATATATAGTTTTCTCTGCCTTATATACATACCTGAGCTGCGATGAGTGCAAAGTATATATTATGAAGATTCAAATTGTACAAAAAAAAATTTGGGGTGTTTTTTACATTTTACCCTCTACAGCTTCTACGATTTTTGACGCCTTCTGGATTTCGATATAATTATGTAATGATGAGAAATCATTTAAACTGAAAAAGAAAATTTTTTTTTTATTAATTTGTTTTAGCAAAATATAGATTGTTAGCGCAAATTCTACATGTTTTTTGTTAATGTTTCCCTTTTCAAAAGTCATGTAGCCCTTATAGTTTTTGAGAACATAGAAAAGTAAATTCCGCGCCATCTGTCGTTTCAGAAACACACTAAGACGTTGTCCGGATTAGCCTTAAGAATCGAGCACAGGCCATCATAACATAGCGGCGCGTGTTAACTTAAATTTACTATTAACGACAAATTTTTTGTCCCAAAAAAGTTTGGTGTTTACCTCGTTCGACAAAAACTTTCTGATGCGTTCAAGTTCATCTAGTCATAGGCGGAGGGTGAAATAAGGGGTCAGAAAAATGTTAAAAAAATTGCGGATTTCAACAAAGTGGTAAATACAGTGTGTCCCTGGATGGGGTGCCCATGAGGTGATTTTCTCTATTAAGTTGTTTGGAGAGGAATATTTTTGGTCTAGACTGGTTTTGCTTATCTTACAACTGTAGAAATCTAAAACATTCAAACATTTTAATCAACCTGTTTTAAATTAAAGTCCATAAACTGAAGGCAAAGTTGCCTAGCAACCTGAACACAGTGGCAGGCACGGCTGATACCTTATTTCGAGTAAAATAATTAACAAAACAATTTGAATAATCCATTGCGGCTCAAATGAACTCCAGGAATTTTTTCTTGAAATTCTTGGATTACGTGTTGATATGATAGGTCGCCAAAACCGGAATACTGAATTAAAAAAAATCTTTGCTGAAGACTTAGTATTCCGATTTTTTTTGACAACAATGAAGTTTCATAAAGTTTCAATGGTATTTTTTAGGCGTTGCTAGGCAGTGTTCGGATTTAAATACTAGATTTATCAAAAATGTTGGGACTTAGACAAAAATTCGATCCTATTCGAAGAAAAAAGGTCCCAATTAAAACATATCAACTATGATTTACAATGTTTTATCTTTTTTTGTAATTTTATAACAAGCAAAACCAGTCAAGACCAAAAATATTCTTCTGAAAGCTGAGCAGTGAACACGTGCACGCAGTTCGTTATAACCGAGGATACGCCGAAATCTTGGACTTTATAACCGACCGTTCGTTATAAACGAGGTTCGTTATAACCGATCAGAATTTACATTGTCTTTATGGCGGTTAAAACGGGACTTCGAAAACTGTACGTTATAAGCGAGAGTTCGTTATAAGCCGGGTTCGTCATATCCGAGTTCATCTGTATTATGCAAGGGTTAAATGAGAAAACAGTCAGTACATAGTCAATGATCAGCCCCTCAGCTACGTTGTTTACATAACATTGAGGTTAACTTGTAGAATCCTTTTAATGGGGTCAGACAAAAAGAGCACAACTTTGTGTACAAGAACATGGAGAACGCTTTCAACACTTATTGTAAATACATACCTTATAAACCCAAAATTATTTAATAGTAGATTATTATACGAGTTCCTGTGTAAATTGGACGCTTTATGCCACAAGGGGTTTATAAAAGCACGACTGAAACGAGTGCTTTTGTGAGCCCCGAATGGAACGAGTGCAATACAACGTTTTATCGTTCGATACCACCCCGGAAAGCCTTTAAATTGCTTAAAATCCATAAAAGTAGTGTGACGTTTATCTGTCATTTTCATTATTTCATGACAGAGAGTATTTACACAAGCGAAAATTTGAAAACTCTGACAGTGTCGAACGATAAAATATTTTATGCCCTACCAACGTCTAGGTGACTTATTATTCCAGGCAAGTGAATTACTACGGTTACACAATGGTAAGACATGAATAATTTTTTGAAACGTAATTTTGACAATTTTATATATTTTTTTAACATTTTACAAGAAATTACACGTCGGGAATAAAACGTCATATCTTACACGTAACCGAAATGTCATTGTAAGCTTGTGAGATGTGCATCACTCTGTTGGAGTCTGTGACGACATAAAAAAAAAGATTTAGGTATATCTGTACCACTTCTGTTTGTGATTTTTACATAATTTTGACAATAGGTTCCCTAGTTCTTGTGATTTTTTCCTTTGGCCACATATTAAAAATTTCATGTACAACACCCATAGCCGATGCAAGAAAGAATATGAAACTGAAGATTTTTTGCAAATTGTTTTTAAAGGGATCAGAAAAAGAGCACAAGAAACATCGAAACATTTTCACCATTCATTTGCTATAATAACTGTTTTGTGTCCTTCTAAGGGATTGTAAAATTCTGAATAAACATTTGTAGAAATTTGGTCAGAGACTGTTAGTTGGTCATATCCTTTGGAAGAGTGTTTTAATTTCTAAATTTTAAAGAAATAAATGTGTAAAACCAAATAATCAGATATTGGTGAATACAATATGCTTCGGTTAAAAACCGTTATCGGAATCTTGGAAATACCTGCAGGACATTGCAGCCCAAACCCCAAATCGTGTCGGTCTATATAAAACCGCGAACTAATACCCTAAAACACTTGCAGCTTCTCTGAAATTTTGAGGTTATGTTATCTGTTTACTGGTCATGGACAGTTGTTATCAGTCAAGTTCTACACTGTAAAAAAATAAAACAAAACAAATTTCAAAATTTGCTCTAACCAGGTTTTTTGTTGAATTGCGTGAGAGAGAAGTAGTAATAGATGCACTTTTTGTCGGAGGTACTTTTGACTGATGCACTTTTGTATGATGCACTTTTGTCTGATGCACTTTTGTATGATGCACTTTTGTCTGATGCACTTTTGTCTGATGCACTTTTGTATGATGCACTTTTGTATGATGCACTTTTGTCTGATGCACTTTTGTCTGATGCACTTTTGTATGATGCACTTTTGTCTGATGCACTTTTGATCGGATGCACTTTTGATCCCGGTACTTTAGACCCTGCACTTTAGACCCCGGTACTTTTAGATCCGGCCCTTTAGGGTCCGGCACTTTTGTTCCCGGTACTTTTGATTGGAATCTTTTTACATCGACATGTTAAGACTTGATTTTAAATATTTATGAGAAATCATTAATTTAAGCCCCTATTTACATAAAGGCGGAGTTTTTAAACGTCTTGACAATAGGTCAAAAATAGAAAAAGACACAGAAAAATTTGAAATTTTTAATTGAGCAAATACGTTAAGGTTTTTTGTGACTTTCATAAGATAAGGATGTTTTGATGGTTGCATAATTCATTTTAAATACATTGTTAACAACAATAAATATTAAATAGCAATTACATGTGAGGGGTTTTTATAAAGAGTTTTAAGCTACACAAAATTCAAGAGAAAAATTTAAAATATCAAAGTAAATTTATTGTGAAATTAAAAACTATTGAGCATAATTCATCTGTAGTCCATTAGTTGCATTTTAAATAATAACAATAAGTGACGGCTTCTCGCGAAGAACTCAATGTAGCCAACTTAAGAACAAATAAAACGAACTTCACATGTTTTCTTACAAATTGAGAAAAATATCCAAAAAAAAAGAAATTACAAAGTTAATAATGATTATTATAATAGACATTTTAATTAATCTAATCATTAAGTTGAGCCCCTATTTACATAAAGCGGTTCATATTTACATAAAAGCGGTTGTTTCTTAAAATGGTGTGGCTGTTATTATCAAGGGTGTGAAAAAATGATCCTCTTAGCAGGTTGCTACCAGATGGCTTATAAAATTATCAAAAGTCGTTATCCGTTCAGCCCCTGATAAGCCAAGAGTTGACTCGGCACTTATTTTAGAAATGTACGATTGGATGCGTAATTATAACATCTGTAAATTCATGTTAAGCTACACAAAATTCAAGAAAAATTAAAAATATCAAAGTAAATTTATTGTAAAATATAAACTATTCAGAAAATCACTGTGGACACATTGCAAAGTTTTAAACGTCTTGACAATAGGTGAAAAAATAAAAAAAGATACAGAAAAATTTGAAACTTTTTTAATTGAGTAAATACGGTAAATGTTAAGGGTTTTGTGAATTTCATAAGATAAGGATGTTTTGATGGTTGCATAATTCATTTAAATACATTGTTAACAGTAATAAATATACAAAGTTTTAAACGTCTTGACAATAGGTAAAAAAGAGAAAAAGATACAGAAAATTTGAAACTTTTTAATTGAGCAATTAATGTTTAACTAAATAGTTAGATATTCACTTTTTGAAAATTATTATTATTCTGATGTGGTAATTTTTGGATTAAATAAAATTAATATTTTGAAATTATTATTATTCGTCGGTCCCATTCCCATATAGCAACGAAGTAAAATTAAAAGATTAAATCGCCGTAAAAAGAAGAAGCCAATATTTAGAAAGTGTAACAAATGTAGATAATTGTAATAAAATAATAATAATGATATATAAAAATATACATTTATTTACATATATATTTATTCACAGCTTATTTCAAATGATTATCAAGAAGTCGATAGTAACAAACGATAGACAGATGTAACGTATAAAAGGGGTTAGTCCCAACTCTCCTCCACCTCAATGTTAGTCTCCAGTTGCTTGAGGTAGCTTAAGTCCTCCCACTGTGGTCTAGGACCTTGTTGTTGTTGCTGTTCTTTTAATTGTTCACGTTGTGCCTGGTACATCTGATCTAGCCTTAGTCTATGTTCGGCACGGTGACAACGAATTATATGATTTGATAGCCTATGGGCTAGCATAACGTGGTTATTGTTGTAGGGGCACACCCTAATGTCCTCTAAAAACAAAAGAAACAAAAAACTAATAGATTAAACTAGAAAGATGTAGCTTTATATGTCACTTACCTTCCACCGGATCGTAGTAGAAGTTAACTTTTCTTTTATTTTGTTTTGCAACCATCATGTGTGTTACGTATAGCTTCTAATGGTCGAACAAGAGTGTATTTGGAACTGAATATCTGTACAGGCTAGTGGCTGGCTTTTATACAACGCTGAGTTCTCCCATGAGCATTAAAATATCACACCCTTAAAAATAAACATTTTCCCATGATAGGGATGTCAATAAATTCTCGAGATATATTATTATTTAATCTCAAGTTTTGGAAAGGACCCGCCAACTCTTATCAGAGGCTGACCGGATGACGACTTTTGATAAATGTATAAGCCATCTGGTAACAACTTGCTAAGTGGAGCATATCAGCTTAAGACGAAAATAATTTGTTTTTTTCATAATTTGCTATGACCTTTTAGCAATTTTTTCATTTTGCAATATAAATTTATAGTTGACAGACAATTTTGTCCGTGCTAACATCGCGCCAGATGTAATTTTAGTAAAAATTGAGTTCTTAGCGAGAAGCCGTCACTTATTGTTATTATTTAAAATGCATACAATGGACTTACAGATGAATATGGACACATTGCAAAGTTTAAATGTCTGGGCATAAAGCGTTTTAAGTTGCACAAAATTCAAGAAAAATAAAAAAAATGTATCAAAGTAAATTTATTGTAAAATATAAACTATTCAGAAAAATCACTGTGGACACATTGCAAAGTTTAAATGTCTGGGCATAAAGCGTTTTAAGTTGCACAAAATTCAAGAAAAATTTAAAAAATGTATGAAAGTAAATTTATTGTAAAATATAAGCTATTCAGAAAAAGCACTGTGGACACATTGCAAAGTTTAAATGTCTTGGCATAAAGCGTTTTAAGCTGCACAAAATTCAAGAAAAATTAAAAAATGTATCAAAGTAAATTTATTGTAAAATATAAACTATTCAGAAAAATCATTGTGGACACACTGTAAAGTTTTAAAACGTCTTGACATAAACCGTTTAAGCTACACAAAATTCAAGAAAAATTAAAAAAAATGTATCAAAGTAAATTTATTGTAAAATATAAACTATTCAGAAAAATCACTGTGAAAACATTGCAAAGTTTAAATGTCTGGGCATAAAGCGTTTTAAGTTGCACAAAATTCAAGAAAAATTAAAAAATGTATCAAAGTAAATTTATTGTAAAATATAAGCTATTCAGAAAAATCACAGTGCACACAATGCAAAGTTTAAATGTCTTGGCATAAAGCGTTTTAAACTGCATAAAATTCAAGAAAAATTAAAAAATGTATCAAAGTAAATTTATTGTAAAATATAAACTATTCAGAAAAATCATTGTGGACACACTGTAAAGTTTTAAAACGTCTTGACATAAACCGTTTAAGCTACACAAAATTCAAGAAAAATTTAAAAAATTTCAAACAAATTTTGCGTAAAATATACCATGCAGATTCCCACGCTAAAAACAACCGCATTTATGTAAATATGGACTGAAATTTATGATTTCTCATCAGATATTTAAAAATCAAAGTTTGATATTTTATAAATCCCTACAGGTTACAACTTGATAAAACCTTGCAGGTTAACAGTGTTTTGGTAATTATTCGTTTCAAGTTCTAAGTTTTAACTTTTAGGTTCCAACTTTTTTCAACATTTCATTTTCTCATTTTAGAGGTTTAAAGTTTCATAGATTTAGTTTACTCATGTCCTGAAGATTATTTTACGGTATGTAACTATTCGTATCAAGTTCTTAGTTTTTAGTTTTTAGGTTCTAAGTTTTCTCAACATTTCAATTTCTTAAAATATGATAAATTCTTATTTTACTCAAGTCCTGAAGATCTTATAACGGTGTGTAACTATCCGTCTCCAGCTCTTAGTTTTTAGTTTTTAGGTTCTAAGTTTTCACAGCATTTCATTTCACAACTTAAAGGTTTAAAGTTTCATAAATTTTTATTTTACTCAGGTCCTGAAGATATTTTTTCGGATATTTTATCAATTTCAAATTATAACTGCATTGAAATCACCTAATCTGGGACACATTGCAAAGTTTAAATAATAACAATAAGTGACGGCTTCTCGCGAAGAAGCTTTAACTTTTTCTCAACACTTCAATTTCTCAACCTAAAGGTTTAAAGTTTCATAAATTCTTATTTTTACTCAAGTCATGAAGCTCTTTTTTACGGTGTGTAACTTGTCGTCTCAAGTTCTTAGTTTCCACTTTTAAGTTTAAATTTTCTCAACACTTCAATTTTCTCAACTTACAGGTTCAAAGTTTCATAAATTCTCATTTTACTCAAGTCTTGAAGATTCTATTACGGTGTTTAACTCTTCGTCTCAAGTTCTTAGTTTCCACTTTTAAGTTTAAATTTTCTCAACTTTCAGGTTCAAAGTTTCATAAATTCTCATTTTACTCAAGTCTTGAAGATTCTATTACGGTGTTTAACTCTTCGTCTACAAAATTTTGGACTTAGAAGTCTCGTCAGGAACAATCACAAAAAATGGGATAGTTAATTAATTTCAAAATATACTAAATTAGACCATCAACTGACTACTAGAATTCATCACATTTGAAAGAAAATTTATTTATTTCAGACCAATTAAATATCGTGGTACTCCAAAAAAACAATTTTTTTCTCATTAGAGCACAAAAAAAACTCCACAGGTTGAACATTTGCTGTGTGGTCTGGATTGCACACTTTTGAACTGCATAGTTCGCATCTGCCCGTGCTTTTTCATAAACGACCCAATGACTACCCCTGTTGCCAAGACAGATTCTTGTTTACTCAAGTAAGGTCGTGCGTCCGTCTTTTTAATCCACAGTAACAAATTTTCATTGAGAATATTTATGTTATTTTATTTCCTTTTGATATTACTAAGGCAACTTGAAAAGTAGTTTCAAATTCCTCACAGATTTAAATATTATTAACAAGTCGTGGTTTATTCAAATATTATATGTTTCGGATTGCTTAAACAAAAGAACTTCCACGGCCATACAGTCACATCTTTTAGACTTTCGCACTTATCACTAGCAGAGATTCCGCTTAATCTCTATCTATCTAGCAATTGTAAAAACCTACCCGTTTGCTTAATTCTCAGTACCTCAAATTTTCATTGAGAATATTTATTTTATTTTATTTCCTTTTGATATTACTAAGGCAAGTTGAAAAGTAGTTTAAAATTCCTCACAGATAAATATTACCAAGTCGCGGTTCTTCAACTTTAATATTTCTTTATCGATTTGCGTAAACGAAAATTCTAGGTGGAACGTCAATTCACCGTTACATCGATATGGTAACACCGGATGATAGAGATTCTGAGGTGATAAGAAGAAGTTTACCAGTTTATCTTGAGCGTTTAAAATTAATGTCGGGTTCCAGCCTGCAACGCCGGGTTCCGCGGCGCGTCCGAGCGCCGCGACGCCCGCCGCCAAGCACCCCAGCCGCCATGTGAAAACTTAAGAACTTGAGACGATAGTTGGAGACTTGAAAAATTAAGCGCGGCGGGGCGTCGTGGTGGCGGGCGTCGCGGCGCTCGGTCGCGCCGCGGAACCCGGCCGTGCATGGTGGAACCCGACATTAATTTTAAACGCTCAAGATAAACTGGCAAACTTCTTCTTATCACCTCAGAATCTCTATTATCCGGTGTTACCTTGTAGATGTAACGATGAATTGACGATCCTCCTAGAATTTTCGTTTACGCATACCGATAAATAAATATTAAAGTTGAAGAAACGCGACTTGGTAATATTTATCTGTGAGGAATTTTAAACTACTTTTCAACTTGCCTTAGTAATATCAAAAGGAAATAAATAAAATAAATATTCTCAATGAAAATTTGTTAGGTACTGAGAATTAAGCAAACGGGTAGGTTTTTACAATTGCTAGATAGATAGAGATTAAGCGGAATCTCTGCTAGTGATAAGTGCGAAAGTCTAAAAGATGTGACTGTATGGCCGTGGAAGTTCTTTTGTTTAAGCAATCCGAAACATATAATATTTGAATAAACCACGACTTGTTAATAATATTTAAATCTGTGAGGAATTTGAAACTACTTTTCAAGTTGCCTTAGTAATATCAAAAGGAAATAAAATAACATAAATATTCTCAATGAAAATTTGTTACTGTGGATTAAAAAGACGGACGCACGACCTTACCTGAGTAAACAAGAATCTGTCTTGGCAACAGGGGTAGTCATTGGGTCGTTTATGAAAAAGCACGGGCAGATGCGAACTATGCAGTTCAAAAGTGTGCAATCCAGACCACACAGCAAATGTTCAACCTGTGGAGTTTTTTTTTGTGCTCTAATGAGAAAAAAATTGTTTTTTTGGAGTACCACGATATTTAATTGGTCTGAAATAAATAAATTTTCTTTCAAATGTGATGAATTCTAGTAGTCAGTTGATGGTCTAATTTAGTATATTTTGAAATTAATTAACTATCCCATTTTTTGTGATTGTTCCTGACGAGACTTCTAAGTCCAAAATTTTGTAGACGAAGAGTTAAACACCGTAATAGAATCTTCAAGACTTGAGTAAAATGAGAATTTATGAAACTTTGAACCTGAAAGTTGAGAAAATTTAAACTTAAAAGTGGAAACTAAGAACTTGAGACGAAGAGTTAAACACCGTAATAGAATCTTCAAGACTTGAGTAAAATGAGAATTTATGAAACTTTGAACCTGTAAGTTGAGAAAATTGAAGTGTTGAGAAAATTTAAACTTAAAAGTGGAAACTAAGAACTTGAGACGACAAGTTACACACCGTAAAAAAGAGCTTCATGACTTGAGTAAAAATAAGAATTTATGAAACTTTAAACCTTTAGGTTGAGAAATTGAAGTGTTGAGAAAAAGTTAAAGCTTCTTCGCGAGAAGCCGTCACTTATTGTTATTATTTAAACTTTGCAATGTGTCCCAGATTAGGTGATTTCAATGCAGTTATAATTTGAAATTGATAAAATATCCGAAAAAATATCTTCAGGACCTGAGTAAAATAAAAATTTATGAAACTTTAAACCTTTAAGTTGTGAAATGAAATGCTGTGAAAACTTAGAACCTAAAAACTAAAAACTAAGAGCTGGAGACGGATAGTTACACACCGTTATAAGATCTTCAGGACTTGAGTAAAATAAGAATTTATCATATTTTAAGAAATTGAAATGTTGAGAAAACTTAGAACCTAAAAACTAAAAACTAAGAACTTGATACGAATAGTTACATACCGTAAAATAATCTTCAGGACATGAGTAAACTAAATCTATGAAACTTTAAACCTCTAAAATGAGAAAATGAAATGTTGAAAAAAGTTGGAACCTAAAAGTTAAAACTTAGAACTTGAAACGAATAATTACCAAAACACTGTTAACCTGCAAGGTTTTATCAAGTTGTAACCTGTAGGGATTTATAAAATATCAAACTTTGATTTTTAAATATCTGATGAGAAATCATAAATTTCAGTCCATATTTACATAAATGCGGTTGTTTTTAGCGTGGGAATCTGCATGGTATATTTTACGCAAAATTTGTTTGAAATTTTTTAAATTTTTCTTGAATTTTGTGTAGCTTAAACGGTTTATGTCAAGACGTTTTAAAACTTTACAGTGTGTCCACAATGATTTTTCTGAATAGTTTATATTTTACAATAAATTTACTTTGATACATTTTTTAATTTTTCTTGAATTTTATGCAGTTTAAAACGCTTTATGCCAAGACATTTAAACTTTGCATTGTGTGCACTGTGATTTTTCTGAATAGCTTATATTTTACAATAAATTTACTTTGATACATTTTTTAATTTTTCTTGAATTTTGTGCAACTTAAAACGCTTTATGCCCAGACATTTAAACTTTGCAATGTTTTCACAGTGATTTTTCTGAATAGTTTATATTTTACAATAAATTTACTTTGATACATTTTTTTTAATTTTTCTTGAATTTTGTGTAGCTTAAACGGTTTATGTCAAGACGTTTTAAAACTTTACAGTGTGTCCACAATGATTTTTCTGAATAGTTTATATTTTACAATAAATTTACTTTGATACATTTTTTAATTTTTCTTGAATTTTGTGCAGCTTAAAACGCTTTATGCCAAGACATTTAAACTTTGCAATGTGTCCACAGTGCTTTTTCTGAATAGCTTATATTTTACAATAAATTTACTTTCATACATTTTTTAAATTTTTCTTGAATTTTGTGCAACTTAAAACGCTTTATGCCCAGACATTTAAACTTTGCAATGTGTCCACAGTGATTTTTCTGAATAGTTTATATTTTACAATAAATTTACTTTGATACATTTTTTTTATTTTTCTTGAATTTTGTGCAACTTAAAACGCTTTATGCCCAGACATTTAAACTTTGCAATGTGTCCATATTCATCTGTAAGTCCATTGTATGCATTTTAAATAATAACAATAAGTGACGGCTTCTCGCTAAGAACTCAATTTTTACTAAAATTACATCTGGCGCGATGTTAGCACGGACAAAATTGTCTGTCAACTATAAATTTATATTGCAAAATGAAAAAATTGCTAAAAGGTCATAGCAAATTATGAAAAAAACAAATTATTTTCGTCTTAAGCTGATATGCTCCACTTAGCAAGTTGTTACCAGATGGCTTATACATTTATCAAAAGTCGTCATCCGGTCAGCCTCTGATAAGAGTTGGCGGGTCCTTTCCAAAACTTGAGATTAAATAATAATATATCTCGAGAATTTATTGACATCCCTATCATGGGAAAATGTTTATTTTTAAGGGTGTGATATTTTAATGCTCATGGGAGAACTCAGCGTTGTATAAAAGCCAGCCACTAGCCTGTACAGATATTCAGTTCCAAATACACTCTTGTTCGACCATTAGAAGCTATACGTAACACACATGATGGTTGCAAAACAAAATAAAAGAAAAGTTAACTTCTACTACGATCCGGTGGAAGGTAAGTGACATATAAAGCTACATCTTTCTAGTTTAATCTATTAGTTTTTTGTTTCTTTTGTTTTTAGAGGACATTAGGGTGTGCCCCTACAACAATAACCACGTTATGCTAGCCCATAGGCTATCAAATCATATAATTCGTTGTCACCGTGCCGAACATAGACTAAGGCTAGATCAGATGTACCAGGCACAACGTGAACAATTAAAAGAACAGCAACAACAACAAGGTCCTAGACCACAGTGGGAGGACTTAAGCTACCTCAAGCAACTGGAGACTAACATTGAGGTGGAGGAGAGTTGGGACTAACCCCTTTTATACGTTACATCTGTCTATCGTTTGTTACTATCGACTTCTTGATAATCATTTGAAATAAGCTGTGAATAAATATATATGTAAATAAATGTATATTTTTATATATCATTATTATTATTTTATTACAATTATCTACATTTGTTACACTTTCTAAATATTGGCTTCTTCTTTTTACGGCGATTTAATCTTTTAATTTTACTTCGTTGCTATATGGGAATGGGACCGACGAATAATAATAATTTCAAAATATTAATTTTATTTAATCCAAAAATTACCACATCAGAATAATAATAATTTTCAAAAAGTGAATATCTAACTATTTAGTTAAACATTAATTGCTCAATTAAAAAGTTTCAAATTTTCTGTATCTTTTTCTCTTTTTTACCTATTGTCAAGACGTTTAAAACTTTGTATATTTATTACTGTTAACAATGTATTTAAATGAATTATGCAACCATCAAAACATCCTTATCTTATGAAATTCACAAAACCCTTAACATTTACCGTATTTACTCAATTAAAAAAGTTTCAAATTTTTCTGTATCTTTTTCTATTTTTTCACCTATTGTCAAGACGTTTAAAACTTTGCAATGTGTCCACAGTGATTTTCTGAATAGTTTATATTTTACAATAAATTTACTTTGATATTTTTAATTTTTCTTGAATTTTGTGTAGCTTAACATGAATTTACAGATGTTATAATTACGCATCCAATCGTACATTTCTAAAATAAGTGCCGAGTCAACTCTTAGCTTATCAGGGGCTGAACGGATGACGACTTTTGATAATTTTATAAGCCATCTGGTACCAACCTGCTAAGAGGATCATTTTTTCACACCCTTGATAATAACAGCCACACCATTTTAAGAAACAACCGCTTTTATGTAAATATGAACCGCTTTATGTAAATAGGGGCTCAACTTAATGATTAGATTAATTAAAATGTCTATTATAATAATTATTATTAACTTTGTAATTTCTTTTTTTTTGGATATTTTTCTCAATTTGTAAGAAAACATGTGAAGTTCGTTTTTTTTGTTCTTAAGTTGGCTACATTGAGTTCTTCGCGAGAAGCCGTCACTTATTGTTATTATTTAAAATGCAACTAATGGACTACAGATGAATTATGCTCAATAGTTTTTAATTTCACAATAAATTTACTTTGAAATTTTAAATTTTTCTCTTGAATTTTGTGTAGCTTAAAACTCTTTATAAAAACCCCTCACATGTAATTGCTATTTAATATTTATTGTTGTTAACAATGTATTTAAAATGAATTATGCAACCATCAAAACATCCTTATCTTATGAAAGTCACAAAAAACCTTAACGTATTTGCTCAATTAAAAATTTCAAATTTTTCTGTCTTTTTCTATTTTTGACCTATTGTCAAGACGTTTAAAAACTCCGCCTTTATGTAAATAGGGGCTTAAATTAATAATTTCTCATAAATATTTAAAATCAAGTCTTAACATGTCGATGTAAAAAGATTCCAATCAAAAGTACCGGGAACAAAAGTGCCGGACCCTAAAGGGCCGGATCTAAAAGTACCGGGGTCTAAAGTGCAGGGTCTAAAGTACCGGGATCAAAAGTGCATCCGATCAAAAGTGCATCCGACAAAAGTGCATCCGACAAAAGTGCATCAGACAAAAGTGCATCAGACAAAAGTGCATCAGACAAAAGTGCATCATACAAAAGTGCATCAGACAAAAGTGCATCAGACAAAAGTGCATCATACAAAAGTGCATCAGACAAAAGTGCATCAGACAAAAGTGCATCAGACAAAAGTGCATCATACAAAAGTGCATCAGACAAAAGTGCATCATACAAAAGTGCATCAGTCAAAAGTACCTCCGACAAAAAGTGCATCTATTACTACTGAGAGATAGCTGCCACAAAGTTTATGCGCACAGGTAAACGCACCCGCTCCCAGCTGCCAGACCTACCTCATCGCTAAGAACTTCTAACTTCGATAAGAAAGGAAATATCAAAAAGCCAGACGTCTTAAAAATTTTTCTCGAAAACGTTACGTACTATAAGATCGGATTAATAATAATAATACTATAAGCTAGCTCCCGTACTATAAGAGCGGATTATGTATTAATAATAATAATAATATAATACTAATATATAATAAATAATAATAACATATTATAATAATACAAAGGCAGGCAGGCCACATAACATCTTTGGTCCTGGTGAGTAGCGCCACCACCTTGCCGAGCTGAAGGTGCAAATCGGACCGGTAGCTCTTGGCGCACCTGGGAGGTCAAGCCATCTTGACCTCAGTACCGGCCGGGGTTCCTTTCGGCTAACAACCAATTGGAACCCTAGACTGTTGTTGCTACCTCAACAGGAAAAGACCCCCACGACCCGTCCCAGTCGGATAGGGACCAAGGTGAAGGTGGTGGGGTCTCGCAAAACGATTCACCCGTTGACGACTCTGGCAATGCCCATGGACGCTTTGAGTGGACCAACACTTTAAGAAATGACTTGCTCGACTGCTACGAGACGAGCGAGCCGCGGCGAAGGGGTTACATGGCAAGGATGCATGCTCTGTGGGGTGAGAAACACCCCGAGCATCACTTTTTCGCGCCACAAAAACTCCGCGACTATGTGGCCTATCTTCGTCGCATTCAATACGAGAGAGCACCGGAGCAGTTGGTGGAGGTACAGCCGGACAAGCCGGAGATCCGCCACGCTGTCCGGTAATTTTGGAGATGTCTCCGAACAGAAAGTCTCTCCACAAAATTCCACCACCCAAAGCCAGCGATGTAGTTGCAGCGGACGAATCACTCGATAGGAACCTCCCTGGGGATCCAGACATCCTGCTCCTGAACGAGATGGTCTATCGAGAGGCGACGAGGCTTTCTTCTTCGGTCTCACGTGGTGAGAGCACTGAGGCTGAGAGGAAATTCGAATGTCGCCTTGAAAAGATAGACAAGAAGATAGGAACCGCTAGGCAGGATATTTCTCAAATTCAGTGTGTGATGGAATTCATCAAAGAGATGAAACCTTTCACACCAAAAATCCGGCGCATCGCGCGTTTTTGTTCGCCGGACCCATCATACACTGAATGCAGCGGTGCTTGCTGTTGAGAAGCAGCACTGCATGGATAGAGTTCACAGTCTTGTGGCTGCAAGAAAGTCCCTGGTAAGAAGTAGGCAACGGTTGGTCGAGAATAACAAGTTCAAGACAAATCCTTCGGGGCTCTTCCAGCGGGCAAACTCTATCCCAGAGAAATTGCCGGCGGTGCACGATGTAGAAGTCTTCTGGAGGGAAATATACGAGGGGTCGAAACCGTTGCGTGAAGACACTCCAGCCCTTGCACAATTTGAGAACTTCGTAAGAAGATCTCAATTAAGACCAGTGGTGTGCAATCCGATAACCCCGGAAGAAATTGGCGAGACCCTTAAGGGAATCAAAAATTTTGCCGCACCAGGCCCGGACGGAATTAATACCTTTTGGTGGAAGAAATTCCGAAGCACGCACAAGCGTCTGGCCAAGGTATTTAATTCCTGGCTTAATGGTGAGCGGCCCATTCCGGAGTGGGTTGTCGAGGGGCGAACCGTTTTACTACCTAAAACGGGTGGTTTGTCTCGGCCTCAGAACTACCGGCCAATAACTTGCCTAAATGCGTGCTAGAAGATTTTCACCAGACTCCTGTACTACCGAATATTCCACGCTATTAACCCGGTGTATTCGAAAATTTTCGAACAGCGAGACTGTAAAAGGGGCGTGGACAGCTGCAAGGAAAACCTGCTGATCGGTAGGTGCGTCACGCAGGATGCCGTCCAATATAAGCGCAACCTATCTATGGCTTGGATCGATTATCGTAAGGCATTCGACACAACATCTCACGAGCTGATTATTCACTTGCTCGAATGTCTTGCGATACCCGATACACTGGTGAGATGCATCAAACAACTGATGTCACTCTGGAAGACTCGGTTCTCGATAACATCCCGACGGGTCCGAGTTCAGACAGAGTTGATATCATTCAGAAGATGAGTATTCCAGGGAGATTCCTTGAGTCCTCTTTTGTTTTGCATCTCATTGTTGCCGCTGTCCGCAGCCTTGCGCGGTGCAAAGGGTTATAGCTGTGGTACACCCGGTAACCGGAAGCATAAGATCACGCACTTGTTTTACATGGATGACTTGAAAGTGTATGCTTCCGGAAAGCAAGAACTGACGCAGTCATTGCGCATAGTGCAGGAGTACACAGATGCTATTGGCATGGAGTTCGGTTGGGACAAATGCGCTCAGGTTCATCTCAAAAGAGGACGATGCGAGTATTTCGATGAAGATGCTCAACTCATGGACGGAAGCGTTCTGAGACATCTGAACGCCGGAGAGACTTACAAGTACTTGGATGTGGAGCAGTGCCACATTTAAGCGTCACACGAGGTAAAAAGTCTCTCTGCGGCAAGTACAAAAATCTACTCCGACGAATCTGGTCGTCAGAGCTTTCGGGGAAGAACAAGATTTTTGCCACAAATATGCTTGTCGTTCCGATCCTGCTCTACTCATTTGGAGCAGTTAAATGGTTAGTGGATGAGTTGAAGCGGATTGATCGAAATACTCGAAAAATGATGCATCTACAGCGCAGTTTGCATCCAAAATCGTCCGTTCCGAGGTTATATCTTCCACGAAACTAGGGAGGCCGAGGAATTTGAGTTTGGAGTGTCTTCATAACAGGGTAATTTTGGGTATAGCCTGTAAGATCATCCAAAGTTCAGATCCCCTGTTGCTTCTTGTCAGGGATCACGAGAGGCGGGGCGTCGGGGCATTTTTGTTTAGGCCGGCACAAAGAGCAGCAGATGAACTCGGTCTTGACTTTGACGTTGAGCGAGCTCGGCCACATTCTATTACCGAGCTCAATTTTCTCCGTCTTACAGCCCACGTCAGAATCTCTGAGCAATATATGCTTATGAGAAGGCATATGGATAAGTCAATGCATAGTGTTTTCTTCAAGAACATTGAAAACCTTGGCTTATCCAAAAGGCATACATTTGCCTTTCTGAGATCAAGTGGACTGAAGTCTGAGACTGAGGGATTGATTTGCGCTGCACAAGATGGTGTAATTAACACCTTGGTCTATCGCAGCCGCGTTATGGGTATAGAGGTGCGGAATGTGAGCTGTAGGGCTTGTCACAGGGCCCCTGAAACAGCAATGCATATATTGGCGGCATGTCCGGTGTATGCAGCTTCGGCCTATATCCATCGCCACAATCCGGCATTGAGAGTGTTATACTTTCATTTAAGACACCATTATGCGATAGACCAGACACCAGTGCTGCCCTATGTCCCGAACGATATTGAGTCCGTTGTGGAGAACGAAAGGTGCCGAATCTATTGGAACTTCTCGTTCTCCACCGTCAGGCAGATAACAGCGAACAAGCCTGACGTGGTTCTATTGGACCACTCCTCCAAGCAGATGTTTGTTATTGAATTTTCGGCTCCTGTTAAAAATAACATCCGCGTCATGGAGGAGGAAAAGCGGACAAAATATCAAGCCCTGCTCTTTGAACTTAGGAGGCTGTACTCAAGTTACTCAGTGAAGCTCGTCGTTTTGGTAATTGGGTGATTGGGAGGCATCAAGGACTCGCTCGTCTCCAATCTAAAAATAATTCCTGCCTGCCGTAGACCGGCAGAGAACCTTGCGGCTGGAATGCAGAAAGCGGTCATCATGGGGTCGTTACGTCTGCTCAGGGCACATGATTTACGGGATTCATAGCTACTGACCTCATGGTTTTGAGGAGTGGATATGATGTACGAATAGGACCTGACCAGCAAGGAACCTCGTGAAGGTCGGAATCACGGGGAGCTCAGTCTGGTCAATACGCAAAAAAAAAAAACAAAAAACAGCCATAGAGGCAGAAAGGCCACATCTTAAGCCTTGGTGAGTAGCGACACCACCTAGCTGAGCTAAAGGTGCAAATCGGACCGGTAGCCCCTTTGGCGCACTTGGGGGGATCAACATATACAGGCTGTCGCATTTAAAACTCCCCAGTCCAGATTTCTCCGAATTGATTATTGTGATTGAAAAATCCTCGGACAGGTCGATTTTGTTTGACAGGGGCACATCTTCTCAGGTTCCTTTTAAGTTCCGGCATTTCGCCCTCTTCGCGAGGGGGCTGTTAGCCCCAAAATCTTAAATGGCACTACGGGTCGGTCGAGTGATACCTCATTTGAAAGGTATTGGAGACCTCTTTACAACTAGCCACTTACTTTTCAATCTTTTGGTGATTTGACCGCAAGAAAACGATAATTTTCTATTTTCAAGATAATCCACATCTTCGAATGCTGTGTTAAACAGCAACCACAAAGACAAACATGTTATTGCTGAAATTAGGCTTATTGAAATTGTAGCATCACGAACAGTTTTGAAAATCGTCTGTATTTTTGCATGGAAATGAATGGTGGCCATATCTAACATTTATTACGTTAATTAGATCATTTTATTGAAAAATAATCGTTTCGCATACTCTACATTCAGTTTTAACTCTTTCGCTTTATTTAGCAATCAAAATCAACAACCTAATGACCCAAAAATTTCAATAGATTTAATTTCAGAAATTACATGTTGGTCTTTAAAAATTATCGTTTTTACTGTCAAAACTGCAAGATATTGAAAAGTAAGTGGTTAGTTGTAGAGAGGCCTTCAATACCTTTCAAATGAGGCATCACTCGACCCATAGTGCCATTTAAGATTTTGGGGCTAACAGCTCCCTCGCGAAGAGGGCGAAATGCCGCGAGTTGAAAGAAACCTGAAAAGATGTGCCCTGGCAAACAAAATCGACCTGTCCGAGGATTTTTCAATCACAATAATCAATTCGGAGAAATCTGGACTGGGGAGTTTTAAATGGGACAGTCTGTATATTGACCCCATTACCGGCCGGGGCTAACAACTAATCAGAGCCCTAAACTGTTGTTCCTAACGCAACAGGAAAATACCCCTACGACCGGTCCCATTCGGATATGGGCGAAGGTGAAGGTGGTGGGTTCTCCGGAGATTTACCGGTTGACGACTTAGGCAATGCCCATGGACGCTTTGAGTGGAACAACGACATCAGGAATCACTTGCTCGACTGCTACGAGACGAGCGAGCCACGGCGAAGGGGTTACATGGCAAGGATGCATGCTCTGTGGGGTGAGAGACATCCCGAGCATCACTTTTTCGCGCCACAAAAACTCCGCGATTATGTAGCCTACCTTCGTCGAATCAAATATGGGAGAGCACCCGAACAATTGGCGGAGGTACAGCCGGTCGAGCCGGAGATTCGTCAGGCTGTTCGGGTAGAGTTGATGCCTTCCAACAGAAACTCTCCATAACATTCCACCGCCCAAAGCCAACGACATAGTTGCAGCGGACGAATCCCTCGATAGGAACCTCCCTGGGGATGCAGACATCCTCCTCCTGAACGATATGGTCTATCGAGAGGCGAGGCGGCTTTCTTCTTCAATTGTGGACCCGTTTTGAAAATTCTTTTTTTATTTGAAAGGGTATACTTGAGGTGGTTCAATTGTCAAAAAGTCAGGATCTGATCAGGGAATCTCATGGAAATCGAGGGAAATCCTCAAATTTTTAATTGCTGTCGTTTCCTCATTATTCGAGAAGCGTCTTTACCAGGTCTACACATCACTTAAAATTGTAAAAAAATAACTTAAAAAAACAGAGAACTGACTTCAAAAAGTGAAAAACAATAAAATTGAATACATGTATTATTACATATGATCTGTTTGAAGTCGGTGCCAAGCCAAATAGGTTACAACTTTGTAACACATTGTAATTGTACAAAATAATATAAAATATAACAAATATAAATAATGTTTGCTCAGCACGAGCGGGAGACTTGCGATGTGGCGGGAGCGGGCAGCGTATCTATCTACTACCTAATTGGCTTGGCACCGACTTCAAACAGATCATTAGGTGGCACATGTAATAATACATGTATTCAATTATTTTTCACTTTTTGAAGTCGCCAATCATATATTAATAACGAAACATAGTTTTTCACCATCAAATTCCAAATTCAATAATCCCATTATTAATTCACTATTTTAATTTTTTACCACTTAAACAAACTTACCAGATTCTTCTTGATCCATTTTTAATTTTTACATTTTATAAAATGTTGTTTTTACGAAATCCTTTAAAAATCATGTAACCTTTTCAAAACGTCAAATTTAATTAAAAAATAACGTCATAATTTTAAATATTCTTTAAGGTAAGAACTTCTCTGTAATTCATCAATTGTATCATTAATTTCTTGTTAAATTAGGGCTGATGATGGCAGTAGTGTTCTGCCGAAACATGTTCCCATTATAATTATTAAAGTTTGTGGAGTTCGACTTAAATATATTTCAATTCTAATATTGTTTATGGTGAACATAAAAATTTTTTTTCACTACTAGCTTTAGAATGTACGATTATATAGTTTGTAGAGGAGGTGTGAAGTTGTTTTTCTTTCCTAGTAGTTAATAATTTTTTCATTATTGACCAATAGACCGGATTTGATGCAAAATGCATATCGTTTATTATTATTTTATCTACCTACTTAACAACAGCGCCCTTCGATTTTCACAAATTGCACCATTTGCAAATATTAGACATTAATTAACTGCAATTTATGAAAAAAAAAAAAAACGAAGTTAAATGATTACAAAAGCACAGGTATGCATTGTGCAGGTTTTCACGAAAATCCGGTCTCTGACGGAGAAATGTCAGAGAAAAAATACATAACCTTTATTTTTGATAAAAAGCGTCTAGCCAGTGCCAGTCACAGTTGATCCTGTCCAAATTTCGAGTTTCACGTACAGGAAAATATGACCTTCTTGGAAAAGGTTTGTTTAAGGGGTTGAGCGCGAAGCGCGAGCTAAAATTTGCAATGATCCACGGAAAAAAAAAATTCACAGACGGCAACGTCTATTCAGGATTAACTGTGACCTGGCACCCGCTAGACGATTGTATTTTTGATGCTTTCTCTATTTAACGATTTAAGCCGCTAGTAGTGAAAAAAATAATATATAAACCACGGTAGAGAAGCCCTTTCTCAGCTTCGCAACTTAATTAATACTGCTTAGCTGAGAAAAATTACTTCTCTACCTTGGTTTATAATATACTATTTTTCACTACTAGCTGTAGAATGTACGATTATATAGTTTGTAGAGGAGGTGTGAAGTTGTTTTTCTTTCCTAGTAGTTAATAATTTTTTCATTATTGACCAGTAGTTAATAATGGGCAGAGACCGGATTTGATGCAAAATGCATATCGTTTATTATTATTTTATCTACCTACTTAACAACAGCGCCCTGCGATTTTCACAAATTGCACCAGTTGCAAATATTAGACATTAATTAACTGCAATTTATGCAAAAAAAAAACGAAGTTAAATTATTACAAAAGCACAGGTATGCATTGTGCAGGTTTTCACGAAAATCCGGTCTCTGACGGAGAAATGTCAGAGAAAAAATACATAACCTTTATTTTTGATAAAAAGCGTCTAGCGGGTGCCAGTCACAGTTGATCCTGTCCAAATTTCGAGTTTCACGTACAGGAAAATATGACCTTCTTGGAGTAGGTTTCTTTAAGTAGTTGAGCGCAAAGCGCGAGCCAAAATTTGCAATGATCCACGCAAAAAACAAATGTTCACAGACGGCAACGTCTATTCAGGATTAACTGTGACCTGGCACCCGCTAGACGATTGTATTTTTGATGCTTTATTTATTTAACGAATTAAGCTGCTAGTAGTGAAAAAAATAATATATAAACCACGGTAAAGAAGCCCTTTCTCAGCTAAGCAACTTAATTAATACTGCTTAGCTGAGAAAAATTACTTCTCTACCTTGGTTTATAATATACTAATATGATCGTTGGCAGTATGTCTCTTGGCTTATAATTTTTCATCTTGTGCAATGTTCAAAGAATCATATTTCTTTAATCTTCGGTATTGATTTGATTACAGTGGTTTGCCAGATTGGCGTAATCTTTGGGCTTTCTTCACCTCAGTTATTATTAAATCAATCACATTCCAGAAGGAGGGTAAAGTAAAAGTTTATTTTTCTTCAAACGTCAGAAAAACGTGACATTGTATACGTCAATAGGCAATGACAAATGGCCATTTTGTCTGCCGCTCAATTGAAAACGCGTGTGCTTTGAAAAGTTTTCATGTCATTTAATTATGTCATTGAGGTTAGAAAACTGCCAAACTTGTATTTTGTAGACGATTTTCGGAGTTTAAAGAAAAAATAGCATATTTTATTCGGAGAAAAGTGGCTTTTCGTGGCGCATCTGTATTTGCTACGAAAAGGCCTCACTTTTGCTCCTAATAAAACAATCTATTAAACCAACTTCAATCTCTTTTCTAAGATCTTCGATGTTTTCACCTCGATTTTCACTCATGGTTAGGTACACTGACAATAGTCAATACAGGTTATATGGTGCGCATAAATTTGTGCCAGTGGTCGAATTCGGCAATTGCGTACAACATATACACTGTTTTTAAAAGGAAAGAACAAAATTTATAACCGCGTTATTTTCAAGCAAAACACTCGAACAGATCAATTTTATGGTTTAATTAGCCACCTTATGACATATTTTTTTTATTTATGACGTCATGTATTTTTGCACGATGACGTCATCATTGGTTTTTTTCAATGACAACCCCAATTTTGTTTTCGTTTTTTTTTTTTTTATAGATGGTCCAACTATTTAAATGATGGTGTAAAAAATTGGTAACGACTAATAATAATTATATTTCTGAGAAAATAACACTTGTTTTTTTATCCAACACTTGTTTAAGTGGGTTTGGTTTGGTTTCTTTAACGCCGATTTTGAATGCATTATGAAGTCTATAAGACACATGTGACTTATGAAAAAATAATTCTACGGTTTTCTAATTTGTCATAGCAACCAGTTCATAAGCCACAGTTTTGAACGTCAAATGAACGTCAAATTTTTTTGGGTTTTGATTAATGTTCAAGAACTGTTACAGAAGGGGGTGTTGGATAAACCTATGTATTACACACGTGTCTTAACAGCAAATAAGTCACTCAAGAAAAATTAGCCACTCGAGCAAGCTCTCGTGGCTAAACATTTCTTTCGTGACTTATTTGTCTTATAAGACACTAGTATAATACATAGCTATTTTAAACTGTTCACCTGACAATGCCGATGTATTTTTTTTACCCATGGCAATAAATCTATATTATTATTAATATTAAGTCTGGGATGTTACCTGCGTTGAGAAATCGTGTAGGGGACGTTGCTTTACTAATGGCTATTGCTTGAATGTTAAATTACGGGAGATGGAATTTTGTTTTTTTCTTGGAGGAGTTAAAGGGTGAGTTTTATATAGAGTTTGTTTCTTATTTGGTTTTATTAGCTGCAAGAACTAAGAGAGCACAGATTCCTTTTTCTTCCTTACTTCCTGCAGCAATAGCTAGCTGCTCCTACACCAGTTTCTTCTTTGGTTCATTCTTCTACTTTAGTGACTGCTGGGGTTTAGCTTCTGATCCGGTTTAATTTTACTTTTAGGTCAACATTAAATTATATTTTATTATTTATTGGTACCATAACTATATTTATATCAGGATTGGGAGCTAGTTATGAGTTTAATTTAAAAAAATATTGCTTTATCAACTAACGCAAAGGACCGCTCAAGGGGAGAATCTTGTCATAAAATATGAGAACAACGTTCCCAAGATTATCCAGAAACCCTCCCCCTTAAACAACCGGAATTTAAACTAACATCGCCCAACGCAATAAAAGAACTCTCTGTTTATTATCAAAATGTTCGTGGCCTACGCACCAAAACAACAAAGTTTCTACTTGCTGTCACTGTAAGTGAATATGAAATCATTGCTTTGTCAGAAACGTGGCTTGACTCAAGCATCTACGACAGTGAAATATTTCCCAATAACATGGTTGTGTTTCGAAGTGACAGAAGCTTTGCAAATAACAGAAAGTCTAGAGGAGGTGGCGTGTTGCTAGGTTTTAACATTCCTAACTGTTCTGTTGTTAATATTAACATTGATACCTTATGTAACTTCTCCAACGATATAGATATTTTAGGGTGTAAATGTACTTTGAATAGTGTTGTAATTTTTATTTATATAATTTACATTAGCCCGGACGTGAGTAATGTAATATTTGACTCTTTTTTTGATTGCTTGGAGAACCATCTATTAAGAAAAAAGAATGTCGTTTTGCTGGGAGACTTTAATGCGCCGCATTTCAACAACATTCAGTTGAATAGTATCCTTGATTCTCGTTCACAACGAATTCTTAACTTTATTAATTACACAAGTTATTATCAATGCAACAATGTACCAAATCATAATGGCAGATTGCTCGACCTAATCCTCTGTAGTAAACCAAGCGTTGTCAGTCGTGAGTGCACTCCCTTGGTTCCTGAGGATCCCCATCATCCCAGTTTAAGTTTTGACTTCTCTGTTTCTTATCTGCCTTCTCCTTCCAGTAAAAATTTTGCTCTTAACCCTCAATCGAGACGATACAACTTTAGAAAGGCTGATTACTTGGCTTTGTACGATGCTCTATCAAATGTTGATTGGTCCCCCCTGGAATTGTATACCGACATCAACCTATGCTGTGACAAGTTTTATAGAATAATATATGATATTTTTGATCAGTTTGTTCCTCTTTATAAGGGTGGTAAAAAGGGTAATGTTTACCCGCAATGGTTTTCTGCGGATCTTATTACAAACATTAGATTAAAGAATAAATATTGGCGTAAGCTTAAGAGGCTTAAAAACACTGCTGATTTTGAAAAATTTAGGGAATTAAGAAGGGTCACAAAACGTCAAATAACCGAGTTATATAAACTATATATAAATAATGTGCAAGCATTACTCATCCATGAACCTAAACAGTTCTGGAGGTTCATTAATGGTAAAAAAAATTCTACTCGAATTCCTAACACTTTATACAATAGTGAGGGTACCGTTTTCGATTCCCCAGAAACAGTGATTGAGGCTTTTCGAAACTGCTTTAATGACGCTTATACCCCTAAACATGATTTTAGTAACAGTGATGATCAATCTAGCATTTGTCAGTCCGTAGTTAATTATCCTACAATAAATATCATTTCGTTCTCCGATGATGAGATCTTCACAGCCATTAAAAAACTGCCGAATAAAAATACTTCAGGTAGCGACCTGGTTCCAAGTTTCTTAATTAGGGATTGCTCACATATTTTTCTGGTTCCTCTGAAAACTATATTCAACTTGGTGATAAATGTGTCAACTTATCCCAATATTTGGAAACTGAGCTTGGTATGCCCTATGTTCAAAGGTGGTGATTCATCTCTACTTAACAATTACCGGCCTATTTCCATTCTACAAAATTTTTCTAAAGTTTTCGAGATGTGCTTATTTAATCGAATATACCCAGTTGTACAGAACTATATCTCTTCAAACCAGCACGGTTTTGTAAAATGCAGGTCTACTGTCACCAATTTGATGTGTTTCACCCAAAACTTATCGGACGTTATAGACAATGGTGGACAAGTTGATGTCATTTTCACAGATTTTTCGAAAGCCTTCGATAAACTTGACCATTCAGTCTTACTAACTAAACTAGATGCGTATGGTTTTTCGGGTAGTCTCATTCGCTTATTTAACTCTTACTTATCTGGTCGTCAATTATACGTAACCTTTAATGGTTTTCACTCATCTAAATTTAGTGCCACATCGGGTGTTCCACAGGGATCAAACCTGGGACCACTCCTTTTTATACTTTTTATCAATGATCTCTCCGAAAAACTTAACTCTCCACATTTAATATATGCTGATGATTTAAAAATATTTTCCGAAATAAAGAGCGTTGAATGTTGTTTAGAACTTCAAAAAGATTTGGACATATTACTAAATTGGTGCAAAGAAAATCATCTACACTTAAATACGTCTAAATGTAAGAGTATGTCGTTTAGTAGGAAATTAACTCGTACGGACTTTCAGTACAGCATACATGGCACTCAACTTGAACGTTGCTCGGAATACAAAGATCTAGGGGTGACCTTCGATTCTACATTATCTTTCATTAAGCACATTAATTCTACATGCAACTCATGCTTGAAAGTTCTTGGCTTTATTGTACGAAACTGTAGAGAGTTCACGAATGAGATCGCTTTGAAAACATTATACTTTTCACTTATAAGATCTAAAATGGAGTATTGTTCTACAGTTTGGTCGCCCATATATGCCGTTCACATAAACAACCTTGAGTATGTACAAAGAAAGGTTCTGAAGTGTTTGTCTTTTAAATGTATATCCACCACAGAATTACGACCATGCATTACTTCTTAATCAGTCCAATTTTGAGTCGCTTAAACTGAGGAGAGAGCTTCAAGCCTTGTTTATAGTCGTTAAACTTGTTAGGGGACATATAGACTCCCCACAACTTTTAAGCTCCCTGAATTTCACCATACCCTCTCATCCCTCACGATGTCAACCGATGTTTTATCTTCGTACTGCCCGAACTAATATGTTGTTAAAATCGCCAGTGCATTTGATGTGTAGTTTGTTCAATCTGGTTACTCAAAGGTGCGACATTAACGTCTCTAGCTTTCCCATTATTAAGAAAGTGTTTATAGAAACATCCAATGCTTGATTATTTTGTTCTAATTTCTTAATGTCTCTTTTTTCCACATTAGACGTTTACTTCAATTTTTTGGGAGGACCCTCATAATTTTCAATTTCGAATTTTTAATTTTTGTTTTAATTTATGCTTCTTTTATACAGTATGTCCCCGGATTGAGTTTACAAGAGGAAAATATTTTTTATTTTTGACTTTACGCCAAAACCTCAATGGAATAAGATTTTTTGCTTGTCCTGAAACCAGCAAATATGTAATTAAAACTTCATTATTCTGACCGAGTTGAAAGAAACGTATATTTTTCTCTTGATTTTGGACTTGGTAATGATTAATTTTAATCTTAAAGTTTTCTTATCACGAAGGCAAGCTATCGTTTCGGAGTAGAATTGTGCGCAGAAATGGATGGGGGGTTAATTGAATAATGATTGTTCTTGTTAAAAATTAGTTTTTTATGTTAAGAGTGTGATAAGGTGTTTCTTTGTGTTGCCATTTTTTTATTAAATTAATTTTAATTTATTTAAAATAATTTTTTTCACAAACATTTTTGTTATTTAACTTGCGTAAACTCATTTGTCAACGTGACATCGTTGTCAAAAAAATAAAATCGCCAGTGGTGGGATTTAAAGAGCAGAGAAAAAAATTTATAAGTCCAAAATTAAGAAAAAAATTAAGTTTTCTTTCCACTGAGTCAGAATAATGAAGTTCTAATTACAGATTTGCTGGTTTCAGGACAAGCAAAAAATCTTATTCCTTTGAGGTTTTGGCATAAAATAAAAAATAATTTTTTTTTTCCTCTTGTAAACTCAATCCGGGGACATACTGTATATAATGTAGGTATAGGTTTTTGTCATTATTAAGTTTATTTTCTTACACTTAATTTGCCCTGTAAATGGATTTATATTCTGTTGGGCAATAAAGCATTTTTTTTTTTGCGTATTGACCAGAAGGAGCTCCCCGTGATTCTGACCTTCACGAGGTTCCTTGCTGGTCAGGTCCTGTTCGTACATTATAGGCGCTCCTCAAAACCATGAGGTCAGTAGCTATGAATCCCGTAAATCATGTGCCCTGAGCAGACGCAACGACCCCAAGATGACCGCCTTCTGCATTCCAGCCGCAAGGTTCTCTGCCGGTTTACGGCAGGCAGGAATGATTTTCAGATTGGAGACGAGCGAGTCCTTGATGCCTCCCATGCACCCAATTACCAAAACGACGAGCTTCACTGAGTAACTTGAGTACAGCCTCCTAAGTTCAAAGAGCAGGTCTTGATATTTTGTCCGCTTTTCCTCCTCCTTGACGCAGATGTTATTTTCAGCAGGAGCTGAAAATTCAATAACAAACATCTGCTTGGAGGAGTGGTCCAATAGAACCACGTCAGGCTTGTTCGCTGTTATCTGCCTGACGGTGGAGAACGAGAAGTTCCAATAGATTCGGCACCTCTCGTTCTCCACAACCGACTCAATATCGTTCGGGACATAGGTCAGCACTGGTGTCTGTCCTATCGCATAATGGTGTCTTAAATGAAAGTATAACACTCTCAATGCCGCATTGTGGCGATGGATATAGGCCGAAGCTGCATACACCGGGCATGCCGCCAATATATGCATTGCTGTTTCAGGGGCCCTGTGACAAGCCCTACAGCTCACATTCGGCACCTCTATACCCATCACGCGGCTGCGATAGACCAAGGTGTTAATTACACCATCTTGCGTAGCGCAAATGAATCCCTCAGTCTCAGACTTCAGTCCACTTGATCTCAGAAAGGCAAATGTATGCCTTTTGGATAAGCCAAGGTTTTCAATGTTCTTGAAGAAAACACTATGCATTGACTTATCCATATGCCTTCTCATGAGCATATCTTGCTCAGAGATTCTGACGTGGGCTGTAAGACGGAGCAAATTGAGCTCGGTAATAGAATGTGGCCGAGCTCGCTCAACGTCAAAGTCAAGACCGAGTTCATCTGCTGCTCTTTGTGCCGCCCTAAACAAAAATGCCCCGACTCCCCGCCTCTCGTGATCCCTGACAAGAAGCAACAAGGGATCCGAACTTTGGATGATATTACAGGCTATACCCAAGATTACCCTGTTATGAAGACACTCCAAACTCAAAAGTCCTCGGCCTCCCTGGTTTCGTGGAAGATATAACCTCGGAACGGACGATTTTGGATGCAAACTGCGCTGTAGATGCATCATTTTTCGAGTATCCCGATCAATCTGCTTCAACTCATCCACTAACCATTTAACTGCTCCAAATGAATAGAGCAGGATCGGAACGGCAAGCATATTTGTGGCAAAAATCTTGTTCTTCCCCGAAACTCTGACGACCAGATTCGTCGGAGTAGATTTTTGTACTTGCCGCAGAGAGACTTTTTTACCTGGTGTGACGCTTGGATGTGGCACTGCTCCACACCCAAGTACTTGTAAGTCTCTCCGGCGTTCAGATGTCTCAGAACGCTTCCGTCAATGAGTTGAGCATCTTCATCGAAATACTCGCATCGTCCTCTTTTGAGATGAACCTGAGCACATTTGTTCCAACCGAACTCCATGCCAATAGCATCTGTGTACTCCTGCACTATGCGCAATGACTGCGTCAGTTCTTGCTTTCCGGAAGCATACACTTTTAAATCATCCATGTAAAACAAGTGCGTGATCTTATGCTTCCGGTTACCGGGTGTACCACAGCTATAACCCTTTGCACCGCGCAAGGCTACGGACAGCGGCAACAGTGAGATGCAAAACAGAAGAGGACTCAAGGAATCTCCCTGGAATACTCCTCTTCTGAATGATATCAACTCTGTCTGAACTCGGTCCCGTCGGGATGTTATCGAGAACCGAGTCTTCCAGAGTGACATCAGTTGTTTGATGCATCTCACCAGTGTATCGGGTATCGCAAGACATTCGAGCAAGTGAATAATCAGCTCGTGAGATGTTGTGTCGAAAAAAGAAAAGCATTATTATTATTATTATTATTATTATTATTTAAGACAATTACATTATAGAATTATTGCTCTTGGGGGGTATAAGTTAGCTTTTTTCATCTTTTAACTGATGCTTTATTTAAGGGATATTTTGCAAGGACGAGGAACTACTGGGTGAGAGTGATCAAAAAGTTCGAAGTTTGACATATATAAGTAGTAGGACGTAAACAAAAATCCACGCGAGACACAGATAAAGTACATTCTGTGAAACAATGCTTTCTGTTCAAAAATATTTGTATCGGCCAGTTGGGAAACCCAAAGCACAGCCAAAGGGTCATAAACCTCTACCTGTCTAACGACCCAAATGTTAGCAAAACAAATACAAGTCCATAAAATTACTATAAGTTTGGTCGTACTTTGCTTCTGATGAAATAGTCGAATCAGAACGTGACATCGTAATGGGAGAAACAGTTCAACAATTTTTTAGTATTTCACGGGCCATTACATTTAAATATATATTTTTTAAATTTTGGCACGATGTCCCAAAAGGACATAATTATCTTTTTTCAATCTGCAAAAGAACATACAAAATAAAATTGTTATGGAATAAATTTTTTGTACTTGTCGACAACAATTCCACTAGATACAATCCATACAACAAAGTAGCAATAATTGTTAGCACCAATAATTGCCAATTGCCCCTGTACCTGAAAGTATTTTTTTTTTCTTTAGCTTAACGTCCCCAATTTGGTCTATTTTTATAACGAGTGAGCAACAAAATTCGTGATCGTTTGAGGCTCTGAATCCAAAATTCTGAGTCGATTCTTGATCGATACGATTGTGTAAAAAGTAATCGAGTTGTCAAATTTGATTTCAAATAAAAATCTTTTCTTTTGCAAAAGTTCACTTGAGGGGGACCAGTACAACCTTATTTTCACAATGCAACAAAAGTAAACGGGATTTGAAAAACATTCTATTCCGAATATCCGCACGATGACGAACTAACGATGGGTTATTTCAAGCAGGATGAAGCTACAGTGCACACAACAAGAGCTTCCATCAACTTATTAAGAGAATTTTTTGATACCGAATTATTACCAGAATATTAAAGCATTGCCCCTAAAACCAGGCAACCATAATCACCCCTTAACCTCAAATGTTTTACATATCGGCGACTGCAAAGAAATCACAGTCAAAGGTTTGGAAATTATAAAACGTTGCTACAAAGTCTATCTAGAGGCCTACACGTCGATTCTGACATGTGGAACTGAAGCGCTAGTAAGTCCCAATATTTCAAATTCAGTTATTATAATTACTCTTGAAAAGCCAGGAGGACGTCTACGGCCGCAAACTCACCACCAGGGCAAGAGAGCGTAGGGTTGACATGTGGGTGGTCCACAACATAAAGGTCAAGCAGCCCACATTAGAGAGTTTAACAAAAAAGAAGAAGGAATACATGCCACCTAAATTCATGTCTGTGAGTGAGGCTTCGCAGCAACTGCTGGAGATACTGAAGAACAAGGTGCAGGCACAGGTGCAGGATTCTTATTGGATTTGTAGTGACTGAAAACACCCTTTACAATGGGCTTGCTAGAGTAGGATATGAAACTCTGATTCTGGCTTGCAGCCTCCAGGAGATGTCCTAGGTGGATTTGGGGGGACCCTTACATTCTCTCATTATTGCAGGACCTGTATTACATCCTCTTGAAATATAGTATCTTGAGCATTGTAAGGAGGGAATAAATTTGAATTAGTCACTTGTTATTTATGCAGTTATAATGTCCTAACTTTCTTCTCTAAAGCCTCGTTTTCACTGAAGAAACATTGAGCAACTTTTGTGTTTCTGTTGAATGTTTCCGAAAATGTTTCTAAAAGTTCCCAAATGTTTCTGAATCTTCCTCATTGTTTCGGAAACAAATGTTGATTGTTCCCATTTCTAGCGGTAACATCAAAGGAAAAATCGACACGCGATAATAACACATCTTCCTCCCCCATTTTGCTGCAACTTTTCACATCAATGAAAACACTGAGTTGCGATTTGTCAAGCTACAACTATAGGCGACTTTCAGATGGAAACACAAAGAATGTTGCTAATTCCTCCGTGCTTTCCAAAGATTTCCTAAACAGCGGACAAACGAAAACACAAAGTTCCTCAATGTTTCTTCACTGGAAACGGGGCTTGAAAGGGACAACAGTTTTGACGCAGAAATTCAAGTTTTTGACAGTCAGAGAAAATAGGTTAAAAGTTTGGCGATGAATGTAAACAGTAAAGTAAAAGAACCGATATACGTATAGCAAACTGCGATCACGAATTTTGTTGCTCACTCGTTATTTGGTTTACATGGATGAAATTGTTATTGAAAAGTTATTTCAATTATGTCAGAAATGTGGGTCGATTATTAAAAACATTAACAAGAGACAGTGCATTGTCTATTACTTCGATTTTCGAAAATAATAATCAGCCTTATATTAGGAAACAACCTTTGGGCAACATAAATCTAGTAAGCGCGATGTCACTAACAGGTTAATGAGGCTATAGTAATTTACAAAAGGATGTGAGTTCAAAATAGTATATTATAAACCAAGGTAGAGAAGTCATTTTTCTCAGCTAAGCAGTATTAATTCCCGAGATGCGAAGCATCGAGGGAATTAAGTTGCGAAGCTGAGAAAGGGCTTCTCTACCGTGGTTTATATATTATTTTTTTCACTACTAGCAGCTGAAATCGTTAAATAAATAAAGCATCAAAAATACAATCGTCTAGCGGGTGCCAGTTCACAGTTAATCCTGAATACACGTTGCCGTCTGTGAACATTTGTTTTTTCCGTGGATCATTGCAAATTTTGGCTCGCGCTTTGCGCTCAACCCTTTAAGGCGACTGGCCCGTTTTTGTTTACTTTACTTTTTTGTTATCTTTTTAAGAACGAGCTGCGGCACACACGAAATATAATACGGTCAGCCGTCGACACGTCTGCCTGCCGCTGAGGGGCGGGGCCTGTGTTACCTTGAACCACGCCAACATTGCTTGAAACTAGCGAACTTTGGGGACAATTTGCAAATTTATTTTTCAATATTTATAAAAACACCTTGCATTTACCGAATACAGAGATCAGTAAAAATCAAGCACCAAAACGTTTGTTAAAAAAAAAAATTTTTGGCTTCTCATTTTGGCAATAATTTTTTTTTATGAACAAACAACGTTTTGCCGTGATGAAGGTTTTTTTTTACTAATTTTGATGCCCAATACGTTAAGATAGCCTAACAATGAAAGCCGTAATTTGGTTCCAAAGTTGAGGCGACTGAGCGTTTCGCCTTAAAGAAACCTACTCCAAGAAGGTCATATTTCCTGTACGTGAAACTCGAAATTTGGACAGGATCAACTGTGACTGGCACCCGCTAGACGCTTTTTATCAAAAATAAAGGTTATGTATTTTTTCTCTGACATTTCTCCGTCAGAGACCGGATTTTCGTGAAAACCTGCACAATGCATACCTGCGCTTTTGTAGTAATTTAACTTCGTTTTTTTTTGCATAAATTGCAGTTAATTAATGTCTAATATTTGCAACTGGTGCAATTTGTGAAAATCCAAGGGCGCTGTTGTTAAGTAGGTAGATAAAATAATAATAAACGATATACATTTTGCATCAAATCCGGTCTCTGCCCATTATTAACTACTGGTCAATAATAAAAAAAATATTAACTACTAGGAAAGAAAAACAACTTCACACCTCCTCTACAAACTATATAATCGTACACTCTACAGCTAGTAGTGAAAAAATATTTTTTTGAACTCACCGCCTCGAAAACAACATTTTACGATCTTTGTCGGCAACCCGAAACACTTGCTTCCCGGTCTACTAAACCGGGAAACACGCTAAAAAGCACTGAAAATAAAAAGTGTGTAAAATAAATCAGTAGCTATTAATGAAATTAAACCAATTGTCAACATTTGAAACACGATTTGGTACACCCAAGATTTATTTAAATATTGAAGGTAAAGAATTTGACGATTATAAATGAAAAAAAAAATGACACATTCTTTAGGTTATGTCAACTCGAATTAAATCAGTAGCTATTAATTAATGGAATTAAATATATTGGCAACATTTAAAACAACATTTGTTATACCTAAGATTTATTTCAATATGATGGAAAGGTACATAATTTCACTATTACAACAAAGAAAAATTACTTTTTTTATGTTATAACTACAATTCAATGTGTTCAATCCTTTGAATATTCAACCAGTGTTCCTGTAAACATTTATAGTGCAATTAATGCAATTGGTAGGGGTGATTCCTGAACCCCCCCACAGTAATGGGCTCAGACAAGGACTTAACGGTGTCGAATGGGCACTTTACAACTTGCTTTTATGTGGATGGGCCGGCCAGGCCTTGGTTGGATTAATTTTTTTGCTACTTACATTAGTTTTACTTTGTAGAGAATTGTTTACGCTTGATGACTTACAATTAATTGGTCAATTGTTATAGAAGCCATGGCTTGCTTTATTTCATATCTTGAAGTCTAATTGCATATTAAAATAACTAATTTAAAAATCGTGGTAATGTTCGTTTCAAAAAATATTGTACAATCCTCATACGTGAACAATCTTCCTGCGTTCACGCAAATGAAGGCACTCGCTCCTTCGTCCTTCGTCGCTCGTGCTTCAAAACTGCGTTCACGCGGGAAGATTGTGTTCCCGCACTTGGTTTGTAAATTACTATTGCAGTTTATTATTATTCATCTCATTATTATAGGTTCCAGTTATACAACAATGCAAAAGCTTTTTGCCTAGCCATAATTAAAATAATATCAATTGGTATTTGATAAACAATAATTACTGTAACAGAGCAGACAGATTCGGACTACAAAAATGTAGGCAAGGCAATTGGAGCCGAAGCGATGCTTGGGTAACACTGACGTCACTCGCTCATGCAGCCATTTACAACGTGCTTACCACTTGGAATAAACGAAAAATTCTTTCGCGAAAATATTCACAATAAAACGTGTTATTATTATAATGTATGTATTACCGGCATATCGATTTTGCAAAGTTTCTCTCTTCCTTTAACTCTAATATCGTGTATAATGGCCACGGGCATCTCTGACAACTGTACATCTTCGGGGCATCCTCACATAATACAATTATTGATGTGTTCTTGTGACACTCTTCTACAACACAGCGGTAAAATTTCCCGCAAGTGTTTCCCGCAAGTTAACTGGGGGTGGATTATGTTCATTGAGCTGTTCTTGCAGTCTGTCTCAAGTGTGCTTGTCATTTATTGATTGCATTAAAATTTGAGCACGATGAGGTCGTGCATTATCATCAATAAAAACTATGTTTTCATCCACAGCCTCTCGAAAGTCGACCACATATTGCTGAACAATGTCATCTCTGTAGATATGTCCGTTGACATTGTTTTCAAAAAGGTGGAGGTTTGTACGTCCATTCAAACTAATCCCTGCCCATACCATAATACCACCGCCGGCGCCGCCAAAAGGCATCACAGATTTTGTAAATTCGGGTTTATAATGGTCTCCTCGCGTTCTCCAGACCCTTACTGTACGATTATCACTAAATAAGCAGAATCTGTATTCATCAGTGTATAATCCATGCTCACACTGAAAATTTCTATTGGCATTAGTTAATTTTCACAGGCCTGCAGTTATGATGTTATGAAGATCCATTTCCCTCAGACGGTTTCTGATAGTCTGGTCCGAAGCTTCAACTCTAGATGTAACTGTGATTGCAATCATACAGCACTCCTAAATGGATTCCTCCTTGCCTGGATTCGTATATAGAGGTCTTGTCTGTGATTTGTTTTCCTCTCAGATCCACTACCGGGTCTTCTCCTTGCAGATCCTGTATGCTGGAATCGTGTTAAAGCCCTACTAAGAACACTTGGAGACACGTTAAATATGGCGGCAATTTCTGCTGAAGATTTCCCACTTTGATGCAATAACGCAATTAAATCAAACTATTCTCTATTCAAATGACGTCTTGGCATGGAGAAAATGTGAATGAATTTTCAATGAATAAAATCTGTCAAAAAATGCGTTTTTTATCATTAAATAAAAAATTATCATTATTGATAAAACACAATTTTCAAATTTTTACCACTCAGAAGAGGCGTTTATAAAACGATGTGTCCACAAACGACTTTTTTAATTTATTTATAGTGTGAAAAAATAGGTTGGATTCAATCAAATTAGTTAGATCTGTTAAAAAAAAAATGAATTCCCTATTCATTTTTGGGTAGATTATTTGATAATGTTCCTCGCACTAAGGAAATTATATATTATGATAATTATACGAATTTTAATAATTGTTTAATTTACTTATTTTGAGCGTAATATTGAAGATATTAAGGAATTAAATTTATTTTTAGGTATTTACAAATGTTAATTAATTTTACATTAAAGATGTAATGTTTTTTTAAACTATATAAATAGAAATACAAACATTTGTGCTCTAAAATTAAGTTAGAAGCTTATTTTTGGGACATTTCTTTGATTGGAATAGAATTCATTTTATGATTGATCAATTATTATTTTCGAATGCAAATTAAATGTTATTATTAACTATTATCTTAGTTTGTTCAATTTAGGGCTCCTTGATTTCATTCGTGGAATAGTCCGATAATAAGAATGATGAGAAAAGAAGTGGTTATGATTGAGGATATTATTATGTTATTAAATTTTAAAGTGGCGATAATTGGGAACAAAAGAGCTATTTTTACATCAAAGATTAGGAAGATAATAGCGATTATGAAGAAATGTATTGAGACTGGTAGTTGTGAGGGTGACTTGGGGTCAAATCCACACTCGAATGGGGAGGATTTTTCTCGGTCTATAATAGATTTTTTTGCAATCTTCTCAATATATAAATGCGAAACTGATTTCTCACTGATCACCCAGACCATTGAGTCTTGAAGCGTGAAATTTGGTAGGTACGTAGTTTTTAGGGCGTATAGGCGCACTAAGAAAGGATTTTTGAAAATTCCGTTTCTAAGGGAGTGAAAATAATTAACCCCATATTGGTCTCTCTAGGCTCCAACTAAGTTGAAAACAAAAAACGGTAGAGAAGTGAAAATTCGTACCCGAACTCGCTTTTGAAAATAACTCGACCCCTTTTTGACGATTTTCCAAAAAAATATTCACAGACTGCGAAAAATGGGGGAAAAGGGGAAAACGGTTTTTATAAAAAAAAATCATAACTCGACAACTCGGCGTGCTAAAAACGTGAAAATTTGGATTTAGACTCCGCTTGAAAATAACTAGACCCGTGTTTGAGGATTTTGCAAAAAATTAATTACAAACCCCGAAAACGGGGCGTAAATGAGGAGGGTAGTTTTCCTGAGAATTCTCATAACAGCAAAACAAATAGTGTTACATACCGTGAAAATTGGGATCTAGATTCTCCTCTAAAAAAGACCGAACCCGTGTTTGACGATTTTGGAAAAAGATTTACCAACGGCCAGAAAATGAGACGGTGAATTTGGGGGTTGATTTTTCTCAAAATGCTTATAACTTGAAGGTCGAGAATGTTACAAGCATGAGAATTGGCACTCGGACTCTCCTTTAAAATTAACTAGACCCGTATTTGACAATTTTCCAAAAAAATATTTACCAACCCCGAAAAAGAGGCGTAAATGAGGAGGGTAGTTTTCCTGAGAATTCTCATAACTGGAAAACAAATAGTGTTACATACGTGAAAATTGAGATCTAGATTCTCCTTTAAAAAAGACCGGACCCGTGTTTGACGATTTAAAAAAAAAAAATTACCAATGGCGAAAAAAGGGTAGGGTGGATTTGGGAACTATTTTTCTCAAAATTCTTATAACTTGAAGACCGACAATGTTACAGGCATGAGAATTAGCACTTGGACTCTCCTTGAAAAATAATTAGAAAATATTTAGAAACCGCAAAAAAGCGGCGTAAATGGGCAGGGTAGTTTTCCTCAGAATTATTCCAACTGCAAAGCAAACAGGGCAGCATTATGTAATATGTGAAAATTTGGATGTAGATTTTCCTCTTAAAAAGAATGATTGACGAAAAAAAAAATTACTTTTTGTTATTTTTTTATTAAAAACTGCTTTAAGCGGTTGTACCAATTCCAAATATAAGCGCCAGTAAAGCCGATCCCAACTTACGCGGGCAAAGCCGCGGGTAACTGCTTGTAAATGTATAATTTTGTAACATATAGCACTGCATATAGCTGTTGTTGTTATAATTAAGATTGTTCTTACTATTTCTAGATCTTTTGATTGGAAGTCAATATACTATAAGAATATCTACCTCATCAGTATACTGAAATGTAAAGGAATAATCAAACTACATCTACAAAGTGTCAATATCATGCTGCTGCTTTAAACCCGAAGTGGTGAATTTGTGAAAAATGATTTTTTAAGTGTCGAATTAGACATAGTCCAAGGAAGGTGGTTCCAATAATAACGTGAATTCCGTGGAATCCTGTTGCTATAAAGAAAGATGATCCATAATAGTTATTATTAACGTATCTTTTAAAAATTACATTATTGCATAGGCTTGTTTTACATTGCCTTCCCCCACCACTTTGACGGCGCTCTTAAACAATGTAAAGCGCTCGACCAAAAACTTGAATAACTTTCAGCTTTCAGGATAGTCAATTGAAAAGTGGAACTGTGAGAAGGTGTATGAAGGTGTCTATTTTTATTTTGGGAAAATGCAGTTTTTCACCCCTGGGGGCTGCTTGGACACAGATATCGCCAGACGAATTCTAGGGGTTGATTATAAATCAAACTACATCGAATAATGCAATTGTTTTTAATGCTTTTTACCTCTCAATGACGGACGAACATCAGTTCTGAGCAACTTTTTATTGCGTTGTGACTCTACAACGGTACATTCGAGGTCCCCACAGAATTTTCTCCCTGATGACCTCTGCTTAGAGCGAATGTCTTTTTTGTATTGCCGCTGGTATTCTTTAAATTCGTCCAAGTCGGCAGCATTTTTGGTCCTTTTAGCCTTATTGAATACCTTGCGCAGATAAGCTCTTCCTCTTTCTAGTTCCTTACACCACCATGTGGTGTTGTGGCCCTGGTGGGTGTCCGATCTCAGCGGACAAACTTGCTCATAAGACGTCATCAGAGAACTAGTCAGTGACTGCCCTCTCCAGTTCTCCGGCCGTCTTAAGGTCATTAGAGATGTCGAGCCGGCCCCTGACATTTGACAGGTTTTCTAGAAATAGATCCCTGTCAGTTTGTTTTGGGTTCCTGTACGGCTTTGGTAACATCTCTTTTGCTTCTAACCAAAACGTTATCCATCTGTGGTCTGACATGGTCACTTGTGATGACACTTGCCAATGCCTATATTAAGCTGACCAAACGTACTCCTTTTGGGAGTTTTGTACTTACATTTTAGGTGCTGTACTCCGGATGATAGTTGTACTGCAAATGTACTTCCTTTTTATTCGAATGTACTACCTGTACTCCTTTTCCTTTGGTTCTTTAATTTTTCGGGAGGCATCCTCGATTTATCTCGGTTCTACTAGCAAGGTCCAAAAGCATAGACGGTACTTAATTTGAGACACCTATTTGTTTCTCTGTGAACGGATAGTACTGAGTAATGATATTATGTTTTTTAAGCTCTTTCTCAGTTTCGCATTTATGTTCGATACCATAGTTTAGAAACAGTTTCGTGAAAATTTATTCTCAACTTTATTTAATTTCATAAAAAGTTACTTCAGTTTTCATAAATGGGTATTTTATATGAAGCCTCCACATAAATATCACGAATCTACAGTAAAATGTACAATTTGTCGAGCAAAATTTTCATTAGCCATTGGTGGGAGATCACACAAATACATACATTCAATGGAAAATTACAGTCTTAATTAATTTTGTTATTATAAAATTCTTTAAATGCAGTTAAGATTTTGTTAACCTCCCCCCTCCATCGCGCGATACCTACTATGTACTCCTTTCTCGTCGATAATAAATGGTCAGCTTAGTATTATATGTTTGGAAATCTCTTGTGTCGCGAGAGTGATGTCTGTCACAGTCTGACACCTCGAGGTGACAAACGTAGGTTCGCTCCCTCGATTGAGTATTCCTAACTTTGCGCTCGTAAGATATTCGAGCAGTGCTGTTCCTCTGCTGTTGCAATCACCGCTCCCCCATACTATGTGGTGTGCGTTGGCGTCGCATCCAGCAATGAGTTGTTTTCCTTCCCTTTCACAATGTCGAACCAGGTCCGCCAGCTCCTTCGACGGTGGTGGCACCCTGGAGTCGCCGGGGAGGTATACTGAGGCAAAAACTACCTTTATTACGTTCCCTCCAAAGTCCAGGTTGACCTGCACGGCCGTGATGTTCCGGCTGCAGTAGCCCATCAGTTGCAAGGCGTCTTGTTGACCTCAAACATAAACACAAGTTCTGGGTCTTTGTTTGAGAGTAGATGGTCCCTGTGGATTTGTCGCCCATGCCGCAGACCCGGTTGCCTACGCACCACGGTTCTTGTAGCAGGGCTATTTGTTATCTGCTTTGCGGTCAGGTGACGACTTAGGGTGACAGCGGTGCAGGTTTGCTTGGATTAGTGTGGATCCTTTGCCCATTAGGCCGGATCCACACTATCTGTAGGATCGTCGAGTTCACTTGACGTGCCCTCGGAGTCCGTATTTTGGGTAGGGGTTATGGTCCCCTCCCTAGGTTCTAGGATCCTAGAGGATTCATCAGCAGTGCTTACCTCCATCGCCGTCGGTTGTTGCTGTTGGCTCCCAGGTGCTTGTCGCCGCCCCTGTGTGGCCTGTCTTCGTTGCGGCTGCCGCTGGAGTTGTTGTCGCTGCTGTGCATGCGGCTGCCGCTGTTGTTGTGGACCCTGGCCTTCGACCCTCCTAGCCCGCTTTACGCTATTTTTCGCCGGCCTAGACCAGACGTCGACGGTCCTGCTCTACCCGAAGGTGTCGTCTGTCTCGTGGGACGTCCTGCTGCTCCTACGTCCGGTCTTACGTTTGCTGCAGGGAGGGCAAATTGACGCCGCTGCCTCTGCAGCTTTCTTCTTTGAGCTCCGGAGAGCTTTTTTCTGGGATCTTGCGATCCCTGGTCTTCTGTTGATTGCTGTTATTCCATGCTGTGGGATTTATCTTCATCTCCCAAGCTTACCACCAGCCGCGGAGCCCCATATGGGGACAGCGAACTTTGAACGCCTGGGTTACTTGATAGATATAGCCCCCAGGAAGTTGTTGCACACAGCCCACGGGGTCTGCCGAAGCCGCCCACGCAGATGCATGCCCCAATGCTCCGCAAGGGCTCACCCCGTCGGTTAACGGTATGCTTTACGAGCTGGTCCGCGGCGAGGGGCTTTCTTTCAGCACAGCGCGGGGTTTAGACCTCGGAACTCCGTACTAACCCCCACTAGGCAGAGTTAGAGACTCTACCCAGTCTCCTATCCGCCACCTGGAGACGCGCCTGGTAGGTAGCTCAACCCCCAGGAAATCCGCAATATAATTTTTTATTATACCTGCATCAGAATCGCCGTTTAAAGCACGCCTGAGCGTGCGAATACAGGCGATTAAAGCACGGCGAGCTTTAAAGGTTGTCAAGGAACTATAGGTATCATTATAACTTCATCAAATTTGAAAACTTTTCATATTTCTTCAGGTATGGGTCTTTTGACTTCGATGGTAGTATTTTGGATTCCGCTTGTTCGGCCAATGCTTCTATATCGGGTGAAATCTCGTTTTAACTAATTTTTCCTCGATTTTTGCTGACACGACTAAATGCAATGACAGACGTGGACGCGAGAAAAACGTAAGCATTAATTGTCGTATCTAATGGCAATATTATTGCGCCATTTCGATTTATCACGACAAAAAATATTTCTAAGTTTTTAGTGCGTAATTTATTTCCAGTATTGCTGGTATAATAAAAAATAGCGTAAAGTATTCGTGGATAACTGGTCTTTAAAACACTTGCTCTATTTCGAGCACTCCCGGCTACGCCGTCGTGCTCGAAAACTCGCGCGTGTTTTAAAGACCTTGTTATCCACTCATACTTTAATATACTATTTTTTTTAAAATAGCTTTGTTAGGATATGGAGCGGCAACCCTAACAAATTCTCTTCTTTTATACATTATCTTTAGTCCAGTAAATCTAGGTTCGATAAGCCCGTTTCCAGGAAAAAATTCCGGAAGTTTTTTTCTCAACGGTTTTATATATTTTTTTGGTCGCTGAATCCGAATTTGAGGTTTGCCCCCTCGCCAGAGGTGAGCTAACTTATAGACCACTTTTTCGTTTTGTCAGTTAGTCAACGAAAGGAAACCTTCCTTCAGTTGAATATTTACGTGAATGTTTGAGCTTTATGTCTCGAAAATGCTTCATTTGTGAAGGATCCTTGTTAGATGGATCAGAGAGGACTGTATTAAACAAAAGGCGTTGCAGTCTTTCATTGAGGTTAGTAAAAGAGGTAACGATGGAAACCAAGTTTTATTCAAATGGAGCACAGAACTTGAGGTCCACGAAAAATGTAGAAAGCAGTACACCAAACAAAAGTCGATTGCTGCTTATATTAAGAGGAGTAAAGAGGATGGTACTGCGCCTTTATTACGTTCAAATACCATTCAGTGTTTATTCAGAACGCATTGCTTTTTGTGTAATGAGGAAGTTCCCCCAGATATGGAACCAAACAAATGAAAAAGCCAGCAAAGAAACGTAATCCTGTTTTCCACATTTTCCACAAAGAGTGAAAAAGTGGTATTTTCGTAAAAACGCCTCGTTTTCGAGTTATAAGCAAAAAACTGGAAATAGTCCGAAATTTTTGAAGTTTCTTGCATTTCCTGAAGTTAGCTCACCTCTGGAGAGGGGGCAAACCTCAAATTCGGATTCAGCGACCCAAAAAACATATAGAACCGTTGAGAAAAAACTTCCGGGATTTTTTCCTGGGAAAAAACTAGATTTACTGGACTACTTACATAAAATATACATTTGATCAGAAAAAAGGATGAGGGTAGGTGGACCCAGGTCGGGATCTTGAATTAACTAGAACACAGCAAAACGGTTTTCTTATTACCATTTTGACAAAGAAAGTCATAAAAACGAAAGGAAGAGGAGAAAAATAAGGTAACATTTTCAGCAAAAATATCAGTGCCTTTTCTGCTATTTTTTATTTTAGTAAAATTAATGTTTAGCGCTAGAGGAGTTCTGAAATATTAAACCAATAATGATTAAAGCTTAGTTGCGCAGAAGCATGGGAAGGTAACCGATTTTGTAGCATGCTGTAATAAATAAGACAGGAGGAGACATAAGGGTTAAACTTGAAGGCCTTAATAATCTGGAAAATCATTAAATTATCTATCACTATTCGTAATTCAATAATGAATTCTCAACGTACTGATTTGATGACGGACTTGACTTGAGTTAACCTGACCTAATCTGACCCGAAGGCTTAAGAAACCTATTCTGAAAACTGAAGTAATCTAAAAACTTGGGTACCTTGAGAAATTTAAGGAATAAGAAAAAACAGAGATCTTGGATAAGATCTAGGATTTCTGAGAAACCTAGACGACATTGGTGAACCTACAAAAACGGATAATTTGAGGAACTTTAAATCCTTGGGTATTTAAAGTAACTGAGAATCTGAGAAACCCAGGAAACTTGTAAATTTGAGGAATACAATTTGTGAACGGAAAGAAACGGAGAATTTGTGAAACCTGAGAATTTGGGGAATCTGAGTGATAGGGAAACCCGAAAACAAATAATCGAATGCGTAAAATCATTAAATTAATTATTACTATTCGTGATCCAACAATGAATACACAACGTTGTTCAACTTACAACAAACAAGCCTCTATAAATATCAAACAATAATCATAACTATTCTAGTGTACTTGCATCCTGTAGTCAAAGTACAAGACAACAACAAAACCAATCCTATCGACCATTTTCTTATATTTAACAATTCTTAAGTGACAATAAAAAAATATATTCAAACAATTTATAACAATGGAATTGAGTTATTCATAACTGTTCACTAATAGTACATTATTATGCGAGTTTAACAAGAGACTTCATTGTGACATGAGTGGGTTAGATAGAACGAATCTCACAATGCCTCGTTAAGGCTAATCCGGACAACGTTTTAGTGTGTTTCTGAAACGACAGATGGCGCGGAATTTACTTTTCTATGTTCTCAAAAACTATAAGGGCTACATGACTTTTGAAAATGGAAACATTAACGAAAAACATGTAGAATTTGCGCTAACAATCTATATTTTGCTAAAACAAATTAATAAAAAAAAAAAATCTTTTTCAGTTTTTTAGCAATATTTAAAAAAAAGTGGGAGCCAAGAACTGTAGTCAGTATTATCTTAATCCCAGTACAGCTTTCAGATTTTTGTTAATATTTATAGCTTTGACAGAAACAGAAAAAATAATTTTTCGCTTTGATACCTGCCGCCGCGCGCCGGCTCGGTCGGACAGATGAGGACAGATGGTCGAGAGTGCGATACACTTCGACAAACTATTGAATCTCTTTAGATCCACAGCTTTCTCAAAGTCGTCGAGAAATGATTTTCGTTTGCACTTCGAGGTTAAAAACTGAAACTAAGTTTAAATGATTTCTTATCATTACATAATTATATCGAAATCCAGAAGGCGTCAAAAATCGTAGAGGCTGTAGAGGGTAAAATGTAAAAAACACCCCAAAATTTTTTTTGCACAATTTGAATCTTTATAATATATACTTTGCACTCATCGCAGCTCAGGTATGTATATAAGGCAGAGAAAACTATATATTTTCATATATTTTGTATGACCGAAAAGCACGGGATTAAATGGACAACCAGAACCTTTGCCGGAGCCTAATGAAATAGACCTTAATGTTTAGACAAATTAACGCTTTACACTGTCATATCTAATTTATTCGCACTCTGATCAAAAAGTCCCCAGGAATAACGTTTTAGGGTGTAATCTTAGCTTTCTAATGCATGAATAATTTTTTATTTTACTTTATTCCAAAATTTTATATCGATTTTTTCGTGAGCACGTGCATAGGGTTTAACAAGGTTGATTATCGCTTGCGTTCTCACTTAGGAGAGGTTCATTACGTGCGAGAGTCGCCTATTGCTCGATTGTATGAAAAACCTACTCCTCCTTTATATTGATATAATATCAACGTATAATCGGTAATGTAATCAATAAATATGTATATACATTATACAGGGTGTTAGGGAATGCTTCCTCACATTCGACACAATCAAAATGGTTATTAACAATTCTGGATAAAATGTATAGTTTTATGAGAAACAGGTAAAAGGAAAAAGTAGGATTCAGATTTCGAGAACCGCTGACATATTCTTTTGTTTTGTTCTTTGTTATCAAAATTTCTGAAGCCGTTGCTTGGCAACACTTAATATCTAAAATGAAAAAAAAAAGGTATAATAATTAAATTAAAATTAAATTAATTAAATTCTAATCTTAACAATTTTCTTTTGTCATATTGAATGAAATTCAACAGAACCTTGGCATAAAAGTGCTTACAACAGTTTCACCAGTTCCAAAAATATCGTTGTTTACAAGAACAAAATTGGAAAAATGTTTTTATTTGATCAAAAAATTCAGTCGTACGACCGCCTTTCGCGTTCGGCAGGCAAATTTGACATTAATTCATGTTTGTTCTACCAAAAAAGGTCACATAAAAAGAAACTAAGTCCAATGATGACCACCAACACAGAGCAAAAACTTTAAAATGTTGCTCGAAAAAATCCAATTTATTTTTCAGGAATCGGTGAGGATGATTTGATTGCACTGAAGGTTAATAAATATCACGTCAATAATAATTGTCTGACTCTTGAACTGAAGAAAATGCAAAAAAAATACGAATCCAAGTAGAATAGCCACAAAATTTTGCCGAACGCATTTTTTCGTTTGACACTCAACCGCAAATGTTTTTTTCCCTTAGTTGAATGCTTGTTATCCATTTTGGACACTGTATGACGAACACTAAAATTGAAGAATAATGTAACTGCGAAAAAGAAGTTAAATCCGCGTTTGCACTTTTCGCAGACTGAAATCAAGTGAATTCCTGTTTTAGGAAAAAAACTGCATTCTGTACACAAAAAAGCCAAACCTTCCGTTTCCCAGTAAAATCACCCCTTTTCTCAAACAACTGACAGTAAAATTTGAGGTTACCGTAAACGTTGTGACGTTTATGTTTCTCATGAAAATAAAAGATAATGAAAATAAAAAATAAAAGTCACTTTGACATTCAAAAAATGAAATTGTCAACAATTAGTAGTCCCAACCTAATTTAAATTTCACAGCCTACTCTAATTTATAATTTAAATGATCGCACGGTACTTTTAAAATCTTACTCCTGTTGGTCTAACATCTGTTTGCACCGTGTCCAAGCGCCCGTTTCTCTAATTATATGATTTACAACTCTTTAGAAAACTTACCTACTAAAAATACAAAGCTACACAAAATAAACAAAACCTAAACTACATCTATTTTAATTGTAACAAACACAGAAATTGTCAGATTAGGCGAGTTTCTGTTTGACATGAGGCGGAGTAGGGTGAAGAAGACTGCTGCATAGCGCAGCGGCACGCATGAAAGGAAAATCTATTTTTTCTGTTTTGATAGACAAACCGTTAACATAAAATAATGCAAAAAAATGCAAAAAATTTAAAAAAAATTGCTCTTGAGTCGCTGGCTAACATATTTTTGATTTTATTTTTTATAGTTGATTTTTTGTTCCTCAATTGTTTAAAAACAAATGTTATAAAAAAAGTAAATTGTTAGCGCAAATTGTACACAAATTGTATATTCAAAAATGTTTAAAAAATGCAAATTCCTTTTTTCATTTTAAAATAAACAGGAAATTTCTTTTCCGATATATATATATATATCTCTCTTGCACACTTGGTCATCCTGATTAGCCTTAAGGTTGTCATTTAGTGAGAGACAAATTTCTTCCGATGTTGAAGTGAGATAAAATCTTCATTTTTGGCCGCGAGATGCTGCGACCTCGTTCAGAATAGAAGAACTAAAATGTCTGGGTCGGATTTGGTTTGTGGTATTACAGTGTCCTTTTGCTTTTGGGGACAAACGAACAACCCATGTTATTTGGAAACTTTAAAATTGAATATTGATGACCTGGGTGACCATATTTCTTTACAATAGGGACTTTCGCCGTAATAAAATACCCGTAATAAAGGGGTCCACTCGTGGTTCACTCATAGGTCTCTGACCGAAGGTTCTCTTGCGGCATGTACATTCCTGCCCGGCGTTAAACATAACTTTTTTGTTTTTGAATATTATCGCTTGAAATTTTGATAGATCTTTGCAGCTAGAGAGCGATTTGAAATTAGTAAATTTGAAAAAAAGATTGCGGGAATATGTATTGCATTGACCGCACGGAGAACGGGGTACAGTTAATTAAAACTTTTTGTCTGGTCAAGATTGTGGAATTCGCAATTTATTAACTCCGCTGGAATCAAAATTGTCCTGATTTTTGACATGTGCAATTAAAACCGCGTAGGCATGTTTCACTGTGTGTGGAGACAAGTCATTGCAGATTTCATTCCGATTCATTAGCGGCGTGTTCAATATTAACATTATTAACAATAATAACAACAATTAATTATTAATAATTAACAAATTCATAATTAACAATTATGTCTGATTTGAGGAATATGTCCTGTGAATTTTTAGCAAAATTTATTGAATTGTATTATAGATTATTCATTCATCATCGTTTACAACCAATCTTAGGACCTAAATTATTGGATTATAGTGATAATTCGATAATCCTTGTTGTTAATGTTCCTTTTTCAAATATGTTTTTATTTTTTATTTTCAAGGCAACGCTGAATACTATTTATAGTGTCACATTTTTTACTTTTATTGTGTCAAATTTCAACATGAATCGTTTTGGGGAACATTCTTTGATAATTTTTTTATGAATAGACAAATGCTGATATGGGGTTTGTAATAAAGTCCCTGAAATAAGATGTCCTTTATCGATTTTTCATAACCGCATATTCTAATGATCAAAACTAAACCGGTGAAATTCAATAAAAGTCAAGTACGCTGCAATCAAAACTATCTTGATTTTTGGCGTGTGCAATTAAAATCCCGATTAATCATTAATAATTATCAATTAATGCAATTCATTGAATTATATCATATAATAATTATATATATATATATATATATATATATATATATATATATATATATATATATATATATATATATATATATATATATTGCTAATTGTCCTTGAATCTGAAAGTTTTGTTTATTAAGTTTACCGTTACATCTGTACGGCAGAACAGAATGATACAAATCAAGATGCGATAAAACGCTACATTTGATCAAACTCTGTTAAATTAAAATTTAAATATATTCAAATCAAACTCCACAAACTTTAATAAACGTAAAATTACAATTGGAACATGTTTCGGGAGAAAAGTACCCCCATCATCAGCCCTAATTTTACAAGAGATTAATGATACAATTATTGATAAATTACACAGGGGTTCTTACCTTAAAGAATGTTTAAAATTATGACGTGTTAGCGTCACGACCCACCCCGTGTACGAAGTACGGTACTGTTCCCAGAAGTACGGTACTGGGGCGAGAAAGAGGGGGAGAGGGGAGTGGAACCTACGTTTCGAGGACATTCGAGCATAAACTGTTGACTGTTGTTGATGGGAGTATTTTACAATAAAATATTGTTTATTGGGAATCGTGTGTGTTCTTTATTAAGTGACGTGCAACTATTTTCACGACGCTTACAGACGTTAATTTGAAATTATTAAATTTCACGTTTTGAAAAAGTTACATGATTTTAAAAGATTTGGTAAAAACATTTTATAAAATGTAAAAATTAAAAATGGATCAAGGAGAATCTGGTAAGTTCGTTTGAGTGGTAGAAAAGGTGAAAAAAGTTGGCATTTGAGGTTAAAATAATGTTGTATGAAAAAATAAAAATTGATTGGAAAAATTAAAATAGTGAATTGATAATGGGATTATTGAAGTTATTCTGTTCGTTTAAACACGATCTGTTTTACAGTTTCAAGGCTTTCCTTATTTCCAAAGTCTCGAGAAAATCTAATTTCCGGCCTTTATTGCATTTGTGAATCAATTTGGAATTTGATAGTGAAAAACTATGTTTCGTTATTAATATATGATTGGCGAAAGAAGAAGGTGTTGATGGAGGAGGATCAAGATCTGTGTTGTTATAGATATGCCTGAAATGTTTTTTAATACGGTCTGATATTTTGCGACCTGTCTGACCTATGTAGGATGACTTACAAGAAGAGCAGTTCAATTTGTATACACCGGATGACGTTTTGTAATCTAATTGATCTTGACCCCTTGGTTCGGCGGAAGTCCCCTTGGGCCCCCTTGGTTGGACGGGGCCCCCTTGGGACTCCATGTTTCGGCGGGACCCCTTGTTTGGACGGGGGGGCTCTGCTTTGGTAGGTGCCCTCTCGGTTCGGCAGGGGCCTCCTTGGTTGGGCGGTGGCTCTCATGAATCCCCATAGTTGGGGGGTAGCCCCCATGAACCCTTATGGTTGAGCCGTGGCCCACATGGTCTTCTTGGTTTTACGGGGGGCCCCATGGTTCGGCGGGGCCCCCTTGGTTCAGCTGGACCCCTTGTTTGGGTAGGGGCCCCCTTGGTTGGGCGGTGGTCCCTTTGGGCCCCCTTGGTTGGACTGGGCCCTTTTGGTTCGGAAGGAGGCTCCCTTGATTCGGCGATGATAGCAAATCTTCTATTGAAAACTTAATTTCAACCAATTTTGTAAGATGGACAATTTGATACGTAACAAGTACCGCGTTGGCAGCTTCAAAGATTTCATGTTTTTTTTTCCAGAATGGTTATTAGTTTCTTGAATTTGTAAGTGGTCCCAGATAGCAATGAATTTTCTCAAACTTCCGTAAAAAATGCAGAGGTAAACATGCATTGTAAGAGCTTCAGCGTAAACATATGTATGGATAAATGCTCACCAAACATTACTACAGCCTATTGACTACACCTTTATTAGGCTATGAAACAAAAAATGGTAAATTGTACCCACCGCAACTGACGAAGCCACCATTTCCAGAATTGTTGATTCAGCCCTGTAAATGTATATCAAATTGTCAAACAATGGCTTCGTAAATTGTATTTTGTTGTGCAAATTAATGTATTAATAATGACTGTCAAAATAGAAAAGATTGGTTATTTGTATTCTTTTGGATGACATGTTAAAATTTGCTTTTTCGTATTAAATAATTTTTTTATCAACAATAATTTATTGTTTTTATTTTTAACTTTTTTGTTTTTTTTTTTAATTGACTAGCTTTAAGTATTTTTAATCATAAGAAACAATTGCATATTGTCACTAAAACAATCATTAAAATAGTTCCAAAGCATTTGTTCAGTCCATTTACTTGATATCTTAAGGGATGGGCTATAAAAAATAATGATTTTCTGAGTTCAAAACTATGTACAGAATGCGGTCCTCACATTTTGCACACTCAAAACTTCCTTTGACGCCTGTACTATATTATAAGCAGACGCACCTGCATCGATGAAGGCAGAACATGCTTTTTGCGACGCAAAACCAGTTTCGTATTCAGATGTTTTTCAATTCTGAGGCCATCACAAATTAACTGGTCTATTTTGATGAACGCGTGGCACAAGTTTAAAAAAGAAAACAAAACATTATAAGCCTCAGGCGCGTCTTAGAGATCTTACCGATACTATACGATGCTGCTTTGTATATTGCCGGTCATTGTAATCTGAAACCCAAGCAGCCGTAAAAAAACTACATAATTTTACTCCACGTGGACTTGACACGATGTGTCATAATGCAACAACGGACCAATAACTTCTACGTTTTATACTTTCACTAAACCCATCATTGTTGAGAGAAATAGATATATTTCACAATAGGATTACAGTAACCGCTCAGTCAAAATCGGCAGAATACATAAATACGGAAAGTAACCCTTAAAACCTTCAAATTTAAATGTAGGGTATGCCACTGGCATATAATTTAGACTGTCAATAAATTTTAAATATTGGCCTAATTTTATAGATAAGTTTAGAACCGGTACGTATAATTTCAGGGTTTTATCTACTGGTATCTGCCATAATCTCTTTTAATACGAAGCAGCCATCGTAAGCCTTAATATTATGAGCAGTGACTGTAATATTGAAGTTTTTTGAGGGGTTCAGTCTTGCTATATAATATAAAATTGGAGCCCTAAAATCTTACTTTTTTGTACCCATCTGTCAAACTCTACTTTTTTGGTACTGATCTGTCAAACTCCACTTTTGTGGGACTGATCTGTCAGAATTTGACAGATGTGTACAAAAAAGTAAAACTTTACGGCCCCAAAAAAGCGGTCATACAAACACCTTTTTGGGAATCATCTAAAAAAAATTATGACCAAATTTTTGAATTCTTTTGTGATCATTGCCTAAAAAAAGTCGTGTGCACCTCGGCCGAAAGTTCTTTTTTGGCCTTATCTGCATTGCGTCCTCGGCTCACCCCTCGGCCACAAACAGCAGATTCGTCCAAAAAAGCTAACTTTTACGGCCTAGGTACACAAATTACTATTACAGGATTATAATTTTAAAATATATGTTGCCTCGATCCCCCACAATTGCTACACGGTGACAGAATGTCAGACTTGGAAATACAATGACAACAAACCTGTTGAGAAACCAACATATTTACCTCATCTAGAAAACCTTTACCCGATTTGGTTTCTTGTCTAGCCTCGGTATAAAAAAAAAAACAAAAACGATTCCTTCTTCCGTGGTCAAGACATCCTGCTGCATGCTGCTGTTTACAGGTTACGCAATATTTAACGCCACACCTATGTTTTTTATTTTTCACAACCCAGAAAGTTTCAAAACAAGATGTGCGTCTTTTTAATTTTTTGCAAACACCCCCTTTATGTTTATTAAAAAAATTTTCACCATAAAAATCTCTGTTACATTCTCCGCACGTTACTGCTGTTGTCAATACGAGGTGTATTATGACAACTAGTGAATTTGTATGGACAGTTTAGATGACCCATCCCGGCATCGCACGGTAGTTTTATTCTATTTATTCATTAATACTTTAATAATTTTGAAAAACCGTTTCTTAGTGAGCGCCTACGTGGTAAAATAAGTAAGTGTCCAAAGTTTTATTACAATCGCTTCGATGGATCCGGAGATTTCGTGATGCGTAGGTCAGGGAGTGGTATTTGGATTTTATACGAAGCGTATTTTTTATCACTGGCCATAGGAATTCTCATGTTTCTACCCCCCGTTTACTTTTGTTAGGATGAAGATATGGAATAAAAAAATTTACACAATATAATTTACTTTTTCTTTTTTCATTCGCACTAAAAGTTATACATTTAAAATAAGAAAGAGTACTTCAAACAAATTAAATTGTTCACGGATTTTTTCAGTATTATTTAGGTGGCTGTTGAAAAATTGGCATTATCATGGCAGATGTACAGATTATTATTCCCATTTCGCTGATATTATGATATTTTTGAGATATTTAAAAATTAGGGAACATTTTTATTAAAATTCAAAGCTACAGTTATCTAACAGCAACAATGTAACACAACACAAATTAGAAATAATAACAAAAATAGTAACAATTATTACAAAAACAACACAAAACGGTATAGACGCACCTATACCTCAACACGTTGGCCTTAGATCTGATAAAACCGTTGATGCGCGAAAGATTATCATGGCCAACTTTACTATCAAATTTCCGCGAAATTATAAAAGGAATTCTTTAAATTGGAACACCCGTTGAAGCACCTGTACAGCAGCAACAGTCCACAGAAATATGCGGGTTCTGTCAAAAGTCAAGGAACCGCAAAAGTAAAACCTCACGCAATGTGTGCAGAACACCAAATAAAAATATGCTCAGATTGCTCCAAGATACTTTAAATTTTGTTTCCATGATTTGTTTAAATCTAAAGATTCAGATTGCCAGATTTTTGTTTTTAAATTGCTATCTTTTGACATAAAAATTTTGTTGATGACGTCTTCTGTTTTTGAACTATCACACCGTCATTAATTTTTTTAAATGGCAACCCCAATTTTTTATTTTTTTTTTTGGGTTTTAAATACACTTTTCAATTCTCTATTCAACAAGAGTAAAAAATTGATACTTTGCATAACTTTTTTTTTGAAAAAATTACGCTTTACATAAAAAAAAATTAAAAATAACAATAAATTTGGAAAGCAAACAATAAAAAATGAAAAACCATTTAATAAAATTTAACGCAAATGCTCAAATTGCCACCCGCCAACTATTTGACACATTCCCATTTGTTTTAACGCTTTGATCACTTCGGGACTAATCTCCGCCATTTCATCACGGATTCAAGGAATAAAAATTTAATTTTTTGAAGGAAAACTTTGTAATTTAAAAAAAAAGTTATGCAAGGTATCACTTTTTTACTCATGTTGAATAGAGAATTGAAAAGTGCATCTAAAACCAAAAAAAAGTTGGGGGTTGCCATTTAAAGAAAAATTATGACGGTGTCATAGTTCAAAAACAGACGACGTCATCATCAAAACTTTTAAGTCAAAAAATGGCAATTTGAAAACAAAAATCGACCTGTTCGAGCGTTTTTCGCAAAAACATTACATAACTAAATTATGAATTTTGTGCGGAACTTTATGTTCACTGTATTATTGCTTTTAACTCAAAACCCCGATATTGTTTCGCTTGGATCAATTAAATAAAAATTCGTACATGGGAGATCAACAACATTCATTAAATTGCTTATGTCAATCAAAAAAATTGTGACATAAATATAGCTCTATTGAACATAAGCAATAGAAATCTAAACTTTATACTTTATAAATATAGCTCTATACTTTATAGAAATCACATACTTTCTTCTAAAAGTTAATAATTGGTATTCAAAATTTATGTCATGCACGTGTTTTTACGTTTTTATCACATTCATAGCATAATTATATTATATTCGAAGAGGAACATACAGTCGCGGACAGAAAATCTTGAACGTCAATATCTTTCCACTGTCACAAAGTATAAAACCCCTTGTAAGTAACCTTTTTTTTATTTTTATTTTTTCATTTTCGACAAGTCTCAGAATGACATCAAAGGAAAAGATCACATCAGTTTTTGAAAAATGATGTCCAAGATTTTCTGTTCACGAATGTATGTTAGCATTCATGTATCTGGCTGCGATGAGACATAAGTTTAAAAAAAAATTGCACATTAAATCCTGTTTGGCTCCTCTAATATTTTTCTGTTTCAGGAAATTTTTTACTGCTTCGGTTAAACTTGGCAGTAACCGAGTTTCATGCAACTAGTCCACTTCTGAGTCCAACAAGAAATTCTTGTAAACTTCAAATCTGGATCTATCAAGAAAACATGAACGAAGCAGAAATTCGAATCGTAGGAGATAAGAGTACCAATCATTCTCAGTTTATGTACAATCGAACTCAATGGGTTGTCGAAAAGATACCAGGAGATAATAATCGGCAGTAAGTACTTGGCAATCTATATTAAAATCTACAGGGTGATTTTTTTTTCGCCTAAACAAGAAATTACTAAAATGAACAAAAATCTCCAACAGGTTATCTTTTTGTGAACGGTTCTTTTTCCTTATATTAGTAAATTCAAGCGCGCTTTCACTAAAAATGGAAAAAAAACTTTACGGTACAGTGAAAGAGAATTTTACTCAAAATTCTTAGGGTGCATCAACATTATTCAACATCCCCATTTTAACCATTTAGTTCAGTTTGAAAGAGGTCGTATTATTGGCATGCGAGAGGGTGGACTTTACTTTACTTTACTTTACAAAAAATTATCAGTCGGGTTGACTAAAAGGGCATGGGTCTGAAGAAGATCGTCATCAACGTCAACGAGGATCTGGAAGGCCGAGGAATACCACAGGTAGGGAACACCGCCACGTGAGAGTTTTGGCTCTCGGTTCTTTACGACAAGGGCCAATGGAAACTATTGGAGGCAAGCTTTAGGTCACAGGCTTTCATGGCATCCGTATATAGCCGCATTCGTAGAGTGCAACGAGCGGTTAAACTGGGGACAAGAATGGCAACATATATAGTGTTCACGGATGAATCACGCTTGTGTTTATGGACCCATGATGGACGCAGGAGATTCAAACGTCGCCGTGGTGAAAGGCAGAACTTAGAATTTGCTATAGATGGTCACACTGGAATTACACCAGGAGTTATGGTTTAGGGGAGCATAACGAATGAAAGTCACCTGGTAGTTTGAATGCCCTATATCGCCAGTTCTTCTGCCTTACCTACAGCAACTACAAAACCCTATTTTCCTCACACGGCAAGGGTAACTAAAGACTTCCTTAAAGAAGCTAACTGAATAATGTACGTCATCCTCCAATCAATTTAAATAATCTTAGAATTCGTATCCAAGAAGCTTGGGATGAGATACCGCTCCTGGCCATAGACCATCTCATTGACGGCATTCCCAATGCATAAGAAATCGTAAGGTGTGGTTCACATTATTAAATATTTAGTTTATTTTTTGAATGAAATTTTAAACGTTTTAATGGTTTCTTGTAAAATACATTATCTTTAGAATTTTTATTAAAATCGGAGCACAAATTTTATGTGTTCTATGTCTATATTATAGGTTCTTCGCACTCACCTTATATAAACTGGATTTTGTTGTAATTTTAAGTTCACTTTTTTAATTTTAGTTTTAAATATACAGGGTGTCCCAGTACTCGCGCCCCAGAGAAAACTGGAGAAATCTCCCTGATGCACAGATAAATATTCTTAAAGAAGAAAATTGTTAGCTCAAATGGTATTGAAGAAAAGAACATTTTAATTTGACCAATCAGAGGGTTTTAGGTCATCCAGGTATATCTCTCATCATTTCTGTTGCTAGGTTATACTCAAAGCCTATTTTTTATTTGTTAATGATCCAGGCAACTAAATCTTTTAAAAACGTCAGTGTCAAAATCAAATTTGATTACATCGCTCTGACCCTTTTATCACAGTGCTCTTTAAACATGTATTCTGTCGCTGATTATATTATATGGAAATAATTTACGGGGAATGTGGACGAAATGCTAGACAAGCAGCGAGGATGTTTGCCGAACACTTTCCTGATAGAAATCATCCGGATCACAAAGTGATACTAAACTCCATGGCACGAAAAATCAAAACAGGTCAAGTTTTATCAGACAGAAGGGAAGTTGGTGATGCTGACAGGATTGTACGTACTGTTGAAAACGAAGAAGTCATTTTAGATGTTTTTGAAGACGGAACCAGAAGTATCAGAGATGCATCTCAGAAATTGAATATTTCTAGATCTTCTATTCCTCAAGTTCTAAAGACTGAACAAAAATATCCCTTCCCCTATACGCCTGTGCAACATTTGCAATCAGAAGATTACCCTTCCAGACGACATTTTGTACCTGGCTTCTAAATCAAGAAGAAATGTATCTTAATTTTGTTTCTTGGATTTGGTTTTCGGACGAATCGATTTTCGGAAGGCAAGGATGTTACAACGCCCATGATTGGGACATCTAGGCAGAGGAAAATCCACACGCTCTTTTTGAAAGAGCATTCCAGGAACGATTTTGATCTTGTAGTGGTACATAAGTCTGTGTACGTTAAATAAAAACGGTTCATTCAGAATCCCCATTTGTTGTTTTATTAAAAAAAATAACACTAAAAAACACAATGGCAAGGGTGACATGATGACATCTACCTTAACCTACGCGTTGGCACTTTGGCGTGGATGTCACTCTGACAGTACGATAGCCTAGCAACAGATTTATGTTATACCAACACCTGGACCTTCCCTTTTTGGATTAAAATTTAAATATATCTAAGTCGAACTTCCCTTTTTGGGATTGGTGAGTTAAAAAAGTGCAACAGCGCTGTTATGTAAGCCAAAAATTTGTCTTTGTTTGCCTTTTCGGGATCCATACTGTCGTCGGCATTTGTCAGTTTCCTCTGGGGCGCGAGTTCTGGGACACCCTGTATAAGCTGGGCGTATAGAAATTAGGGTGAAAACCCCAAGGACGAAGTGGCGGCGTAACGGTACCTACTTTAGGTCTTTTCAGATATTCGAAATTCATCTCTCTGACGTCAGTTCACGACAGTGTTGAGTATTACATCGTTCACTTTCTTATTTTTCTTCACCGTAAACACCTTACGATCGGGCTCCCTTTGCGCCCCTTCGACAAAATCTCACTCCCACATATTCACTGAAAAGCGTCCCGTACGTTAGCAAGTGTTTCTTGGTCTACAGACCCTAAGTTGGGGCATGACTTGCTTTTCGGAAAATAAAAGCGGCTCTAAGAGGAATTACCTCGACTTAGGCGTTCTAAAGCGAAACCAGCTCTTGCTTTCTGGTATGGTGGTCAGAATATAGTTTTCCTAGCTGCGGTATAATTTTTTTAAGCCACAGTCCTTTCTTCTCCGACTGGCGGTTCTGACAGAGCCGGCAATATTAGTAAAAATAGACTGTCTTGAATTACATTGATGAGGACTTCGTCTTAGATATTCCATGGTTCCCAGAGTCCGGTCTACGGATCCAGTGAGTGTTCATTTGCGTACAACTGAGCATATATGGTATCGTCTGAAATATCCAACTGTCCCGTTTGTCGGTACAACATGCAAATTTCGCGAAGGATTGGTATTTTTAAATAAATTCAAAAGTCAGTCACTTACGATTTTTTACACGGCGCCCTAGATTAGAAAGGGACGGTGAAAAGAAGTACCAATGTTTACTACGAAACTTTTGAAATTAAATTGATTTTTGATTTTTGTTTACCGTATTATTTGATTCTTAATCTTGCAGGTAACCAATAAATACGTTAAAGAAGTTTTTCTGTTTAAAAATGCAAATTATGATTTTTATTGAAAAACTGACAATGTGACAATGTTTCTGATTGTCAAATTGGTTAAATGTCAAAATCCTGTCAATCATTAAGGGGGAGTACCGTATCGCTCTCTACAGAACGCAGAAAGGCCCTGAACTACAAACTTGTATAAATTAGAGTAGGCGGGTTATTTTTCATGCAATGGCCCAGCTTGCAAATAGACTGGAAAAGTCGTGACGTCAATGAGAGTGGGGACTTTTCCAAACAAACGCACGTGTCAACAGCTGGCTCGAAATAGTGAGGTTACCTGTCATTCGCTGTAATTTTTGTTCTCATGTACTTTACGTTTCGCCCAATAGGTGACGTGCATAAGTGACAGTTCGACGAGACTGGAGGACCAACACAACCATTCTCCATATAAAATGCGTGTTTTCAAAGTCGATTAAAATAATTTTCTAAGGGGTTACACCAATTTTTTTTTTATTGCATCAGTAAATGAAACACATTATGAGTATAATTAATCACCAATTGGACCATTTCCATGGATTTTCAAATTTTAAATTAAATGCGATATAGACTGTTTTGACTTCAGAATTAGATAATTCACTACTACTACTAAATGTCTCAATACAAAGTTCTCAAATATATCTTCTCTTTATCACTAAACAACTCATCCAAACTTACTGCACAACAGTGTAAATCTTATGAAGCAGGGTTATGTTGGTCCTCCAGTCTCGTCGAGCTGTCACTTCTGCACGTCACCTATTGTTGTTAGCTTTAACCTCCCTAGTTTGACCCACGTTGAACCATGACTTCAAAACGTGTTCTTAAACTCAGAAAATGAACGTCGATTTAAACCACTTTTACATAACCTCAAATGCTCAAAGCATGGAATGGAAAGGATGACTCATTGTTTGGAAAGGTTTTGGCTCCCCCACCAGTGCATTTACGTCACACTATTTGCCTCTATTGACTGACAGTAAAATTTGAGGTTATGGTCTAAACATTGTGACGTTTATATTTCTCAAGTTAAATTGTTTTAATTTAAAGAAAATAAAACATTAATAAAGAATGTAGGTTTATTGAGAATTACAGCAAATGTTCAAAGTGTTCAAATGTTCAATGCAGCTGTTAACTCTCCGTTTCATATTTTCAAATGCATTTTCCTACATCTGAAAGGCTATAGTGTTGCATGCATTAAAAATTGCCTCTTGCAGTTCTTCAAGATCGTAGATTGTATTCAAGATTGTAGCTACGGTGTCTTTGAGATACGGGAAAATGAAATAATCTAGAATTGTCAGGTCCGGACTTCGAGGCGAAAATTGAATGACACGATCATCATAAAACCATAAAACTAACACTCGCTCCGCTAAAACACACTAACATCACGAAATTAGGGTAGGTATTTCAAAAAACCTTTAAAATAGTTCTATTCACCACTCTGTTGCCGTTTTTTAAACTCACTGACACCTTTGACATTCAAATATTAAACCAAATTGTTAGTAGTGCCAACCTAATTTAAATTTCACAGCCTACTCTAATTTATAATTTAAATGATCGCACGGTATATGTGTACGTATGTCTTAATAAAGAGACGCATTGTGCATCCGCACTACAGTTACTAGTAGTTCTGAGTCAGTTATCCGAGCCCCGCTGAAAAGAAATCTCTAATCAAAATTGATCACCACTCCCCGCTTCAAAATAACTACAAATACAAGCTAACAAGTCAAACACTGTAGGCAAAAAGCACGTTGATGCACACTCGGATTAGAATGCTGAAGTTGTAACATTCTTTTAATATTTCATTTCATTTCGGGACCTAATTTTACATTGATTATATTACCAATCCAATACACAGGCACCACTGGAATTTCGAGTGATTGGCGATTACTAAAAGAAAATGATTTGCATCTAGTCACCTGTGCCTTTTCCACGTAAAACAAAAATGCCGAAAATTAAGATACACTTCAAATGTTATTAAATTATGATGTATTGTGATTTTTGGTTTGAATGTTTTCGCAATGTTTCAATGTTTCAAAACTCGTGGTTGAAGACCTGGACAACGTAAGTCTCAGTAATTGGTTAGTTTACAAGAAAAATATAAATGTCCCGAAGTCTTAAAACGCCTTCGTCAGGGGGTCAATTTTTCACCATTCGCAAGTCGAATTGCGTATTGTAAACTCAAGAGATATATCGTACGGAGGTGGAGTTTCGAGGCATATAAAAAACTTATTAAAGACAAGTTTATACGCGTGCTAGCACTTGGCGGACAGAGACGTATTCACAGAATTCAAGATTTCAGTAAAATCAGTGCTCGATTATGATAAAAACACTTTCGATTTATGATTGATGAACGTTGTTTTATTAAGTCTCAATTTGGGCGACAGTTAACTTAAAGTGTAGATGTAAAACTGCATATCCGATCAAAATTATATAAACACAATTAATCAAAGACGGACCTCTCACACCATGTCACACCTGCACGCGTTCGACAAGTCAGACCAGTTTTTTATGTTCCTCGAAACTCCACCTCTCATACAATATAAGTATTGAACTAACAATATACGCAACTTTGCGATTCGAGCAATATTACTTGAGTTCCAATTTTTCACCACTCGCAAAGTTGCGAATTAACTTTACGATCATTATTTTGCGGGCGGCCTTTAAGTGCTCGTAATTTAACCTATGACTTAACGTTGGCAAGCAGAATAAAGGTTAAGCAGTGTTTATTTGTATGGTCTAGTACAAGTCATTGTATTAGAACCATTAGAACGGGCTGAAGAACACTTGTTTCAAATTGCAGACATCCTCCTGATCCATTTGAAGAACTCAATGAAAGAATGTTTTTAAAGGGCGAAATACCCTACAAAAAATTTTACTTGGACCGGCTTAATTATCCGTAAAACATCGACTTCAATGGAAGAAAGTTTACCCTTTATGGCTGGATCTCCGCAGGTTCCGCGCGCATGTTGGACATTTTTAGCACTTTTACCTTTAGCACCGCGATCGTACATCTTGCCAGTCTGCAAATACTTAAATGATGCATGAATAAAATTTATGATCAACTTTCTTTTCGCCATTATTTCCATTTTTTGTGGGCCCCACCAATAATGCTATTTAAAAGGGCCGTCACTTCTTGCCAAAGAACTTGGGCGTCTTTGGTCGTATTGGTTTGCTTTCCACTGATTAAATCCGTATGATTTTTCAAAAACTCGATTGAGTTCTTTTTATTGGGCACTTATGTTGACTCCGCGTTTTGGTTTACAACCTATTTTGGGAAATCTGGAGAAATCGATCAAATTGATTTTGCAAGGAAAGATGCAATCTATGCATAATGTGTATAGTTGGTTGCCTAAAAGTTGATATCTTCGAAGCTGCGGTGAGTTGCGAATGGTAGAAAAAATTGGAATTCACAAATTCATTCGGTTTCCTTTCCTAGAGTTTAGTGTTCTCAAAGTTACGAGCATTGTGAAAAATTGACCCTCAGACGGTTTTCCCACTGCCTTCCATTGGCAAGCAACATCAGTAGGACCTACATTGTAAAGGGCATACTTACAACAATAAAGCTGCCATACATAAGACACGGTTCCTCGGGGGCCCATGCATAATGCCTTTGTTATGTCTTCTTGAGGACCATATGAATTTAAAAAATTTAAACACTAGTGCTACATTCAGATAGGTGGTAGTGCAGTGCCGTTGCCAAATAGTTATTTACATTCGTGTGCGGTAACTTACATTTTACAGGGCGAAATCGATTTGAGCCCTGTAAAATGGTTAACGCGCAAGATTTGTAATAGACTTTTTGGCCGACGACAAGTTTTAATTCAACGAAATTTGAAAAAAAATGCAATGTCATGTTGACAGTTCGGGCCATGAATCCGAATCCATTCGTTTGAAACGTCAAAACGTCAAAACATTGAAATTGTGTTTGTGTATTTCCGTATGTTTTTCAAACAATCAACCATTAAAAACTTGTGTAAATGGCGTTTTAATAAGTATGCTTTCGTTGGACAAGCAGTTTCTTTTTTATAAACGTATTTTAAGAGAGAAAATTTGTGTGAATTTTTACCGCACTGTGAAGCGTAAAAACCATCACCTCCATAGTTACAGTTCACGTAGATTTTCATGTTTACAGTTCACGAGGCCAAAAAAGTTTTTGTGAAGATTAAAGTTCGATGGAATAATACTTGATATAACGCTGAAATGAAAAATGTTTTGTATGCTCCTGATGCTAGTGCACATTTTTTTCTGTCAAAGCAGCGACATTGAATGGTTACAGCATTACGATTGATGACAAAAGGGTTAAAATTCGAGAAAAAGTCAGTGGAAATACAGTAATGGCTGGTTATATGAAAAATGGTTTTTGGCCTCCTTGCGTGTAAACGTCAAATTAACATTCCAATGACAACTTCGGAAACATCATATTTACAGTTACCCGGATTTTTTCCACTCGCCGTGCGTAAAAATTGCCCAAATCGTCCACTCCTCAGATACGTTTATAAATAAAAATCTCTTTATACAACGAAAATGTATGTGTAGAAACACCAGTTACATATGTTTTAATTGTTGTAGGGTAGAAGATACTAAGATTTTTTATATTTTTTGGTTTGAATCGAATTAGCGCCATCTTGTGCGCCAATAACAAATCATTAATGATCACTGCAGTTTCGTTTATCTCTGGTATATGTATTGACAGATTTGTGTTTACAGCACGGATTTCTATTTATTTAATTTTATTTGATTACTTATAAGATAAATTAACCATGGATGTGAACTAATTGTAATCAAAACGAAAAAGGTAATGTTGGGTTAAATGCATTCTTGTAGTAATTCACTCTTTTACCTTTTTTACCTTAATTTTAGGTTGAGAATAAGAATATGAGGTTATCGCAGTGTTTCGTCCCTTAATCCTGACTCCTGTCTTATTAAAAAGCCTTATTATTATATACCTACAAAAACAGTTCCATATTTACCAGAATATATTCCTTTATATATTGTACTTATCTCTAGTTAAGAATATACAATTAAGTAAAAACTAGAATTTAAATGCTTTATTTATGTAAGCTGCAGTTATTGTACACATTAACATTGATTGTGCAATTCTGAACACCAGAAAATAGGCCTGGTGTTAGCTGATTTACTTCAGTTGAACATTTTCCGTATAAAGCTTTGCGCCTTTTTCTTCACACCACTTGGTAAAAGCGTTGAATTGATAGTTTTAATAATTGAGCTGAAGTACTTTTAGCCATCTCTGGCACTTCTGGGGGCGTACCTGTAAAACTGTCATCACTGGACATTATTATTAGTAACAAGATAAAACCATTTCTTACTGTTTCACACAAGAATGACACAATATAGGTTTGACATTTATTTTGAAACAAATGAATAAAAGAAAATGCCTGCATAGCTATTGCGATTGTTCAATTTCGGACATACAACCACCTTTTTGTGATATTTAATGAAAAATATAATCAATGATTTTTTAAAATTTGTCGGCCAAAAAGTTTAATACAAATCTTGTGCGTTATTTCACGCTGTAAAATGTAAGTTACCGCACGCGAGTGTAAATAACTATTGTACATACTGGATATTATGCGTGTTATAAAGCCAAAAAAAAAACATTCAAGTAAATTTGGCTACATCTTCACATACTTTGCACTTGCACTTTATACTTATACCATGAAAGATTTGGTCATCAAAACAAATAGCACGTAAGAAACCTTTTGAAGAAAATGGATATCAACGTGGAAGATCCCAAGGAAGAATTTTGCGATGGATGTGCTCTAGGGAAAATGCATCGGCTACCATTCAAGAAACGAATGAATCGTCCAACGGTTACGGGAGAATTAATCCATGCAGATACGAATGGACCAATGACCACAGAGTCTTTTGGGGGAGCACGTTACTACGTATGTTTCAAGGATGACTTCAGCAAGTTTCGTCGAATTTTCTTTTTGAAACAGAAAAGTGAAGTATGTGGTGTACTTGAACAATTTTTAAATGAAGCTCAAACTAACGGACATGTTGTCAAGCAATTTAGGTGCAATGGAGCTAAACAAGAAAGTTGCTGAATTGCTTGTAACACCATCCCGGCCGACCCAATTTTAATTACTCATTTTGTAATTCTTAAATAACTTCGCCCTGTAAAAAATAAGCTTGTCAACTATAAAAATCACCCAAGAGGCGACTTTTGTTTACATAACGTTCCCAGACCCATAAATTAGCTTTCTTTGGAATGTTTAAGAGGTCGTTTTCGCCGACTCGCCCCAAAATTAACACATATTGAGAAACTGTAGTCAGTCTTGCTTTGTTCTTCATTCGAACAAGTGTTTATTATCGAGTTTTGCGTTAAGAATAATTTAAAAGTAATTTAGGTGAGGTTTTCACTGAGCAAATAATCCAGGTGCATGTGTAATCATTTTTGAGTCTAAGTTAAAGTGTTTTGAGTGTTTTATTGTTGTGAAATTGCCAGACAACAGATTGGTGAGTTCGTTCTAATTTACATTTTAATCGTTAATCGTTGCAAGTTGATATTATCATGAGAGTACTATAGTTATTTTGCAATATTGCTGAGATTGAAGTACTGGTTGAATCATTAATTGAGTCATTGTTGAATTATGATATTTGTACAAGATAAATTGATGATAATGAAGTACTGGTTGATTCATTAAATGAGTCATTGTTGTGTTATGAGTTTTGTACAAGAGATATTATTGAGATTGAGCCTTGACGTCAAGTTAATTAATCTGTAATTATTCTGCCGACCTCCCAATGTGAATCCAGAAGGACTACTGTGGGTGCTGGTGGGAGATCGTTGATCATTGCACTCGCCCATCAGCACTTTGGGGAGATTTATATCTCCAGGATGAATTCTAGATTTCTCCATTGGTATTTTTTGTACTCTTTGAGTATGCTGGCAGTACGAGTCTGGATTAAGTTTAATCCATTGCACGGATACTACTGTCGGAGTTGAACCAGTTAGTCATGACTCAGGTAGGGTAAAGCCCAGACGGTCACGCGGACAAAGGCTCTATCAGAGGATACCCCGTGATGGTATTGCACATCCTTTTGATAAGCCTAAGACTAGTTAAGATGGAGCGGGGTGGTACATTTCAGATATCTACACCGTGGTGACTGAAGAGTAGCTGTTCTTACATCAGCAGCTCTACCATCTTGCCATTATCATCTCTACCATCTCGTCATTATCATCTCTACCATCTTGCCAGCACCATCATCATCAACATCATCATCAGCATGTCACCACGTGCCATCATTAGCAGGGGTATTGTTATGATGCTCAGGTACCGCCCATTGCACGACTCACTTCTAGTCGTTTCAGTAATAGTCTAGACAGGAGCTCTGAGTTTCCCCGGTCAAAGAAGGACCGCGTTTGGGGTCTCCCACAGCTACATTGCACTGCTTGCTATTACTTGAATGTCTAAGGTCTCCTAACTACCTAGGCAGAGCTCAATCGAAATGTTAATAATTGATATGTTTGATAATTGAGTTGATTTAGTAATTGAGACAATTGATAATTGATATGATTAAGTATTCAGGTTACAAAACAGACCAGTATCATCACTTGATCAGTAAATGACTAACTCAAAGTATTAATTCTAATCTGTTGATTTGAAAGACTCAGAAAAGGTTACAATTTAAGATTGACGGATCTAATTAGGATTAGTTGCTCATAAATCATTTTCCACACAGAATTGCAACATGACCTTTCGGTACTCGATACCTCTCTTGACCAACATAACTGGCCATCCAAGGAGTAATTTTGTAAAACAGGTAAAGCACTTAATATTAAAATTTGAATGTGTTGAAGACGTTAGGCCTTTTTTCTACACGATGTAGTGACTAATTTTGACAAATGGGAATTAACACTCAGTATAATTGAATTAACACTCAGTATATTTTCAAATAGAAAAACAACGTGTTACATGCTCGCAAGTAGAGGAATAGAACAATGGATTTCTCCTCCTTACAAACCTGAACAAAATGGCGCAGCGGAACCCGAAAATCGCACCATTGTGGAAGCAGCTCGTTCTATGTTGAATCCAAGCAAATTACCGATTAAGGATTATGGGCAGAATCGTGTAACACTGCAGCATATATTTTGATTCGCACTGGAAAGTCTTCAGTTCCGAACAAAGCTCCATATGAATTATGGTATGGTCGACAAGTGGGAAGACTTGATCACCTGAAAATTTTTGGCACTGAATGCTACGTCCATGTAAACAAGAATTTCCGTTCGAAGTTTGACGACCAGGCTGTTTTCGGACAACTTGTTGGATATGTCAACGATAAAGATGGGTTTCGGGGCTGGATTCCTTCTTCAAGGAAAGTAGTGATGAGTCACGATGTGAAATTCAAACCAGAAGTCGTCCGTAATGTGAAATTCAAATCAGAAGTTATCTGTAATCGGAGCACTGTTACTGTTGAGTTTAAAGTTTCTCCAGAGGAGGTTCCAGGTCCAAATCTGCTCAGTTTGTCATCTGAGGTGACAGAAGATCAAAGTCAGATCGAAATTGAAGAAGTTGACACGATATCCGCTTCTGGAGGAAGTCAATTTTTGAATGACTGTTATGAAACCGAAGAATCAAGTGAATTACCAGATAAAGAAACGCAGGAAGACAAAAGGCAACGAAAAAAAACAGCCTGGATGGAAAACAATGAATTTTTGATGTTTGCAGAAGTTGTTGCTGATGAATACAAGAATCCAAACTCGTTCTCTGAAGCATTGAAATCGAAGGAGAGGGAGTTGTGGATGCAGGGCAGGCCATTAATGAAGAAATGGCATCTCTGAAGGAAAATGACACGTGGGTGTTAGTCGAACGTCCGTAGGATACACAAGTTTTGCAAAATCGTTCGAGGTGAAGACAGCTTTTTTGAATGGCATACTTGAAGAAAAAATGTATTTAGAACAACCAGAGTTTCGACGGCGGTACCGGTCGAGTGTGTCTCTTGAAAAGAAGTCTGTATGGTCTTAAGTAAGCACCACGGTGTTGGAATAAACGATTCATGAAGTTTATGAACAAAGCAGGTCTTGTCTCTTTTACCGAAAGTGCAACAAAAATTGCCTTTATCTTGCAATTTATGTAGATGATGGTCTTGTTGTCGGCAGTAACAAGACATAAATTGCTGATTTTCTGAAAACTTTGCAAGAAAAATTTAAAACGACGAAAGGTTCTCTCGACAATTTTCTTGGAATGAAAATAAAAAAATGCAAAGATGGATCAATAATAGTAAGTCAAGAAAATTACAAGAAACGAATATTTGGAAAGATTTTGAATGGCTGAATCAAACGCAGTTTTAACTTCTGTTGGCCGTGAAGAAGTTGATTTCGACGATGCATCACTCCCTCTGATGTACCCTATCGTGAGGCAGTGGGTTGTCTTATGTATCAATATCGTCCAGATATTGCCTTCGCAGTGAATAAAGCTGCACGAGCCATGGAGAAGCCAACTGTTCAAGATTGGAATCAAATAAAACGCATATTTCGGTATCTGAGAGGAGCTATGGCATTATTTCCCACAAAGAAGAAGAAAGAAGAACTAGCCACTTACAAAAGGTAGTAGCAACTTTCACAACTGAAGTAGGGATTATTTCGACTAGTGAAGGAGCGAATGAACTGGTTTGGTTAAAGCGTTTGTTGTCCGAATTAATTGAATATTTGTATGCAATCTCGACCATAACTGGCGATAGGATCGACATATTTGGTTGATTCTTTTTTTGTTTTGTTCGTTATGCTCCCAGAATGGAAAAATAAAAATCTAAAATCTGGAAAAACGCATTCCATTCATAGTCTTTATTTGAAGATAACTTGATGTAAAGTCTGCATCTTCAGACATCTAATTCTTTGTACGAAGAGGTCGCCGAACTTTTTAACAATTTGTCTTATACTTCTGGCAAGGTTTTGTACACCGCTATGAACTCGGAATGCCGAAACTTTGAGATACCCTGTGTGGTGCTCACAACGTAATTATATTTTCTAGCGTCGCTTGCGATTCCGTTTATTTGAAATTGGTCTTCCAGTTATGCAAAGCAAAATTTGGGATCCGTTTTTGAAAATGGCGGCGGCTTTATTAAAAGTTTGTCCACTTGCTGTGTCTAATACTTAAAAACAATATTAATTTTAATATAAATAATTTGATTTTATTGAAGACATTACTGTTTTTATTCAACCGAACATTACAAATAAGTACATAATATTTAAATTAGACTAATCATTAAAATATAAAATAGTTACTAACAGTTAATATTGTTTTTAAGAATTAGATTAATTAAAGTAGAATAATATTTTTTTAATAAAAAAAATACGTCCATGAGCGGGAATCGAATCCCGAGTATCCGGACGAAAAGCAAAAAGTTGTTGAGGTAGGCTATCACGCCGACGAGTGTAATCGAAACATCACTGGTATGTAAGCTGCACTTACATATTCAAAGCTTTTCCCTTGTCAGTTGTTGAACTGTCACAATCTTTGAGTTCTTGGGGCCCTTGAACTTGTTAACAGATGCTCGTTAGGCAAACCATGGTTTTTCTTAAGGTCCTTCAGGATGTACTAACATTTAAAAAACATTCCACCCTGTAACCTGATCGGCCAGGTTTTTTGCAGCGGGCCCCCACTCTATAAGACAAGTGGATCGACTAATTCAAACTGTCAGCAAAGTTGCGATGAGGAACATCCCTACCATTATACAAAGGTGCATGTCTTAGCTTATCGATTATAAGCAAAGAATGGAATTTGCTAGATTGGTACTCCAGAAGAACGATAAATATTTGTAAAAAATGTGGACTGATGAATCTCTATTCACGAATAATGATATTTTCAACAGACATAATAAACAGGTTTACTCCATTGTTAATGCTCACAAGTAGGTACGTTGAAACAGGGCAGTCTGTTCAGTCTGAATGTATGGAATAATAGGAAATTACTTGATCGGCTCCCATGTTGTACCCCTTCGTTTAACTAGAAACGCTATTTTATCTCGAAAATGAACTTGGAAATTGTTTAGATTATTATTTTTCTTTGGCAAGTCGAAGAGACAAGTGGATACAGTTTGACATAGTTAAACCAAAATTACCTTAGGGTAATTGGCTAGGTCATGGTTTGGTCAAGGGGATCTTATCCGATGACCTCCTAAATGAGCAGACTTTTGTGTGTGTGTGCGTGTGTGTGTGGGTGCTGCTGAAGCTTAGGACCTTTTCAGCACACTCGTTAAAATTTCACCAGTGGGTAGTTTCTGTGAAAAAAGATTGAAATTTCACAGAGACTCGTTTACAAAGACCACCGGAAGCGTGCTTATTGGCTAAAGGCTGTTACTCATCATTTGTTGTAATTTTGTTGTCTTTATTGTTTATATTTTTGAGGATAACCTAAATTATCTAAAATCTAAATATTTTACATAACAGCGGAAATTGTTCCAATTAAAGTTATTGTTCTTATTTACTGTGCTGATTTTTAACCTTTTACATTAATCTTTTCTCCAAAAACAGAGAGTCTAAAATTGTTTTTTCCTACGACCTATATGTAAAACCAAAAATGGCACTAATCTCTGCTATCGAAAATTATAAATTGCGTATGCCATGGCAACGCGAAGTGAAATAAGGAAAAGTAAAGTAATGTAAAGTTACAACAGCTAACGTCAAACATAAAAGTGGTTGTTTAAATATTACCTACAGTTGGCTTAAAAAAAAGGAAATGAAATTTGACCTAATGTGAATTGAAATTTTGAATTTGTCAATTTATGCCAATTCTTGTACAAACCATGCATTTGTATAACTGACATTTCTGACACATAAGTGCAGTTTTATAACCTAAATTCTAAAAAGCCGTTTTATACTATGAAAAATTAATATAATCTGACAGTACATTTTCTGACATTTCCCGTTTTATTTGAAGCATGTATTTTTTTTTCTCTTTTGAGTGGTGTTCGAAGGAAAAGCATAGTTTACAACATATACTGAAGGATATTTCAAATTCGCGTGACTGTCACGACTTGTTTGAAATCTCCGTTTTTCAGTACTTGTACTCTTCTACTAGAGTTTGGAAAATTTTAACATTAGAGTAAGGAAAACAGGAATATTTGCTAAGAAATGCGGAAATAATATTTCAACACTAAAAGTTACGTCGGTAAAGCTAGCAGGACCAAGCAAGTCGAAACAACAAAAAATAACCCCATGAGAAATTAGGGCTATTTAAAAGCTATTTTAATGCTCAAGAGTTGATTTTATTGCTTTCATAGTTTTCTTAGAAATTATGGCTCTGCTGGCTTGACGTCAAGCTAGCAGGACCATAACTTAAAATTCGGTAAAAATTGAAAAATAACCACATAGGATTTTAAGGCTATTTAAAGGCTAATTTATTGCCAAAGATTTAATTTTATTGCTCTTACGGTTTTCATGGAAACGATGGCTTTGCTAGATTGACTTTAAAATATGAAAAAAATCAAAAATTAACCCCATGAATTTAAGGCTATTTAAAAGCTAATTTAATGCCAAAGACTTAATTTTATTGCTCTTATAGTTTTCGTAGAAATTATATCTTAATATTAGATAAAAATTAAAAAAATAACCACAGGATTTTACGGCTATTTGAAGTCTAATTTAATGCCAAAGATAATTAAACCCTTGGTTTTTCTCGAAGTTACGGTCCCTACGGCTTCACGTCAAGTTAGCAGCAGGATCATGGCTTTAAAATATTATAAAAAGCAATAATTAACCGGGAATTTAAGGCGTCACCTAGGAGGTTCTATAAAGCCAATCTTTTTCCAAAATGCGCCCAACAAAAAAGGTAAAACTTGTCTTCACAAACACCCAAAAAGGTATTAAGGGTAATAAAAATAAATAGTCTTAAATTCTCATGAGGTTAATTTTTGTTTTTTCGACTTTGGTCCTGATTTACCGACGTTTACGATGCTAGTTTTTATCATCATTATAAATGTCTCAGAAACATGTCTCGTCGACGCGCTCCACTAACACTAACAGCCAACACTATTTAAACTATTACTATTTAAACAAAAAGTGTAATATTTTTATTAATTTCAAATTTAAAATTTTATCTTCATAATTAAATAGGTTCTATCTATCTTCCTCATTGAACTTTTTTACTCGTTTTTCCTTACATTAATCATCAAATTATCAATAAACATTTTCATACCTTTCCTTTGATAGAGATCACTGGTAATAGAGATAGCTAACGCAACCGATTCTTCAATATCAGACGATTCACTTGTATCAGACATTTTAATAGAATTTCCGTAAATTACTCGAGCGAATAACTTATTAAACGCTTTCACAAACAAAATTGTTTCTTCATAGTAACGAAACCAGAACAATCTTGACTCCGCTTAGAAATAATTACATATAGGATATTAAAAATATCCAAATTTAATATATTTTCAAAACTCTAGCAGAAAAAATCATGTGTGCAACACGTTGGAAGTATATTCTTTTTCCGTACATGGCACGTTTTTAATCTCAGCTGTGGCCTCTATCAAAGATCCCATGCCTATTACGAAAAAAATTACATTTTCTAACTTTTTGCACAAATATATAGTTACTTCAACGGCTTTGGGAACTCTACGACTACGACAAGTTTCTCTTAAAGTCGATTCTCACCTAAGCAGCGCAGAGCAGAGCAGAGTAGAGCAGAGCGGCATTTTTCACGGCTATTGCCACCCATAGTATCAAGTCAAGATGTTGAAAACCTACGAAAATTAGTTACAAGGATCCGAAGAATATGAGCGATAGCTCATTCGATTCGGGATTTATTCTGAGAAAGACGTTTTTTTTTTTTTGTTTGTTCCGCAAATATAATTGTTATAAACAAAAACTAAAACTGAAACTCCGGGAGTTGAAAGTTTTTCATCGGGAATTTCCTCCTCATTTTAATCTTATTTTGGATTGCCAAAAAACTAAACTCCTTATTTTTTATTAGTTTTTTGTTAATAACAATTGTAATTTTTATTTACGGAACAAACAAAAAAAAGTCTTTCTCAGTATAAAATCCCGAATTGAATCGATCCTTGTAATTATTTTTCGTAGGTTTTCAACTTCTTGAATAGACTAGAAGCAGAGCAGCGCTGCATTTGCTGCTTCCAACGCTCACGGAGGAATTAAAAAATTGCTGCTCTGCGTCGCTCTGCGCCGCGTCGCGCTGCTCTGCTTAGATGGGAATCGGCTCATTAGACAACATGGGGACAATTCAAAGCAGCATTTTGCTGCTCTGCTCTGCTCCGCTCTGCTCTGCTCTGGGCTGCTTAGGTGAGAATCGACCTTTAAACGGCCTCCCGCGACATTTGATGCACCCGATATTATGTTAGAAGAAATCAGATTCTGGTTGTTTCCATGCTACACAATAGAAGACGACAACTAGACCTTAATTGACAAGTGGCAATAATTGGATTTCCGTTCTCCACTAACTAGGCGATATTACTTTGGGAAATCTCGTCGAAAGGAATGTAGGACACATAATAAATAATGTTTTTTATACAATCCTCACAAAACGTGGGCATTTGAACGGTAGTCCGAGAAATTAAAAGTAACAAATTATAATATGTGCACGAAGTAAAAGCAGTGTATAACTCTAGAGTTATAAAGTAACCAAACTGACTTTAAGAAATAACTCTATCATAATACAATACTTGGGAGGCTTAATGTGTTAACCACTTGGGTTGAATGCTAGTGAATTCTTAATGTTGCACGTATAGAACTGGTAGTCTGTTTTAACTACGTTTATTTAAGATTATTAATTACAAACGAAACTTTATTTGTATACGAACGGCGTTACGTAGCCGTCGTACTTGTGAGTTCTTACAACTTACAACTTTTGCAAAACTATTTTCTAACAATAAAATTACATCCTTTATACAACTTAGAACAATAAGCGTTCGGTGGTCGGAACGGTCGGGTTCCCGATGGGTCCGACGGTCAAATTGATCGGAGTTATAAAAGCATATAAAACCCAACCGGGGCCGACAAAGTGGCGACGACAATATCCGGCTTGTATGATTAGTTACATTACATAACATACTGCCCCCTTGAAGTTATCAAACTTAATAATTACATCACTAATCTAATTATTTACATTACCTAACATAATAGTACGGGAGGTAGCGTAGCATTTTTTCTAGGAATTTTATACCGAATGATTTTCATTTCTAGCAGTTGTTTAATGTTCAATAATCATCAAAATGAGCGTCAGTCCCCGCACCCGCGGGGCACCTAGAAGTTACAGCATGTCAAAGTTGTAAAAAAAAATTTTGGTTTTAGTATATTGATACCGCACAAAAATTCATGAGATGGTCTTTCAGATCATCTTTAACTAAAAAATAATCGTCAGCTGTATTGAAGAGGGGGCATTATACGTCAGTCACGTATATTATATGAACCATGTAAATTTTTTTAAAGTATAAAGTCATTTTATACCTTATGAAATTTATGCAGCTGGATTTTTATGCTTTTAATATAATAAATAAAATTGTCAGTCGTATTTTTAAGGGGGCTAAGAGCGTCAGTCAGCGTCAGAAATAATACAGCGCGGTCAGTGCATCTGAGCGTTGCATAGTCACTTTCGCAAATGAACTGACGAACCATAAAAATACACCATATTTTAATTTCAATCAATATTATACAGGCTGTCCCATTTAAAACTATCCCAGTCCAGATTTCTCCAAATTGATTATTGTGATTGAAAAATCCTCGAACAGGTCGATTTTATTTACCAGGGGCACATCTCCTCAGTTTCTTTTCAAGTTCCAGCATTGCGCCTTCTTGGCGACGGGGCTGTTAGCCCCAAAATCTTAAATGGCACTATGGGTCAGTGATACCTCATTTGAAAGGTATTGGAGACCTCTCTACAACTAACAAATTACTTTTCAATACTTTGGATTTTTGACGGCAAAAAACCATATTTTTTTATTTTCAAGATAATCCATATCTTCTCATGTTGTGTCCCACATAAATCGCAAAGACAAACATGTAATTGCTGAAACTAGACTTATTGAAAAATTCTAATTTCAGGAACATTTTTGAAAATCGTCTGTATTTTTACATGGAAATTATATATGGCCATACCCAACATTTATTACGTTAATTAATTATTATTAAATGACTTTAATCAATTTAATGAAAAATAATCGTGTCGCATACTCTACATTTAGTTCTAAGTCCTTCGCGTTATTTAGCAATCAAAATCAACAACCTAATTACTCAAAAAATTCAATAAGTTTAATTTCAGCAATTACATGTTTGCCTTTGTGGTTTCTGTGGGTCACAGCATGAGAAAATGTGGATTATCTTAAAAATATAAAATTATCGTTTTGACGGTCAAAACTCTAAAATATTGAAAAGTAATTTGTCAGTTGTAAAGAGGCCTCCAAACCTTTCAAATGACATATCATTCGACCCATAGTGCCATTTAAGATTTTGGGGCCAAGAGGGCTGGAACTTGCTGGAACATGCTGGAACTTGAAGGAAACGGAGGAGATGTGCCCCTAGCAAATAAAATCGACCTGTTCGAGGATTTTTCAATCACAATAATCAATTCGGAGAAATCTGGACTGGGGAGTTTTAAATGGGACAGCCTGTATAATATTGATTGAAATTAAAATATGGTGTATTTTTATGGTTAACAAAAATAAAAATCACCGTCAGCTGAATGTTTGTGGGTATAAAGATCGTCAGTTCATTTGCCAAAGTGACTATGCAACACTCAGATGCACTGACCGTGCAGCATTATTTCTGACGCTGACTGACGCTCTTAGCCCCCTTAAAAATACGACTGACAATTTTATTAATTGTATTAAAAGCATCCAGCTGCATATATTTCATAAGGTATAAAATGACTTTATACTTAAAAAAATTAACATGTTTCATATAATATACGTGACTGACGTATAATGCCCCCTCTTCAATACAGCTGACGATTATTTTTTAGTTACAGATGATCTGAAAAACCATCTCATGAATTTTTGTGCGGTATCAATACACTAAAACCAATTTTTTTTACAACTTTCACATGCTGTCATTCCTAGTTGCACCGCTACTGAAGCAGCTGACGTTTAGAGTTCTTAAATATTAGGGGAAAACTATCATTGTTATCATTTTCAGTCGGTATCAAATGACTTGTTCAAATGCCACGCTACCTCCAGTACTATAATGTGTGGAAAATATGCCTTAATTTATTTATGCAAGTGATATTATAGCAAAAGTTTTTTTTTAGGCTTAAATAAACGATTTTTGACCGAATGTTTTAAAAATTGTTTAATAATAAAATTGAATGATAATTAGCCACATTAGTACAGTCACACAAAGATTCTACAGTATATAGTGTTTTTTTTTTTAACAATGCAATATAGGGATTCACGTGCTCTAAATAAGGATGTTTTTACTGGTTTCAGACAAGGGAAGAATGCGTCGGACAACCACAGTACCGGCTTGTGTTTAGGTACCATTACACTAGCGTAATATCGTACGTGTTTAGAGCGTCTCGTTCCAATCACACAGTCTTTCGACGCGCCAATAGTGCGGCATTCCTTGAATGTGCTTACGGACTGAAAACTATGTGATAGAAGTGGACATGGCACTTACATTCACACGCTTTTAAGCGTGTTTGGAACGGGACGCTCCAAACACGTACGATAGAATTGGATGTTGATGTGCATGCGCAAAAGTGCGTAGGGGTCAAAGAGGGAGTAATGAAAACATCCCTATTAAAGGTTATGTTAATGACTTTTCTACTTTCTAGATTGGATAATAATAATTGAGCCTTTAAAGTCCAACATATAGTTCCGTAACTGAACAACATAATATAATCGTAATCATAGACATAACGTGAACATAACGTATTTAATTTATAAAGGGACTAGCTGAGCCCGCGGTTTCGTACGCGTAGATGATTACACAGGCAGTGCGGAAATAGCATTCCAATATTTCAGGGGTTGATTTTACATACAGAACTATGAAGAAGAGTTCGTATTAACATAGGTCCACTTTTTACGGAACAGCAATGGGTGGCATTCTTCGCCATCACACCCAATTATCCTGCACCTGTAAAACTCTGCTACAAACATTTGAAGATACTGGACTGCAGTGAGCGCACGGTGTACCTTACGGATTCTTACCACTGTTTTCTGCTGTGGATCACTTCTCTAGTTATGTGGGCATTAAAACCACCTATATGCTCTTCTGTAGGTTCCACCTTGGCGTTAATCATCACTTTGAAGTATTTCTACACCTAAGGAACAGAATCAAAACAGCAGCTTTTAAATTAAAAACGTACTTGTTGTGTTCATGTTTGTTGTCACTTCTGCAATTGACTAACCAGTACTGGCTTAACTTCGGGGTAAATTCACATCGGATGTCTTTCTCAGTGTCACCATCACCACAAAAATATATTTGCTGAAATGAAGGTTGCTGTTGAGGCGTCTGCATAAGGCTTCATGTCCTTGTACTTTGAATGTTGGCATTAAATGATTATTTTTCATTTCACTGGCCCCAAAAGCCATTATCCGTTGTATTCCCGGACAGCGGAAATACTTATTATACTTATATTACATATAAGTTATTTTTTGTATGTGTTCTAGGAAGCATTTTACTCACGCAAGAATGTCTAATCGCGAGAACGAAATTCGGGCGTTTAATTTTGGATAAAATGCAATCAAAACACAACACAATCGACACATTTATGTAGACTCAAATCGACTTTATTAAAAAAAAAAATGTTACAATAGTATATTGTGCAACTAGTGCGGCAACTTGTCGATTGCCCACGAAAGCGAAGTTGAGCGCACGAACGAAGTGAGACAACGCCGCACAAGTTGGACATACTATTTTCTATTGCGAATGCGGAATAAATCCCAATATAAAATTGGAGTCCAGGGGCAAATTCAGTTTTCAGTAGTTTGTTTATCTGAATTTGCGTGTGCAAAGAATAATTTGCGTGCGACAAACTTTGCGCACCCAAATTAATAAATGGGCAAACCGTTACTTTGCAACCGTAACCAAGGTTGCAAAGATACTATTTGTCTACATGACCAATAAAAAAAACTTAACATGCTTTGTCAGATTGGTTGCCATGGTGTATTTTCTGTTTATTGAAATAAAATGTTCGTGCTTCTTTTGAAGAAATTGAGGGACCCTCAATTATTATTATTGCCTGTAAAATCCAAAGATTTGTATGAAAAGGAGTTTGCTTACTTCAATGTCTGGAGGGTGAAAAGAGGGGCAACAATAGTAATTAAAGACGTGTTGTTAGCTTATTTTTGAAACTGAAGAGTAGTTATTTATAGGCTATTTCTTTATTATTTGTCCACCACCTCTTGCATTATGTTTGTTAAAACAAAAAATCCTATATTAATGTAAATAAAAAAATGTGTTGGTAATAAATTGAATAACCTTTTTCAAGGAATTTCACGTCATATCAAATTAGTGCGCATGATTGTACAGTCGTCAAACACATGAATTGAAGTGTTGTGGTTTGTTACGTTTTTGACTAGTTTTACGTATTATTATATCTAAAAAGGGTGGATATTACCATTGTTTAAACAATGATATTACTATGTGGTGGGTTCGTGAAACTGTAGGAATTATGGATCTCGATCGGTTCAAACAAGAAGCGACTAAAAGGTGCGTTTTCGGTGGTTGCAAGATGGACAGCAGACGTGATTCCACGCCATTTCTTCCATTTCCGAAACCATGTTTGGCAGTAAGAAAGGGACTTGATAGCGGAGGAAAAAGGCACCTGAAAGAGTGTAGTTTGTGTAATAAGTGTAAAATGTGGCTGACCGAAGGACTTCTTTCATTCACGAATTGTAAAACACAATTATATAATAGTATATTATGATACGAGTTTTATAAGAAGCATTTTGTCGCACGCACGGGTTTAGGGCACGACGAGCGTAGCGAGCGAACAAAATCGCTTGCCCTAAATGCACGTGAATTTCCAATACAAGTGGCAAAAATAGTAATGCCAATTCACATTCATACATCATTGACAGCGAAGTATAGGTTAGCATTGCCAAGCTCAGAGAGATTACCAATATTAAAAAAATAAATTATACTATTTTTAGTGTAATTATTATAACACCGCTTTTGTCTATTATGACACCCAAAAGCGTATCGTAATAGCCTCAGTACGAACGCAAAGTAGAAAAAGTCATTTATTGATATGAGTTAGGATTGCATAATCTTTGCACCGGCATTTCGTCAACCACATTTTAAATAACTTGTTACATTGTAGGTTCTGAATCTTCATCTATGTCATCAGATGAAACGTCGCCATCAAAGACAGTTTCTGAATCTTCAGCTAGATTTATAATTTATTATTGGTGGAATATTTTGGACATTCTACTGGCAGATGATAACGAGTGAGCAACAAAATTCGTGATCGCAGTTGGCTAAACGTACATCGGTTCTTTTACTTTACTTTTAACCTATTTTCTCCGACTGTCACAAATTTGAATCAGACTTGACAGCTCGATGACTTTTTACACAATCGTATCGATCAAGAATCGACTCAAAATTTAGGATTCAGAGCCTCCTACGATCACGAATTTTGTTGCTCACTTGTTATCTTCACAGTGCTTTATAGTATTTTGCCAAATAATTGGAGTGTACTTAGATATTGTCTTTGCCCACAAGTTCATTGTTAGTTCCCTGTCATTTGTTGTTAAACTAATGTGATTATTATATTTTTTGCAAAAATCCCAAGCCAGTTCGATGGGGTTATACTGACAATGATAGGGAAGGAGCCGCAAAACATCAATACCGTGACTATGACCAATTGTATCTATTTCATATTTTGCGGTGATATTTGTGAGTGTCGGTTCTAAAAATACCCATAACTGTTTTTTTTTGTAAAACCAACATCAAAAGGTATGTTCTGTTTGTTTAAGTAATCCTGTTAGCTGACGTGATAATAAATGTCATCCAAGTTATTACCAACAACATTTTTTATTTACTTCAATATAGGTTTTTTTTTGTTTTAACAGGTGGTGGACGAATAATAAAAAAATAGTCTTTACATGTGATTCAGACCTAATACACTACAGTTGGTAATAATTGCTATTGAATAATAGTGAATTATTAAAAGTGTTAAATTTATAACAGTCATAGTACAATAATAATAATAATAATTATTATTAAATTAACAATATAAACTAATCAGATTCAAACTGAAAGTGATGAGTAACATAAACAATAAAAATAACTAACACATAATTTAACGTAGAATACGAACTAAGTTCTTGTGGTATCTGGCCTAATTCAACACGACCTCTGATAAATCATGTTTGACAAGCTCCCGTAACGAATATGTGTACGGAGTGGTTTACCTTTTAATTAAATACGTACAACTTCGAGTGAAGTACCGTTTCGGTGCAAATATATCGAAGAAAAGGCTTTCCTGTTCAAGTCGTATATTAGCGACTTGACGTTTTAAATGTTTTAATTCCTCCGTGAGCGTTGGAAGCAGCAAAATGCCGCGCTGCTCTGTTTCTAGTCTATTAAAGAAGTTGAAAACCTACGTAAATAAATAAAAATAAATAAAAATTACAATAATTGTTATTAACAAAAAACTAATAAAAAATAAGGAGTTTAGTTTTTTTTTTCAATCCAAAATAAGATTCAAAATGAGGAGGAAATTCCCGAGGAAAAACTTTCAACTCCCGGAGTTTCAGTCTTAGTTTTTGTTTATAACAATTATATTTGCGGAACAAGCAGAAAAAAACGTCTTTTGCAGAATAAAATCCCGAATCGAAAGAGCTATCGCTCATATTTTTCGGATCCTTGTAACTAATTTTCGTAGGTTTTCGTAGGCTCTCCTCTACGCTGCTTAGGTGAGAATAGCCGTAAAAAATGCAGTTCTGCTCTGTTCTGCTCTGCGCTGCTTAGGTGAGAATCGACCTTAAGGTGGATTCTCACCTAAAGCAAAATGCTGCTTTGAATTGTCCCCATGTTGTCTAATGAGCCGATTCCCATCTAAGCAGAGCAGCAATTTTTTAATTCCTCCGTGAGCGTTGTAAGCAGCAAATGCCGCGCTCCTCTGCTTCTAGTCTATTCAAGAAGTTGAAAACCTACGAAAAATAATTACAAAGATCGATTCAATTCGAGATTTTATACTGAGAAAGACTTTTTTTTGTTTGTTCCGTAAATAAAAATTACAATTGTTATTAACAAAAACCTAATAAAAAATAAGGAGTTTAGTTTTTTGTCAATCCAAAATAAGATTCAAAATGAGGAGGAAATTCCCGATGAAAAACTTTCAACTCCCGGAGTTTCAGTTTTAGTTTTTGTTTATAACTGTAATAATCGAAACACAATTTTTAAAACAACAAAAGTAACTTTATTAAAGAAGCCTCCCTAGCAGCCTCACATACAGCTCGGTTGGATACCATCGACCCACTGGCTCACTCGCCAGTCTTCCCATACATATTTTCGTATCCCAAACCCAAACAAAGACCAAACCCAAACAATGACAACCGTAACTTGATCGAGGTTACACTACGTCTTATTTACAGAAATTTATGAAAACAGAGTAAGCAAAATAAAATGTCTTTAACATAACAATTATATTTGCGGAACAAACAGAAAAAAACGCTCATATTTTTCGGATCCTTGTAACTAATTTTCGTAGGTTTTCAACATCTTGACTATACTATGGCTGGCAATAGCCGTGAAAAATGCTGCTTCGTGCCGCGCTGCTCTGCTCTACGCTGCTTAGGTGAGAATAGCCGTAAAAAATGCCGCTCTGCTCTGCTCTGTTATGCTCTGCGCTGCTTATAAGAATTTGTTGTCCTTTTCTTTGAGGTGCTTAGGTGAGAATCGGCCTTTATAGTGAAACCCAGAATAGCATAGATCATCACTGGTTGCGCGTGGCGCGGACCTTCATCGTCAGTGGCGTCGGTGTTTTCGATTGGGGGGTTATTTAAAATAAATTAATTAAAATACATTCGCAATGATTTCACCTGCTTCGCTATGGAGTATTTTACCTTTTACACTCAGTCGTCATAATGATTGGCACCACTGGTGGTGTTTTTGTCTTCTGCTATTCTGGAAATTCTGGAATGGGTTTTACTATAATTTTCATAGTTTCTCGAGAGTCCACTATCATTCGACGTCGCAATGAAAGCGATAAGGTTTTCGCTAGTGTTAACAGTCTATTATTTAACTTAAAACATATCGATTTTTTGTTACTTTTTCGTTGAAATCTGTTATGGATTTTCTATACGAAAATTATGAACGAAGATCAACACGTCCTATTGTAGCATAATTCATGGAACTCTTCATGTGCTCTGCCGATAATGAGTGTTTTTTTATTTTTTCTTTTAAATGTTTCAAGTCTGTGACACCGTCCTTACACCACAGCGAATCATTTCCATTTGAAAAAATCAAACACACGAAACAATAAAGGCATTTGTCACTTCACATCCACAAATCCAAAACGACAAATCATACATGCCCTTACGACAATTACGGTGCACTTCATCATTTTGGTCTTTGCTTGTCTGTCTAATTTGCATTTCTGGGAGTGGACGACCATTTGTTTTAAGCTCCAACCGTTTCTTAAAACTTAAATTATGATTATTATTAGTTTGGGGTTATTTTATTGCTTGAACCACTGACATGATGAAATTTGAAACACTAGTAACTAGTCAGCTGACTGCAGTGAACTAAAGAGGAACACATCCTACATCGTGCCTCCTACCAGTAACAATCTGTTAGTCGGACGTCCGACTTTCTATCTTTATCTCAAGCATGCACGTCGCTTACAAGAAAGCCCATGATTCGATTCCACAATGAGACACTCTTGGGCTGTTGACCGTAAGAGCGGAGATGGGGCGTCTTGTTTCCTTGTTTAGTACATTGTAGAAATGCAATAATAGCTTTATTTTTGTCGCACTCGATACAATTGGCTACCAGCATTCGCTTAACGAGGGCATGAGTCGGCTTTGATCCGGGCGAACTCGAGAATCTCCGCGCTTCACGGTGGATAAAATTCGACAACCACAGAGCTAAACTCAATAGATAACTTATAGGAAAATTCAAACGTCATAATTTAATTGCAAAAATTATATTATTATATTCCACAAAACAAAAAGCCTTGATACTGCCTTTTTCACTTTTTTCTTTTAGGAGGTCATTGACCGAATGACCTCATGAACGAGCCGCCACTGCTTCTTTACATTTCTGCTGGTCATGATTGGGACCGGCCCAATAATTGTAACTTGGAGTCCACGATTAATGAAAGCTGACACTTCCTATGCTCGCAATGCATAAAATTCAGATGTGCACCAAATATGTGCCATTTGAGCCCAAGGACATCCTAATAGAAATTTTGTTATTTTTGTTTGTGCTAGAATTTTTTACAGCCTAAAAAGTACAGAAATAATAATACATTACTAAGCGTTGCTAATATTTGAGTATTGAACATATTGATTTTTTAGGTGGAAAAAGTACGAGTCGCCCATTGGCAAAATGTCAGAAAATTTTACCATCATCCTTGAAGTTGTTTCCTCGCAGACAATATCACATGGAGCCACTGTGGCATTTGACAATATTGCACTAAATCACTGTTATCCCAAAACAGATGATACATGCATTCCACATCAGTACCACTGTAAATCAACTGCAAACTGTATTAATAACACTAGCATATGTGATATAAACAAAGATTGTTTATTAGGCGATGATGAATTTCAAAACTGCGGTGAGTTTATACATTGTTTTTCCAAAAAAAGCAATTGTTTATAACTGTAGATCGTATGCCATTTGGAGCGCGATGCACTTTTGAAGAAGATTGGTGTGGATGGTATAACGACGGGGGAAAGATTTTGAAGTGGTTGCGCCACAATGGCTCCACTCCCACAAACTTTACTGGGCCAGAAACTGACCACACCTTCGGGAATGGCACTGGAAAGTATATGTACGTAAATATGCTCAAGGAAGACGCTATCTTTGCTAGTTCGGCGAGCTTGAAAAGTGTCATTTTCAATCCGCCCCCACGTGTCCATGGAAACTCTTCATCAAGATACTACAACTCATGTGCTGTAAGTGAATAATATACATTAAGCTTTTATTATGTAAGGTTATATTGTAAGGCCCAAGTTAAATTATGTAGATGCTTATCTAGATTCCAAAAGTCGCTAACCTCTCTGGTTAGTCTATTATATCACGACCAACTTTATTCATATACGCTGATCTCTTCTTTTTTTTTGCTCCAAATGAATATAGTAAAATCGGAACAACAAGTATATTTGTAACAAAAATATCGTTATTCTGCAACAACTATCCGTCGGAGTAGATTTTTGTACTTGCCGCAGAGACTCCTTTACCTTGTGTGACGCTTGTGGATGTGGGTTTGCTCCACACCCAAGTACTTACTTCGGGTGCTCAGATGTGTCAGAACTAGTGCTTCCGTCGATTGTTGTTGAGTATCTTTGTCGAAATACTAATATCGTCCTCTTTCGAGATGAACTTCGACGCATTTGTCCCAACCAAACTCTATACGAGTAGGATCTGTACCATGATACTAAGACTAATAAGATATGATCAGTTGCCGAACGAATTTTAAACCGGTGCGCGCATAACGTCATCGCGTGACAAAAATGTACTGCGATATCAGAAGAAACTCGCTTTTAAAGTATTATTATTTGAAATTTTCGTTGTTTTTACTGTTTTGGATAAATATTATGTAAAGATACTCATGGTATTTTTATTAATTTTTTACCTGTTAAAATATAAATAAAATCTTTCGGAACATTATTTTGAGTAAATTTATTTGAGCAAATAAGTTATAATGAAATAAATAAAATCTAACTTGTGTATCTAGCTTTACTTTACAATTTTGATAATTTTGCGCTTTCTCATGTTGGAAGTCTCTTTTATGTTTTTATTAAGTGTTCTTACAAGAAATAAATATATTTTTTTACCATAAGTCGCCAAAAACATAATATAATTTCTGTTGCAATATCTTTATTAATGGATTTACCTACTTATAAAGGTTCAAGCCCATTTGTGCCCATCACCAATACTTCAAGTTCACTACTATTATTTGTGCAATCGTGCTTTTCTTGGTTATAAATAAATTTTAGTATTATAAAACATATATCTCTATGCGAAAATTATCTTAAAAACTAATCAAAAACTTAAAAAACTACAACACTTTCAATCCATGTGTTTGACGACTATCCTGACGACTGTACAGTAACGGCCATGGAATTTTAGCCGTCACTTTAATGTCAATTAAAAGAAAACGGATGTAGTCCTTGCTTTATTGTCATTATGATTGACTTTTTGGAATTGACATCTAAAAATTTGTCACTGTTAGTGTTTTCATGCGAATGAGTCAATGTCAAAATGACAAGTCTTTGAAATAGCAAAAAGTTAGGTTACGAATACCTAAGGGTCGCTTTACATCTTATGACAATCAATGATAAGTGACGGCCAAAATTCCGTGGCCGTAACTGTACAGTCATGCCCACTAATTTGATATGACGTGAAAGTCCTTGAAAAAAGTTATTGGTGGCTATTGCGTTGCATTTGATTTAATTTGGAACGATAACGGATGCATTTTCTTTTTCGGAAACATCATATTTTATTTAAACTTCACCGGCAGTAAATTTCCCTTGGGTTTTTCAGCCTGTAGTAACACATTGGATGGAGTGAATAAAAATGTAGCAAATGCTTTAACTTAACAATTTTCAGTAAACACTGGGAATGGAGTGAATAAATTATGAGTTTTAACTTAAACTAGTAGACTGCAGCTATTACTTGTAGATTGGTCTTGTTTTTCCAGCAAACGCTTAAAATATGTGAATAAAGACAAGTAAAGACTACAAAGTTTAAGTAAAAGCTGTAAATTTTTGTAGCATGCCCCCAACCGTGCTGAAAATTCGTTTCTTACTAAAATTCTGCCAGTATTGACACTATACGAATTCTGCCAGTATAAGTATAAGCAATGATACATCAAATTATAATACTGTGTATTCTTTCTCATCGCTTCTTATGACATCGTGCCCTTTCTGCAAGCTGTAACTAGCAAACATTTCCCTTTTTCTATTTGCATACGCGTTAATTTTAGTTGCTCCAACAGCACCAATCGTTGCAACTCCGTGGTGGTGAGTTTTCGGGTTTCTTCTGTTTCCCCTAAATCGATTTTGGAGTGTTTGAGAGCAGGTAGTGGCCTTTTTGACTGTGATGTAGATGTCTCTTGTTGCACCTACAAGAGATTACGCAACTTGTTCTTTTTTTGATAAAAATGGCAACTATTATTATTTTTTGAAAACCCTTATTTGCACCAGCATAATTTTATTTCTAAAAGTTATTACGTAATTTGTAAAGGTTGTCCAAATAAACAGATTTTTTACCGAATCAGGCCCAAAACAATAGAAAAATAACCAGGAATCTTCATAAAGACTGGATTGTTTTGACAATTGTTTTACCGACATTTCTTTCCCAAAGGTGGTCACATACTGTTCTACGAACGCTTTTTCTTTTGCCGTTTTAATTTTCGGGATTTGGGACTTGTTAAAAACCACTTCAAAATTTTTCAGTACATCCACAAATTTATTATTCGCTCCTTTGTCTGCTTGCGTATCTTCGCTTAGTTCACTGCTGTCCGAATCTATCATAGAATCAGCCATTTCGTACCGAATTTGGATGATATCACCACGACCGCTAAAGACGAAGTGTTTATAATTTATCGATATTCGCATATCTTTAATATCCGTTTTTCAACGTTCTCAACCTTCGTACATATCTTTTTCTCTTGCTTTTTAGGGGGTAGTTTTAGCTTCTTATTGTTTATTCACTGCACCTACTCCAGTTAATACTACAATTTTCCAGCACAAGCTAACAAGTCATAGGAAAAGGTTATTCACATATTTTGTAGCATTTGCTACTACTAATTACTAAAACTTACTAGCAAATGCTACCACTAAGACTAAATGCTAGGAGCAAAAGCTTAATTTTTATTCACTTCACCCATTTTGTTATAAAACAGTTTTAAATTTACAGCACCAACAGTCACGTCAATTGACACAAAAATGCAGCATCGTTTTCTAAAATAAACAACTCATAGCAACCTCTTAAATTTTTCCTTGGCAACTGCATTGAACCTAACTATTCAAAAAATACTAAAAAGAAACATCCAAATTAAAGTCGTTTTTTGGTTTAAAAGGAGTGCAAAATAAAACTTTTAAGACACCACGGGTGTTATAATGATAAGACCTCTGTCGGCGCACGCCCCTCTGTCCAAAGGGCCTAGGTTTGTACCCTGCCGGCCTTGGGGCGTTATCAACCTAATAACACCCTTGGTATCTTAATAAATATAACGGGTGCAAATACAGAATCGCACCTAATGGCTGCTAAAATTAAGAGAAATAATGGATGGAGTGAATAAAAATGTAGCAAATGCTTTAACTTAACAATTTTCAGTAAACACTGGGAATGGAGTGAATAAATTATGAGTTTTAACTTAAACTAGTAGACTGCAGCTATTACTTGTAGATTGGTCTTGTTTTTCCAGCAAACGCTTAAAATATGTGAATAAAGACAAGTAAAGACTACAAAGTTTAAGTAAAAGCTGTAAATTTTTGTAGCATGCCCCCAACCGTGCTGAAAATTCGTTTCTTACTAAAATTCTGCCAGTATTGACACTATACGAATTCTGCCAGTATAAGTATAAGCAATGATACATCAAATTATAATACTGTGTATTCTTTCTCATCGCTTCTTATGACATCGTGCCCTTTCTGCAAGCTGTAACTAGCAAACATTTCCCTTTTTCTATTTGCATACGCGTTAATTTTAGTTGCTCCAACAGCACCAATCGTTGCAACTCCGTGGTGGTGAGTTTTCGGGTTTCCTCTGTTTCCTCTAAATCGATTTTGGAGTGTTTGAGAGCAGGTGGTGGCCCTTTTGACTGTGATGTAGATGGCAACGACGGCAAGGGTTCGCTAGACTTTGGATTTCCACAGCCCACTCTCGTTGCACCTACAAGAGATACCACTTCTTCACGCGACTTGTTCATTTTTTGATAAATGGCAACTGTTATTATTTTTTGAAAACCATTTATTTGCACCAGCATAATTTTATTTCTAAAAGTTGTTACGTAATTTGTAAAGGGTTGTCCAAATAAACAGATTTTTTACCGAATCAGGCTCAAAACAATAAAAAAATAACCAGGAATCTTTCTTTTGCCGTTTTAATTTTTGGGATTTGGGACTTGTTAAAAACCACTTCAAAATTTTCCAGTACATCCATAAATTTATTATTCGCTCCTTTGTCTGCTTGCGTATCTTCGCTTAGCTCACTGCTGTCCGAATGTATCATAGAATCTGCCATTTCGTACCGAATTTGAATGATATCACCGCGACCGCTAAAGTCGAAGTGTTTATAATTTACCGATATTCGCATACCTTTAATATCTCTATCTCTTATATATCTCTTCTATATCTATCTCTTTTTCAACGTTCTCAACCTTCGTACATATCTTTTTGCCTCTTGATTTTTAGGGGGTAGTTTTAGCTTTTTCTTGTTTATTTACTTCACCTACTCCAGTTAATGCTACAATTTTCCAGCACAAGCTAACAAGTCATAGGAAAAGGTTATTCACATATTTTGTAGCATTTGCTACTACTAATTACTAAAACTTACTAGCAAATGCTACCACTAAGACTAAATGCTAGGAGCAAAAGCTTAAATTTTATTCACTTCACCCAATGTCCAGCTATGTCGGGTAAGTCTGGGGCTTGCCCCAAACAAAAGTTAACATGGGGTGAAAAATTTAACGTGGGATTCTCTATGTCCAGTTTAAAAAAAATAAACGTGGTGTATAGCGTTAATTCTCAGTGTACGTTTAACCAACAATAGTAAAGCGTTAAACTCATTGGTTCAATTTTGCAACCACCCGACAATCTGTAACCCTCATTTATACCGATCAACATAATGGTTTTTAATATTTACCTCCAAATTTGTCACCCATCCACGTATGGGCTGCGTTGCTTGCTAGCATTGTCGCAGTGTCAATTACACTTTACTTATTTTTTACAGATTCGATTTTATCTTCACCAAACAGGAAAACATAAAAGTGGCATTCTCTTACAAGTTACGGAACTGAAACCCACTGATAACTATTCAACTGAAATTTTATGGAGTTATTTCGATCATGGCGATCAGTGGATACGACAAGTTGTTATCTTACCGAACATTACACACAAGTAAGTATCAGTTCTTTTGAGTCGAAATTGTAATGAAATAAAAATGAAATATAGGTATTTTATAAATTTTGATGCTAAGAGAGGATATAGATACATTAGCGATATAGCAATTGACGATGTATCTTTGAGTCCAGAGTGTTTCGGGCTGAACATTCCTCCAGAAGAATTAAACGGGTACAACTATTGGAATCCCCTTGAAGAACACACATCAGGTGGAGAACCACATAAAAACTTTGTCAATGAAACGAGTAAGTTTTGTCTAATACTAGGTGATTTCGAATACGTGTCACTCCTTTGAACCACGACCATTTAAAACGAGTTTTCTAAGTTTTAAATAATTCATCTCAAAAATAAGTATGTATTATAAATCCAAGCGCCATGATATGAATAACACCCATTCATTGTCAGTGGATTCACCAAAAATGATAATAGTATTAAAAAACTGATTTGCTCCTACTACTAATCATTTATTTGCTTCCGTTCTGAGTGTGTAAACATTTACACATCAAGATTTAACGTTTATTAAATTTGATTTGATTATCTGATGACCACTTCCAGACACCCGCGTAAATGACATGAAACATTATACTTTGGGGTTAAGTTCGAAAAATTCAAGATTATTACTTATCCTCTTGTAATGAACTGTTACTAAATCTCTAATTTAGACAAACCGCGATACGTTGAAATTTTGCCCACTTAATCGTCTAAAGATAACAGTAAAAGGAAATTGCGTTGTTCTTAATAAAGTGGGGCACACATAACACTTATGTTTTCAAACAAGAAGAATGTTCTTAAATCCAAGTGGAGTAAATTTAAATTAAAATTTAAATATATCTAAGTCGAACTCCACAAACTTTAATAACTGTAAAATTACTAATGGTACATGTTTCGGCAGAACACTTCTGCCATCATCAGCCCTTAAAGAATATAAAAAATTATAAATCATTAGTAATTTTACAGTTATTAAAGTTTGTGGAGTTCGACTTAGATATATTTAAATTTTAACTTATGTTTTCAGTTATAATATCCCAAGTGCATTGATTATTTCCGGAATTTTTTTCGAATGCATTTCCGGACATTAATCAATGCACGAGGGCATATTCGGTAAGAAAATCGCAACGACACGGACATTATACTTCTTAAATTCTTAAATTATAAATTTCTGACAAAAAAAATCAAGTTATATAACAGAATTATCCCTAAACCAGAAGAATGTTCTTAAATCCAGGTGGAGTAAATTTAAATTAAAATTTAAATATATCTAAGTCGAACTCCACAAACTTTAATAACTGTAAAATTACTAATGGAACATGTTTCGGCAGAACACTTCTGCCATCATCAGCCCTAATTTAACAAGAATGATACAATTGATGAATTACAAGAGGGGTTCTTACCTTAAAGAATATAAAAAAAATATATGACGTTGACGTAATTTTGAATTAAATTTGACGTTTTCAAAGGGTTACATGATTTTTAAAAGATTTCGTAAAATAGTACATTATGATACGAGTTTTATAAGAAGCATTTTGTCGCACGCACGGGTTGCCTTATAAACGAGTTATCATACAGTATTTTTTCTACTTTGCCACTTTTTATACAAAATAATTAAATTTCACAATCTAGGGAATTTCGCGGCGGTTGGCACTTTTGCGAGCTGCATTAACGGCGCCTATGAAAAAGAATTAACTTGAAACGTCAACACTCGTATTTTTGTCCTTCAAAAAATGAGTTCTGAAGTTCTTCAATGTACGCCCCCAGAAATACGGGCTTTGGCGAAAATACGATAGGCAATTTGCTACCTTTAAAGTCACGCGAGGTATATGGAAAAACATACGTCCAATTTGAAAATTGGCAGAAGGAGAACACGTTATCTACGATCTCCAAAAACATTTTCCTACCGTATGTATTTTGAGCTGCAACGCCACAATGTTGTCTTATACTATTAAAAACCTTCCTGACGGCGTCCACACACAAAGTCAAGGCGAGCCATCCAGGACAACATGTAAAACCTACAGACGCCGTCCTACACCAACGCGCCAAAAAGCCGACAAGTGTTACCAGCTTGTTGGACACCTCCCCCAAGAAAATCGCTTGCCCTAAATGCACGTGAATTTCCAATACAAGTGGCAAAAATAGTAATGCCAATTCACATTCATACATCGTTGACAGCGAAGTATAGCTTAGGATTGCCAAGATCAGACAGAGAGGTTACCAATATTACAAAAATAAATTTTACTATTTTTAGTGTAATTACTATAACACCGCTTTTGTCTATATGACACCCAAAAGCGTATCGTAATAGCCTCAGTACGAACGCAAAGTAGAAAAACAACATTTTATGAAAAATGTAATAATTAAAAATGGATCAAAGAGAATCTGGTAAGTTTGTTTGAGTGGTGAAAAATTAAAATAGTGAATTAATAATGGGATTATTGAAGTTATTCTGTTCATTTAAACAAGATCTGTTTTCCAGTTTCAAGGCTTTCCTTATTTCCAAAGTCTCAAGAAAATCTAATTTCCGGCCTTTATTGCATTTATGAATCAATTCGCAATTTGATGGTGAAAAACTATGTTTCGTTATTAATATATGATTGGCGAAAGAAGAAGGTGTTGATGGTGGAGGATCAAGATCTGTGTTGTTATAGATGTGCCTGAAATGTTCTTTAATACGGTCTGATATTTTGCGACCTGTCTGACCTATGTAGAATGACTCACAAGTAGAGCAGCTTAATTTGTATACACCTGATGATGATTTGTAATCTAATGGATCTTTATTTTTAATAAAAAATCTGGATAAGTTGTTATCTGTTTTAAATGAAACTTTAAAACCGTTTTTCTTAAGTATTTTAGAACATTTCTCTGAGACGACGCCAAAATATGTTAATGAATTTGAAAAGGAAATTGTTTCTGAAGGATTTTTAACCAAGTAGTGTGTGTATTTGAATTTGTTATAGTATCTGTAGTATAATTTATTTATAGTTTTTAAAGAATATCCATTATTTGAAGCAATTTGTTTAATGTTATTAAGTTCTGTTTCAAAAGATCAATCTGATAGTGGTATAAAAAATAATCGGTGGAAAAAGGAATGAAAAGCTGCAAATTTATGGGAAACGGGGTGACAAGAGTCAAGTATTACGCAATCTGTGATACTAGGTTTTCTATAAATGCCAAATTTAAAAATATTATTATTTCTAGTGATTAACAAGTCTAAAAAGGGGATTTGGGAATTGATTTCAATTTCAAGGGTGAATTTAATGGATTGGTTTAAAGAATTTAAGTTGCTGAGTGCGTTATCAAGTTCAGAATCAGATCCTTTGAATAAAACAATTATGTCATCTACATATCTGTACCAAAAGAGAAAATGATCTTTAAAAGGTGAAGAAGTTAAAAACTGATCTTCTAAGTTATTCATGAATATTTCTGCTAAAAGAGGTGTTAGGTAATGTAAATATGTCGCCGGTTTGTCGGGGCTCGGCTGGGTTTTATTATGCCTTATGAATGCAAATAGACGGTTTTTCCGACCATCGGCAACCCCGGCCAATTTGACCATCATTGGGGAATTCCGACCCCTGCCCTGCGACCACCGGACGCTCATTGTTTTATATTGTATAAAGGTTGTAATTTTATGTTAGGAAATAGTTTTGAACGAGTCTTGTAAGGACTCACAAGTACGACGGCTACGTAACGCCGTTCGTATACAATAATCTAAGTTTCGTTTGTAATTAATCAACAAAATAAACGTAGTTAAAAACATACTACAAGTTAATCCGTACAACATCAGAAATCATCAGCATTAAACACAAGTGGACAACATATGGTCCTTCGAGCCGGATATCAGTGAAAACAAAGTAAAAGTGAAAATCAATCAAGACCTGATTAAGTGAATCAGGCATCAGCAAAGTGTGCTTCAAGTAAAAGTGAAAATCAATCAAGACCTGATTAAGTGAATCAGGCATCAGCATAGTGTGCTTCGAGTAAAAGTTTTTTGTGCGAAATCAATCAAGACTTAATTAAGTGAATCAGGCATCATCAATCCAGACCCGTTCAGGTGTTCGAAATCAAGAAAGAAACTCATCGCCGCCGCCGTCCAGTGCAGGAACTCCAGGGTAAAGGTTAGTGGCCAGAATTCCCGTTTGTTCTTTCAAATCCATTTATGCAATTAATCGGTATGTACTAAACGGCGTGGACGGTAAAATCAAATCAAAACCAAACGAAACTTAAAAAACCTAATCCTTAAATGTTGTACGGAAAAATCATTAAAACGTAAAAAATCATTAAAACGTAATAAATCAATAAAACGAAATCAAACTATAGTTGCTGCAAATCAGTTAAAAAACATATTATAAAAATCATAATCGTGTTATTGATAATAATAATTCACTTATTTTTAAATCAAAACAACGCGCATTTATTAAAATGACGCGAATTGAAGAAGTCAAAACCAGAATAAGATTCATCAAAGAAAAAGTTGATCGCATAGAGGCGTATGTACGAGGTTTTAATGCAGAAAATACCAACATACTTCATATAAAGGTACGAGCAGAAATATTGCAAGATGCACGAAAAGAATTTGTAAAAAGTCAGTACGAATTGATGAAGGCTCTCGATTTGAAAACAGAAGAGTCCTTACAAATTCACAACGACGCGCGTTGTAAGTTCGACGACAAATATTGTGATCTGTTATGTGACATGTTTTGCATTATTGAAAAAGCACAAGGTGCAAAGTCACAAATCAAAAAAGAGAATGTTAGTGAAAAAGCTGAAAGTCACCCAATAGGGCAAGAAACCGCGGAAAGCAATGAAGTTGAACTTTCAGTTCAAAACGAAAAAGAGCCAGAACCTGCTGCTATCCCAAATGAAACAGAATCAATCAGTCCAATCTCTGAAAACCAATCAGAACAAGTTCCTTTAGATAAACGTACCATAACTAATGTAGCATCTACGCGGCCGAAACTTATCAATTGTCATTTTTGTAAATCCGCTGAACATCTAATTTATAAATGTCCCGAATTCAATAATTTATCGGTTGCCAGTAGATGGGAGAAAGTAAAAATTATGAAACTTTGTGTAAACTGCTTAAGAGATAATCATATTTCTAAGGACTGTCGGATAAAAATGAAATGTCGAAATTGTAATAAGGAACATCATACGCTACTTCACGCTGATAAAGTTTTAAACGAACCACAACCGCAAGATGTTACTCTAATTAATCATGCACTAAATAAAAATCTAAATTCTAGTACAGTGCTATTGCCTACGGCAATAGTCTTAGTTAAAAATTCAAAGGAAAGATTTCAATCATGTCGCGCTTTTTTGGATCCTGGTTCAATGTCAAGTTGCATTACCAAGGACATGTGTAATAAGTTGGGTTTACGGCGCTCTAATGAGACTTTTGAAATCAAGGGTAGGAATGGCATAAGCAGCAATTCAGCAAAGTCGGTTGAAATTGATATAAAATCTAGTTATAATGCATTTCACGTCAATAATATGAAATGCATCGTTGACAAAATCACGGAAGAGTTACCGTTAGTACCATTAAATTCATCCACCCTGGAAATTCCAGTAGACATGCGATTAACAAATTCCAAAATTTACAATAATTCTAAGATAGACCTCCTGCTGGGTGGGGGGCGTTTCGGGGCCTTATTATGCATTGGCCGAATTTGTTTACCTACAGGTCTAATACTTCAAAAAACTCACTTTGGGTTTATTGCCGCTGGTCTCCATGATCAAAACTACGTCAAAAAATTATCAAAAAATACGGTTACTTGCAACGTCGCAGTAACCAGAGAAAATTCCTTAGAAAATAAGATTGCAAAATTATTTGAAACAGAAATCGACACAATCAATGGTAAAAAACATCAAAATCTGTCGACCGAGGAACAAGATTGTGAGAACTGCTTCAAACGGTTCACAACGCGTGGTCTTGAGGGTCGATTTATTGTAAAACTACCTAAAAGGTCCAATGAAATTAATACTGGAGAGTCTAGGCAACTAGCCTGTAAGCGGTTTTTTAACCTTGAAAGGAAATTTAACAGAGACGCAGAGCTTAAAGCGAGTTATTCAGCCTTTATTCAGGAATATCTCAGCCTTGGTCACATGCGGTTAACTAACGATTCATTCAGTCAAAATACTTTGTATCTTCCCCACCATGCCGTTTTTAAGCAATCAAGTACATCGACGAAATTAAGGGTGGTGTTCGACGCATCGTCAAAAACTTCTAACGGGACTAGTTTAAATGATCAGCTTTGGCGTGGACCAGTCATTCAGCGCGATTTATTCTCAATCATTTTAGAATTTAGAACTTTTCAGTTTGCATTAAATGCCGACATTACAAAAATGTATCGCCAAAATTTAGTTGACGAGATAGACGGTAATTACCAATTAATTGCCTGGCGGAATGAACCGTATCAAACTTTACAAACATTTAAATTCTTGACGTTAGCGTACGGGACAAAACCGGTTAATTTTTGTTTAACCGAACTGACAGAACCCAAACCTGAAAAATATGCCGAAACCAGTCAGATGATTAGAGATGATAATATAACAGATAATAATATACTAAATCAGGCAAAATTTGGATTAAGTAAATTTCATTCAAATACTATCGAGGTGCAACCTAAAATTGTTGCAGATAACATTAATATCAAAGCGAGCCCTTTAAACAAGGACGAGGAGACAAAAATTTCAGATCTCTATTTATATAAACAACATTTAAAGAGGGTTTTAGGAAATATTCATTGGACGCTAATTGAAATGTATACGCTTTTAGTACAGATCGAAAGTTGTATGAAATCTATCCCTTTAATTTCTTTAATCCAACCCATTTTATACCCCCTATCCCCTGGCCTTGCCCTGCCGCCTTTATCCTGGAAGATCGGATGGAGTTGTGACATTCATCCTGAAGGCGATGGAAACATGGAGGAGTCCAGGAGTCTTCAAAACGTCCGTCCGGATCATGGGTGTTCTACCCGTCGACAAGGAGGGATAGTGAGCGTAGTGAGTTCACCAGTGTTAAAAGGTGGTTAGAAAAGTCACTAGTGCCAGTGTTACAAGTGCCTTGTATTGTGCTGAATCCCAAACATTTTTTGTGTTAGTCATTTAGTCCATTCATTAGTGGTTTTGTTATCATTAATATTAATTGATGTATCATAATGTTCAGCTTAAATTTCTTACTAGATTAATGATGTAATTGTTGAAGTTTAACAACTTCAAGGGGGCAGTATGTTAGGTAATGTAAATATGTCGCCGGTTTGTCGGGGCTCGGCTGGGTTTTATTATGCCTTATGAATGCAAATAGACGGTTTTTCCGACCATCGGCAACCCCGGCCAATTTGACCATCAATGGGGAATTCCGACCCCTGCCCTGCGACCACCGGACGCTCATTGTTTTATATTGTATAAAGGTTGTAATTTTATGTTAGGAAATAGTTTTGCACGAGTCTTGTAAGGACTCACAAGTACGACGGCTACGTAACGCCGTTCGTATACAATAATCTAAGTTTCGTTTGTAATTAATCAACAAAATAAACGTAGTTAAAAACAGACTACAAGTTAATCCGTACAACATCAGAATTCACCCGCATTCAACCCATCAGTGGTTAACAGAGGTGACAAATTAGAGCCCATTGCTAAGCCTGAGTCTTGTGAATAAAAATCATTATTAAATTGAAAGAAATTTTGATCTAGGACAGTCTCACTAAGTGAATGTAAATTTAGTGCATGTATGGTTGGCATATTAGAATTAAATAGTAGTTTTTTTTTTAAATTAATAAGCAAGATTTGGATGGGATGCTGGGGAATAAATTAACTGCGTCAAATGAAACAAGTCTTGTGTCTGATGGAATTTGGAAATTTCTAATTTTGGAGCAAAGATCTATTGAGTTTTTTGTTACAAATTTGTTATTAAAATCTAAATGTTGTCTAAGAATTGTATTAAGCCATTTTGAAAGTATTGATACAGGTGAATTGACAAAGGAAACTACTGGTCTAATAGGAAAAGGTTGAGTTTTATGTATTTTAGGTAGACCGTATAGTCTAGGTATGCAAGGATTCATGGGTATTAGTGTGAAAGCTTGTGGGTCAAAATATTTAACAGTTTCTGAAAGGTCTTTGAGCGTAGATTTAAGGTTGGAAACAAATTTTGAATTTTTTTTTATATTCTTTAAGGTAAGAACCCCTCTTGTAATTCATCAATTGTATCATTAATCTCTTGTTAAATTAGGGCTGATGATGGCAGAAGTGTTCTGCCGAAACATGTTCCATTAGTAATTTTACAGTTATTAAAGTTTGTGGAGTAGTAGAGTCACAAGGCACTAAAAAGTTGCTCAGAACTGATGTTCGTCCGTCATTGAGAGGTAAAAAGCAAACAATTGCATTATTCGATGTAGTTTGGTTTATATATCAACCCCTAGAATTCGTCTGACGATATCTGTGTCCAAGCAGCCCCCAGGGGGGTAAAACTGCATTTTCCCAAAATAAAAACACCTTCATACACCTTCTCACACTTCCACTTTTCAATTAACTTTCCTGAACGCAAAGTTATTCAAGTTTTTGGTCGAGCGCTTTACATTGTTTAAACGTGAAGAGCGCGAACAAAATTAGCTATATCCCGCTTATAATGCGACTTTAATTTTTTGCCATATGGGGTAATTCGCTCACACCGAAATATCTCGGAGACGAATATGTAAAAATGGTCAAACAGAAAGTTTTAGCTGATGGTTTCGGTATTCGATTGATGTTTTTGTATTAATTATTGGATCACAATTAACGGAGTTATTTAATTTGTACCACCATGTCAAGACGCGAGAGCCGGTTCCCGAGATTCTACATGCAGTCCCCACTACTCCAAAAAATTTTCTCTTCCACTCCAACTCTTTTGAATTGTATCATGCTCTCGCTGTCGTGTACGTTCTTGGAGGGGTGAATTGATTTGGCGGATTAAATTAATAAGAATAAAGATATATTATACACATAGCGTAACTATTGTTTTTATTAATTATTATTGTATTTATTACATACAATCGACTGAAACTTACCACCTCAAAAACCATATTCGCTATTTTGTTCTTCATTTATTTCACTTAATATGGTAAATTCATTAAAGCAATTTTTGCTGCAGCACCCACAATTCGACAAATAAGCCATTTTCTTTTCTTTGCATAAACACCGTGATGTCACACACCCTAAAAACAGAAATTTGATCCAATTGCTGACAGCAACGCTAACACAAGATACAGACCTGTTTTTCCAGAGCAAAAACATATTTCGTCATATTGGTAGGTAATGCAGGAACTGTAGAAAAGACGGGGGCAATAGATCCGTCAGATTCCTCTAATTTCCATTCAAAGTCCTTAATATCGGGAAGGTTTAAAGTGGCATTCTACGCATTTTGCCATATAATTAGTTCGTCTTTAACTTCAAGCAAGTCATATTTCTTACTCAAAACCTTCCAGGCATTTGGTTTTACAATACCAGTAAACTGACTCGTAATATCGCAGCCAGTCAAAGCATGGAAAGACAGAAGGTTTCTCTTCATGGGTTCTTCAAGTCTTATATTATTTATATTAACATAATATGTGCTTTTCTGGGTCCGCATGTACAAATTAACATTCAATTTGTCAGAGAAATGTAGTAAGAGTACCAGCACATCAGTGTATTTACATGATATAACGCATTCTTCATATTCCTCCATTTTGGCTGACAAAATATGGAGTAAGATTCTGGTATCAGCCTCTTCGTGATTCGACATTAACAATTCTTCTGAGCCGGGTGGTAAATGAAGGCAGAATAATATTGCAAAATTTCATGAAAACCTGATGTAACTAAATTGACTTTTTCGATTGTAGCCTTTTTGATAATGGAGACTGATAAGTAGTGGGTAAGATCAGATTTATTTTCCCATGAATGTATGAATGAGTCCCATTTAGCTGGTAGAGGCACGTTATCACTGTCAATAATGCGTCGAATAAAGACAAAAGTTGAAATGAAGAAACGTTTACTAAGTTGCAGAAGTTTTGTATGTCGCTTTATTACTCCCATATCGATGACTGCACAACTATAAATGATTTGGGTGAGAAAATAGCCTCTAAAGTCGGCATTGATAAACTGCCTCCGTCGGTCGATGCTCTAAGACAACACTGTTTAAGAGCATTTTACCAACTACTTATATGGCAAAATGCGTTGAATGCCACTTTAAACCTTTCCGATATTAAGGACTTTGAATGGAAATTAGAGGAATCTGACGGATCTATTGCCCCCGTCTTTTCTACAATTCCTGCATTACCTACCAATATGATCGAAATATGTTTTTCCTCTTGCAAAGCTTAGCGTTGCTGTCAGCAATTGGATCAAATTTCTGTTTTTATGGTGTGGCTTTTGACGTGGTAAGTTTCAGTCGATTGTATGTAATAAATACAAGAATTAATAAAAACAATAGTTACGTTATGTGTGTAATATTTATTATTATTAATTTAATCCGCCAAATCAATTCACCCCTTCAAGAACATACACGACAGCGAGAGCATGATACAATTCAAACGAGTTGAGTGGAAGAGAAAATTTTTTGGAGTAGTGGGGACTGCATGTAGAATCTCGGGAACCGGCTCTCGCGTCTTGACATGGTGGTACAAATTAAATAATAACTTCGTTAATTGTGATCCAATAATTAATACAAAAACATTTTACCATTTTTACATATCTTCATTCGTCTCCGAGATATTGCGGTCTGAGCGAATTACCCCATATGGAAAAAAAATAAAGTTGTGTTATAAGCGGGATTTGGCCAATTTTGTTCGCGCTCTTCCAGTTTAAACAATGTAAAGCGTTCGACCAAAAACTTGAATAACTTTGCGTTCAGGACAGTTAAGTGAAAAGTGGAACTGTGAGAAGGTGTATGAAGGTGTCTGTTTTTATTTTGGGAAAATACAGTTTTACCCCCCTGGGGGCTGCTTGGACACAGATATCGCCAGACGAATTCTAGGGGTTGATATATAAACCAAACTACATCGAATAATGCAATTGTTTGCTTTTTACCTCTCAATGACGGACGGACGAACGAATTGTCCCGTTCGTAATCTATACTAGAGTTCGACTTAGATATATTTAAATTTTAATAGAATTATCCCTGACAACGGAAAAAATTGTTTAATTTCAAAAAATGTCACGTTTTGGTTCTACATCTTTGCTAAATATTGATGAAGCGGTAGAAAATACAGTACCAACACAAAACGCAGCAAAACATTTGTGTGGATCCAGTTTACAAGTTTTTGCAAAGAAAAAAGGTATAACATTGAAAATTGCGTATCCAAAGAAGAGCTCGCAATTATATTGAAAGACTGGGCTTTTAACATTAGGAACAGGGATGGAAATGAATAGGAGTCAGTGGTAAAAATCATGTGGAACTCCAGTGCCAAACAATTACAAGAAATGTACTATAAGAAGTTTAATATGAAGTTTGATCCATTTACCGACATTGAATTCAGCAGCTCCAGAGCCGAATAACGATAATTCAGATATTTGTCCAGTTCGGTAACTACAATCTTGCAATTTGCCATACATTATAAACAACCCCTTCTTGTTTTCAGGTTGTTAGAAAAAAGAACAAAATTTATTAGCACAGACAGATTATTTTTAACTCCTAACCCAAATTGGCAAAACCAACAATCTCAAAGGCTGAATCGGCAAAAAAAAATTGGTATCGACACAAAAAAAAAATTAAATCACTAATCATTCTGTAAGAGAACAGCAGCTTATCAAAATTACTGGACATAGCAGCGCACATTCTATCCGTCCATACTTACAAATGGACATGGAGCATCACCAAACCATCATTAATTCAATGAGGCAGCAAGCAAAACCATTTGGAAGCAGTTCTTGTAATGAAACTTCATCACTATCAGATATGATTACTTACAACAATAATAGTGTGTTCAATTTTAACAGTAACTAATTAATTATTGTTGAAGTTAATATTAATTTTGTAATTTCAGATTTTTAATAAATAAATGATTTTGATTGGCTGAAAAAATTTCCACTTATTAATTTCATGTTGGCTTAGCTAGGTGCAAAAAATTTCCAGGAAATTTTTATATTGTTATAGAAACGACACCGAATTCTGTTTTTCTATTGGCTATTTTTCAGTTTCGTTCGATTTGCAGTTAAATTATTATTAAACTAGTTTAATTTTAGTTTAATTAACTTTTAATTTTAATATTGTATCCAACATATTAATAGAACACAATTACAATACAATACAGTATATACGCGATAATGTGAACACTAAAATACATTCGAGATTTAAATAAAATAATATGTAAATGGGGCATTATTCCACGCCAAATCGGGCACCATTTGGTTTTTGCATCTCCGATTTTTTTCATATTTTTTTATGTTGTAGTATCGGTTGAGAGAGGCCTCCCTGATTTTTTTCAATTTTATTTGTCGAGCCGTTTCCGAGATACCGATTCTAAAAAAAAAAACGCATTTTTTTATTGTGTTGTAATATATTTAACTAAAAATTAACGCTCATTGTCCATTAAATTATTGAGATATATCTATTTAATTTCATAGATGACAATAACTACTACTGGTGGGCCTAAAAAAAGGTTATTACTTACTTGCAGTACTGATAACTAAAACATGGAAAATTAAAAATTTGAAAAAAATATTATCCCATCGTTATCCCATTATCAGTCCAGGCCTAAAAGTTGCGGACTGAGTGACAAAATTAGAAAAAAAAATTCAAGAAAATTGATCAGTACGTGTTTTTTTAAAAACTTCAAAATCTTATAGAAATACGGTTTTGAAATTTTTTTCGATATATTCTTTCAAAAGTGTGTATAAATAGAAAAATTAAAAAAAATAACGTCCCAATCGGCCCATTTTTCACAAAGTTATGGGCATTTAAAAAAAGCGTTTTTTTAAGAATCGGTATCTCGGAAACGGCTCTAAAAAAAATTGAAAAAAACCAGGGAGGGGTCTCTCAAATGATACTACAACACAACAAAAAATTTAAATGCAAAAGCCAAATGGTGTCCGATTTGGCACTGTTATAATGGCTTTGAAATAATGGCGTAATTTTGGACTCAATTTTATTTATTAGAAATACATAGCTAAAACAGCCTTTTCGATAATGGACTGCAGAGTTAAAATATGTGGACTTACTTTATTGAATAATTTTTAATATTCAGAATGTGATATTATTTCTTCTTTTTCATTACTATTTCCATTTCCATTCCATTTCTATTTCTTCATCTTGACCCTGTTCATTTTCCTGTAAAGTATGGCCAGTGTTTCAGTTTTCCATGTCAGCAGCAATGTATCCACCCTACAACAAAATAAACTTCATTTACATCTTTGCGCCAAGTAAAATCGTACCGGTGCTACTTCATGCAATAAGGTTATTGTGTCATCCATTACATTAATCATTTCTTAAATTTTCTCTAGGGACATTCAAAGGGTCATCGTCTTCGTCACTGAATTCGTCCTCAAAAAAAAGGGGCTCTAACATTTAGCAATCACTGTGGAACTTAATTTTTCCCAAGTAACTGTTAAATGTTGGATAGCATCCTTTATTTCTTTCAGACTTTTGGCTATATCGTCCGTCTCTGCAGCAATGTACTCTTCCTCTACTATAACTTTATAAGTTTAAATGCATATTGGTCTATTGGTTGTATTAATGCTGTTATATTTGGAGGTAGATAGACTGTGAAAATCATGTTTTTTTAATTCTTATGCCAGAGGATGGCTTCTACAGTTATCCAACACGAACACAGCTTTCAAGGGTAGTTCTTGGTGTCACAGAATCAAAGCTCGTGGATTCTTCGATTTTCCAAAAAGGAAGCCTTAATTTATGCCAAACTGGCGTTTGCTGTCTTCTCATTAGCAACAACATATGTTTTATCTGAAAGAAGTTTCCAAGTTTCCAGTTTCATTTGCATTGTAAATTTAGTCTCTGCTTAAGTCGAATTGTAAAACTCTACGGAAATTTTCTTTAAAGGATTCCAACATTCTAGTTGATTGGATAGCTTTTCTCCGAACATTTTTAGCAAATGAATTCCATAGCGATCCTTAAATTGTTGAAGCCAGCCATCACTTGCGGTAAAATTTGGATTTGTTTATACTTCGCGCTTTTTGACGAAACATTTTTCTCTGCTTTAGAAGTTTTTTTTTCCATAACTGGATCACCCCCTGTTAAAGTAGTTTTTTTTACTGATTAGATTGTAGACTTAGCTAATCCATATGTTTTGGCTAACGTTGTTACAGTTCAACCAGCTTCATGTTTCGTACCAAAATTTTTAAGTATAATATTATATAATTACTAGCTGACCCGGCGAACTTTGTATCGCCTTAGAATCAATAACACAGGGGCCCAAGGCCCCCCCTGGGCCCCCATGTCCATGTTTTAATAGATATTCTGCTATTCGGGGCGGAGACAAATCCAACAAATCAAAAACCATGAAAATTGGTCCAGCCGTTTTCGAGTAATAAACCCAAGGGGCCCCCTGGCCCCATATCCATATTTTAATAGTTATTCTGCTAAAAAAAAAACATAAAAATCGGACCAGCCCAATAGGGCACCCTGGATGGATATGGGGCCATGTGAAAAATAGTTTACCATCTATTCTCACACCTACCAAATATACAAAAAGAAAATTATCAAAATCGGTCGAACCAAAAAATTGGTCCAGCCCAAGGGGCTTCCTTGAACCCCCATATCCATGTGAAAAATAGTTTACCACCTATTCTCATACTTGCCAAATATACAAAGAAAAAATCATCAAAATCGGTCGAGTCGAAAAACCGGTCCAGCCCAAGGGCCCCCTCTGGGCCCCTATATCCATGTTAAAAATAGTTTACCACCTATTCTCATACGTGCCAAATGTACAAAAAAAAAATTACTATTAAAAAGCAGGGGTTGGTGATAGAAAAGTGAAAATTTAGGGTTGTATGTATTTTTTAATGCCACATAATAAAAAAAAAATTATCAAAAAAAGAAAAAAAATTTGGGGTGGACACCCCTTAACATTTAGGGGGATGAAAAATAGATGTTGTCCCATTCGCACACCCAACCGATATGCACACAAAGATTCACGAAAATCGGTCGAGCCATTTCGAAGGAGTTTAATTACAAACACTGTGACACGAGAATTTTATATATTAGATATTCAATACAATTCGGGAACTCCAGAGCCTGCTTTTTTTTATTCATACTTGAAGATTCAACCTTTGGATGCTCTCCTTTATCCGTATGCACTGCATAGGATTTGTTGAAAGCATATTGAGGATAGATACGGTCCGACCCCGCACCCAAGAGAGTTACGCTGTGGAGCCCTTCGCTCAGAATGCGGTCGTGCCCGCGTTCTCTTTGCCCAGCTTTCCAAAGGTTACGTTACCTTCCCGTAGCTTACGAGTGGAGTAAAGTGCCTTGCTTTCCACGAATAGATCTATGGGAGGCGGACGCGGACACAGAATAGCTTCCAGAGCTGCGGTCGGGATAGTTCTCATGACACCCGTGTTCAGCGACAGATGCCATCCCTTGGATGCACCCGAGGCATCCCATCGTTGTTTTTTTGTCTGACTCTTTGCCACCAGACAATTGCACCATAGCTTATCAGCGCGACGCACATCCTGTGAAAGTTTCAGCTTCACGCGGTTGAGGAAGGGCACCCTTAGCTGTCCCGTTTTCCTTTTGTTCGTGAAGAGGATTAGCTCTGTCTTTTGTCTTTGTTACACCATTTTTGTACCAGGCAGAGTGCTGTCTCCATAATGTACATATAGTACATTCCCGTACTTACCAGTACTACTATGTCCACTACTATGTCCCATAGCGCTTCTGAAGTGCTCGCTCGACACCATCAAAGGTGGTCTTATAAAATGCCCCTCGATATCGAAGAATACTCACCATTAACGTCACCATTATATATATTTATATGTATTTTTTGCAAAATACATACGTCAATAAAAGTTTTGGAAATAATTACGAAGTATTACATTCACTACGTCCCTACAAGGTACTTGCACCCAATAAGGACCACCTTTGTTAGAATCTGTATAAGTAGAAAATTCGAAGAAGTTTCTAAATGAAATCTATAACATAATAAATAACATTTTATGAAGATTATAGGCCGTTATTTAAACAAATGTATGTTTAGTTATTCTTCTGGTTTATAAACAAATGTATGTTTAGCTATCGAAAAAGCGTTATAAGAAATGATCTATGTTTGGCTAAATTAGGAACCCGGGTTCTTCACAAGGACCGATAAAATTTACTGTATTTGTATCAGAACACCATTATTAATTTAATGGAAATAATTACTTTTTAGTATTATATTTCATACGATTATTCACAAAAAGTGCTGAAATTTAAATATGAACTTTACGTAAATTACGTAAATCAAACTGAAAATTAAGAATAAAACAAATATTACTGCAATAATCAACAGCTCTTTATTTTTTAATTAATAATTATTTTTCCTTCAGAAATTTATTACAATCGCCCTCACATGTCAAACTGATATGTCGGACCAATCTAAACGCCAGGTTTTTCTGAAATCGACCAATCAAATTTGAATTTCACGACAATTTCCGGCGTGGCGAAAATCTCCCTTGGGAAATTGTCGACCACCATGACAACCAACTCATCACATGATTTATGAGATCTTGACGTTTCAATTTTTTGTTAATGTTGTTCGAGCGATCGTCTGAACAAATATCCCTCGGTCAGGAATATTGTCGAAAATCTTCCCTCCCTGTCTGCACGCGTGTTTGTTGCCTCTGAAAACTCCCCGCGCGCTGCAGTTTTCGGTGCAACAAACACTTGTGCCAGACAGGTCGGGAAAATTTTCGACAATATGCCTGACTCTTGGGATATTGTATATGACAATTTTAAGGCCATATTAGTAGTATTAAAGGTACATTTTTTAAATGTTCAGTCTTGACTTTTGATTTACAAACTAACAATTTGTATAATAGGCCGCTCACCATTAAGCCAGGGTCTCGCCAATTTCTTCCGGGGTTATCGGATTGCACACCACTGGTCTTAATTGAGATCTTCTTACGAAGTTCTCAGATTGTGCAAGAGCTGAAGTGTCTTCACGCAACGGTTTCGACCCTGAAGAAATTAAATTAAGTTATCCGGAAGATTCTTTTTAAATATGTACACTGTAGAAGATTCAGCTATTTGGTCAGTTATAAGTTGTTCCATGTATTAAATGTACAATTAGTTAAAAAATGTTGTCGTGTTATTGTCTTGAATGTTTCTTTACTGATCTTATACTTGTGTCCACGTAATCTCGCGTTATTGCTCGCCGTAAAATAATTGACGGAATTATCAGGAAATATTCCATGAAACAATTTAAACATCTGTCTCATGTCAGCTCTATTTTGCCTTTGTGTTAAAGGTCGTATATTTAATACGGAAAGTCTAGTTTCGTTTGGTAATTTTGCTATACCCTTCCGCCATCGTGTAACAGAGATCCGTTCAAGAGTTTGCTGGTCTTTTAAGTAATATGGTCTCCAAACAGGTGCTGCATATTCAAGATGATGTCTGAATGAACTTGAACATAACTCATACGACGGATTGTTGAATACTTTTTTTAATATGTATAAGATCGAAAAGGCTTTTCTTGCGATTTTTTTGCATTGATCGCTTCAAGATAGTTTCTGATCAACTGTTACTCCCAAATCGACCTGAGATGTGACTTCAATTATACAATCTGTACCAATTTTGTACGAAATTTTCGGATTTTTTTTACACCAAAATACAGAACGGAGCATTTTTCTTTATTTAAAGGTAACATCCACTTATCACACCATTCAGTTATTTTATTGAGTTCAGATTGTAGTTTGAAGTCGGAAGAGCTACTAAAGATTTTTAAGTCATTCGCGTAAGCATAATGCTGACATTCAAGATTTGCCAGTAAATCGGACGTGTAAAAGAGAAATAACAATTGACCAAGTACAGACCCTTGTGGAACACCACTGGTGATAATCTGAAAGACATTTATCGACTTTAAGAGCAAATGTTCTGTTTGATAGAAAAGCCTATATCCAGTTCAGGAGTTGGCCCGTAATTCCAAGCATTTTCAACTTGTATATTAGCAAAGAATGAGGTACCCTATCGAATGCTTTGCTGAAATCGAGATAGATAACATCAAGTGTACTTCCCATATCTAAAATCTTTGTCCACTGATTACATGCGGCCCACAAATTAGTAACTGCAGAACGACCTGGTAAGAATCCATGTTGTGTGGCCGGAATTGAATTCCGACCTTCGGCATATTCAAGGATGGCCGTAGCAATCATTTTTTCAAACAGTTTGCAGATTACTGATGTAAGGCGTAGGGGTCGATAATTTTCTGCGCTACATTTGTCCCCCTTTTTATAGATTGGGGTTACAATTGCCTGTAGCCATTGTTTTGGTAATTGACCTGTCAAAAAAGAAATTTTAAATATTGTAATAATAGGCTCTGCAATATTTTAGAACAGTTTTTGATGAATATGGGAAGTATACCGTCAGGTCCGGGTGCGTTATTCGCATCTAATTTATTAATTTCTTTAATAAGGGTTTCTTTCAACGAATGAACATCTGACAAAGTTACCTCATCTAATAAACTAGTGCTCAAATGAGGAAGACAGGTGGTAGTGGATTTGGTAAAAACCGATGTAAAAAAGCTGACCAAAACATTTGCAGTTTCTGAGTTGTCAATACACGGAACCTGTACTGTTACGTACTACTGGTACTGATACACGCGTTTCTATATGTCTACGCACATGACTATAAAAGATTTTAGGTTCATCTATAAGATTTTGTTCAAACGTATTCTTGGCAAATCTCAAGTCAATTTGTAGTTTGTTTGAAAATTGACGATGTTTGTGTAGTCGTGGATATTATTTGTTAATTTGAATCGCCTCCAAAGCTGTTTTTTAAACTTTATTCTGCTTAGTAAATTATCTTTTATCCACGAGCTTCTTCGATCTATTTAAAGATGTATGGGATGTTATGAACGAACGGATAATTAAAATTTAAATATATCTATTAATTAGCAAGAACGGATAATTGACAGAAAATATATACATAATTCCATTGTACCTCAACCGAATCGAATCTATTCAATACTGTCCAGTCAAATTTACACAACTCGTAGTTTAACCTGTCATATGATATAGATATGTATGTTTTATATTCTTATTCTACTTCATTAATATTAACTGAGCAATGATCAGATGTTCCGACTGGATCATTAACTATTACCTTAGAAATTAAGTTAGTGTCACTGTTTCGTAGCGTATTGTGTTTACGTTGAATAATACGCGATGTAAATAACTAAATACATTTATTTACATCATAAGGTTGTCGCTGATTTGTTATGTTACAAGCACAAAGAACACGTGATACAACAGTCGAGTTCACATCTTTATCGTACAAAGTCTCGTTTCTGAATCTCTTCTAAAATTAACATTTTTCCCTAAAATTAAATCGGGGGGGATGGTTAAACCCACCACCTCGTCTACCTGCTCCGATACCTGAACCCTTGGGTATTTCCAAAAACTGTGAAGGCCGATAGTGCCGTTGCAACATAACAGTAACTAACAAGAACTAGATCAACAATAGATGGGAGCTGATTAGCCCTAATTCGAGTAAAATCCTTTATAGTAGAGTGCTCACGGGCATTTATTTTCACTCCCGTGTGACTCGCGAGGTTCAAAGCAACGAATTAGCAAGAATGCAAGCTTGTGCCCTTGTGACTCAAAATCCGAATGCCGTCAAAAATCGTAATTTTTGAGAGTATGGTAACTGTTCGGCAATTAATCATCTAAACCAGAAGAATGTTCTTAAATCCAGGTGGAGTAAATTTAAATTAAAATATAAATATATCTAAGTCGAACTCCACAAACTTTAATGAGCGTAAAATTACAAATGGAACATGTTTCGGCAGAACACTACTGCCATCATCATTCAAAATAACGTCAACGTCATAATTTTTTAAATTTTTTAAGGGCTGATGATGGCAGTAGTGTTCTGCCGAAACATGTTCCATTTGTAATTTTATTTAACCGACTTCAAAAAAGGAGGAGGTTATCAATTCGGTTGTATGTTTTTTTTTTAATGTTTGTTACCGCAGAACTCCGTCATTTATAAACCGATTTGTAAAATTCTTCTTTTATTTGAAAGAGTATACTTGCAGATTGGTCCCATTGTCACCATTTCAGTCAAATCGAGAAAAATCCTCAAATTTTCGCTCCCTTTAATTAACCGACTTCATGTATGTTCACCGATTTCTTCGTCAATTGTGGACCGATTTACAAAATTCTTCTTTTATTTGAAAGGGTATACTCTAAAGATGGTTACTTTGTTAAAAAATCTGGATCTGATCAGGCAATCCCATGGAAATCGAGAAAAATCGTCAAATTTTCGCTCCCTTTAATTAACCGACTTCATGTATGTTCACCGATTTCTTTGTCAGTTGTGGACCGATTTACAAAATTCTTCTTTTATTTGAAAGGGTATACTCTAAAGATGGTTACTTTGTTAAAAAATCTGGATCTGATCAGGCAATCCCATGGAAATCGAGAAAAATCGTCAAATTTTCGCTCCCTTTAATTAACCGACTTCATGTATGTTCACCGATTTCTTTGTCAGTTGTGGACCGATTTACAAAATTCTTCTTTTATTTGAAAGGGTATACACTAAAGATAGTTACATTGTTAAAAAATCAGGATCTGATCAGGAAATCCCATGGAAATCGAGAAAAATCGTCAAATTTTCGCTCCCTTTAATTAACCGACTTCATGTATGTTCACCGATTTCTTCGTCAATTGGGGACGGATTTACAAAATTCTTCTTTTATTTGAAAGGGTATACTCTAAAGATGGTTACATTGTTAAAAAATCAGGATCTGATCAGGAAATCCCATGGAAATCGAGAAAAATCGTCAAATTTTCGCTCCCTTTAATTAACCGACTTCATGTATGTTCACCGATTTCTTCGTCAATTGGGGACGGATTTACAAAATTCTTCTTTTATTTGAAAGGGTATACTCTAAAGATGGTTACATTATTAAAAAATCAGGATCTGACCAGGAAATCCCATGGAAATCGCGAAAAATCGTCAAATTTTCGCTCCCTTTTTAACCGACTTGTTATGTATGTTTACCGATTTCTTTGTCAGTTGTGGACCGATTTACAAAATTCTTCTTTTATTTGAAAGGGTATACTCTCGACGTGATTCCATTGTCAAAAAATCAGGATCTGATCAGGGAATCCCATGGAAATCGAGAAAAATCCTCAAATTTTCGCTCCCTCTTTAACAGACTTATCATGTATGTTCACCGATTTCTTCGTCAATTGTGGACCGATTTACAAAATTCTTCTTTTAGTTGAAAGGGTATACTCTAAAGGTGGTTACTTTGTTAAAAAATCCAGGATCTGATTAGGGAATCTTATGGAAATCGAGAAAAATCCTCAAATTTTTGCTCCCTCTTTAACAGACTTATCATGTATGTTCACCGATTTCTTCGTCAATTGTGGACCGATTTACAAAATTCTTCTTTTAGTTGAAAGGGTATACTCTAAAGATGGTTACTTTGTTAAAAAATCTGGATCTGATCAGGCAATCCCATGGAAATCGAGAAAAATCGTCAAATTTTCGCTCCCTTTAATTAACCGACTTCATGTATGTTCACCGATTTCTTTGTCAGTTGTGGACCGATTTACAAAATTCTTCTTTTATTTGAAAGGGTATACTCTTGACGTGATTCCATTGTCAAAAAATCAGGATCTGATCAGGGAATCTCATGGAAATCGAGAAAAATACCCATATTTTTTCTTCATTTTATGTATATAATTATGTTCATACCGATTTCTTCGTCAACTTTATTGAGGACCTCAATATTGGAGAAGCGTCTTTACTAGATATCACTAACTTATCACTTAAAATTGTAAAAAAATTTGCTTTTAAAAAAAAAGAGAACCGACTTCAAAAAGTGAAAAATAATTGAATACATGTATTATTACATTGGGTAGTACAATGATCTGTCTGAAGTCGGTGCTAAGCCAAATAGGTAGTAGATAGATAGGCTGCCTACTCTAACCACATCGAAGGTCTCCCGGCGAACGCACCGGAATGCGTGAGCGTGGGTGGGGGGCTCGTGCTGAGCAAAACACCCCAAACGGCAGACGTCGTTGACGGTCGTCTCGAATGATATCGAATTTTGTATGCGTTATAACGTTGTTGATATTTTTGTATAATTACAATATGTTACAAATTTGTAATCTATTTGGCTTGGCACCGACTTCAGACAGATCATTGGGTAGTACATGTAATAATACATGTATTCAATTATTTTTCACTTTTTGAAGTCGGTTCTCTTTTTTTTTAAAAGCAAATTTTGCTCATTAAAGTTTGTGGAGTTCGACTTAGATATATTTAAATTTTAATTAATAATGTATAGTAGGAGTAAGATCTCTAAGGCGCGCCAGAGGCTATAATGTTTTGTTTCCTTTTTAAAGACCGCAAAAAAAACCAATGGCACGCTTTCACTAAAGTAGACCAGTTAATTTGTGATGGCTTCAGAATTGAAAAACATCTGAATACGAAACTGGTTTTGCGTCTGAAAAAACTTGTGGGTCGTGATCCATGCAGATCCATCGTTGCAGGGGCGAACTCAATTAATTTGAAACCGGGCCGAACAAGTGGATACATTGTTTTTTAAAATTTTATTCTTCTTAGTGCTTTAGCGTTAGAATTTTTTTTTCAGTGTGTCTTGTTTCTCTTGCGTGTTACGTGTTACGAGTATTTTATTGACGTAATAGTGTTATTTTATTTATTATATTCATCCAAATAGTGGTAACACATAATGAATAATAATACTGATAATAATATAACATGATAACAACAAATGAACTATAAAAAGTTTAAATCAATGATATCTGTTAAAATAATACCAAAAAAAATAAAGCCGGTCCTGCTTCTCCACACAAGCCAGAAATCACTCAGTGATTTAATTACCTTGGCAAACTGCTTTAAAGCATGAAAACAAAGTCTACGCGTTCGCTGGTCGTCTAGATAGCTTCTGTGCACTATATCGTTTCGGGCAACTATACTTCGATGTCTTAAGCAGGACGCCCACTGAATCCGCTCCGTCCGGTCCGATCGGTAGGCTACGATCCGTTCGGTCGGGTACGGCAAGATCAGCCGCCCATTGCATCAGTCAGTTCCGTGGTATCGTATCGGAGAGACGACTTCAAGATTGTTTAAATTATGAACGCCAAAGAAAATGAGTTCTTTGTCAGAGTCTGATTCTGATGAAGATGTTATGGTAGCCCTAGCTTGGATGTAGATGGAGAAACGTAGATTTTGGGTGCACGATATCACCCTCAAAAGAGAAACTTGTGGAGAATTTTATCATTTATTTCCCGATTTACTTGGTGATGATGAAAACTTTTAAAAATATTTTCGAATGTCCAGTGTAAAACCTTATGAACTTGTCAAACTACTAGATCTTAAAAAAAACGTGATGGAAACGTGGTAAAAACCCAAAACCCAACTGTGAACTGCATTTGGTCACATCTGGCTGTATCCGTAGGATCGGCAATTTTTGCCTCTTGGAGAATCCACGTCCGCAGCCGAGCCGAGCGCACCGAACGGAACGGACGGACCAGATGCAGTGGGCGCGATTCCATAAGGTTACGTGTGTATCAAAATTTGACGACCGAGCGGACCGGACGGAGCGGATTCAGTGGGCGTCCTGCTTTATTCCGCCCGCTCCGGCGGCGCGAACACCCTCGCGTCCCCACTCCCGCTCCTGTCGCATTTCGCCCATGGCTGGGGAGAATTTATTTAATTACTGATTAAATTAATAATAATATGAAATACAATTTAATCTTATCGATATTAAACATGGATACAATTATGATTATAAAAATGTATAACAAGTATTATAAATTATTGTACTGAATAAACAAAATATTGTGTACCTTATAGGTATATTTTTACAAACAGTAATTTCATAAAAATTGTGCATTTATCTGTAAATTTTCCTCAATCTTCATCGTCAGAGTCACTATCGATAATCTTGACTGTGGTAGTGGTGGTGGTGGTGTTGTTGACAGAGGCAAGAATATTTTTGCAAGACTTTTGCCCCATATACATGTACAAGAACCTATGCAGCACAACTAATTTTTTTGCAACTGTCTGCCACATATTCGACGGAATGTCAGTTGTTCAAGCTCTGGGAGAAGCAGCTAAATGTAAATCCTTCTATATGCAAAAACGTTTACCAACATCATTTTTAAAAATAAATATTAAGCTGAACGAATTGATGTTGTTTTGGAGAACTAGAAAGAAGACTAAAAAGCACTACTAGATCTAAACGGCGATGTAAAAGTACTATTAACCGGATTATAGACAATATTGAATCCCCACTTCTACAACTGTGGCATTTAGTTATTCATTCCGTCTTCAATAAAAACCAGTTAACCAATTTTTTTATACGAGTATCTTGTTAACTACTATTCCAACATTCCGGTTCAGTTTGCTACAAGTGGTGGTTTCACAAATATACTACAACACAAAACAAATTTTATAATAAAAGAAAACGATGAAGAACTATTGACAGCCAATCACGAAGAAGCGGATACAAGAATTATTCTTCACATATTGTCAGCCAAAAAGGCAGGCTACATTAGGTGCATTATCAATTGCAATGACACCGATGTGATGGTTTTAGCCCATTTTAAAGCGCATTTGACACCTGAACTATGGATGAAAATTGGACGAGATGAAACAACACGATTTATTCCTGTACATGAAATAGAGTTAAACAATCTTCTCCTCAAAAATTTACCTTCTTTCCATTATGCGCTGACTGGGTGTGACACTACAAGTCATTGGCAAGAAAAACTGCTGGAAAGTGTACCTAAATTATTTTAATTTATTAGATGGCATGGGAAGTGATGAGGACTTATTTAAAAAAAAAATCATAAATTTGTAATTAAACTATACACTAATAATCCTGACGTGACTTGTATACAGTGTGGAAATTGTATACAGTAAGGAATAAATTCAGTAACTCCGTTAGTACTTGCGCCAGAAATAAAACTGAAAAAGCATGTGGTAGGGCTAATTATAGCGCATCCGACAAACGTATACAATTTTTTTTGACAGTTATGATGTCATCAATATTTTTTTAACGGCAACCTATGTTTTTGATTTTACATTCGCATAGAGTTTTTTATTCTGATTTCAACGTTATGAAATACTCAATAGGTTACATAAGGAAAAAATTAATAAAAACGGCACTAAATTTCAAATTAGTAAAATTTCAAAAAATTAACAGAGCTGTCTAATTTTATCAGAATTTAAGGAATTATTATTTTTTTACATGAATTTGTAAATACATCTGGCAAAAATCAAAATCGTTTCGTTTTTGATTGAAATTTTTGCTCAAATTTTTAATAATTTCTTGTTTGGGCAGAAAAAATATTCACATATTAACTGTAAATGACCTTCAACACGGCGCACTACCACAACACAACAGCCCTATTTCTCTTCCTTTCGAAATCCATTCCAAATATGTCCTTTAATTTTGTTTTGAAGTTAAGTTGTTTTTGATATGATTGTATGTGAATGTTACGAAAATCGACATCTTTTCTTGTTTTCATATCACTGTCTTTATTGTACTTAGGTATTTTAATGGACGTCATTTTATAGTACATTATATTGCGACCACGGCAAGTGATAAATAACACAGAAGCGGAAAAGTGACCCACGAGGCGTTAGCTGAACCATAAAAATTTCATTGCTAACTCAAACAATTTTTATTAATAGATTTTTTTATCATCTACAAAATTTATAGTAATGGTGTCATTTTGACAATTATTAAATATGATTAGATGTGTAACTGTTTCATTACTCATCAGATTTGACAATGTATGATTTATTTGAACATTTGTTTTGTTATTATAACTGGATACTCCTACTAACTGTCCTCTTTGAAAATGCCTTTAATTTCAAATATTCGCTTATATTTACATTGTGGTACACGATAAGTGAGCTCCGTAGCATAGAATAACGCACCCATAAAGAATTAGGCCTAACCTTCTCAGAGTTCTTCGAAATATGCTAAGAGCACATTTTCCGAATAAGAGGACTTAATATTTTTCACAGTTCACTGCTTATATTTTATGCTTTTTACACCCTTCTCAAGATTTTTCTGGCAGTATGTTTAGGCAGGTATTTTGAGCTGCTTTGGTGATATTTGGTGGCGTGCACTCCAAAGGTGAATCACTTTCGTTATCTTCATTCATTATTTGTAGCAATAATTGGATTTCAACGCACTTGAAAAACGCCACGAAAGCTAACAAATTGTCAATATTTTAGAACTGTCAAAAATCAAACAAGCGTACTAAATAGTGAACTAAAAATTTTAAAATTATAACAAACACGTTTGTTGTAATAACAAACAGATGATATACTTAGTATATTACTTCCGAGGTGGAAACAGTTTCATTTCTGTCGTAAGCTAATGCTCTAGACAGAAATGAAATGTTTCACCGAGGATTGTATACTATTTTATTCACAATCATCCCGTTTTTGATGAAACATTTTTGGCAAACCAAATCATCTGACTCGATTTTGTTGACTTTTCTTATGAAAATCAAATACGTTTACTTTTCACATAGTAGCCTATGAAAACAAAAATTTGGTTAAAACTAATTTGACATTGACACGCACTAAATTAATAAAAGTTCTTCAAGTGACGATGTCGAATAATTCTGATTCAGATTGTGACATGCAGCAATGTACTCCACCTGCATTGAAAAAAGCGGCTAGTGAAGCCATCGAAAACTTGTTGCCAGAAAAAAGCAAAGGTCATACCTACTCTTTAATGAGTATGGTATGAATCACGGCGTATTCTATTATCAATTAATTATTTTATTGAAGTTTCTTAGATCTCCATTGTCATAAAAATCACAAAACAAAAATGACGTATTGTGGGTTGACGATAGGCTGTTGGCAACCATGATTACTTCCCCCCCAAGAGATGGAAGTAATGAACTGTCATTTCCCGCCCGTGAGAAGGCCCTAAAAGTTGGGAATGATGCAATTTCCAACCTTCAAACAGTTAGGAATCGACATATTACCATAATGATTGTGAATAAATGATATTGTCAACTTTCGTGGATACTTGATTGTACGGAAACTGTCACTTTGTTATAATATGGTCGTGGGAAAAAGGCATTTTAAAGGCGTCATCAATGCGAAAGGGGAATAGTGGCCAAATTCAGCGTCGTTTGACCGCGCTGTTTTTTTTGCAGACTATTGAGCTTTCTAAAAAATTTAAAAGCGACCTAAAGATTTTCTCAGGAATTTTCTAGCCAACTATTTAAAAAAATGTTTTTTAGAATATAAAATTACTCCTTGTGGAGCTAAAGGTAGATTTGGTCCAACTCAAAAGCAGTGTGATAGAGCATATAATCATACAAATGTCAAAGTAAAAGTTTTACATGAGAATGGATTAAGTGGCGTTCAACAATGGACAACTCCGAGTGATGGATTTTATACGTAATTATTAAAATATTGAAGTGAACTTTATTTGTATTTTTTTTTTTTTAGATTTATTGTAGTTGGTGCAAGTGGTGGGAAAGGTAGTGGTGCTATGGGTTCGTCCCGAGGTGCCATGGTCAGGGTTTTGATAGAATTAAGAAAAGGACAAGAAATCTATATGCTAATTGGACAAGAAGGTACAAGTGCTTGTATAAAGGTTAGCAGATTCAACTCATTTTTGTAAAAGCATACATATTTATATTGTAACCTGTTAGTCCCTTGGACACGACGGTGGTAACTCATCTTGTGTACCCAGAAAAAACGATACGAATATGACTGGTATTCGTGCCGTATTATCTATGAATATTAATGATGGTGGAGGAGGAGGTGGTGGTGCAACATATGTATTTTTGGTAATATGGAATATATTGTTTAATTGTTTTAATTTGAGATATAATTTAAAGCGTAACAAAAATAAGAAACCCATACCACTAGCCGTGGCGTCTGGAGGTGGCGGTCTTGGTTTAGGCCGTTTTATTGATACTGGAAAACAACATGGACAAGCAATTAACATGTCCAAACCACCCGTTACGGGTGTTATGTATGGAGACAAGTAAGTATTGAAACAATGCATTACACACTCGAACAAAAAATGTTTCATTATCATTAAATTTTTAAATTCCATATTTTTTTGTGGAGACACCTGTTTATTCCTAATGATAATTATGTATATTGTATAACACTTGTGATTTATTTTTATTTAACCTCGAGATGACATCATAATGTAAATATAATGTCATTTAAAACAGTGTTGCCAAGTTACTTTTTTAAACAATCGGAAGTAAGAATCATAAATCTCTTTGAATTAAATCCACATTATACAGCGAAATATTTTTAAGTGTTAATTAATTCATTATCTAATTCATAGTACGTACATTACATACCGAGGTAGAAATTCCTTTTAGAGAGACAAAAATAGAACTTTCAGGTTCAGGAGCCTAGGGGTAATAAGGACTAAGCATGCTTTTACAGAAAAACTGTAGTAAAATAGTCATTTACAATCCAAGTGCGGGAACACAATCTTCCCGCGTGAACGCGGGAAGATTGTGTACGCCTGAGGATTGTACAATATTTTTTGGGGTATTTTCAAACCTTTACCAGCAAAAAGTCATTATAATATTAATAATAATAATAAAAATAGAGAAGCGTTCTGAGACATCTGAACGCCGGAGAGACTTACAAGTACTTCGGTGTGGAGCACTGCCACATCCAAGCGTCACACCAGGTAAAAAAGTCTCTCTGCGGCAAGTACAAAAATCTACTCCGACGAGTCTGGTCGTCAGAGCTTTCGGGGAAGAACAAGATTTTTGCCACAAATATGCTTGCCGTTCCGATCCTGCTCTACTCATTTGGAGCAGTTAAATGGTTAGTAGATGAGTTGAAGCAGATTGATCGGGATACCCGAAAAATGGTTCATCTACAGCGCAGTTTGCACCCAAAATCGTCCGTTCCGAGGTTATATCTTCCACGAAACCAGGGAGGCCGAGGACTTTTGAGTTTGAAGTGTCTTCATAACAGGGTAATCTTGGGTATGGCCTGTAAGATCATCCAAAGTTCAGATTCCCTGTTGCTTCTTGTCAGGGATCACGAGAGGCGGGGAGTCGGGGCATTTTTGTTTAGGGCGGCACAAAGAGCAGCAGATGAACTCGGTCTTGACTTTGACGTTGAGCGAGCTCGGCCACATTCTATTACCGAGCTCAATTTTCTCCGTCTTACAGCCCACGTCAGAATCTCTGAGCAAGATATGCTCATGAGAAGGCATATGGATAAGTCAATGCATAGTGTTTTCTTCAGGAACATTGAAAACCTTGGCTTATCCAAAAGGCATACATTTGCCTTTCTGAGATCAAGTGGACTGAAGTCTGAGACTGAGGGATCTATTTGCGCTGCGCAAGATGGTGTAATTAACACCTTGGTCTATCGCAGCCAAGTGATGGGTATAGAGGTGCCGAATGTGAGTTGTAGGGCTTGTCACAGGGCCCCTGAAACAGCCATGCATATATTGGCGGCATGTCCGGTGTATGCAGCTTCGGCCTATATCCATCGCCACAATGTGGCATTGAGAGTGTTATACTTTCATTTAAGACACCATTATGCGATAGACCAGACACCAGTGCTGCCCTATGTCCCGAACGATATTGATTCCGTTGTGGAGAACGAAAGGTGAACTTAGGAGGCTGTACTCAAATTACTCAGTGAAGCTCGTCGTTTTGGTAATTGGGTGCATGGGAGGCATCAAGGACTCGCTCGTCTCCAATCTGAAAATTATTCCCGGCTGCCTTAAACTGGCAGAGACCCTCGCGGCTGGAATGCAGAAAGCGGTCATCTTGGGGTCGTTGCGTCTGCTCAGGGCACATGATTTACGGGATTCATAGCTACTGACCTACTAAATGTTGACAATTTGGTTTAATATTTGAATGTTAAAGGTATCAAAGTGACTCTAGAGAATTTCCAAAGTGCTTTTTCAAGGTTTCCAGGTGGTGCCACACCTGTGAAACGGTGTTTTCATCAAAACTGCAACCCCGTTCGACCAGCAGATTCGGAATAGATGCACATCTAATGTGCACTCTTCCCGACCGCTTATTAAACCAAATTGTCAACAATTAGTAGTGCCAACCTAATTTAAATTTCACAATTTATAATTTAAATGATCGCACGGTACACCAAAACAAGTTGGAAAGTGCACATTCGACACCATTAATGTAGCACAGCAGTCCATGACTGACCCCATTACTGTGGGGGGTTCAGGAATCACCCTTACCAATTGCACTATAAATTTTTACAGCAACAGTGGTTGAATATTCAAAGGGTTCTTCGTTATAATAGTTAATTTATTTACCTTTCTATATTTAAATAAATAAATAAATCTTACGTAAACCAAATTTTGTTTTAAATGCTGCCATTATGTTTATAGTTATTTAATAAACAAGTGTGTGGCCTTTCTTAAAACTTTCAATAGAATTGTCTTGCCAGGTTCGCTTAAATCCTCCTCTGGCAAAGGTCCATGTTTCGTCGAGAAATACACACTCCCTAGGATATTAACTTGTGCTATTTTTCTTGTATTCTCGTAAAACCGCAATACGTTTGCTCACAAAGAAAACGTCTGTTGTTTTCTTCTTTAAAAGAAAAATCTATATTTTTCAAAATACACCACAAACTCGTATCAGAAACATCTAATAAATTCTCCGTGTTTTTCCGGGAGTTTGAAAGCTTTGATGCGAGAAATGCTTCTTAAACTGATCTTTAAAGCGTCAGCTACCCTCTCATGGACTGACGAAACAGGCAATAGGGGTCCATTATTTATACGTGCTGCTTCGAAGTAATCAGTCAGATTGATAATAATAAATTAGCGACACTGTTTTGGGATAGTACACCCTGGCATCTTTAATTTGACAACTACAAGTGCACAAAAATGACAAATGTAACAAAACATTTTGGTTGCTACTGTTTTTAGAAAATTAATTAGTCGACATACGTTACATCAAAAAATGCAAAAATCAATAGAATAAAAAAAACATAAATTGTCCGTAGACGTTTTATTGAATCATCATACGTCCTTAGCTGGCTACCGTTGTATGGAAAGAAAACGACTATAAACATAATGCGTAGATAATTACATCCACACGCCAAGATACACCTCCCCCCGAATTTCGAAAGTTGTACCTAGAGGTTGTGGATTGGTGCAACTTTCATCCAGGTCATCACATGTTTGCCACCTAGCACTAATAATTATGTTTGAATTTGACAACTCTAACTGTGATCTTACTGCTGGACCTGGCTGCTCGTCAACACCATGGGTGACCGTTTTAGGACCAGAAGTACCAATTTTTTTACAAAATAGAAATCTTAATTTAACAACTACAAAACCCGCTACACTAACAATAATGAGAACATATAAACTGTAGAGAACTGTATGGGTAAAAATTACTAAACTATTGCGTACCAGTGGTGATAATTGGAATGTATTGGTTTTCGTAATATTTACGTGTTAAGAGCCCGTCACACACGGGTCGATCGTATTTCTCGATTAACTTTGTAATAATTGAACTGAGAGTTAAAGGGTATTAGCAAATAAAATTCAAAAAAAAGGAAACGCGGAAACTTATTTTCATTGCTTTCAGGTTTAATTTGTATTTTTAATTCCTTAACGACTTTGACTATTGGCAAAATTATAGCTTTCCGCCCTGGAGTAACTAATTTTATGATGATTAGTAACTTGTGTTCCCGAGTTGTTGCTATAGTTTTTAAATAAATCGGGAAATACTAAATAATAAATTTACTAAAATAAATAATTTACACATACGCTGAGTTCGGGCGTTGAGTGAGATTAATTTCTCACAGCCCGATTTCAAGTTGGCTTGCGACTGGTCGCAAGTGCCGGTTGCTATGGAAACGTCGTAACTAAATACCAGTCAGTAAGGATCAATTTCAAGTGAAATGAAACATGAAATTGAGCCTTACTGCCTAATCCATTGCACCTCATCGCAAATTACGACCCAGAACATGAAATCGGGCTGTGACAGCTGTCACTCAACAGTTCGGACTACGACGGCTGCCGCGGGGCAATTTTACGCCGGTGCATTTCCAGAATTATTAGAAATAGCGGATAAAAATTACGGAGACGTACCCAAGCTGAACCAGAATTCATAATTGCTTTTATTGAAAATGTTGCTTTTCGACATTTTAATATTATTTATTTCATACTTTCCGGTAGATGTTCTATTAAAGGATCAATTTGCGTCCGGTAGGTGAGCTATTACAGTATCAGAGCCGGTAAGTGTCGCTAGGCAACACTTACCGGACAGTTTCATGCTTATAAATCAAATCTGACATTAATCTGACATTTTCAAACAAACAAACAACAAATGTGATGCGATTTTCACAAAATGTGATTTTTTGATTTTTGAAATAAAATAATGAAGAACGGGCTTACAGTATGAAATATAATACGTAACGATACACGTCCGGTAGTTACTTGTAACTCGTTTGGACATTCTAGACTCGGCTCCTAACGTCGCCTCGTCCATAATGTCTAACTCGTTACAAGTAACCTACCGGACTTGTAACGTTAAATACTATTTTGATCGAATTTTTGTGTCGAATTAAACATGTCGCTCCACGGTTTGTATACGTTGCTGCATAAAAAAAAACATGCAAAATCATTCTTTATGTTTCTCGCAAATACTCTAAATTAGAAATTAATGTTAGACCAGCGAGTGCAATAACGGCAATAGTTTAAAAAATAAGTTAAGGAATTTAATATATCAAGGCAAAAGCAAAATAATTTAACATAAAATTTATTTCAAAAAATATATTTAATAAGATTTTAATTCGGTTCCAAAAGAAATAGTTGCAATCGGAAATTGTTGATAATAGTGCCCCTATCGCAGTTATCACAGGATGGACTTCGCCAGATTTTTTAATATGAAATAAATTTATCTTTTGGGAGACAAAATTTCATGTTTAGAATGTTCCATAATATACTTACTTATTTAGCGCCTGGATGAACTTATGATACTCTTTTGAGGAGTTCCGCCGGCGGCGGCACCTTTTGATTTTTGATACATTGTCCCAGTAGCACAGAATAAGAATATTACAGAAGCGACGCAAGAGAAAGACCATCTAAAGCAAGAACGAGATGGTAGGAACAACCAGGCTAGGGTACGCGCACACGCGATCATTTCCTTTAGGTTACAAGCACACGGACAACTGTTTATTTCTCGATGTTTTGCACGGACCCAACCATCTCTAACGCTCGCGCGGTAGACTTGTCCCATCTTTAAACCTGTGCGGAATCGAGGGACAACCAAGATAATCACTTTACAACCCGTTCAAGGTCACTCAGTCTTGGTGGTGCAACTTCAAAGAAACTTAAAACAAAACACCGCTAGTGACGCTTCTGTATACTTTCTATTCTGTGCCAGTAGACAACCGGTTACTGACGATACCGTTTTTTTTTATTAGGAGGAAATTCTAAGAAAATGCATCCATTGCAATTGATCGAGAGCAGATCAACAGCTTTTGGTTTAGTTTTTCTTTAGAAGAGCTACAGTGTGTGTCGATTTTTTGGCCATTTTGTACTTTGCATTTATTTCTTACCGTTTTGTCGAAAATTCTGTTCTTTTTAGAACAAATCCACTTTATCAGCATTTTAAAATAGTAAGTTCGTTCTTGAAGTGAAGACTCTGCACCGCGACGCTTTTCGGAAAATAGCGCCGTTGTTGTAAGTGCTATCGAAAAAAAGTTCAAATAAAATATGTAGCGAACAAAATTGTGCATAATTTTGGTTCTATTAATTTTTTGTTTGCGACCAACACTTTCCGTTCTACGGAGCGCCAAATTTGGGAGTTGAGTTGCAAATTCCAACAAAATCAAATTTTCAGCGCGGATTACAACGAAGATAGACTTCAAATAATCCTGCAATATATTTTTTTTTTCGGAAAGAGTAATGTTTTCCGAGTTTGTGGATGTCCTATTTGATAGACTGGGTTGTATATTACGAAAGATATGATTTTTTTAAGTGTGCCTCTCCCTATTCCAAAATAGGTTCAAAGTTCAAAAATTCTTACGTTTATCGCTTATAACTCGAAAGCTATGTATCCTACGTAAACAATCATTACAACAAAAATTAAAGCTGATCAAGTTAACTACAAAAATCACTCCCCAATAAGAAGGTACTAGATTGAATCCTTCTCGAGATATGTGAAGATGAAAATCTAGACCAAGCAAATTAGACTTTTTAGAAGAAATAATTTGTAAAGTTTAGAAATTTTGGTTATGAACTCCCAGCAGGCACCCAAATAAAAATCCGAAAAGTTCCCACTCCCCCGGGGAGAGCTTCATCCAGTTCTGCCCTAAAAGCCGCTCCCGAACGTGACGTCATGAAGCCTTTCTGCCTTTTTCTCGGAAACAGTAACTCCGATGAGAAAATGTTATAGGGCTTATGTTCTCCATTAAATTCTGCATAAAATTAGTCTTATGAGATTTTTGCCACCCACCGCTCATCAATGATGTTGGAAAATGAGTTTAGATTTCAGCGTGAAGGCAAACAAGGGGGTTGTTTTGCGGCGATTATCTCGAAAGCCACTATGGGAGCAAAAAATGTATAGATACAGAATTGTAAAGCAGTTTTTTCTGTGCAAGGTCCATATTGAATAAAACATTTGCAATATTATATAACTCATTTAAAGGAAATGCAAGCACTAGGTATGGAAGAAGAAATGAGCTAAGAGCAATAAACGAGTTTCAGCGTCAATATAAGGTAGTTGTAGAATCTTAGGGATTTTTTATTGATAAAGAAAATTATATGCTCGGACCTAGTCCAGATGGCTTAGTGGTGAAGACGCATGCATAGAGGTAAAATGTCCAGCTAAAGCCGCAGATTTACATCTTGCAGAAGCTATTATTAAAAAATATATTAAATACGCCGAATTACGAAACGATAATTTACATTTAAAGCGGAATCATGCATATTATGTGCATACTACCAAATTCAGGGCCAGCTTCACATTACCAACAGAAAGTTTTGCTACTTCATTGTGTGGACACCCTTAGGACTCTTGGTTGAAAAAGTAAAACGTGATGATCATTTTTGGACAACGCAAATGGTAGATCCATTACCACAATTTTATTTAACATGCTTGTTACCAGGGATCATCGACTCCAGAAAGAATCGTGGGATGGAAATTAGGAATCCTGCAAGATAAGGGTTTTCATAATCCAGTACCATCAGTAAATATGAAAATGTAACAATTTTGGCATTTTGGCTTATTATAGTTGATGTGATGCAAGCTTTAGTTGTTGCTGTCATCACAATGACGTCAAATTCAAATGTCACACTAAAATGTATATAAAAACTCTAATTACTGTTAGGGACAAAAGTATACAGCGGTATCATCACACTCACATTACTTATTATGAATTTATTTTCTAATTTTAATTTACTAATAATTTGATTAAAAAAATTATTGTTTATTAACAATGCAATTTGTTATATATTTATGTATTCCAAAATTTGTAATGTTTTTTTCTGAAATTTTTAAATAGTCCAAAAACAACCATAATTATATAACAAAGTGTGGACAATTTTTTATTGCATTTTTTATGGCATTTTATAAAATTACGTGTCGCTAAACTTACAGTGGCCAAGGAACATTTTTTTCTACACTTTGTTATATATGGTTGTTTTTGGACTTTTCAGAAGTGTCAGAAGAAACATATTACAAATTTTGGAATTTCTTTATTATAACAAATTACATTGTTAATAAACAATTAAATTTTTAATGTATTTTTTTTTGTATTTCATTAAGAAATGTACATAATGATTTTAGAAAAACAAAAGATTTCGTAACAAATTATTTAAACATTAGAAATATAAAATAAAACGATTATAATTTTTTTTTAAATCATTATTTCCTCGGAACATTTTTTTTATTTTTTTTTTAACATTTGGTGGTTTTTAATTTTTTTTCCAACTTTTTTGTAAACAAAATAATTAACTTTTACAAACTTTTAGAACATGAACTTCTTGAGTACCTACATATATAAGAAATTTATAGGTCAATTTTTTAAACATTTTTTGTTGTCTTCTATGAATGCGGAGGTCCGTCATTTATAGTTTTTTGTTAATAACAATTGTAATATTTATTTGCGGAACAAACAAAAAAAAATGATTCTTAGAATAAAATCTCAAATCGAATGAGCTATCGCTCATATTTTTCGGATCCTTGTAACTATTTTTCGCAAGTTTTCAATTTCTTGACTGGACTATCGATGTTGTACTTTAATAAAATATCAGCGACGTTCCAGCGCAAAAACGGCAGTTGTCAAAATTGAAAAAAGTTGAAAAAATTACAAGTGACAAATTTACTAGGATGTATAACTAATCTGATTGGTTCTTCCATAGCAACAACCTAATTTGTCACATGGTCACTATAGTCATTTCTATGAAACGGGCTTTGTCCGAGCGTTTTTCAAATAAGTTGGTGCGTCATCCTGTATCCTATAAATGTTTTTGTTTACGTGATACATAATTATTGTAAATTATTATTATACTCTTTTGGAAGTAGGTATGCACCCATAAAATAAACGTAAAATATGTAATGCTTTTTATTTTCAATAATAACAGCACGAGAGGGCCAAATATTGCCGACAATAATTTTTGCGATTCAAATACGAGTTTCTGTTGCGAAGAAAATAATAACAAGTTGTGCTTGCACGAGTGATGATTTTCTCAAGCAACAGAAAGGAGTCAATCTGAAGAACAAAAATTGTCGAAAATATTTATACTTCAGAGTCCTATTTTGTTTGATCATATAACTTGTTAATTATTGTAAGTAATATCGAATAGCTAGAAAAAAATTGTAGCTGGAATAAAGCCTCTCGAAAAATTGCCACTAAAATAATTGTCGTATTATTCGTTTATTTTGAAATTGAATCATTGGTTGACAAAAACACAAGGTGCAATAAATATATTTCCCAAATCTCAAACACGATAATTATGCTGTTTTCTAAAGCTAGTAGTGAAAAATGTAATTTTGATGAGTACATTAAAATTAAATGGAAATTATGAAAAGTCGCTATAACTTGTCGTGCAATACTAATACATAGATCACAAACACAGCTGGTGGAACATGGAGGGCATAATATGTACTGTGATTTTTTTTGTCATCATCAGCAATCTTGATAACTGAAAAATCAAATGATTATTAAAAAAATAATAGTTTGTCACTATTATCGAGTTGATATGCTATTACAGTAAATTATTATTAATTTACAGCCACGTATTTTAATATCATAATACAGCTCGCAGAGCAAACATTCCCCACGCCTGCGAAAACAGTACTGAATGGTGAGCCATTCTATCAATTTAATTGTAGTGGGGTATGAGATTGGGCCCAGCTTCTTGCTACTTCGTTCCCACCCGATCCCCTTCAGCTGTAACTGAGTGGCCTGCTATAACAGCGCCTTAGAGCCGTTTGACACTATACTTATTTCAGTACTGAATTCAGTACTCAAAATTCTCGTACTGAAAATTGTAAGCGCGCGCCGTTTTAGTACGAGAGAAGTTTCGTCCCTGTGTGCGACTATTATGAATTTTCAATACAATTTTTAGTATATGCACATGCGCTCTAGCTCAGGTGCAGCTGTCAAACTACAAATGACGTACTCCTGCCGGTCTTACTGTTGTGGCATTCTTTATTATAATTATTTATCTACGGTGTATTGTGGGCAAATCATGAATACATCAAATACCTTCAGAACCAACTTTAAAAGCTCGCGTTGAATTTTTTCTAGATCCCCGTTTATGGCGTTGCGATTTTTATATAATAAATTATGTTTTGGGGCATAAAGTCCGTTTTTTTATTAAAAAACCATTGTGGTGCAAATAATTCACACCCTATTCTGGTTTCCATAACATCGTAATGCTTTTGATATGGGGAAATAAATTTAGGGTGTTACAATTTGCACCACAATAGTTTTTTAAATCAAAAGCGGACTGTATAAGCACTCGTTGTTTCTAAATAAAGAGATTGAGATTGATTGAGATCACATTATTACGACAAGACACAACAACAAATCACCAAATACCGGATATCACCCGGATCACCCTACGCAGGTACAAAGGAGAGTAATAAAATTTGGGAATTTCCTAGACCAAAGTCGCATTTGAGAAAACAAATGGGCGAGATGGGTGAGCATAGTGACTGCAGCAAATAATTTTGTGAGTGGTCGGGTGGTCGGTATATCAGCTGATTGATGCAATGCGCATCTGATCTGCTCAATTTGAGTACGAGACGCAAACTTGTATACTAGAAAATAGAACATGTTCTAATTTCTCGTACTAAAACGGCGCGCGCATCAAATTTTCAGTGCGTAATTTTAAGGACGGAATTCAGTATTGAAATAAGCATAGTGTCAAACGGCTCTTAAGAGTTAATTTTTTAAAATGCCCGTGTGATTTAGTTTGAGAGTAAAATGTTGATGAGTTAGTTAACATATTCCTTTGCGGTCGTAACAACTAACCACGAATTTTTTGTCGCTAATTGGATAAACATGGAATTGGTTACATTCATAATAATTCGCTTCTCTAAAGAATCTGAAATTTTACTTATAGGCGTTAATAAATTAGATTAGAATTAAATAGATAAATTAGATTCAACCACCATGCATGTGTACTAAGTAAGTAGATAGGACTTGATTGCTGACAAATGTATAATTAGTGGAAATTTTTATGCATTGTTCAATTTGAAAGTTATCAAAAAGGAAATAATGTCTTACTGCGTCGATTACCAGATAGGGTTTGCCTGACTGAATAAAAATAAAATACCATTAGACTGGACTTGAGGAAATAGTCGTGTAATTATATAAGGGGTTCATTTAAAAAAGTCATCAAGTTGCTTGTGATTTTTTGAGTGACCAAGACGAATTGAAAAACGCATAGTTTATCATCATTAGAGTATATTGGGTGGTGTTTAAAAAATCACGCCAGAACCAAATTGTCATTAAAAAAAATGGGATGGAAGAAGTTGCGGTTTGAAGTTCATGGTGAAAAAAGATGCGCTTTGACAATCACAAGCGAAATATTTGTTCATTTTTTGGATCAGTTATTCGAGAATTGAAGACTTTTAAGCCTAACAAAAATAAATAAATCACTAAAGTAAACATTTGAAAATCAATTTTATTATTCTTAAACTTAAACTCTTACAAAAATTATAAAAAAAGAACTTAAGGCACTCTTTGGCAAAAAAGGAACATAAATTTTTTAAATATTAAACATTAAATATAAAAAACAAATTACATACGTGTTTCAATATCTTCCTCACAACATACGCATTGAACAATTTCTTCATCATCGTGTTCCTCTTCGTGTTTCATCTCTTCTCTGACATTTCTATCAATGAGCTCTTTATACCATTTCAACGCATTGTTTTCGCGCCAGTTTTCCTGATAATGATTCAATAAACTTTCAATATTTTGAAGTTTTATCTGCTTTACATCATAGTGTAAGTCTGTTTCTCTTAATTCCACTGTATTAACTGAAGCGCCCCGTTTGAGGTAAGTCTTAGCAGCCACCGTAACATCATTACGGTAAAATGGTTGCATCGTCACCTTACATTGTCCATTAGCTTTTTTTATAACAACTCTTTTTGCTTCCTGAATTTCATCGGCTTTGTTTAAAACGGTACTGAGATCCTTCCAGTCATACAATTTCCAGTCTTTTCCCAAAATTTTGGTGGTTCCTACTTCCCCAAAGATGTCCCAGTAATCTTCCTTTTGTAATATTTCACTTCGCTTTCTCATAATTTTCTCCAGCCTTTCGAATACTCTATCCGCCGGTAAGAAAGAGTGCCCCCTCACAGGAAAGAACAACGTAGTTTCTTGTATCTGTTTGGGTGCCTTTCTCTGTAGCCAAAATACCAGCATATTTTATGTATAACTAGTTGGCCCGTCATGGCTTCGCTCATGAAGTATTCGTTTTCATATAGGAATTACTCTTTCCCGTTCACGCTCCCGTTCCCGTTCATATAGGTAGATGTATAAAACCACGCAGGCTGCAACATTATGTCAAAATGTCAAAGCAATCGGTGAAGAACTTTCGGCAGTCACAATTTCCGCACCAAATGGAAATCATTTGGAAGCAAGAGTGGCATTTCCTGATGTTCGATAGGAAATGCTTCGATTCAGCGGTAGATCCAGCAAGTTTTAAATGGCTCTGGTGGTGCTTCAAGTTGAAGCAATTGAAGCAACATCCCTTTCGTTTCATTATTGAACTTTAGGGCCTGGCAGTAGGTACAGACATGACTCATCTGGCCAATGACAACATGGCGACTTGAACTATAATCAACAGCTGGATTGTACCGGAATGCAAGACGATTGTTTTGCAGATTCAGATCTGCTGTTCTTTGGGTACGTGTTTCAGCTACCCTCACCCTCTAGCGTTCATTCCGTTGAAAACGAACCAAATCTGTTGCTGCCGAACGCGACTGCTGTGCTCACAATCGTGCATCCTCACGCCTGGCTGCTTGTCTTTCTGCTGGTTCCGCGTTCCGCATCTGAATGGTGCTTCGTCTGTTCCTCTTTCGTACGAATGCCTGTTCTTCCTCAATCATATTCAAAAGCCGTCTTCACGATTCTTCTGTGTGACGAGTGCGACGACTCAAATTTGTTATTCTGCGAGGCATTATTTTATGTAATTTCACAACATCTAATGTTTCCTGTCACTTGTGACAGCGGCTGTCATTGATACACAGCTGACCGTTAAAAAAGCTGTTATCTCGCAGTCGTGGGTATGTTAATGACGTGAGATATAGATAAGAACCATCCTTAAAGCGGTTTGTATATTGTGTCAAAATTTGAGCTCAATCGGTGCAGAACTTTTCAAGTTTTCGACTCATACACAAACCAACACAACATTTTTATATACAGTGTGGAAATGTGGAAATTAAGTAAGGAATAAATTTAGTAACTCTGTTAGTAGCTGCGCTAGAAATAAAACTTAAAAAGCATGTGATAGGGCTAATTATAGCGCATCCGACGAACGTATACAATTTTTTTTTCGTCGATTTTTTTGACAGTTATGACGTCATCACTATATTTTTTTAATGGCAACCTATGTTTTTTATTTTACATTTGAATAGAGTTTTTTATTCTGTTTTCAACGTTGTCAAATACTTATAGGTTAGATAAGGAAAAAATGAATTAAAACGGCGCTAAAGTTCAAATTAGTAAAATTTCAAAAAAATTAACAGAACTGTCTAATGTTATGGAAATTTAAGAAAAAGCCATAGAGATACCAATACAATGTTGACAAGTTCTGAATTGGTACAAAATAATTGTGTCTGAACTGTTTTTCTCTATTAAATAATAAATGAACTTCTAAATAATACTTAATATCTGGTTGCAACAGGATGGTGCTCCAACACACTAAGCCCGGTGCGGCGTTATTTGCACGAAGTGTTCCCAAGAAGATGGAAGAAGAGGCCCAACAGAATGGCAGGCTAGGTCCCCAGATTGAATCCCATTAGATTTTTTTCTATGGGGGCACTTAAAAAGCAAGGTGTATCAAAACCGACCCAACAATTTGGATGATCTTGAAGGAAGAATTCGACATGAGTGCAGTTTAATAACTCCCCAAACCATTCAAAACGTATTGGCTGCTTTTTATGATCGTCTTGGATTTTGTCAGATGATGCAGGGTCATCAGTTTGAACATTTGGTGTAAGATCTTTAATTTATAACTGTCACATCAATAGTCTTTTTAAAATTTAAATATACTTTTTGTTAATTTTGTTAATTTGTTTGAAATTTAGAGTTGTTTTCTTATTTTTTCTCATTGATTGCTTTTGGGAACTTTGTTTTGTTTGGATTTCTATGGCTTTTTCTTAAATTCCGATAACATTAGACAGTTCTGTTATTTTTTTTGAAATTTTACTAATTTGAACTTTAGCGCCGTTGTAATTCATTTTTTCCTTATCTAACCTATTAAGTATTTGACAACGTTGAAAACAGAATAAAAAACTCTATTCAAATGTAAAATAAAAAACATAGGTTGCCATTAAAAAAATATATTGATGACGTCATAACTGTAAAAAAAAATTGATGAAAAAAAATTACTATACGTTCGTCGGATGCGCTATAATTAGTCCTACCACATGCTTTTTAAGTTTTACATATTTCTAGCGCAAATATTAACGGAGTTACTGAATTTATTCCTTACTTAATTTCCACACTGTATATAGATAAATGAGTTTTTGTTTTGACCACCGCACCCGTCGGCAAAAAATCTAATTTTCTGGCAATCGGCATTGAATTCATATAGTCTAAGAGCTAGTGAACATTTTTCTTTCATTACTCGAAGTAGGCTAAAAATTTGCCAAAACGTTGCCGTAGGGGTATTGAGTTGCCATTTCAAACGTTTCGACTTGGCGATAGGCAGAAAGGGGTGCAAGAACACCCCAAAGTCGTAAGATAGCAGTCAAAATTTTTATTATCGCAAGTCGGTTGAAACTTCGTATTTTGCTTGAATTGAGATATATAAATAACCATACAAATTGTCAGACGAAAATTTCAGGCACCCCAAACATGTATTATTTTTCATGAAATTTTTATTATTCGCTCCTGTCTGACAATTGAATATGTTATTCTAGAGTAAGACCTTTTCGACTGCATAATTTAACTGTCAGACAAAAATTCGGGACAGCACACCCTATAAATACCTTGCAAACTTTCCTCGTGGCCGGCCGCCAACGACCCAAAGCGCGCCATATATTAAAAAAAATTATTGCAATGCTTATGTAATGAGTTTGTGTTTTTTTTTATTTTAGAAGTGATTTAAAAAAAAAGAATAAAATCACGCTTAATTTTCAAGATTAAACAATTAATTCACGATATCTTTTCAACTATTCCATTTATTAAAAAATGTATACAGGGTGTTTAAAAATTGCCGCACCAACGCAATCGTACGTTATTTAAGACCATTTGGTAAGTCAGAGAAAAATATTTAAAAAATTCTTGGTGTTCATTTCTTCTGTGTATGTGGGTTTCTTTTAGGGATCTTCGAATGTTGATTACAGCTATTTATTATCAGTAAATTAGACCCAAAATGCTGCTACAGTATGCGAAACAAAATGTAGATCAATAATTATTTGACGCAATGCCTTTTGTCTTTAACATAAATGGATTTAAACGCATCTTAAATTATCGAGATTTATGCAAAAATCAATGCCTCAACATTTTAATATAACAATGGATATTTTTATGCAACAATGGAATTGTATGCATAGTAACTAATTTTTCAGATTTATTTAAAAAAAAGTTACACTGACATTGTGGGATGCATGACGTGCCTCTAATACCTCTATTAAGGGATATGTGAATTCAACTGAATGAAGCACCAGTTAGTTCATCATCATCCGGTTCTGTGATGGCCTGGCCATGCTTAGCGATGAATTGGGCGAGATGGCCCAACGCGTTAGCCCCTCGTTCGCCCGACCTTAGATAGATAGATTAGGTGTTGAGGGGTGTGAGGGAATTTGATCCCCTCACCGACACTTAGACCACACCGCGGGCCCATTGTGTCACCCCCTCGTGTTCCTCACTCCTGTCTCTCATCCAGCCATCCGACAATGTCGAAAAAAGCTAGGATGGTTCCAGGCGAGGTACACCTCAAATTGGCCCAGCTGGGCCATGTCTCCCCCAGTATGGACTTTCTGGTCGAGGCGAGAGCCGGACATTCCCGTAGGATGTGTTCGACAGTCTCGTCCTCCTCTAAGCACCCCCTGCACGTTGGGTCGTTTACCACCCCCAGATGCCCACCAAAAGGCGGAGTCTGTCCCTTGACAAATGCAGACAGGACTTGGCTCTTTTAAAGCAAGGGTTTTTGATAAAAATCTTGCTTTGTCTGCAGCCTGTTGTCGTTTCCCATCTAGCACAGTGTCTAGAATGGGTGTCAGTTTTGATCAGGTTTGGGAGGTAGCGGTTGGCCGGTCGGATGGGCGGTTCGGTACCATCCGGTGTTCCCGTCGCGCCCTGTCGAGCCAGCTCGTCGGCCCTCTCATTCCCTTCATTTCCGTTATGTCCTCGAACCCACCTTAGCTCAACGACATTGTTTAGTGCTATTCTCGACAGTGCCAGATGGCAGTCGTATACCACTTGGGAGGTAATCCTGCCACTGGCCAGAGCCCGCAGAGCTGCTCGGCTGTCGCTGAAGAAGCACATCGTTTTTTCACTGATATTGCGACCAGTGATTTCTGTGGCACCCCTTAGAATGGCCGCGATCTCCGTCTGGAAAATATTGGCACATTCCCCTAGGGTTGCTTTGAGATTGCAGTTCATTTCGGGGATGTGAATTCCCGCTCCAGAGCCTGCTTTCGTTTTTGATCCATCCGTGAAGATTGAAATGTCAAACTTCGGATGTTCTCCTGTTTCCATATGCACTGCATAGGATTTGTCGAAAGCATATTGAGCACAGATACGGTCCGACCCCGCACCCAAGGGAGGTACTCTGTGGAGTCCCTCGCTCAGGATGCGGGTGTGCCCGCGTTGTGATTTTCCAGCTTTCCAAAGGTTACCCTCCCGCAGCCTGCGAGCGGAGGCAAGTGCCATGCCCTCCACGAAGAGATCGATAGGAGGTAGACACAGGATAGCCTCCAGAGCTGCGGTCGGGGTGGTTCTCATGGCACCCGTCACAGCGACACATGCCATCCGTTGGATGCGTCCGAGACGTGTCATCGTTGTTTATTGTCTGACTCTTTGCCACCAGACAATTGCTCCATAGCTCAGCATCGGTCTCATGACGGCCGTGTAGAGCCAGAGGGTAATCCTGGGTGTTAAGCCCCAGGACCTTCCCACCGCTCTCCTACACTGCCACAGAGCGACGCTAGCTTTGTCTATTTTGCTCTCCAGGTGCTTTTTCCAAGACAGCTTATGATCCAACATAACGCCCAGGTACTTTACATCGTGCGAGAGTTTCAGCTTGACGCCGTTAAGGGAGGGCAGCCTTAGCTTCTATTCCTTCTATTCGTGAAGAGGACTAACTCTGTCTTTTGTGGATTCACAGCCAGAGCCTCCTTCTTACACCATTTTTGTACCAGGCAGAGTGCTGTCTGCATAAGGTCGCATAGTACATTTTCGTACTTACCAGTAAGCAGTATGACCAGGTCATCTGCGTATCCGATCGTGTAGAATCCCGCCTCGTTGAGTGTGCATAGAAGGTCGTCCACTACTATGTCCCATAGCAAAGGCGAGAGAACTCCCCCCTGAGGACACCCCTCGAGTAGTTGCGTCCGCTACACTAACTTGTACGGTTCTGCACTCCAGCACCCGCTGAATCCAGTCACGTACTGTTCCTGAGACATCGCGGTTCTGAAGTGCTCGCCCGACACTATCAAAAGTGGTCTTGTCAAAAGCCCCCTCGATGTCGATGAATACTCCTAAGGAGTATAGTTTGTGCTCCAGGGGTCCCTCAATCCGCCCCACCACCTCGTGTAGAGCGGATTCGGTCGATTTTCCCGGAACATTTATGCATGTTGGTTGGGGTGTAATGGTGTGGACCCTAGCACCCCATTCCTTATTTGGTAGTCGCATAGTCTCTCCAAAGTTTTTAACAAAAACGATGTGAGACTTATGGGACGGAAAGATTTCGCGAGAGAATAATCTCCTCGCCCTGGTTTGGGAATAAAGACAACTCTCACCTCCCTCCAAATTTCCGGTACGTATGCAAGTGCAATACATGCCCGAAAAATTATCACGAGGTTGTCCAGAATCTCCGATAGTCCCCACTGAAGCAGGGCCGGGAAGATTCCGTCCACGCCCGGTGACTTGAAGGGTTTAAAAGTTCTTATAGCCCATTCTACGCTAGTGTAGTTCACAATCCGCGCCGCCTCAGCCCAGTCCTCCAGGGAGGGGGTTTTTGGCCAACTTTGGATCGGATTCCCATCCGTTGTAACCACACAGCCCGGAAAATGTGTAGCCATCAGTACTTTGGCTGTTTCATCGGCAGAGTCCGTGTATGTGCCGTCCTCTTTCTTCAAACTACCTACTTGCTGTCCCGGATCCTTTGACAGGATTTTCATCAACCGGGCAGCGGTGGTGGTACATTCGAGGTCCCCACAGAATTTTCTCCATGATGACCTCTGCTTAGAGCGAATGTCTTTTTTGTATTGGCGCTGGTATTCTTTAAATTCGTCCCAGTCGGCTGCATTTTTGGTCCTTTTGGCCTTATTGAAAATCAGTAAAATTGTTCAAAACATAATTATAAATAACATTTAAAAGTTCCCCATCATTCCCGTGTATGGAATTTTTTTTATTCGAGGTCAAAGGATAGAAAAAATAGTTTTTCGCGATTTTCAGCAAAACGGTAAGTTTTATCATAACAGTACCTCAGACAAAAATAGTAGATCATAAAATTATCTATAAAAAATGTATCAATACTTTTTTTCCTACGAGCCACCGTTTCTGAGATATAACGATTCAAAAAGTTGTAAAAGTTGTTATCGTCATAATATGCACACGTTTCCACGCCACCTATGAGGTAGTGTACTTACAACTTTTTGAATCGTTATATTTCAGAAACGGTGGCTCGTAGGAAAAAAAGTATTGCTATATTTTTTATAGATAATTTTATGATCTACAATTTTTGTCTGGGGTACTTTTATGATAAAACTTACCGTCGAGAAGAACTCATTTTTTTTTACCTTTGACCTCGAATAAAAAAAATTCCATACACGGGAATGATGGGGAACTTTTAAATTTTGTTTTTAATTATGTTTTGAACAATTTTACTGATTTTCAGCTTGTTGGGATTTTATGCACCTTCACTCTCATTCTTTGGTCTAGATTGAAACTTAGTTTGAAAATCACGGATATCATATCATCAATCATCATATCATAATTTTTATACTTAAGCTTATATCTCGAGAAAGGAGTGAGATAACGAAAAAAGTCATTGAATGTCTTTTATAGAAAACTAAATTGCCAACGTAAATGCTTCTATACATTTTTTAATAAATGGAATAGTTAAAAAGATATCGTGAATTAATTGTTTAATCTTGAAAATTAAGCGTGATATCAATTTTTTTTATTCTTTTTTTTTAAATCACTTCTAGAATGTTAAAAAAACACAAGCTCATTTCATTTCATTTTTCATTTAGATTGCCCGGAACTTCCTTCGCATATAGGACTTCTTTTAGAACTCCGGCGTGGTCCAAGTTCGTCACGACCTCGATATTGCCTCTATGGGTTGCCCAAATACATGTTTTCTTTTTCGCTACAGAAATTCTTATGGGATCTTCCAACTGTTGATAGTCCTTGTAAAAGCTTAAGTCATTTATTATATGTTCCGTCGCTCCAGAATCCAGGACAAATTTTAATTTGCCTTTTTTAAGTTCATGTTGGCCTTCTGTTTTCATCATATAATAAAAGCCAAACTGTTTCCTCTTTCATCGGAAGGTACCGTGATGGTCATCATTTCCGCATTGTTAACTATTCTACGCTGTTGTACTTGCCTTTTGGCATCGCAAACCTGTTGCCCTTGTATTTTTAGTGCTTGTTTGTAATAATAGCAGTCCTTTTTGAGGTGGTTTTTGCGCCCGCAGAAATAGCACTTTTGTCCACTTTTAAATGCCCAAGTGAGTAAATCTGACCGCTGCCAGTTGTAATTCAAAATTGTAATTATTAATTGTAATATAATAATTACTATCTATTTTTCTGACTTCCGCATTGTCAGTGTCAAAATTTCAAAAAAACTTTTGTTGAAACTGTACTTTTTGCACGTGTGTCACCAGTTTAGTTACAAATATCCTGCAAATATGTCAAATCGAGAAAGTAAGGTTAAGTAAAAGATTACATTGGGCTCTTCGTTCTTGTCGTTCTCATCCCTGAACAACTCCTCAGTGCTCCTCAGCCCCAGACTTGAGAATAGCCATGATGTCCTCTTTGTTGAAAGAGTTGTTATTTGAAGATCCATTCTTGTCCAGGTGGGTACGCCCAGTGGTGTCCATCCTCTGGATGTCCAAATGGTCCAGTAGCATTTTCTGTTTGGCACATTCTACGATTTCCTCCTCTACCGACCTGTAGATGTTCACTTGGTTCTTCAGTCGGATCCTGTGGCTTGAGCTTAGAGGTTGTTTTACGAGATCCAATCCAAGTCGAATGTGATCACAGTTAAAAGTATTCTCTTCCGTTTTCTTTCCACACATCCTTCTGCTTCTTGCATTATGAAATATGAGTACTCCTAACTCGCGAAAGAATAAAATTTCAATGACAGTGTCAATTTTTGAAATTGAAATGATTAGTACGAAGTACCAAAACACTAAAGAAAAATTACTACTTGGGATAATTAGCAGTGTCGCCAACATACTGTCACTTTGACAATGCGGAAGTCAGAAAAATGGATAGTACAGTCACGGCCATGGAATTTTAGCCGTCACTTTAATGTCAATTAAAAGAAAACGGATGTAGTCCATGCTTTATTGTCATTATGATTGACTTTTTGGTATTGAAATCTAAAAATTTGTCACTGTTAGTGTTTTCATGCGAATGAGTCAGTGTCAAAATGACAAGTCTTTGAAATAGCAGACAGTTAGGTTACGAATACCTAAGGGTGGCCCTACATCTTATGACAAGTGACGGCCAAAATTCCGTGGCCGTAACTGTACATGTGATGTAATGTAATTCTCTGCCTTCCACTTCACGAACAGATCATACTCTTTCTCGTACATGTGTCTCGACCTTACCGGAAGCAAACTGGAAACAGCGGCTTCCACGTCTAGTTGAACATCTTTCGGTAGAAAGTCAATTTTTATTACTTTAGTAAAAATTGTGAAAAACAACGAGACTGATTATTTCATAACTATAACAATCATAGGTCACTACGAAAACTGATATTAGAACCATGCTAATGTTACAGGCGAATATTTACTTGAATAAATATTTCTTGGATTTTTATACAATGCATCTGTAAGATAAAACGTCCTATATCACACGTGATCGAAATGTCATTATAAAGCTCGTGAGAAGTGCCTCACTCGTGCGCAAGCGCACTCGTGGGTCAAAATTCTCACTCGCTAATTATGATGCATTTCTATCACTTATAATATAATGTACTATTATCGGTTTACGTTTAATCGCATATTTGTTGCCACGATTATTTCCAGATTGGAACTGCAATGCTTGGTACTCGTGTCCGCATTTTCTTTCTTTAATTTTTGTTCGTGCTCTAGCAAGAGCTTTTTTACAAAACCTGTAGTGAGACGATCGTCAGACATTGTTTTTACTGCTGTTATCACCCCATCATAGGAGTGTGGTAACGCAATGAAATGTTTCTTTAACGGCATCTCCGATTTCAACTTATAACTAAAAAGCTTATCTTGTACGTTCAGCTGCGTAGCGAGATTTTTACATTCACCGTTGAACAACTTAATATTACGTTTTGTGTCTTTTTCACTCGCCATTTTTTACCGTTCGTCTGTTTTCAGTGTCCCGACTTCACTGTGTGTTACACTGATAACAGGTTATTTGGAATCTCCGGACTGTACAGCACATTCTCCAAAATTCCTTCGATGCCTATGTTGCTGACGACCTCTAAGTTGCCCCTTTTTGTTGCAGTTATATAAGCTCCAGATTTCGCAACTGATAATTTCACTGGTGTTTCCAACAATTTAAAACTGTCTGTTAAATCGAGCCTGTTTATTAGATGATCCGTCGCTGCCGAATCCAAAAGAAATGAGATTTAATTTTTCTCTTCACGTTTCCTTTCATATTCTCCAGTCATGAACACAAAACCCGATGATTCCTGGTCAGTTGACACGTGTTGAAGAGTCCGTACACTTTGGGCTGCTCTCTTTCTGTGGTTATGAGAATGCTTGTTGTAATAGCATTGACCTTTGGTATGGCCTGGTCTACCACAATGGTAACATTTTAGCTTGGATTTTTTATTCTTTTTAAAACCCTTCTGACTTTGCCAATTTGTTCTCTGTCTCCTTGGAAATTCATTATAACGTTTCTTTTCTGGATGTTCCATCCATGTTCCATTTTCATACTTGTATCTTGAGTTTCTCATCGTAATTTTACTTCTTGATCTAGAAATCTCGTTTTTACAACCGCCAGTGTCAGATTATTTTCCGACAATGTTTCAATTGCTGTAATTACGCCGTCGTATGATGTTGGAAGTGTTAATAATAAGTGTGAAACTTGGTCCATTTCATCTAATTTTGCTCCCGCGGCTAACAGTTCGGCAATCATTTCGTCAAACACGGTAAAATGCGTTATCAATTGTGTGTCACCCTGTAGTTTTAATTCTAGCAACTTCTTTCGTAATGACAATTGAGTTTGCGAGACTCTTTCGTTTATAAATGCTGTCCAGTTGCTGAATTATTTCTTTTGCGGTTTTGTCCTTCTGCGCGAAACTGAGAAAAGTGTCTGACAAATAATCCACTATTACACTCTTAGCGATTAACTCGTTGTTTATCCACTCATCATCCGGCTCTTCTGGAGGTTCGTCTTCAAGCACATCTTGCACTTTTAATTCCGTTAGCAATGTCACTACACGAAATTTCCACACACTATACGTTTGTCCATCAAAAGGTTTGATGTTCCTTTTTATTTTTAAAGAGTCCATTATCCGCGATTTATTGTGTGTATTGGCGAAACACTATACTGGGCCCATAACCTATTGGAAATGGGACAAAGTACGAAATAATTAGCTTTCAATTAATTATTAGTGCTTTTATTAATTAGCACTTTTGAGGACGACCCGATCTCGTTAACAAACTAGAGTAGACTACAAGACTAAACTTAAATTATATTTTTCATTCTGTGTTAGGTATTCGACCCTACATAAACAACGTCGAGAGACACAGATATTATAAACACACTGAACGATTTATTACTAAACCAAAATGTGCTGACTTAATTTTTGTTCCTACAATAACATCACAAGACGATGTTATTTCTCCAACAGAGACTGATAAGTAGTGGGTGAGATCAGACTTACTTTACCATGAAAGTATGAATGAGTCCCATTTAGCCTGGTAAAGGCAAGTTATCACTGTCAATAAAGCACTGTCACGCGTCGAATAAAGACAAAAGTTGAAATGAAGAAACGTTTACTAAGTTGCAGAAGTTTTGTATGTCGCTCTATCACTCCCATATCGATGACTGCACAACTATAAATGATTTGGGTGAGAAAATAGCCTCTAAAGTCGGCATTGATGAACTGCCTCCGTCAGTCGATGCTCTAAGACAACACTGTTTAAGAACATTTTACCAACTACTTATATGGCAAAATCCGTAGAATGTCACTTTAAACCTTTCCGATATTAAGAACTTTGAATGGAAATTAGAGGAATCTGACGGATCTATTGCTCCCGTCTTTTCTACAATTCCTGCATTACCTACCAATATGATCGAAATATGTTTTTGCTGTTGCAAAGCTTAGCGTTGCTGTCAGCAATTGGATCAAATTTCTGTTTTTAGGGTGTGGCTTTTGACGTGGTAAGTTTTAGTCGATTGTATGTAATAATACAATAATTAATAAAAACAATAGTTACGTTATGTGTATAATATTTATTATTATTTAATCCGCCAAATCAATTCACCCCTCCAAGAACGTACACGACAGAGAGAGCATGATACAATTCAAAGGAGTGAGACTGGACAAGAAAACTGGTTGGAGTAGTGGGGACTGCATGTAGAATCTCGGGAACCGGCTCTCGCGTCTTGACATGGTGGTACAAATTAAATAATAACTCCGTTAATTATGATCCAATAATTAATACAAAAACATCAATCGAATACCGAAACCATCAGCTAAAACTTTCTGTTTAACCATTTTTACATATCTTCATTCGTCTCCGAGATATTGCGGTGTGAGCGAATTACCCCATATGGCAAAAAATTAAAGTCGCATTATAAGCGGGATATGGCCAATTTTGTTCGCGCTTTTCCCGTTTAAACAATGTAAAGCGCTCGACCAAAAACTTGAATAACTTTGCGTTCAGGATAGTTAATTGAAAAGTGGAACTGTGAGAAGGTGTATGAAGGTGTCTGTTTTTATTTTGGAAAAATGCAGTTTTACCCCCTGGGGGCTGCTTGGACACAGATATCGCCAGACGAATTCTAGGGGTTGATATATAAACCAAACTACATCGAATAATGCAATCGTTTGCTTTTTACCTCTCAATGACGGATTGTCCCGTTCGTAATCCCTACTATTAAATTGTTGTTTTGAATGGAAAAAAAAACTGAAACTGGATTTGTTTCGAGTTTCTTTGTTATTTACAAAGGAGCACAATTGAACACAAAACGAGCACAATTGAATAAGCCTACTATTTTAAAAAAAAAACGTAAAAAAAAACGGAGACTGACGGTCAACTTGGCCCCAGGATTTGTTTTACGGTTTTTTGTTATTTAGAGTGGAGCATAATTGAAACAAACAGCGGTACAATTGAGCACAAAACGAGCACAATTGAATAAGCTTAATATTTTTTAAAAAACGTAAAAAAACGGGGACTGACGGTCAACTTCGCCCCCGGATTTGTTTTGCGTTTTTTGTTATTTACAGAGGAGCACAATTTAAACAAACAGCGGGATAATTGAGCACAAAACGAGCACAATTGAATAAGCCTAACATTAAAAAAAAACTTGATCCCCGGATTTGTTTTGCGTTTTTTTGTTATGTATAAAGGAGCACAATTGAAACAAACAGCGGCACAATTGAGCACAAAACGAGCACAATTAAATAAGCCTAATATTTAAAAAAAAAACGTAAAAAAACCGGGGGCTGACGGTAAACTTGGCCCCCGGATTTGTTTTGCGTTTTTTTTGTTATTTACAGAGGAGCACAATTGAAACAAACAGAAGCACAATTGAGCACAAAACGAGCACAATTGATTACAATAATAAAATACTGAAAAATTAAAAGTCGGGGGCCAAGTTGACCGACCTGACCAATAAAGCTATGGTATCAGTTTCAAGCTGTCAAGTGTGTGTTTCGTAACGTCTTGCTCATTACCGACTTCAAAAAAGGAGGAGGTTTTATGTTCTGCTGTATGTATGTTTTTTTTTTCCTTTTATGTATGTTCACCGATATCTCCGTTAATTGTGGACCGATTTTGAAAATTCTTCTTTTATTTGAAAGGGTATACTCCAGAGGTGGTCCCATTGTCACCAAGTCCGGATCTGATAAAGGGCTCCCATGGAAATCGAGGAAAATTGTCAAATTTTTCCTTTTATGTATGTTCACCGATTTCTTCGTCAATTGTGGATCGATTTTGAAAATTATTCTTTTATTTGAAAGGGTATACTCCGGAGGTAGTCCCATTGACAGCAAGTCCGGATCTGATGAGGGGATCCCATGGAAATCAAGGGAAATTCTCTAATTTTTCCTTTTATGTATGTTCACCGATTTCTTCGTCAATTGTGGATCGATTTCTAAAATTCTTCTTTTATTTGGAAGGTTATACTCCTGAGGTAGTCCCATTGTTAGCAAGTCCGGACCTGATGAGGTGATCGCATGGGAAGCGGGCGAAATCCTCACATGTTATAATTATGAATTCTCTCAAATGTAGTCGTTTAATAATAATATATTATATTTTTGCGTCTGGGAGTCATCATTGCCTTAGATTTTTCAGGTAGTAATATTAATTCATCATTATTGTTTCAGTATTTCTGGTTCTAATTTTTTATAGTTTGCGTCTTTCATCTTTATTTTCAACCAGCCGACGTTTCCTCATTCGAGCAGCGTCCTTACTTAGGGCTACCCATCACTTAAAATTGTAAAATAATTAGCTTTTTTAAAAAAAGAAACCGACTTCAAAAAGCGAGAAATAAGTCAGTACATGTATTATTACATGTGCTACCTACTGATCTGGTTGAAGTCGGTGCCAAGCCAAAAAAATAGGTAGTAGATAGATAGGCTGTCCGCTCCCGTCACATCGCATGTCCTACCGCGCGCGCGCCGGAATGCGTGAGCGTGGGTGGGGGGCTCGCGCTGAGCAAAACATCCCAAACGGGCAGACACGTGCGGGGCAGACGTCGTTGACGGCCTGATATTAAATTTTTTAATGCGCTATAACGTTGTTGATATATTTGTATAATGACAATAGGTTACAAATTTGTTAACCTTTTTGGCTTGGCACCGATTTCAAACAGATCAGTAGGTAGCACATGTAATAATACACTTTAATCTGAATCCATGAATGGAATGGTATGAATGAATATTTCTTACAACTAAAATGGTGCGGTAAACGGATCCACTCTCCCACCCTCCAGGAAGGGTGAGTGGGGGTGACGCCCCTCAGTGGTTCTCAACAATTGTAATTTACGTTTATTAAAGTTTGTGGAGTTTCACTTGAATATATTTAAATTTTAATTTAAATTTACTCCACTTTGATTCATCGACATTCTTCCCGTTTACGATATTATATTGTCAACTTTGTCCACAAGAGTACGGTGCTTACCGTTCTGCGTGGAGAATAACTGAACTAGAAGCGATATGGTCATAAAGAGACGCCTGAGTCGCTTTAAATGCAGTGGGCCATGGTACAGTGAAAAAAAAAAACGAGACGTATATAACGTGTGTGAAGTGTGAACTGATGGCGCCAAATCAGCCACCTTTCGAGCAGGCCATAATGTCTTACATGTAATTTTAGTCGACCATGACTTGTTTCGATAATATTATAATTTTGGATTTATGCTTCTATATATTTAAGATTTAACATTAAAGACTTAAATAATGCATTTTCAATTCACTCATTGAAATACATGCTTAACCAACTCTGCAGATGTAGTAGATGATGTCAAAGAGTAGCCTTTTTCTTGCAAAAACCGAAAAAACTAACGCCATACGTACTCTCTTGACATCCGTGTATTTTCCGGCACCTTTCTTCTAATATTCACATTAATTTCTGCATGCAAAAAAAAAATTAAATTAATATGCAAATTAGAAAAAATATAAAAAAACTCGTTCTGGAAAACTGCACGGCAGTCGTGCTGCAAACCTGAACTCGTGTATTAATATAAGTTTTACAGAACTAGTGTTTCAATATACTATTTCGTCGCCTAAGATGCAACACCGCATAGGACGATTCCATTATCGCGGGTGCAACATCCAGACGCATTTAAAGATCCATTTTTAATAAAATAATAAAACATTTTAATGAAATTATTCTCTGAAAAGTTACATTTTAACATGATCTTTTTAATTCATTTATAAAAAAAAATAAAGGAAATGTATAAATAGTCGGGAAGAAGATTTAAAGTGGTATCACGGGTGCAACAACATTGGCCCCATCGTTCTACACCATAGTACAAGAACACAAATGTCTGTTAATTGTGAAACATTTAATGTATTATGTCTTCATATTTTGATAAACGTTACATAAATCAACTAAACTAACATTATAGTGACATAAAAAACAAAATTAAACAATGAATTATTCACTTTTGAAGGAATCGCGGGTGCAACATCAAATTATCGCGGTTGCAACGAGTCTAACTTAAGTGAATATAAACATCAATAAAAATATATTGGAACGAAATAAGAGATTAAACAATGTATTTTACTAATCAGTACACTTCCTTTTAACTTTTATGTTAATTATTTCTTTTCAAATACATCAATATTCATCGAAAATTTTATTAATATACTATTGCCATTAATCTTTTTCTCTGCCGCTTCCAATTTTTCGAGAATGTCTTCAAACTGAACGTCTGCTACGTCATTCACGACTTCAACGAAGCGTTTACCATCAATCGTCTTCAGAAATTGTACTCTAATTTCTTCATCTTCATCTATATTGCTCTGGCACACGCTCACATAGCGATATTGGGTTACTTTTTTGCCAAACTTGCAAAGCAGCTGTACAAGCACGTACGAACCAGCGCAAATATCTTTTGATGAGACAGCATTAACAACACTAGTTCCAGCGCATCCTTCTGCTGGAAACTTAGAGGGTTCAAGAGACGTTGTTATAGAGTCACACTTTAAAGATTCGTCTGAATCCGACTCGCTGTATACATCGGCAACGCGCAATTTTGTTCTATTTGGCATGAAAGATTCCGTCTGATCCGATGCATAAGGCACAGATACGTCAGAATTTCTTCGTGTTGTCCCGAACGTGTAAGAGGTTCTAAATCTTCGTCGTCCCAATCACATTCTATTTCGGTGGCAGATTTAAAAACCATCGGTGGCAGATTTAAAAACCAAAGTGCTTTTGAGATGGGACTGTGAGGTCCGTGCCACAGAAATGCTGTTGCCATCTTCAGATTGAAATAGATGTTTTGTCTGGATACCTGGTATATTTTTCAGCCCTTCCCATTTCTTATCCAACAAGGCCTTCCCTTCTTCAACTTGTTCTTTTGATACAAATATAAAGAAAATGTTAGGAGAGAGACTGCGTGCCAGGTCATAAAATTCTTGGGCAGTCTTCTTTACGACGCATTCTAGTCGCCTGCATTCTTTCCTTTGATCTAATTCTGGCTAGTATTTTCAAATCTTCATCGACTTCCATTTTCATTTTCATTACTTCTTTCCGTTTCGAATCACGCACCCTTTCTCGACTGAGATGGTCTGCATGAAGTTGAGGATTTTCTTTTAATTTCTGTCTATATTTCTGTGAAGCAGACTCTTTTCCTTGTTCTTCTGACATTTTTGCCAGTATTTCTATCAAGAGTGAAATATTAACAGAAAATACTATTAAATATAAATGACACCATATTAAATTATAATAAATCAATCAATATCATAAAGTACACCATAACATTAGAAGTCAAAAATGTTGCACCCACAATCCTAATATCGCGATCGCGGGTGCAACCGATTTTAGTCAACGTTTAATTCAATTTAACTAACAAAATACTGATAATTACGAATGATTGAAGTTTCCCTTTGCTTTCTTCTTACTTTTACAAAATTTCAAAACGTTAGCTTATTATTTTAATGAAAAAAACAAACTTTCATATCTTTATTTCATACTGTCCGGTAGATGTTCCATTAAAGGATCAATTTGCGTCCGGTAGGTGAGCTATTACAGTATCAGAGCCGGTAAGTGTCGCTAGGCAACACTTACCGGACAGTTTCATCTTTATAAATCAAATCTGACATTAATCTGATATTTTCAAACGTATTTGTCAGCTACTGATGAAGTTTTACATGTACAACAAAGGTGATGCGATTTTCACAAAATGTGATTTTTTGATTTTTGAAATAAAATAATGAAGAACGGGCTTATAGTATGAAATAAAATACATAACGATACACGTCCGGTAGTTACTTGTAACTCGTTTAGACATTCTAGACTCGGCTCCTAACGTCGCCTCGTCCATAATGTCTAACTCGTTACAAGTAACCTACCGGACTTGTAACGTTAAATACTATTTCTATCGCGGGTGCAACAATGTATAGAAAACATGTTAATTGTACACTAGTGAGAACAATTTTATGCTAACCATGCTATGCGGCTTGAGAATTCGAAGAAGAATAAGTACAAACCAGATTTTTGAAAATGGTTTATAGGCGACGATTTTCTAATTTGCTGTTGTAACAAAGCTATTAACGCATTCATTTTGAGTGCGTTAATAAGCCATTAACGCACCCAAAATCTAGAATTTTTGTTTCCATTCGTTACACACACACTGAACCTTGCACTGAAAGAAATGTCAGTGTGATTTTGAGGTTATGGTTCGATGTAAGTCATGTCAAGTATACGTCAAGTACAGAAAAATCAAAATTTAACAAAATTCCATAAATTACCAAAATCGATTTTATTTGTGAAAAAATTAAATTAATATGTAAATTAGAAAAAATAACATGAACCACTCGTTTTGTAAAACTTATGAGCACTCGTTCTTTACAGGCACTCCTGCCTACGGCAGTCGTGCTGCAAACCTGAACTCGTGTCTTAATATAAGTTTTACAAAACTGGTGTTTCAGTATAATTACTATTTTATTGCTCATGTAGACAATTAGTATTTTTGCAACCTTGGTTACGGTTGAAAAGTAACCATCTGATAATTTATAAACAAGAAGAATGTTCTTAAATCCAAGTGGAGTAAATTTAAATTAAAAATTAAAAAAGTCGAACTCCACAAACTTTAATCAGCGTAAAATTATAAATGGTACATGTTTCGGCAGAACACTTCTGCCATCATCAGCCCTAATTTAACAAGAGATTAATGATACAATTGATGAATTACAAGAGGGGTTCTTACCTTAAAGAATATAAAAAATTATGACATTGACGTAATTTTGAATTAAATTTGACGTTTTCAAAGGGTTACATGATTTTTAAAAGATTTCGTAAAAACAACATTTTATAAAATGTAAAAATTAAAAATGGATCAAAGAGAATCTGGTAAGTTTGTTTGAGTGAAAAATTAAAATAGTGAATTAATAATGGGATTATTGAAGTTATTCTGTTCATTTAAACAAGATCTGTTTTCCAGTTTCAAATCTTGCTTATTAATTTTAAAAAACCTACTATTTAATTCTAATATGCCAACCATACATGCACTAAATTTACATTCACTTTGTGAGACTGTCCTAGATCAAAATTTCTTTCAATTTAATAATAATTTTTATTCACAAGACTCAGGCTTAGCAATGGGCTCTAATAGCAATTGTCACCTCTTTTAGCAGAAATATTCATGAACAACTTAGAAGATCAGTTTTTAACTTCTTCACCTTTTAAAGATCATTTTCTCTTTTGGTACAGATATGTAGATGACATAATTGTTTTATTCAAAGGATCTGATTCTGAACTTGATAACGCACTCAGCAACTTAAATTCTTTAAACCAATCCATTAAATTCACCGTTGAAATTGAAATCAATTCCCAAATCCCCTTTTTAGACTTGTTAATCACTAGAAATAATAATACTTTTAAATTTGACATTTATAGAAAACCTAGTATCACAGATTGCGTAATACCTTTTGACTCTTGTCACCCTGTTTCCCATAAATTTGTAGCTTTTCATTCCTTTTTCCACAGATTATTTTCTATACCACTATCAGATTCATCTTTTCAAACAGAACTTAATAACATTAAACAAATCGCTTCAAATAATGGATATTCTTTAAAAACTATAAATAAATTATACTATAGATACTATAACAAATTCAAATACACACACTACTTGGTTAAAAATCCTTCAGTAACAATTTCCTTTTCAAATTCATTAACATATTTTGGCGTCGTCTCAGAGAAATGTTCTAAAATACTTAAGAAAAACGGTCTTAAAGTTTCATTTAAAACAGATAACAACTTATCCAGATTTTTTATTAAAAATAAAGATCCATTAGATTAAGCTGCTCAAGCTGCTCTACTTGTGAGTCATTCTACATAGGTCAGACAGGTCGCAAAATATCAGACCGTATTAAAGAACATTTCAGGCACATCTATAACAACACAGATCTTGATCCTCCACCATCAACACCTTCTTCTTTCGCCAATCATATATTAATAACGAAACATAGTTTTTCACCATCAAATTCCAAATTGATTCATAAATGCAATAAAGGCCGGAAATTAGATTTTCTTGAGACTTTGGAAATAAGGAAAGCCTTGAAACTGGAAAACAGATCTTGTTTAAATGAACAGAATAACTTCAATAATCCCATTATTAATTCACTATTTTAATTTTTCACCACTCAAACAAACTTACCAGATTCTCTTTGATCCATTTTTAATTTTTACATTTTATAAAATGTTGTTTTTACGAAATCTTTTAAAAATCATGTAACCCTTTGAAAACGTCAAATTTAATTCAAAATTACGTCAATGTCATAATTTTTTATATTCTTTAAGGTAAGAACCCCTCTTGTAATTCATCAATTGTATCATTAATCTCTTGTTAAATTAGGGCTGATGATGGCAGAAGTGTTCTGCCGAAACATGTACCATTTATAATTTTACGCTGATTAAAGTTTGTGGAGTTCGAGTTAGATATATTTAAATTTTTTAATCTGATAATTTGTTTACTTTGCGCACGCAAATTATTGTTTGCACACGCAAATTCAGATAAACAAACTACTGAAAACTGAATTTGCCATTGGACTGCAATTTTATATTGGGGTTCATTCCGCATTCGCAATAAAAAATAGTATGTCCAACTCGTGCGGCAAGTTGTCGATTGCCCCCTCGAACTTCGCTTTCGTGGGCAATCGACAACTTGCCGCACTAGTTGCACAATATACTATTCCGTAACTAGTTCGGAAAGATTTTACTTTCCGTAACTAGTTACACAAAATTTGACGTTTCCTAACTAATATCTGTTGTAAAAAATGACATTTATTTGTAAGTAGAAAAATTTAATTTTAGTAATTAGTGATTGAAATTTGATTTTAGTCACTTAAAGCCAACGTAAAAAACATCTGAAATATGCAACTTTTAGACAAAAATTTTAACACTGCAACGGTTAATAAATTAATTAAGTTAATTTTATAAAATGAAACGCTTTCAGATCAGCTGGTGCGGGTGGTGGTTGGGAAATGTTCCGTGGTCTATTGGATTCTGCCCACAAACAGATGATGGGAATATCTTTAAAAGCTGGAGGTATCGGTGGTAAAGCGTGTTACAATTCCACGGATAATCGTGGGGATGGGGGCTTTGGTGGCGGAGGTGGTGGATGCAGATACGGTGGAGGTGGTGGAGGATACGCTGGAGGCGATGCTTCTTCTGCGAATACTACGAATGGTGAAGGAGGATTTTCTTTTATAGATCCGACACGAACAATTCCTAATTTATCGGAGGCTCATTCTGGCTATCATGCTGGCGCAGGTTCAGTTTTAATCATACCTGCAATACCAGGTTGTGACTGTAATTATCGTTGTGTGGCGTTGGATTCCAGAATGTCCCAAACTGCTTGCATTTGCCCAAGAAATTGGAAGTTAGATGTTGATGGCAGAACTTGCACAAGTAAGTTTTTATTATGTTTAGACATTTTCTTCTAAAAAATATTACACTCTAGCGATCCCAGAGAATGCAGCTGCCGATTCTTATCCTCCATGGTTTGTTACATTGCTAATAATATCTGTAATTTTTTTAACAACGTTAGTGGCTATAATATTTTTCATTTTATGTAAGTTTATACATTTATTAATGATTTAAATAAACATGCCATTGTGTTCATTTTATAGATAACCGATATCAACATAGAGCATCTGGAATTTTGGGGAGGAAGATGTTTTCAGGGGCTGATCTTCAACTCGATCGAATTCGTGTAGCTTCTGACAGTATGATGACTGAATATAACCCTAATTATGAGTTCGGAGGTGTTGTCTATACACTAAAAGATTTGAAGGACATTCCAAGGGAGCAACTGCGACTAGTGAAGTAAGCCCGTGTTGTATCTGACTCAAAATTTGAACTACCTACTAACTTTAATTTACACGATTATAATTTGTTCTTCTTTTTAATTTGTAAAATAATAAATTTTTATTTAGTTTTATATATTTTGTTTCATTTATGTGTTTGTGTTTTTGATGGTTTAATAAATTTTTAAATAACATTTTCCCCATTATTGTTGGTATCCTTTTCTGTTCTAACATTTAAAGGGTAATTAATGTGTTAGCAGAGCTTTGGGTCAAGGCGCTTTTGGTGAGGTGTATCAAGGATTTTACCGACAAAGACCATGCGATACCGTTGAGATGCCAGTGGCCGTAAAAACACTTCCAGAAATGTCGACTTCTCAAGCCGAAATGGATTTCCTAATGGAAGCTTTAATAATGTCAAAATTCAAACATCCTAATATCGTCCATTTTATAGGTGTTTGTTTTGATAAACATCCTAGATTTATAGTCCTAGAACTTTTAGCTGGTGGAGATCTGAAGAACTTCTTAAGAGAATCTAGACCGAAACCTGTTAGTTTAAATGTTCAAATCAATTTTAAATGCAAATATGTGTTTTTAGGAACGTGGCAGTCCACTAACAATGAAAGATTTGGTATTAATAGCAGTTGACGTGGCAAAAGGTTGTAAATATTTAGAGGATAACAGATTTATTCATAGGGATATAGCTGCTAGAAATTGTTTGTTGACTACTAAAGGTCCTGGCCGTGTTGTAAAAATTGCAGATTTTGGTATGTCGAGAGATGTTTATAGGTGAGCATAAATGATTAAAATAACGTCATGTTGTTACGGTTTGAAGTTTAGATCGGACTACTACAGAAAAGGTGGAAAAGCGATGCTTCCTATAAAGTGGATGCCACCAGAAGCTTTCTTAGACGGAATTTTCACTAGTAAAACAGATGTTTGGTCTTTCGGAGTTCTTTTATGGGAAATTATGTCAATGGGGTATATGCCTTATACCGGTTGCGCAAATCGAGAAGTAATGCAACTCGTTACAAGTGGGGGTCGTTTGGATCCACCTGCAAATTGCCCAGGTAAAATTAAAAGTAATTTACGAATAAAACAGTTTGTCAATTTGTTCTTAGGACCGATATATGGAATTATGACTCAATGTTGGCATCCCACCCCAGAGCAGAGGCCCACATTTTCGACTATTTTAGAACGACTTGGTTATTGTGTTCAAGATCCTCAAGTCATGAATGCACCGTTACCGGTATTCCAAAGGCCTCCATCTAACGAAAGAGACGTTACGGTAATGCGGCCCCTAAGTTCAGACGAAAACTGTCTGCAAGTGGTACCTCAATCGTCGGACTATTTAATACCTAATCATACAAGTATATTGAATCCTGTGAGTTCAACTTCATCTGTAGAAAAATTATTACCAGAGAACTCAGACAGTTGGGAAACATCGTTTATTATGCCCCAATCGAGGTCAACGCAACCCCTTTTATTAGAGTGTGATCACTTAAAAGAAGAAGAAGCAGCTAGTTCTGTAAGAAAACTATCTTGGACAAAATTAATGTAATTGTTTTGCATAATTCTATTTCAGATGGATAAGTTGATAGCAATTGATGGTGCAGTGCCAAAAGTATCGCCAGTTTCTCTATCCAATGTTATCGTGGGAAATCACAATAATAATATGAAAGTAGACATGAGCTCTCTCAAATCTGGAATATCTTTAGATGCAGGAGCTCTAGTAAAACAATCTTTACCACCTAGTCAAAACAAATACACAAATTTTATAACAGGAGAAGTCATAACCAGCAACGGCATTTTACAAAACGGACCTGCTTCACAAAATAGTTATCTTAATCCAAATGCTAGTAAATATTTAAATGAAGCTGAAATAAATTGTTAAACCAAATTTGACAAAAATGCATTTGTAAAAGTCTATTGGGATTTGCATATCTAAGACCGATAATTTTATCTTTAATTTTCATCGTAGATATCTACAACAAGAGGGTAATGTATTGTAGGATTAAAAAATGTACCATATTTGAAATATTCAGAATGCTCATATAATTGGTTGTGCACTAAGAGCAATTTCTTATTTACACATTTTTATCATCATTTTGCTAACATGTAAAAATGTGAGACATTTGGGTAGTTACCCAACCACCTCAAATGTGATGTGAGAACATTCACATCTAACATTTATTTTGTATTTTCCTGAATTCAATAAGTATTATTATCATTCAAATATTTTACTGAATGTAAATATAACTATTGTTAGAACATAAATAATAGAAATGTACAAATATAGGATTTTTTGAAATCACTTGGTGCAATGGAAATTTTCAAAATAACCTATATTTTAATGTTATCATTATAAAAAATATGTAAGTAATTTATTATTTGAGGATGATATCAACTGTTGAAGAATGAATGTTCTGTTCAACTATTTTATATATGTGCAATAGATTGAATACTTTTTTTAGTAAAATGTTATTAAACTGGTTGCTACAGACCACTAAAAATAATATTTAGATGCTATTAATAGAAGAAGTAAATTAGAAAGGCTTATTTTTTAAGATATATATTTGTTTTATTTATTTGTTTATTACATCTAATTTGGGTGATATTTAAATTAATATTCAACAGTTTGTTGTCACAAATAGAATTTGGCTCAAAAGTTTTTTATTATGGATTTTAATTAATCCTTGTCCAGTGTTCACATAGAATATAGGTATATTTTATTAATACTTCTAAATGTGTACATTGTTTTTGAATTGCCCCAGTTTTACTATTTTGTAGAAATTAATCTAAATAAAAAAATAATGCTTTAAGTAAATTTAAGTCATGTACATAATGAGTGTAATGAGTCTCAAAATGGGAGGTTCATACTCTAGAAAATTAGACGTACTTGTTTTGGAAATGAACGTGAGATTATTTGTTCCTTATATTATTAAGCTTAATAAAAATATTAAGCAATTATTGATACAATGTATGTACACGTTATTATATAAATAAGACTGTTTAAGATATATTTACAAGTACAAACGATAATTTCAAAACAAGTATTTCTTAAAAAGTAACATTATTGAATAAAGTATGTTGTTTATATTTTGTAAGTAATTGTCATTCAAAATATATTAAACACACTGTATTTTAATGTCACATCAAATATATAGGTGTTATAATAACATTTTTAATTTTACCAAATTTAACATGGTATTTCATGATTAACATAGAAGAATGTGAAAACGAACTCAATTTTAATTTAAAAATTTCAAAGGGTAGTTTTTTCCAGTAACGACTTTCTGATGACGAAGTAGAAACAGAAATAAGCCTTAAGATTAAAACAGAAACGTTTTCCTATAAGGTTTACTTTACGCTCATGATCGAAAATTTCTCTGTGACGGTACCTATATTAAACTTACTTTACAATATTAGATTTAAAGACATATAACAATAATTTTTAATCTTCACGGAACAGGAAACAATTACAGTTCAATTAACAGCTAGAAATAAATTTGAAAAAGGAAGGGGTGAGCTGTTTCATTTTAGTATTTACATGACAACACCTATTAAAGAAAAGAAAATGATACAGCTTCTTCATGATTTTGAAATATGTAGAATCCTGGCCTGGGCTGAGACCAGTGATTTCTTTCCCCGGACTTCTTTCTTTGTTTTGCATTTAATTATGCTTCTTGTTATAATCGATCTTGCTTTTTGCATTTCCACTAATTGTATCATTATTTCGTTGTTATATTATCCGTTTCTCGTTGTTACATTCGTATTTAGCTGTTATGTAGAATTGTCCACTTCATCCTCATATAACATAGCAATGGACTGAGATAGTTAAGTGATAAACTAGTTAGAAAATCATCAAGGTGATTTTCGTCAAACTCTTAATATGTAACAATATTGATTATATTTGCACCTTGCATTCAGATCAATGTAGATCAATGTAGTACCCCTCGTTTGGTATCACTACGTCACACATGTTTTAAAGCGGTATAACGCTAAAAACCTCCTAACCTGCCAGCCCATGCGCAGACCGTCTCATAATGTTCGATGATAGAGATATGTATATACCTATCCTTGTCGTTTCGTTCAGAAATAACGGCAGAGGGCAGTACTATCGATAATTTGAGCGAGGGTTGGGGACACTTTTTTTCCATAATGGGTCACTTTTTTCCATAATATTTGTGAAATTTATTTTTTCATAGTGGTTTTCCAGACATATTGAATAGTTTAGAAACTATCAAAATAGTTTTTAAACTATTCAATGTGTCTGGAAAACCACTGTGAAAAAGATCTCATTAATTCAACATGGATAGGAAAAAATAATAATAGAATTACAATTTAAAACGTGTATATACATATGTCGGAGATTGAGCCTCCCCCGAGAGATACTGCAAAACAGGTGATCCCGGGTGCACGTCTCTCGTCACACTGTCCGTTGCGTCAAGTGGTCTTCCCAGTACTCCCCGATTCCACCCAAGTGTATGCAACCAACTTGGCGTTTCACAATATCCCGACACGGCCATTCTGACATGTCACACGTCCTCGTGTGATGGCTATATAAAATAAAACTTAATAAACCACTCGGCCATTCTGATTATTTATTAGAGGAAATTGACTCTTCTCGTGTAATTTCTATCATGACAAAATTATTACTTCTATCACTCGAAAAGTAACATTGACTTTATCACTTCCTTCTAGTGATACACCACAATTAACTTCATCATTTCCATCCAGTGATAAAGAAAATTGATTTCATCACTTCCATCCAGTGGTAAACAAAATTAACTACATCACTTCTCTCCATTAATAAACAAAATTAACTACAGCACTCCGCTCCAGTGATAAACAAAATTAACTTCATCACTAACATCCAGCGTTAAAGAAAATTAACTTCATCGCTGACATCCAGCGTTAAGAAAATTAATTACATCACTTCTCTCCAGTGATAATGAAAATTAACTACCTCACTTCTCTCCAGTGATAACAAAATTAACTTCATCACTTACATCTAGTGATAATGAAAATTAACTCCTTCACTTCTCTCCAGTGATAATGAAAATTAAGTACCTCACTTCTATCCAGTGATAAACAAAATAACTTTATCACTTACATCCAGCGATAAAGAAAATTAACTACATCACTTCTCTCCAGTGATAATGAAAATTAAGTACCTCACTTCTATCCAGTGATAAACAAAATTAACTTTATCACTTACATCCAGCGATAAAGAAAATTAACTGCATCACTTCTCTCCAGTGATAATGAAAATTAACTACATCACTTCTTTCCAGTGATAAACAAATTTAACTTTATTACTTACATCCAGGGATAAAGAAAATTAACTAACATCACTTATTTCCAGTGATAAACAAAATATAAACAAAAATAATTTTATCACTTAATCCAGGGATAAAGAAAATTAACTACCTCACTTCTCTCCAGTGATAACAAAATTAACTTCATCACTTACATCTAGTGATAATGAAAATTAACTCCTTCACTTCTCTCCAGTGCTAATGAAAATTAAGTACCTCACTTCTATCCAGTGATAAACAAAACTAACTTTATCACTTACATCCAGCGATAAAGAAAATTAACTACATCACTTCTCTCCAGTGATAAACAAAGTTATCTTCATCACTTACATCCAGTGATAATGAAAATTAACTACATCTCTTCTTTCCAGTGATAAACAAATTTAACTTTATTACTTACATCCAGGGATAAACAAAATATAAACCAAAATAACTTTATCACTTACATCCAGCGATAAAGAAAATGAACTACATCACTTATTTCCAGTGATAAACAAATTTAACTTCATCACTTACATCCAGTGATAAAGAAAATTAACTAACATCACTTCTTTCCAGTGATAAACAAAATATAAACAAAATTAACTTTTACATCCAGCGATAAAGAAAAATGAACTACATCACTTCTTTCCAGTGATAAACCAAATTAACTTCGTCAGAGAAGACAACATTTAAATACAAACATTGATCACAATTAAATCAAATCTTTGTCGTCAGGAACGTATCCTTCAGGCATGGATCGTGAGCATATTTGTGGGTACGGTTCGAATTTAAATTTTTCAAGACGTACCTATCACCGTCTAACTGTTCAATCATCTTAAAGGGGTTTTATATTTAGGGTCAAGTTTGGTTAGATTTATTTCGATTTTATTTCGATTTATTTTTTATAAGATATTATTTTTTATTTTATATTAATTGCTATGTTCTGGCTCAAAATTTCACGACCAACCATAATAATTTCATAATGTAAATATTAATCAGGTAAAACATGAAATGGTATTGTGATAACCCCCCTTTACATTACCGCCACATTTTGAATTTGAACATGAAATGTCAATGACTCATCAAACGTCAAATTTGAAAATTGGAAACAAACCGCGAAATTGAAAAGGTTGGGCCCATGATCGTCAGACAATGAAAGAAAAAGCAGAACCCTACGTTGTGTTATTTTTTTGACAAGACAAGCAATGGTGGGACATTCAAACTTACCCAACAAAACAAACCCCAAATTCTTTGGATACATGGCGAGAGCTAATCAGGAGTGGAGCGTAAATTAATAACACAAAAATTATGGTTTTAAATGTTCATTAAGGATATTGGTCGCGACTTCATAAGACAGAGAGTTTTGCCCACGTCAAATTTTAAAGAAATCTATTTCACATGTCACATTGGCTTTTTCACTCCTACGCATTAATTGCTACACAGTGCGAGGAGAGAGATGACGGCAGTGCAGTCTACCAGCGCAGTTGTTGCTATGAGTCGGCGGAGTGACCATTCAGAAATGACTGACCGACTAAAGGGTCCACATGCGCTATCGACAGGGGCGGACCTGCTCCAAATATTAATAGATGTCGGCGCCTTCCCAAAAGCAACGCCATTGGGATATCTACGCCCATGGTTTGGACGCTTAAGTGTGCGTATTGTGTTACCACGAGTGTTTAGAATAGTTTTGTATGACCATATATGGTCACGTACTTCTTTGTTATTTTGATTGGCGGAGATGGAAACGCGCCGGGGGAATCCCCGACGAGCGGAACAGCATGAAGAGCTGGCGGCAGAAAGAGAGAAACGAGAGCCGAGCTCAGATTGCGCGGACCGTTACGTTCCCAATCTTTGCATTAAATTTCTGTTCATTATTTGTTATAATTAGTAAAATTATTACTGTGTTAATTGTTAGTAATAAGTGTAAAAAACTATTCGTTGAGTTAGTAGTAATTAAATTTGTTACGTGTGTGTTCGTGTTCTTTTTATCACCGAAATGCCCCGTCAGGCTAAACCCCGTGGCGCCCCTAAGTCAAGGGCTTCGACATCAGAAGTGGGATTCGAAGGGCCACAAGGGCATGATGCTAGTGATAGTGAGGAACAAAGTGCAAAAAGTGCGTCACCTGTGCCCGAAACTCGCGATGAGACTTTGGAGCGACTTCAACGTGTGGAACAGCAGCTGGCAGGGACCTTAGCACCTCCTCCGAGTACTTCAACACCAAGTACACCCTTTTATGGTTCCTTAAAACTGCCCCCGTTTGATCCAACTTCGAAGTTTGCGGATCCAGAAGGCTGGTGTGCTATCGTGGATTTGTGGGTGAAGAAACACAATCCCGACGTAATGGAGTTGGTGATGTCCCTATCGACAGCATTAAAAGGAGAAGCTGCCAGTTGGCTAATTTCCGCCAAGCCAACCGAACGAGACTGGCCAATATTAAGAACCGAATTTTTGGCTGTCTTTGCAAAACCGATGGATCCACTACAACAGTTCTCAGAGGCCGTTAATGGGAAAAGAGATGTGGCCGAAGACACACCATTGATTGATGAGATGTTGCATTCAATGAGAACAATATTAGCACTTCTCAAAAATCGAGCAAGCGACGAAGCCTTTGCTGTTCTTGTTGCTTGCTACTTTGGCTCCACTCGCAATGGTTTTGTGAGGCGCAGGTATCAAAGTGAAAACCCCCAAGATGCGAAAAGTATGTGTACCATGTTGCAAGGAAGGCTTGGTAAACGGCCGGCGCTAGGTCCCTCTGGTCATCACACTGGAGCGAAGCGACGGGCTTTATCACCGCCTTCGAGCAACGAGAAGTCTGCAAGGATCCCTTTTTTGGGAAAGTGTCACAACTGTGGACGAGTGGGACATCGTGCCGCTCAATGTCGCCGCCAATCATCTACAAGAGCTCCTGAAGAAGATGCACAGAAGGAAGCCAGAACCTCGACAAGGACGATCGTCTGTTTCGGCTGTCGGAAAGTAGGGCATATTAGGCCAAATTGCCCCGACGCACACCGAGAGTCGAAGCAGCAAATACCGGTGAAGAACACCTACCTTTGCGAAAAAGCAGCCCTACCCGTTGGAGAACTTAAACTTCACTCTGGTGAGACCTTTCCTTTTCTGTTTGATACAGGCTCAGATTGCTCGCTGATTAAAGAAAGTATTGCAAATCATTTTAATGGAAAGCATTTTAATAATTTGACAGCGCTAAAAGGCATTGGTCGTGGCTCTTCCTTATGCACCAACCAAATTTTAACGGTAGTGGAAATTCAAGGGCTGTTTATTGAGCTCTTATTTTATGTGATGCCGGATGATTTTATGGTAGCTCAAATACTGATCGGTAAAGATTTAGTTGAACAAAAAATTAATGTCCACTTTAATTTATCAGGTTTGTTCTTCACACGCGAGCTACGAGTTCAAGTTTGTGAACAAGACGTTCTAAATTTAGACGCACTTAAAACGGATTTAACTGGTGTTGACAAACAAAAGTTACTTCAGTTATTGTCACAATATAGGGCTCATTTTATTACAGGTGTACCTACAAAACGAGTAAAAACTGGTAGTTTAGAAATTAGATTAAAAGACCCAACTAAATTTGTTCAACGTAGACCGTACCGATTGGCCCCCTCTGAGCGTGAAATTGTGAGAAATAAAGTTGCCGACCTACTGAAAGCTAATATTGTCCGACCTAGCTGTTCACCTTTCTCAAGTCCAATAATTTTAGTGAAAAAGAAAGATGGATCTGATAGGCTTTGCATAGACTATCGCGAACTTAATGCAAATACAGTGGTCGATAGGTATCCATTGCCGCTTATTAGTGATCAGATAAATCGCCTAAATGGAGCTTACTATTTTACGTCTCTTGACATGGCCGCTGGTTACCATCAGATACCCGTACATCCCGAATCTGTTGAGAAAACGGCATTTGTTACACCTGATGGCCAATACGAGTACCTTACAATGCCGTTCGGTTTGATGAACGCACCTTCAGTTTATCAACGTGCCATTGACAAAGCACTTGGCGAGTTGCGTAATACGATCGCTCTTGTTTACATTGACGACATTCTGATACCTTCTTCTTCGGTGTCTGAAGGACTGGAACGTCTCTCAATTATCCTCCAAACTCTCTCTAATGCTGGTTTTTCGTTCAAAATCACAAAGTGCAGTTTCCTTAAATTAGAGGTGGATTACCTTGGTTTTTCTGTTCGAGCAGGCGAACTACGTCCCAATCCTGGTAAAATTTCAGCCCTATTGAATTCCGCAATTCCGCAAACGCCAACCCAAGTTCGACAATTTCTTGGCTTGGCGTCGTATTTTCGTCAATTTATTCACAATTTTTCAATCATAGCTGCACCCTTATATCAGTTGACTTCCACCTCAGCTAAAAGAATTGAATGGCTTCCGAAACATGATGAAGCACGTAATAAACTTATTCGTTTATTAACATCCGAACCCGTCTTAACGATCTTTGACCCTGATCTATTAATAGAATTGCATACAGACGCCAGCGCTGAAGGTTACGGCGCCGTACTTCTCCAAAAACGAAACGGCAAACTTCATCCAGTCGCCTATTACAGTAAACGTACCACCGGTCCTGAAAGTCGTTATCATAGTTATGAACTCGAAACCCTTTCTGTAGTGAATAGTGTTAAACACTTTCGCCATTTTCTTGTAGGGCGACCTTTCACGGTTGTTACCGATTGCAATTCTCTTAAGGCATCCCGTTTAAAGCGGGACTTAACCCCCCGTGCACACCGTTGGTGGGCTTTTTTGCAGGCATTCGACTTTGATTTAGTTTATCGAGAGGGCAAACGCATGAAACATGCTGACTTCTTTTCCCGAAATCCCGTAGCAAATCAAACTGACGACATTAATAAACAAGTTGATTTGAGTGCTCGAGTTTCTACTAATAATAACATTAATGTTATCAACTTACAGCGAGATTGGCTTTCAGTCGCACAACAGCGCGACGAAGGCATCGTTAAAATAATAACCGAATTTAAGACCAAGGAACTTGACCCAGATATAGCCAAAACATACGATGTACGGACTAATGTTTTGTACCGGAAAATCGAACGACGCAATCGATCCCGTTTTCTTCCAGTAGTACCAAGGTCGATGATTTGGTCAGTTATTAGTCACGTACACACCGATTTAAAACATTTGGGTTGGGAGAAAACATTGGACAAATTATATGAGCTTTATTGGTTTCCTAAAATGTCTAAGAACGTTCGCAAATTTGTCGATAATTGTTTAATTTGTAAAACATCCAAAAATAAATCTGGTAAATCTCAAGTTCAAATGCATCCAATCACGAAAATTTCACAGCCTTGGCATACTATTCACATGGATATTTCTGGAAAATTGACAGGCAAAAGTGATAATAAAGAATATGTGCACATCATTATAGATGCTTTTTCTAAATTTGTTCTGTTACGCCGAATAACCTCTTTGACTGCAGAATCTGCTGTGAATTGTTTAAAAGAATTCACTTACTTGTTTGGCGCTCCACTGCGTATCATTGTGGATCAGGGCAAATGTTATACAAGTAGTGAGTTTCGTACTTTTTGTTCGAGTTTTAACATTGAATTGCACTTTATTGCTCATGGTACCAGTCGGGCCAATGGACAGGTAGAACGTGTGATGCAAACCCTTAAAAATACTCTGACTACTATCGAAACAGGAAGTGAAAAAAATTAGCAAAATAGTTTGGGTGAAGTACAATTGGCTTTCAATAGCACGAAGCATCGCGTAACTGAGTTTTGTCCATCCGAACTTTTATTTGGTGTTTCCATACGCTCACTAGAGCTACAAAAAATTTATCACAAAGCAGCAAATCAAGAAGAAGAGGCTCTTTCTTTGCCTACAATTCGCGAAATTGCTAGTGAAAACATTGCAAAGGCATCAAAAAACGATGCAGTTCGTAAAAATGTGGGAAAAGCCACTATTAAACCTTTTTCTGTCGGAGACTTTGTGTTCAGTAAAACCAATGAGAGAATGATTTCTAAACTTGATCAGAAATTCAGGGGACCTTTCAAAATTGTCAAGGTCTTAGAAAATGAGCGTTACGAGGTAATTAAGCCTACAGAAAAAGGTAAAGGTAGAAGTTTTAAGTTTGCACACGACCAACTTATAAGTGTGCCCGAGGGCCAAGGAGAAGTCCCTGTTGATATTCAGAATGAGCCCGTGTCGGCGGCTGAACGTTAGGTAAATGTCGTTGTTACTGTGTTGTTTGTTGAGCCTGATTTTGAATCAGAGGAGACGGCTCTTACCGTCTGTTTTAGAGTCGATCCTGGCAAAAAGTTAGCCGGATGAGAGTCGAGCCCGATGGAAAGTAATGAGCTACTAACCAGTCGGAAGAGGCCATGAAAACATGCCTGAGCTTGAAAGTTGAGCCCGGCACTATTGAGTTTCGAGCCGGAAGGGGTTAGTCATTACCCAGCTGTTTGTATTTAATATTGAGAATAAGATTGATTATTATTGCCTGAATCTCAAAGAAAGAAGTGACATTTTGAGTTGGTCAGGATAGCCGAGCGGTCGGATGTTTTATTGTTGTTTGTCTTCCAGATGCTTTGCCTTAACTTCCCTATGTGCCCTGGGACGTGCACCAGGTCAGAATGGCCGTGTCGGCGCCTTCCCAAAAGCAACGCCATTGGGATATCTACGCCCATGGTTTGGACGCTTAAGTGTGCGTATTGTGTTACCACGAGTGTTTAGAATAGTTTTGTATGACCATATATGGTCACGTACTTCTTTGTTATTTTGATTGGCGGAGATGGAAACGCGCCGGGGGAATCCCCGACGAGCGGAACAGCATGAAGAGCTGGCGGCAGAAAGAGAGAAACGAGAGCCGAGCTCAGATTGCGCGGACCGTTACGTTCCCAATCTTTGCATTAAATTTCTGTTCATTATTTGTTATAATTAGTAAAATTATTACTGTGTTAATTGTTAGTAATGTGAGAGTTCGTTAAATAATTAATAATAAAACTAGGGGATGGTATTAATATATTGCCAATATGAATATTACAAGACGACTAACTACGTTCAAAGTCATAAGAACTCTGGCGTTCCTTCTTATTCCCACGTGTAGTTTCGCAGTTAACGCAATATGATCCCGGCGCCATCAATAACCCAAACACTGTTCGAATCCCATGGTTTAGGTCACGTTGACCATGAATAGAAGTAACCAAGATAATTGGGTCTGTTGCGCTTACAGTCGACCATGCTACCAATCTCTACGTCCTCGTAGAGTTCGTACCTAAGGAAATGCCCACTTGTTCTTCCTAGTCTCTCGTAGACTCAGAGAACCAGTGATGAATTAGTTGTCAACACTTCGTCAACACGTCTGTCAATACTATACGTACGTTACATATTGTATCCTGGTATATCTGACAGTTGCAGATTTCGTTAAGGAATACTTCTATTCCTAATTGGACGAATCAGGTCATTTTAGTTTCATGATTCGAGACAGCCCGTTGCTAGTAATGTGAATTTTGTACCAGCACATTGCTGTTATTCTTTCACATCTTAATATCACGTTGACATATATTATAGACTTTCGTTCGTCTTTTCTTGGATTAGCTCGTTGCTAGTAATGTGATTTTGTACCAGCACATTGCCGTTATTCTTTCACATCTTAATATCACGTTGACATATATTATAGACTTTCGTTCGTCTTTTCTTTGATTAGCTCGTTGCTAGTAATGTGAATTTTGTACCAGCACATTGCCGTTATTTTTTTCACATCTTAATATCACGTTGACATATTATAGACTTTCGTTCGTCTTTTCTCTGATTAGCTCGTTGCTAATCTGCAAATTGTTCATTAAGAGACCATTAGTCCCCATGCAGCACGTTGCTATATAGACTACGTTATAGTCTTTACTTTTTAGGTTCGAACCTTACGTATGACTTCGTTAGTCATTGATCACTAGTGACTGATGTATTAAATGCTGTTAAAATACTCAATCTTATTCATAGTTTAATTCTAAAAAATAAACGATCTTACAACTATTTTGAACTTGTACAATGTTTAACTTTTATTCATTATCACCGTCTTCAGACGATAATAATTCGTCTTCCATGTCTGTAACGTATGGTTTGAGTTTGTCAGTGGAACAAATTCCTCTGTAAAACTTCTGTGTGCGATGTGCTCCTGAAAGATCTTCTATTACATACCGATCGTGAGGTAGTATTTTTGTGACAACATAGGGACCCGCAAATTTGGGTAGCAACTTTTTGCTTTTTCCCTCGTTTGATGTGAGAACTTTTCTCATTAATACTTGCTGACCCACCTCGTAGTGGTCAGCTGGTCGTCTCTTAGCATCAAAAGAAACTTTCTGTCGTCTTTGTTCTTTAAGTGTATTCTGAGCACCTTCTGCCCTGATTTGATTTAAATCTTGGAGTTCGTCGTCCAAACCCAAATTGTGTATCAAATAAGCGTCATCGATGCTACGAGGTCGATAACCCATCAACATCTCGTATGGACATTTCCCAGTAGTCTTGTTCACTGTGGAATTTAGACCAAAACGTATTCGGTTAATATTTTCATCCCATTTAACTTCATTGTCTGTAGAACAACTCAACGCGTTTAGAATTGTTCTATTATATCGTTCCATTTGTCCGTTGGCCCTCGGCGTAGCTGTGGCATTAAATATTATCTTTATGCCACACTTTTCACCATATTCTTGAAACTTATTACTCGTGAAACAAGTTCCTCTATCACATATTATTCTCTTTGGTGCACCGAACAGTTCGATGATTAGATTCGAGAATTTAGGAACCACCCATTTTTTACCCTTGGGTGTAATTCTAAGAATTCTGTTATTCTTTAGTGTGTATTCTTTATGTATACGTTGTTCCTCTTGATCTTCTGGTTCTTTTGATAACACTCTATACAAATATTGGTATCTTTCATCCTTAAGTTGTACAGCCAGCAGCCAATCATCCTCTGTAACGTTTACTGTAAGGACGTGTACTGTGTCATCAGAAGACTCTTCTATTGGATTACGACTCAAAGCGTCAGCATGTGACATCTTTGTTCCGGGACGATACTCTACAGTAAAGTCAAATTCTTTAGTGGTTATCCACCACCTACCAATTCTCGGTACCATATCTCTTTTGCTCAAAGTAGTGCGCAGGGCACTACAATCTGTCACCACCTTGAAATGAATACCAACAAGGTAAATTCGAAACTTTTGCAGCGAATGTACCACCGCTAACGTCTCCAGTTCGTACAAGTGGCATCGTTGCTCTTCCTTCCTTGTCTGAGGACTAAAGTACAACACAGCCTTTAGCAATTTATTTTCTTTTTGCTTTTGTAATAAAATACCACCGATACCCCACTTTGAAGCATCAGTGTGGACTTCAGTAGGAAGATCAGGGTCGTAAATTGATAAAACAGGTCGTTGAGTCAACTTTTCTTTTAACGTTTCAAACGCTTGTTGTTGATATTCCTTCCACTCAAAGATTACATTCTTTCGTGTAAGTGTTGTCAAAGGACTTGCAATAGTACCGAACCCTTTAATGTACTTCCGAAAATAACTACAAAGTCCCACGAATTGGCGAACCTGATGGACGTTTTTCGGTATCTGAAAATCTGCTACAGCCTGGACTTTTCGCTTTCCCGGCCTAATTACCCCTTCACTAATCTCGTGTCCTAAGTACTCGATAATCGTATGGAAAAAGACACATTTCTCGAGACGAAGCGTCAAACCAGAACAGCGAAATAATTGAAGGATTTTTGCTAATGTTTCAAATCCGCTTTCTAATCTATTGACGGGAATCAAAATATCGTCCATGTATGCGAGGGCTGCAGTAAATCGCATTGAACTTAATACTTGATTTACTGTCCGTTTAAATTGATCAATAGTGTTTAATGTCAAAACACTTACCGATGTTGCGTCGCCTACCTCTGGCAATTCTTCCTCACAAGGATGTCCCCTTGCTAGTAGATAAGATGTTTTGAAATGAATTGTTCGTCCAGACTCATTCAGTATAGGGATGACACTTGTACCTTGGGAAGTTGAGGTGACACAGTGTGGAATTGTGTACTCGCCATTGGGTTTGTTACGTTGACCATGATTTACGTATATGTCACCGTGATACTCTTCTTTGCAGTACACAAGTACACGTGCTACGTAGTTTGCTGGAATTGTCACATCTTCCTTGGAGTACAAGTTCAGCTTCGTTGGAGGTAATTGGTCAACTTGAGGTAGCTGAACGAATGTTGCATCAAATAATCTTAATTGATTACTTCGTATTACAAGGACAACGTTTGCCTTGTTGATAAAAGTTTGCCCAATCATCACTGGAACATGCTGTAGGTAGTCAGCAACAATGATGATTGGAACTTCAACTTCAACCAAGTCAACTTCGACACGTGCGGTTGTCTGACCTAGGGCTCGGGTCGAACCACCCGCGTACCCTGTAATGGTGACATCACATGGAGTCCAGCTAAGACGCAAACGTTTTGCATCAGATTCCCTTATTGTGACAACACTGCATCCGGTATCGACATACGCTTGTAGATGTTGCCCATTGATTTTACATTTGACATGGTAACATTCTTGATCGATGTTCGATGTCTCACATAACATGACCTTATGACGTGTATCTTTTCTTGTGCATTCGTCACTTTCGTGTCCCAAACGATTACATAACGTACACACTTTGCGCGGTTTGGGACACTTTGGTGCTAAATGTGACGCGTCGCCACAGTTGAAGCATTTTGGGTTACGTTTAACCCTTTTCTCCTTGTCGGCTTCAAATTCTGCTTTAGGGTCTGGGCCTAGTCGATGTTTTAAACGACTCTTGTCTGTTTTCTTGAAGGGTTCTGTCGATTTTGGGTAGCGCTGATTCGTCAAAGTAGACAAATAATGGTGATACAAATCTTCTGGAGTTGCATACCTCCCTGCTCTTGCACCAGTTTCAATTGTAACGTCATTTATACCATCAATTATACAGGACACAGCATTACTGTCTACAATTCCACATGCTTGTAGTAATCCCATTTTCCCAAAATAATACTGGGTCCAGGATTCATCTGGTTGTTTCGTACGATTGACCACTCTTCGTAACATAGTCGCATAATCACGTTGATCGGGAAATGTTTTAATAATTAGTGTCTTCCACTGTTCCCAATTTAAATTATAATCCGGTAAATTATAATACCAAGTTTTAGCAAGCCCTGTGAGACGACATTGCATGTGATAAATGGTGGTTTTTTCAGTCCATGCATTAATTTGGGCCAATTGATCAATTTTTTCTATCCAGCGAGATGATGATAAATTTTGATCACCCGGGCTAAACATTGGGATGCAGTCAGGTTTTACTAACAACTGTGAATGATTGCCTTGGCTTTGGGTGTTCCGTTCGGCTAATAATAATTCGACAAGTCTTTCAAGATGGTCAATCCGATTATCATTGCGGGTACTACTATTGTTATCAATGGAAACTACAGAACTGAGTACCTGTGGTGGACGTATTTCCTCCGCTTCTATTGTATCGGATTCCTGAGGACGTTCCCCAGGTCGTGGTGTATCGGCCCCGGCTTCGCTCCGTTGGCGACGCCAATCTCCAGCGCTTCGAGACGGTGTTGCATGTCTCGAGCGCGCACGTGTGGGTTGTCGCGGAGAGTTATCACGACGCCGCTTCTCTTCCTCACGGGAACGCGATCGTCGACACCGCGACCGTGCTCGATGCCGTCTTTCCATTGTTTTTCAACCTCCCCTGGTATTCGTTTCCACTGGATTATGATTATTAATGTTTATAAATACGCACGTTGCGATTATCGTCTTTAAATAATAATAATTACACTTTGTTCCGATGTTGCACACACTTTGTGATTTTGTTTTAAGAAAATGAATATAGGTGTCCTTTCACCTTTCACTTATATTTATTGTATTTAAGACGTGTAAATACAGTCGGCACTATAAGTCCAATAACGCACAATAATAACAACATTTATTGTGGAAGCACACACCACTTTGGTGACGAAGCGACCAAGCGCACGGATTACTATCTCACCGCTGCACTGTGAGAGTTCGTTAAATAATTAATAATAAAACTAGGGGATGGTATTAATATATTGCCAATATGAATATTACAAGACGACTAACTACGTTCAAAGTCATAAGAACTCTGGCGTTCCTTCTTATTCCCACGTGTAGTTTCGCAGTTAACGCAATATGATCCCGGCGCCATCAATAACCCAAACACTGTTCGAATCCCATGGTTTAGGTCACGTTGACCATGAATAGAAGTAACCAAGATAATTGGGTCAGTTGCGCTTACAGTAATAAGTGTAAAAAACTATTCGTTGAGTTAGTAGTAATTAAATTTGTTACGTGTGTGTTCGTGTTCTTTTTATCACCGAAATGCCCCGTCAGGCTAAACCCCGTGGCGCCCCTAAGTCAAGGGCTTCGACATAGATATTGCAATTAAAATTATTATGGGACAGTTCAAGTTTATTTCATAGTAAAAAAAATATCAGAAGTCAAGCCTATATGCATAAAAAAATAAACTAATAAAAATTTAAGGACAAACCAGTTTCGACACTAACATCTGAAACTCAAGTGACCATAAATCACTAGGCCACAATTCTGATGAGTGCCACCCTGTATTGCTTCGCGCCGAAAGTTGTGGACCTAAGAAGTTTTTACCATGAACACGCGACGTTCTGTTCAGTAACGCTCGGACTGATTGTACGTCTCCAGTTCAAACGGTAAGAGATAACGCTATTGCATCTTATATTATGTACGACGGAGATAGGAAATTTGCATTGCACTACGAATTTTGCAATAACAAAGAAACCATTCGGTTATTTCAACAATGATTTAAGGATTTGTTTTTATAATCGAAAGCAGCTTCGTACAAAGTTTATTTCATAACTGATTTTTTTCAAGTTTTGGTTAATTTTGGTCTTCTCATTACGGATTCAACCTGTTATCAAATAAGATATTTTTATTTTATTTTGAGGGATATTCTACTTTAGTATTGATCATTATCCAAATGTTAAACCAAAAATTGAAGTGCTAGGTGCGTTACTGATTAAGTAATTCCAAAACTAAACAATAATTTTTTGGACCATCTAGCGTCTTCTTCCTATCCATGTCTAGTTAGGCGATAAAAGAGTGGGCTGGTATGACGTTTAGGAATGTTGTTGTGCAGACAAATTATAGTCAAATGAAGCCGCGTTCAATTCCCTTAAGTTTTAGTCGGTTTGTGCTTTTAAGTTTTATGATCTCGTACTGTGGTTAACAATTTCTGGTGTCTTCGAATTAAGTTGGTACACATGCGATTTCATAATGTTAACAATAATGATTCAAAATAATAAATAACAACGGACAAGTTTACATGATTTCAACAGAGTAACAATTTAAGGAAAATAATAAACAATAATACAATTTAACCATCCTGCGGTACATGAGGAGTGAGGTTAGATCAGCCAAATACATTCCACCCTTGAGCTTTTGTAGTTTACAGGAATTTACAACTGACTGATACAATGAAACATCTGAGAGGGAAACACAAGAATATTGAAACGCGTGGAGTTATCTAAGTGGGGTGCATGTAAGTCGGAGAGTAGTGGACCACAGGTAGATCCAATGGAAAGGCTAAAGCGAAGTGACCCAGACAATTGTCTGTCAGTGGGGCCAGATGGTAGAGAGTTTACTATCATGGGGGCAAACTTGTACATCCAACGGTCCAAGAGAAATGAGTTTATTACGGAATTTTCCTAGACATAGTTATGTTGGTCTTTCTGAAGGCTTGTCCAAGCCCAGTCCAAGTTAGCCGCGCTTCCCTCGAGGACCATTTATGAAGCAAGCAATTTGTTTAGTAGCCCGAATCCACACCGCAAACTCCAACCTAAGTTTGACTCAGAAGTTAACAGTGACTCCACTTCGCTTTACCCTGCAATCCCCAGGAGGACATGTCAAGCAAGTTCGAAAACAACCCCCGTTTGACAAGTGACCCCAAAAAGCAGGTATTCACGACTGGGACCGTATAAAATCTTGACAACAGTATTGCAACAACAATGTATGCTATTTGGTCGGTCTGTTGATTCGAAACATGTACGGACACACAACATAATAATAATAAATACAGGACGCAACGTTTTCTTTGAAAGTCATTTGAAAGCAGGACGCAACGCGATGACACCCAGCGGCGCAACAAGTAACGAGACTAAGCTACGAACATGCATCAATAAACTACACTAAGTACCGAATTTTGGCCGGTGTCGAAAATAGCTGGATGTCCGTTACAAGCGAATGACGAGAAATCGCAAGAGGGCGCAAAACAACGATAAGGCACCGTTCAGAACCCCGACATTCAGGTGTGACGTTTTGCCAGCTTTTACCTTTTGTCTTCAGGTCTTACAGAGCGTTGGTTAATTCAAGTCAACAGAGACAAAAAAGCTTTTCAACAACCGCAAACTGCTGTTGGCCTCATGACGAAAGACAGGTAGTTATTTAAGGATTTATCTGAGTGGCAATCTAGTTAATTTGAGTTAGGGAATCACTTTGTTTTGAATTGAACCCGCCTGGAGCTCGGACTCGGTAACTAGAAGTCAACAACACATTTAAACTTTTTGAAATTGACAACAATGACTAAAACGTCTTGTGACAATGTGTCCATTAATGTTAGTTGTATTTATACAATGAGCGGCAAAAGTATGGAATAAATTCATTAAAAATTAAACAATTTTTTTTTCTAAATTTTTTTATACGGGTCAATTTTGGTTTATAAAAATTAATATTTTTATCCCAAATTAAATTTCAAGCAGTCATTTGTTTTCGAGTGATAACGTCATCGATATTTTTTTTTTAAATAGAAACTCCCTATTTTTTTTTTCTTGATTCAGATAGCCCTTTTAATTCTTTAAACGACAGTATAAAAATTTTGTTATCTTAAGTTTTGAGAAAAAAAATAAAATTTGATTTTTTTATGACAAACAAAAACAAGTCAAAAAATCAAGTAGGTAAATCAAACAGTCAAATGGTACTGTCAGCTTCATTTCTATGTTTAAATTGTTTTTTCCGGAAATCGTCTTGGAAACATTTTCCTGCCTATATACGTACAGGAAAATTGAATTTTTCTAATTTGGTGTTGTAACAAAGCAATTAACGCACTCATTTTAAAAAATTCAATTTTCCTGTACGTAAGTAAGCAGGAAAATGTTGTTTCCAAGACGATTTCCAGAAAAACAATTTAAACTGACAGTACCATTTGACTGTTTGATTTACCTACTTGATTTTTTGATAAAAAATCAAATTTTATTGTAGCTCAAATACTGATCGGTAAAGATTTAGTTGAACAAAAAATTAATGTCCACTTTAATTTATCAGGTTTGTTCTTCACACGCGAGCTACGAGTTCAAGTTTGTGAACAAGACGTTCTAAATTTAGACGCACTTAAAACGGATTTAACTGGTGTTGACAAACAAAAGTTACTTCAGTTATTGTCACAATATAGGGCTCATTTTATTACAGGTGTACCTACAAAACGAGTAAAAACTGGTAGTTTAGAAATTAGATTAAAAGACCCAACTAAATTTGTTCAACGTAGACCGTACCGATTGGCCCCCTCTGAGCGTGAAATTGTGAGAAATAAAGTTGCCGACCTACTGAAAGCTAATATTGTCCGACCTAGCTGTTCACCTTTCTCAAGTCCAAAAATTTTAGTGAAAAAGAAAGATGGATCTGATAGGCTTTGCATAGACTATCGCGAACTTAATGCAAATACAGTGGCCGATAGGTATCCATTGCCGCTTATTAGTGATCAGATAAATCGCCTAAATGGAGCTTACTATTTTACGTCTCTTGACATGGCCGCTGGTTACCATCAGATACCCGTACATCCCGAATCTGTTGAGAAAACGGCATTTGTTACACCTGATGGCCAATACGAGTACCTTACAATGCCGTTCGGTTTGATGAACGCACCTTCAGTTTATCAACGTGCCATTGACAAAGCACTTGGCGAGTTGCGTAATACGATCGCTCTTGTTTACATTGACGACATTCTGATACCTTCTTCTTCGGTGTCTGAAGGACTGGAACGTCTCTCAATTATCCTCCAAACTCTCTCTAATGCTGGTTTTTCGTTCAAAATCACAAAGTGCAGTTTCCTTAAATTAGAGGTGGATTACCTTGGTTTTTCTGTTCGAGCAGGCGAACTACGTCCCAATCCTGGTAAAATTTCAGCCCTATTGAATTCCGCAATTCCGCAAACGCCAACCCAAGTTCGACAATTTCTTGGCTTGGCGTCGTATTTTCGTCAATTTATTCACAATTTTTCAATCATAGCTGCACCCTTATATCAGTTGACTTCCACCTCAGCTAAAAGAATTGAATGGCTTCCGAAACATGATGAAGCACGTAATAAACTTATTCGTTTATTAACATCCGAACCCGTCTTAACGATCTTTGACCCTGATCTATTAATCGAATTGCATACAGACGCCAGCGCTGAAGGTTACGGCGCCGTACTTCTCCAAAAACGAAACGGCAAACTTCATCCAGTCGCCTATTACAGTAAACGTACCACCGGTCCTGAAAGTCGTTATCATAGTTATGAACTCGAAACCCTTTCTGTAGTGAATAGTGTTAAACACTTTCGCCATTTTCTTGTAGGGCGACCTTTCACGGTTGTTACCGATTGCAATTCTCTTAAGGCATCCCGTTTAAAGCGGGACTTAACCCCCCGTGCACACCGTTGGTGGGCTTTTTTGCAGGCATTCGACTTTGATTTAGTTTATCGAGAGGGCAAACGCATGAAACATGCTGACTTCTTTTCCCGAAATCCCGTAGCAAATCAAACTGACGACATTAATAAACAAGTTGATTTGAGTGCTCGAGTTTCTACTAATAATAACATTAATGTTATCAACTTACAGCGAGATTGGCTTTCAGTCGCACAACAGCGCGACGAAGGCATCGTTAAAATAATAACCGAATTTAAGACCAAGGAACTTGACCCAGATATAGCCAAAACATACGATGTACGGACTAATGTTTTGTACCGGAAAATCGAACGACGCAATCGATCCCGTTTTCTTCCAGTAGTACCAAGGTCGATGATTTGGTCAGTTATTAGTCACGTACACACCGATTTAAAACATTTGGGTTGGGAGAAAACATTGGACAAATTATATGAGCTTTATTGGTTTCCTAAAATGTCTAAGAACGTTCGCAAATTTGTCGATAATTGTTTAATTTGTAAAACATCCAAAAATAAATCTGGTAAATCTCAAGTTCAAATGCATCCAATCACGAAAATTTCACAGCCTTGGCATACTATTCACATGGATATTTCTGGAAAATTGACAGGCAAAAGTGATAATAAAGAATATGTGCACATCATTATAGATGCTTTTTCTAAATTTGTTCTGTTACGCCGAATAACCTCTTTGACTGCAGAATCTGCTGTGAATTGTTTAAAAGAATTCACTTACTTGTTTGGCGCTCCACTGCGTATCATTGTGGATCAGGGCAAATGTTATACAAGTAGTGAGTTTCGTACTTTTTGTTCGAGTTTTAACATTGAATTGCACTTTATTGCTCATGGTACCAGTCGGGCCAATGGACAGGTAGAACGTGTGATGCAAACCCTTAAAAATACTCTGACTACTATCGAAACAGGAAGTGAAAAAAATTAGCAAAATAGTTTGGGTGAAGTACAATTGGCTTTCAATAGCACGAAGCATCGCGTAACTGAGTTTTGTCCATCCGAACTTTTATTTGGTGTTTCCATACGCTCACTAGAGCTACAAAAAATTTATCACAAAGCAGCAAATCAAGAAGAAGAGGCTCTTTCTTTGCCTACAATTCGCGAAATTGCTAGTGAAAACATTGCAAAGGCATCAAAAAACGATGCAGTTCGTAAAAATGTGGGAAAAGCCACTATTAAACCTTTTTCTGTCGGAGACTTTGTGTTCAGTAAAACCAATGAGAGAATGATTTCTAAACTTGATCAGAAATTCAGGGGACCTTTCAAAATTGTCAAGGTCTTAGAAAATGAGCGTTACGAGGTAATTAAGCCTACAGAAAAAGGTAAAGGTAGAAGTTTTAAGTTTGCACACGACCAACTTATAAGTGTGCCCGAGGGCCAAGGAGAAGTCCCTGTTGATATTCAGAATGAGCCCGTGTCGGCGGCTGAACGTTAGGTAAATGTCGTTGTTACTGTGTTGTTTGTTGAGCCTGATTTTGAATCAGAGGAGACGGCTCTTACCGTCTGTTTTAGAGTCGATCCTGGCAAAAAGTTAGCCGGATGAGAGTCGAGCCCGATGGAAAGTAATGAGCTACTAACCAGTCGGAAGAGGCCATGAAAACATGCCTGAGCTTGAAAGTTGAGCCCGGCACTATTGAGTTTCGAGCCGGAAGGGGTTAGTCATTACCCAGCTGTTTGTATTTAATATTGAGAATAAGATTGATTATTATTGCCTGAATCTCAAAGAAAGAAGTGACATTTTGAGTTGGTCAGGATAGCCGAGCGGTCGGATGTTTTATTGTTGTTTGTCTTCCAGATGCTTTGCCTTAACTTCCCTATGTGCCCTGGGACGTGCACCAGGTCAGAATGGCCGTGTCGGCGCCTTCCCAAAAGCAACGCCATTGGGATATCTACGCCCATGGTTTGGACGCTTAAGTGTGCGTATTGTGTTACCACGAGTGTTTAGAATAGTTTTGTATGACCATATATGGTCACGTACTTCTTTGTTATTTTGATTGGCGGAGATGGAAACGCGCCGGGGGAATCCCCGACGAGCGGAACAGCATGAAGAGCTGGCGGCAGAAAGAGAGAAACGAGAGCCGAGCTCAGATTGCGCGGACCGTTACGTTCCCAATCTTTGCATTAAATTTCTGTTCATTATTTGTTATAATTAGTAAAATTATTACTGTGTTAATTGTTAGTAATAAGTGTAAAAAACTATTCGTTGAGTTAGTAGTAATTAAATTTGTTACGTGTGTGTTCGTGTTCTTTTTATCACCGAAATGCCCCGTCAGGCTAAACCCCGTGGCGCCCCTAAGTCAAGGGCTTCGACATAGATATTGCAATTAAAATTATTATGGGACAGTTCAAGTTTATTTCATAGTAAAAAAAATATCAGAAGTCAAGCCTATATGCATAAAAAAATAAACTAATAAAAATTTAAGGACAAACCAGTTTCGACACTAACATCTGAAACTCAAGTGACCATAAATCACTAGGCCACAATTCTGATGAGTGCCACCCTGTATTGCTTCGCGCCGAAAGTTGTGGACCTAAGAAGTTTTTACCATGAACACGCGACGTTCTGTTCAGTAACGCTCGGACTGATTGTACGTCTCCAGTTCAAACGGTAAGAGATAACGCTATTGCATCTTATATTATGTACGACGGAGATAGGAAATTTGCATTGCACTACGAATTTTGCAATAACAAAGAAACCATTCGGTTATTTCAACAATGATTTAAGGATTTGTTTTTATAATCGAAAGCAGCTTCGTACAAAGTTTATTTCATAACTGATTTTTTTCAAGTTTTGGTTAATTTTGGTCTTCTCATTACGGATTCAACCTGTTATCAAATAAGATATTTTTATTTTATTTTGAGGGATATTCTACTTTAGTATTGATCATTATCCAAATGTTAAACCAAAAATTGAAGTGCTAGGTGCGTTACTGATTAAGTAATTCCAAAACTAAACAATAATTTTTTGGACCATCTAGCGTCTTCTTCCTATCCATGTCTAGTTAGGCGATAAAAGAGTGGGCTGGTATGACGTTTAGGAATGTTGTTGTGCAGACAAATTATAGTCAAATGAAGCCGCGTTCAATTCCCTTAAGTTTTAGTCGGTTTGTGCTTTTAAGTTTTATGATCTCGTACTGTGGTTAACAATTTCTGGTGTCTTCGAATTAAGTTGGTACACATGCGATTTCATAATGTTAACAATAATGATTCAAAATAATAGATAACAACGGACAAGTTTACATGATTTCAACAGAGTAACAATTTAAGGAAAATAATAAACAATAATACAATTTAACCATCCTGCGGTACATGAGGAGTGAGGTTAGATCAGCCAAATACATTCCACCCTTGAGCTTTTGTAGTTTACAGGAATTTACAACTGACTGATACAATGAAACATCTGAGAGGGAAACACAAGAATATTGAAACGCGTGGAGTTATCTAAGTGGGGTGCATGTAAGTCGGAGAGTAGTGGACCACAGGTAGATCCAATGGAAAGGCTAAAGCGAAGTGACCCAGACAATTGTCTGTCAGTGGGGCCAGATGGTAGAGAGTTTACTATCATGGGGGCAAACTTGTACATCCAACGGTCCAAGAGAAATGAGTTTATTACGGAATTTTCCTAGACATAGTTATGTTGGTCTTTCTGAAGGCTTGTCCAAGCCCAGTCCAAGTTAGCCGCGCTTCCCTCGAGGACCATTTATGAAGCAAGCAATTTGTTTAGTAGCCCGAATCCATACCGCAAACTCCAACCTAAGTTTGACTCAGAAGTTAACAGTGACTCCACTTCGCTTTACCCTGCAATCCCCAGGAGGACATGTCAAGCAAGTTCGAAAACAACCCCCGTTTGACAAGTGACCCCAAAAAGCAGGTATTCACGACTGGGACCGTATAAAATCTTGACAACAGTATTGCAACAACAATGTATGCTATTTGGTCGGTCTGTTGATTCGAAACATGTACGGACACACAACATAATAATAATAAATACAGGACGCAACGTTTTCTTTGAAAGTCATTTGAAAGCAGGACGCAACGCGATGACACCCAGCGGCGCAACAAGTAACGAGACTAAGCTACGAACATGCATCAATAAACTACACTAAGTACCGAATTTTGGCCGGTGTCGAAAATAGCTGGATGTCCGTTACAAGCGAATGACGAGAAATCGCAAGAGGGCGCAAAACAACGATAAGGCACCGTTCAGAACCCCGACATTCAGGTGTGACGTTTTGCCAGCTTTTACCTTTTGTCTTCAGGTCTTACGGAGCGTTGGTTAATTCAAGTCAACAGAGACAAAAAAGCTTTTCAACAACCGCAAACTGCTGTTGGCCTCATGACGAAAGACAGGTAGTTATTTAAGGATTTATCTGAGTGGCAATCTAGTTAATTTGAGTTAGGGAATCACTTTGTTTTGAATTGAACCCGCCTGGAGCTCGGACTCGGTAACTAGAAGTCAACAACACATTTAAACTTTTTGAAATTGACAACAATGACTAAAACGTCTTGTGACAATGTGTCCATTAATGTTAGTTGTATTTATACAATGAGCGGCAAAAGTATGGAATAAATTCATTAAAAATTAAACAATTTTTTTTTCTAAATTTTTTTATACGGGTCAATTTTGGTTTATAAAAATTAATATTTTTATCCCAAATTAAATTTCAAGCAGTCATTTGTTTTCGAGTGATAACGTCATCGATATTTTTTTTTTAAATAGAAACTCCCTATTTTTTTTTCTTGATTCAGATAGCCCTTTTAATTCTTTAAACGACAGTATAAAAATTTTGTTATCTTAAGTTTTGAGAAAAAAAATAAAATTTGATTTTTTTATGACAAACAAAAACAAGTCAAAAAATCAAGTAGGTAAATCAAACAGTCAAATGGTACTGTCAGCTTCATTTCTATGTTTAAATTGTTTTTTCCGGAAATCGTCTTGGAAACAACATTTTCCTGCCTATATACGTACAGGAAAATTGAATTTTTCTAATTTGGTGTTGTAACAAAGCAATTAACGCACTCATTTTAAAAAATTCAATTTTCCTGTACGTAAGTAAGCAGGAAAATGTTGTTTCCAAGACGATTTCCAGAAAAACAATTTAAACTGACAGTACCATTTGACTGTTTGATTTACCTACTTGATTTTTTGATAAAAAATCAAATTTTATTTTTTTTCTCAAAACTTTAATTATCTAAGATAACAAAATTTTTAAACTGTCGTTTAGAGAATTAAAAGGGCTATCCGAATCAAGAAAAAAAAATAGGGGGTTTCTATTTTAAAAAAAATATCGATGACGTCATCACTCGAAAACAAATGACTGCTTGAAATTTAATTTGAATAAAAATATTAATTTTTATAAACCAAAATTGAACCGTATAAAAAATTTTTAGAAAAAAAAAATTGTTTAATTTTTAATGAATTTACTCCATACTTTTGCCGCTCACTATAGATCTCCTGATGCTGATTATAAGGGTTTTTTTGAGGGATTAGAGGAACTTTTAAATAAAATCAATGGAAGCCACAAAGTTAAACTTGTTTGTGGCGACTTCAACTTCGATTTTCAAAAATCAAATCCACTCTACGGAATGCACCAATGTATATTTATGCCTACAAGGACTCAGGGTAATGCTCAGTCTCTTATAGATAACATCATAACATCATAACTGCTGATGATGAACGAAATAAAAAATGGATTAATCGTGAAATTATTAATAGTACGGTATCAAAAACTTAAAAAACAACATAATAAAATTGTTAAACAAACAAAACAAAAATATTTTGATAGAATGTTGGAAGGTTCTACTAATATCGGCAAGGTTTCATGGCAAATAATAAACAACGCTAGCAAAGGCGTAAAAAACAAACAACTACCTACATCGTTTTTACACGCGAAGGTAATACTATTTCTGATCACAGTGAAATCGCCAATGAATTTAATAATTACTTCATAAGATCAGCTATCAGTCAAACTAACCATAGTAGTAAAGTTTAACAAGGAAATAAAATGACAGCGAATCCTCATAGTATGTGTCTATACCACTTTTCATTAGAGGAAATGTACCAAATTATTTTATCTGCATCGAAAAAGTCGTCAGCTGGAATCGATGATGTACCATGTGTCGTATTAAAATACGTTGCTGACCTCATAGTAATTCCTATCACCGATTTAGTGAATCTTTCTTTTGACTGCGGAACTTTCCCAGATGACCTTAAGACCTCTCTAGTTGTTCCTGTGCACAAAAGGGTAGTCTAAAGGTAAGGACAAACCGGCCAACAAAATGTTGGCAACTTGTTGATGGATGTTGGCAACATGTTTATTGGCTACAACAACGTGTATCTGGATACATGTTGTCAACAATGTTACGCGTCCAAACCGAAATCAGTGTTGACGGAAAAATAGAAGAGATTGGTACTGCTGGTGCTAGTGCACATTGAGCGATGTTTTCCATTTCAAATGGAAAACGCAGATACAAGCAACAGTCAACAATTTTCTTTACTATCATGCCGACCGATGTTGCTGAGTATCCAACAACTTGTATCTAGTTGACGGAATACATGTTGCCAACATCGATATCAACTAGTTGCCAACATTTTGTTGGCCGGTTTGTACTTACCTTTAGTGATATGAAAAATTATCGACCTGTAGCGCTTCTTTCGGTTTTTTCTAAAATATATGAAAAATGTTTCTATCAAAGGTTACTGTCTTTCCTAACAAAGTTTAGGATACTATCTGAGAAACAATTTGATTTTCGCTCCGGAGGAAGTACTGAAAACGCAATATTAGCTACCTGTAATAAAATACTTGACAATCTAAATAATAGATTAAAAACAGCAGCCATCTACTTCGATTTAACTCGTGCGTTTGATTTGATTAATCATGAAATATTATGTGCCAAATTAGAATTATATGGGGTTAGGGAGACTGCCCTAAGCTGGGTTAAAGATTATCTTTCGAATAGGCGACAAGTAGTGAAAGTCACGTATGACAACACCAAGTTTATCTCTAAGGACATGCAGTCTCTACCGGCGTTCCTCAGGGCAGCATCCTGGGGCCATTACTATTTATAGTATTTGTAAACGATATGGTAACTGAAATTGGTAAACACTCTTTATATTTATTTGCAGATGATACATCGGCAATAGTTTCGGCCTCGGATGAGGCTGCCTTGAGTAACGCCACTAGCGACTGTGTCAAACAAATGCAGCAGTGGTGCAAGAATAACGCTCTATTATTAAATCCAGAAAAAACTACTTTCCTAATATTTTCTTCAACACAATAAAAGAGACAGCAGCTTATTAGTGCGGTCAAACAACTCTATTACCAAGCAATCTATGCTCCGTTTTATTTAGAAGGACGCATTGTGAAAGATAGGGACTTTAACGAACCAATAAGAGGTTACCATTTTGGACCACGTGACGCGTCCGCTTTACACTCGCGCACGACAAACCAACACAACAACTAAACAGCTTGTGTGTTTGTGTCAATAAAATACGGTCTAAAAATTTCTAAACACATTTTTTTGGTTTTGATTACACCCTACTTTTGCATGCATGTCACTCATGTCAGTACATGGACGGAGCCACCCCCATCATATGCTGATGAATTATGGGTTGCCTGCTCCATTTATCCCTAATGTGTACGGGACGTGTACCCCTGCTGCCATCTACTTCCTTCTGAAAAAAAAAAAGGAGTATAGTAACACCAAATTCCTGGGAGTGCAGATAGATGAAAATATGTCCTGGGAAACGCACATTGATTTATTGATTAAAAGATTGTCTAGAACATGCTTTTGTATTAGTCAACTACGAAATTCTGTCAGTAAAAGAACTCTTTTAATCTATTACTATGGCTGCGTATATTCTGCTTTAGCGTATGGAATTGTATCTTGGGGACATTCCACCCATATTGGGAGAGTTTTTAAAGCTCAAAAAAGAATAATTAGAACTTTATTTGGATTGCCCTATAAGACTTCTTGTAGAAATTTCTTCTTAAAACTGCAAATTTTAACAATCTATGCTATTTATATCTTGAAAGCCGTATGCTACGTCAAGCAAAATATACATAATTATCAAAAATGTGGAGATATAAACAAATACTCAACCCGTAGCAGCAATTTACTCTACATTCCGAAGTGGCATTTGTCACTAGTTGGCAAAGGTCCTCATATTACCTCAATAAAACTCTATAATCATTTGCCCGAGTCAATCAAGGAAATCAAATTTTATAACAAATTTAAATGTAAAGTTAAGTTATTATTGACCCAGAGAGCCATATACTCACTCGATGAATATATGGATTGTAAGGGCCCCACGCTCTGAGGCCAAGTGTGTTGCCTACATCCGCCTCCACGAACGCACGGGATCCCAGGTACCAAACACGAACCGCAAGAAGGGTCGAAGGAGGCTGGAAGAGATTTTCTAGACATTACTGTTTCTTCCTTTGTTCTGAGCACAAGCGTTTGAGAGTTTCGAAAAGTTCCCTCGATTATTGTTTTAACAAAGTGTACATTCAGTTTCTTTTTATCTAATTGTTAAATTGTTTTGTGTTGTGAGTGTTTAGTGTAATTGTTACAAATTTTAATTATTTCCGTTAGTTAGTTGTTCTCGTACGTGTAGAAATTACTGTCGACCGACCGAGTCTTTTCGGAACTAAGGTAAACTTTTAAATATTTAATAAGTCGAGGAGGGACGTCACTGCCTAGGAGAACTACCTGTGCCAGGTTTTCAAACTAATTGATTTTATAACGGATTACCGATTTAAATTCAAATTAAAGAGAAAAGGGGTTAAGAGGGGACGCCGCTTGGGTAACGGTCATTTTGTTTTGTTTGGAAAAGTGAAAGATGGCGGCGCGTGGGTTGTATTTCTTTGTAGTCGAAGTGATCCGAATTTCATTTAAATAATAGTTGCGATGTTTTACAGTTTGAATCCTTTTCTTAAATTTGCTGAATTATATTAAAAGATTCATAGACTGGTATTCAAATCACTTCAAAAGCTATATTTTCTGGTTGTCTATCCAATGCGATGTATTTTACCAGTCTAAAGTTTTGGTAAACCGAAACGGCTGAATTTGACTTGAATTTTTGTGTTTTTATGTATCTGTGGTTTCCATCTGTGTATTTCTTCGTCTTCCATTTGAAGTGAGTGTGGTGTGAAAGAAAGTAACTCGCTAGCCGTTCTCGCTTAGTTGTGAGAGTGCCGATCGTCACGGGTCGGGGCGAGGCGGTTAAGAGATGTGGGGCGGCGTTCGTACTTTTATTCCTCATCCGAATATCAGTATTGCACAACTCAAAGACCAAATTTATTGATAATCTGGAAAGGCGTTCAAACTGTATAATAACTTAGCTGTGTACCTGTTTGAATTCATACAAAAATTAAAAGGGGTTTATTTCTTGTAGATTTCGGGCTTGTAAATGAAAGTTAATTTGTTGAAAGAAAAGGAAACACTCACTGCTTTGATTAAATTGTAACTTTTATTGATTGGGTTATTAATGGGTATGGGATGTTATAATAACTTCACTTTTCTATACTTGTAATCTTGGGAACTCTCTCGCCAGATACTGTTGTTCAAATTAAATGCTTGTCATAAATTATTAAAATATTGTATTTACTTCAATTAATTGTTATTGTATGAATTAATCAAATTATTGTTAAAAGTAATGAAATCAGTCACCATTGTTAAACGAGTTAAATTATCCAAAAATTGTTACTAGATGAAATGTTTTAAAATTCAATTATTAATCAAAAGTTCGACCATAAGACCTCTAAAGCAAATACATTGATAAATCCATAATTTTGTGTTATTATTCGACGCTCCGCCCCCCATACGCTACGCCCCTGCATTAAAAGAACCTGGTTCTGTGTCTGGTAAGTTTTGATTTAAATTTCCCGCCACTGAGGTGTCGTCAAAAAAAGAACACAACGTAGGTCCGCTCTTCTGTCTTTGTCTCTAGACGATCACGATTCACTGGCTAACCTTTTAAATTTCGCGGTTTGTTTCAAATTTGACGTTTGGTGACGTCATTGACATTTCATTTGACGTTTAAATTCAAATTGTTGGCGGGAATAGCCTAGGCTCATCACAGGATCATAGTTTTTATACTTCTAGTGACGTGTGCTGGTCCTCTTGACCTATATATGTATTTGCCGGCCCGATATACAATGTACTGTATATTCTGTTCATTATTAATCTGCATCCCGGGTGGCTTTGGAATTTTGAAATCATGTTGGTATGTTGTGTTTTTATTTTATTTTGTTGTCGGTTTGGAATCGGCCATTTTACTTATATCACAGCATAAATACTAACCAGAACGATATCTCTCGGGCGGCGCCTTTGATCTCTTGAAAATGAAAATTTAACCTTGAGGACGCCAGTTTGGAATAGAAAACAGGGTAGTATTTGAAAATATTTGTAAAAACAAATCATTCCACCTTTTGGTTTACTACCCATGATTTAATTATAAAAAAACGCACTTCTCTAAGTCGAGACAACAACGGGACTCATCTCTTATCAAAGTATGCAAAGGGCGGTATTTTTAGAAAGTCAAAGAAAACGATATAGTCTGGAAGTAGCTGGAAATGAGCGCAACATTGTCAAAAGCGGCATTTCTACGAATAATATCGACAGGGGACGATAAACGGAAGTAGTCGAGTTTGCAGAATATAATTAGTACTCTAACATGTTTAATCATTTCTGTAATAATGCTGGTTGGTAGTTATATCTTTTTTTTTGGTGGAAAATGAAACCCAACATTTAGTGTTTTGTGTTTTGAAAAAATAATGTTGAACAAAAATTATTGAAATTTATTACAAAAAACATCAATTATTCTCTTAATTCTTCAGTTTAAATAAAAATGTACCCTTAGTTTAGTGGAGTGTTGTAAATGTTAATAACACGTTATCAAACATATCGTTCAAACGGTCCATCATTTTATCTAAACAACATTTTTATCTAAACATTCTACGAAAAACTAAGTATTTAAAAAATCATGTGCAATAAACTCCTGTCAACAGATTTTTTATAATACATTTCATTTTTTTTTTATAAAAAGAAACAAAATTTAGTCTTCCTTATTGGTCGCTACAAACTATTCCAAGCGAGCATCGATCGCTAAACCAGTTCTGCTGAGCATTCCGCCGAGTCCGGCTCTGGCCGAGTTATGCCAGAAATTGACAGGTTTTATTCCAAAACAGAACATTGCGCATATCGATGCGCGATTGAGAGATATCGTGCTGGTTAGTATTTATGCTGTGCTTATATGTTCACCTTGGTCGTGTCAGTTTGTTGTGTTTCATTGCCTTTGGTACAGTTTCCCTTACGTTTATTTGACCTAATTTTACTGACAACAGTTCTTCTCAGAACTATTTAGCTCACAACAGTTATTCGAGGTAAGTAGTGTTGGTTGTGTTGCCTACAGTACTAAAGTACCTCTCTGATATTTTCAGAAAAATCTATCCCAGTTTCAGAATTTCTGCGGTTTTCTCTCTAGAATGGCAGATTTAACTCCACGCGAATTTGAAGCAATATTTCGTTGCTATAATGAGTTCTTATTATAAAGATTCTAATGACGCATCTGCATCCATTAATCGGGTACCTTTGATTTTCCAGGTAATATTGCATTATTATTTGGAACTCAATTTATTAACGCACATTATCTCTTTCAGGTTAATTTTAGAACTGTGCAACAGGTTCTATCACAAAAGAAAACAGGACATCCATTTGAATGTGGCCAGAAGGCTGGAAGAAATATGTGCCACAGTTTTCAGATAATTCTTTTAAAGAGGAATTAAATGGTTTTATTTTTGCCAAAATTAAGAGGAATGAAATGGAGTCAAGCAGTGAAGAGATCATTGTGATGATTGTGGATGATGATTCTGTGTAATTTGCAATAAAATACACTTACAGTTTGCTAAATTGGTAAGGTATTATTATTGCTTGGTTTGTCTGTATCATCATTTTTTTAGAACCTCCAAAAGCGGCTGATTTTTGGGTGTCCTTCATGAACTGATTTTGCATGTGCTGAAAAGAAAACAACCAATATGCTACTTCTGTAATAATTTGTAAATGTTATTTTGTTAATAAATCAGTTGATTAAGACTGGGATCCCAGCAAAAAGAAACCACCTACAAAAGAGATGGAATATTTTTCATCAAAGGTGGCGGACTCGTGTTGATTGGTAGCTGAACTAATACAGAGAGAAGAAAATTCTTTTTGAACTAATAGCCTGAAGGTTCGTCGGCTTACTATATATCACATACAATCGGCAAACTCTTTCACTGTCTGGTAGGGAATTTAGGCAACCTGCTGTTGGGTTATGCCATAAAAAACTTTATATACTACGTGTATAAGGTTTTCTATGGGTTGTGCGAAGATTGAAGACAAGGACGGAAAAAAGCAACAAAAATCAGAATGAGGATCCGCAACATATGACCGATTGCTCATTCAATTCGGGATTTTATTCTGAGAAAGACGTTTTTTTGTTTATTTCCCAAATAAAAACTACAATTATTATTGTTATTAACAAAACACTAAAAAAATAAGGGGTTTAGTTTTTTGGCAATAACACAAAAACTATAAGTCATAGCAAAAATCGGAAAAAAGATTCAAAAAGAGGAGGAAATTTCCGATGTCAAACTCCCGGAGTTCTGTCTCCATTATTAATAATTTTAATTTAACGCTGAAAATAGAGCTCCGCTCCATAACGGGATATTTGTAATAACTAAAATGATTGTTTAAAGTAAGTTGGAAAAAAATCCAAAAAATGTTGTTAAAATACATAATTTTTTTAAACATATTTTATGCTACATCTGTTCATTCGTTCAATAAAGACGCTTAATAATGGAGGGTAATTTTTTTTTTACGTTATTTGTTTATAAACTGTTTGCACTGAGATGAGAAAATTTACCAGTTTCTAACTTTTGATTTCGGCTATACTACTGAACCGAATTTTAAGATTTATATACTCATTGTACACAGAATTTAACCCTCTTTAATATTGAATAGGACGTCATTTTCCGTTCGACGTACTGTTTTCAAGCTACAGGCAAAAAAATTAACAAAGTGCAAATATTTAATACTTTTTGGGTTTCCATAAGTTAAGCTCACCTCCTTGAATGGTCTAAACTCAGATTACGCTTATTTACGACCAAATGAACGTATCGAAACGATCTCCAGCTTGCTGGGAAATAATTTCTCGAAAAATTCTTATTCGACTGGCCTAGTAAGACAACTCATGTTTTTAACTAAAAAAAATACATCCCTAATAGTATAAAAGCTAGCGACGTCGCAAAGTTTATTTAGGTCGGATGGTTTTTTTGTATATTTCCTTTCTTATCGAAGTTAGGTAGCGATGGGGTAGGTCTGGCACCTGGGAGCGGGTGCGTTTACCTGTGCGGATCCTCTTTGTACAGATAAAAATTGTGAATTTTGAAATCATTTTAAGACATTTTTTTTTGCATAATTCGCTATGACCTTCTTTATTTTCTTTATTTTGGACAGATCACTATATGGATGACCCGTACAATAGAGAGTTAGGTCCGTGCAAAACATCGAGAAATGAACAGTTGTCCGTGTGCTTGTAGCCTAAACGAAATGATTTCGTGTGCGCGTACCCTAGCCTGGTTGTGATTTCCATCTCGTTCTTCCTTTACATGATCTTTCTCTTGCGTCGCTTCTGTATTGTTATTATTCTGTGTTAGAAGTTTGAAATGTACCTCAAAGTTGACCTGTCTCGCTAAAGTTTTTGTTACTCGAGCGAATTCAAGTGGAGAATTTTCGCTGAGACAGCCTGCAGAAAATATGCAAAAAATTAAATATTTTGCATGTAATGCGCCCTTTATTCATTGTTTCACACAGATGGCTCACATATAGGCATATTTCTATCTACACACGCGAGCACGTATAATTTCAGGAAGTAAAACATTAAAAAAAAAATTGACAGCTGAGCCTCCATTTTATCTTTCCAAAAATTATCATCTCTAGGAATGCGTTCTATATGACTATTTCCTTCAAAAAAATTAAGCCAACATTTTTGACATAATTTTTTCACGAACAAAACTGTTGTTAATAAATCACCTAAGATACCAATTCAGTGCAAATATGATGACCGTCAACAACCGTTTAAAAATTTAAAGAAAAACCAATTTTTAAACACAGAATTACGTTTAGTTGTACCGTTTAATTTTTCCTCAGGAAATAGTCTGCCAAAATGTCCTCTCGTGCATGTCAAATGGTCTCATATTTTCCTCTCGTGCGCTTCGCGCACTCGAGAAAATTATATTATCGACAATTTGACATGCACTCGAGGCATTATTATTGAAAATCTTTTTTCGTCCACAGAACGAATATGAAGAATTATGAATATGAACGTCCAGTGATACAAAGCTGGCATTGAATTTGAAAAAAGTAATTATGCAGAAAGGGTACTGAGATATCCCGATTCAAAATTAATACCATCCAAGAGAGCTGCAACCCGTTCACCGCCAAAGTATGACAAATGCCCTGGAAGCCTAGCCTTTAGCGACCGGTACCGCCCGGGATGGATACGCTAGAGGGAGCTGTCGGAAGTTTCGGTGTGCGAACGAGGAACCACGCTTGAAAGGGCAGTGGGTGTTCTGCTTTCGTTGAAGTGACACCACGTTATTTTTGTTCACGAAATTCGCCATTTTGTTAAAGCATAGTTCCATAGCTCCACCGTTGAGCTTCCTTTTGTTGTAAAAGAATTGTACGCGATCGTTCGACTTCTCGCGGAGGTTCCAGTTTTGTTTAGTTCGAGTCAGTTGAATTTCCACAGTCACATCCCTAAGCCAAGTGTGGTGATTGTATTCCTGGAAATAAGGTAACCATTTGCTCTATATTTTTCTTCCGACTCGCCGTCCGGAGAGGCCAGGAAATTGACCGACGTTTATTCCATGTGCATATCGGAAATCCTTAAGGAAAACCATCTCAAATTTTACCGTTAGCCGCCATTTTGGACGCTAGGACGTCATAAAACTCGCCATCTTGGAAATGGAGTCGTTCCGACTTTGCACCTACATGTCTTGTAAAGAATGCTAGTCTTTGTTTAAAATAATGTTCACAATTGTCCCTGGAAGTATTCCGTGAGCCCCCAATTTCGTATCAGTTGCCTTCAGCCCTTCTTTTCTTGGCAGTAGCATAAATTACCAAGCTGATGAGTCACCGGTACCCCGAATAACTTGCTAAAGTCGTTGTTGTAATTTGTTTTTAGTTATTGTTGTCAATTTCAGAAAGTTCCAATGTGTTGTTGACTTCTAGTTACAGGGCTCGCGCGTGCAATTTAAAACAAAGTGATTCCCTAACTCAAATTAACTAGATTGCCACTCAGATAAATTTGTTAATAACTACCTGTCTTTCGCTCTGAGGCCGACAGCAGCTTGCGGTTGTTACAAAGCTATTTTGTACTCTGTTGACTTGAATTAACTAACACTGAGTAAGGACCGATGAATAAAGGGCAAACAGCGGCAAAAAGCCACGCCGAATGTCGGAGGTTCCAAAAGGTGTCTTATCGTTGTTTTGCGGCCCCTTGCGATTTCTTGTCGTTCGCTGTTAACTGACATCTAGCGCTTATTCGACATCGTGGAAGCCAAAGATCGGTTTTTAGTGTAGTTTGTGCATGTTGTAGTGTTGTAGTACATTGTGCCCCGTTCCGTATTGCGCCCGCTGATGTCATCGCATTGTATCCGTGTCAACATGGCTTCCAAACCAAACGTTGCGTTACGGTATATTTGATTTATTGTGTTGTTTGTTCGTACATGTTTCGAGACAACAGAGTGACCAAATAGTGTTCAGTTCGTGGTCCGCGTTGCAGGCTGCTGTTAGAAGGAGTTAGGTGGCCCTGCTTTCGGGGATACCTATGCCCATTTCCCTTGGGTGCATAGGGGCCTAGAAAAAGGGAGTTGCCACGAATTCCTTGAACCTACGAAGTCCAAGTTGCAGTACTGTTTTCGAGTTCCTGACTAATTGCTTACTTCACTAATCTTTAAAATACTAAATAACTAAAAGAATAGTCCCTGATAGAAGTGCCGTTAACTTGGACTTGGTTTGTACATGCCTCCCAGAAAGATCAACGTAACCATGTCTAGGAAAATTCCGTCATAAACTCATTTCTCTTGGTCCGTTGGGTGTGCAAGTTTTGCCCCCACGATCGTAAACTCTCTCTACAATCTGGCTTCACTGACAGACAATTGTCTTGTTCGCTTCGCTTTAGTCTTTCCATTGGATCTACCTGTGGTCCACCACTCTCCGACTTACATGCACCCCACTTTGATAACTCCACGCGTTTCGATACTCTTGTGTTTCCCTCTCAGATGTTTCATTGTATCAGTCAGTTGTCAATTCCTGTAAACTACAAAAGCTCAAGGGTGGAATGTATTTAGCTGATCTAACCTCACTCATCATGTACCGCAGGATTGTTTAATTGTACTATTGTTTATTATTTTCCTTAAATTGTTACTCTGTTGAAGTCATGTAAAATTGTCCGTTGTTATTTATTAATTGGAATCATTATTGTTAACATTATGAAATCGCATGTGTACCAACTTAATTCGAAGACACCAGAAATTGTTAACCACAGTACGCAATCACTAAACTCAAGCCACTTCAAATTGTTCAAACTGAATAAATATTTAAAACCATAATTTTTGTGTTATCAATTTGCGCTCCACTCCTGATTAGCTCTCGCCATGTATCCAAAGAATTTGGGGTTTGTTTTGTTGGGTAAGTTTGAATGTCCCGCCATTGGTTGTCTTGAAAAAAAATCTCACAACGTAGGGTTCTGCTTTTTCTTCCATTGTCTGACGATCATGGGCCAACCTTTTCAAGTTCGCGGTTTGTTTCAAATTTTCAAAGTTGACGTTTAATGACGTCATTGACATTTCATTTCATGTTCAAATTCAAAATGTGGCGGTAATGTAAAGGGGGGTTATCACAGTACTGAAATTGAAATTTCCATACAAGCGCTTTACATGAACTACCAACGAGCTGAAAGTAGCCATCACTGCTTTTCAAGCGGGACCTCCGATGGTGTTCCAATGTTGGCAATTCCTTCAGAAAGTGACGGCCATTTACAATGTATCTACCTGTCATCGTCTGAATATAAGGATAATTTCCTGGATTAGGTATATCTTTTTCAATTACCAATTTATTCGTCACTACAAAATAAATATAGACTGGCAAGTGAATTCCGAACACCCCGAAAAAATTATTTTATCAAAATGAAATTTTGGTTAAATATTGGGGGCATCGTCCCTAACAAACGATTAAAGTTTCATATGATTCGCACAGTGTTTGCAATTTTTTTAAAGAATTACGTTTTCAACAGTTGAAAAAGAAGTTGAGGTTTTTTGCAAACTGATAGACATTATTACTGCAAAAACGGCTGTTTTAGTTCTAATGGGGTTCAATGCGGTGCGGGCTACAGCAACCAAACTTTTCACAATGAACCTCATTTGGAAGGGGTCGTAGTGTGAGACAGGGGGAACGTGGTGCTTCGTACCGTGCAATCGCTGCAACTATGGGGCGTGATGGCAGCATGGCAACTATGGTCTGATGGAGGGCGAACACAGGTACACAAGGTAGAGGCACAGGAGCTTCCGGAAGATGTAATGGTCCTAAGGGAAAGACGGAGGTCTACTCGGTCAATTGCTGATGCTTGGTTTGCAGGGAAGCACATTCGGATTCGCATCGTTTACCACAGAATACGTTCCATTGGCCTAACTTCTTACCGTCGGTGTCTCGTCCTCCCTATAACGCCTCAACACCGTCGTCAGCGTCTGGACTGGAGCAATGAACGCAGAGACTGGGGCAATGAATGGCATCACATCGCCTTTTCTGACGAATCTAGATTTTGTTTGAAGGTCATGATGGTAGAGGGCAAGTCAGGGGACGACGAGGAGAACGGCGTCATCTCGAGTTTGCTGTTGAGCGTCACGTCCACCGTACCATCGGACTTATGGTTTGGGGAGCTACTGCTTTGGGTAGCAATTCTCCTCTAATCGTAATCCGTGGCACAATGACATGCCCGTTGTGTTAATGATGTGTTAAGGCCCGTTGCTCTATGTGAGGGGGGATTGAAAATTGTGTTTTACAACAAGATAACGCCCGCCCTCATATTGCGTGAACCTCTATGAGGTTTTTAGAAGAGGAGCATATACCCACCTTACCTTGGCCACCTCGGTCGCCAGATTTATCGCCCATCGAAAAAGTATGGGACTGGATGTGTATCCATATTTAGAATTTGCACCAGCCCCCGACGACTTTCTTAGAAATTCTAAATATTTCAAATAGAATCCCAACACAGCATTAACGAAGTCACATTTTGAAAACAAAAATTAGGTCCCCAACGTTTCAAAAGTATATTCCAATCAATAATAAATATAGAAAGGGGGATGCGTAAAATCTAACTTTCCGATAATTACAAATTCCACCAACAGGAAATAATTGTTTTCTTCTGTTGCATAGATTTTCCATTAAATTCTGCATAAAATTGATCTCATGAAGTTTTTGCATATCTCCCACCAAACGCTCGTAAATGACGTTGGAATATGAGTAAAGTTTTCAGCGCGAAGACAACCCACGATTTTTGCGGCGATTATCTCGAAAACCATTAGTGGGAACAAAAAATGTATAGAAACAAAATTGTAAAGCAATGTTTTCATATACAATATCCCAAGAGTAAGGCATATTGTCGAAAATTTTCCCGACCTGTCTGGCAAAAGTGTTTGTTGCACCGAAAACTGCCCAAGCGCGCAGCGCGCGGGAAGTTTTCAGGGGCAACAAACACGCGTGCAGACAGGGAGGGAAAATTTTAAACAATATGCCTGACCGAGGGATATTTGTTCAGACAATCGCTCGAACAACATTACAAAGGATTGAAACATCAAGATCTTATAAATCATGTTATGAGTTGGTTGTCATGGTGGTTCCAGTAGTAAACAAAGTTTTTCCAAAACGAAAAATTCGAAAAGCATGGCTCTCGTTCGATTTGGATCTGATTCCATACAAACAATTAACGAGGAAATTAAGAAATGTGTGCCAGTCAACACCATGAAATCACGAAAATCCGTATGGTCGCAGTTTAACAAGTTCTGTGCCGAAAGAAGGTACGATGTCAATACTCGAGCCTTACCAGCGAAAGCATTGAATGAAATTTTGATGGACTGGGGATTTAACATGAGGAAAGCAGATGGAAGTAACTATAAGGATTTCGTGGTGAAACAAATGTGGAATTGTACAGCCAAGCAGATACAGGAAATGTATTATGAAACATTTAACGTCAAAATTAACCCCTTTACTGACATCGATTTCAAAACCTCCCGACAAGCTCGAGATTCAAATAGAAAGAAATGACAGTTAAACCTCGATTTGAGAAAAGTAAGTGAAGCTGCATTTTCGGAATTGGAAATTCAACAGTTGATAGAAGCTTGCGATGAAGCTACGCCGGATGGAATACAGAAAAAGTTTTACCATATTGCGGCCCACGAACTTGCCTGGCGTGGCGGAGAAGCCACTTATTGCTTGGTCACCTACTTTCAAGAAAAACGGGATAATAAGAGTATACTGGAAGGATTGAATATAATCCGATCATTTCTAAGACTGCGCAAGGAGGTGCGAAAAGACTCACAGATTCGAAGTGGCTAATAGAAAACAAAAATAATCCTTCGATGTGTCCAGTAAGGTATGATTTTTACAAAAGCGTTGCAAAAACAAAATTATTAACCACTATTAATTTTTTTACAGGTTGCTGAGAACGTTATTAGAGAAAAGAGGTAGAAATATAAATAGTAACAGATTATTTCTTACTCCAAATCCTGACTTCAATCCGAACACTCCAAATTCTCCGTGGTTTAAAAATTGTCCTGTTGGAAAAAATACCATTTCAAAATGAACAAAACTGGCCGCAAGAGGTATTGGTATTGACACAAGAGTTGTTAAAATATCGAACCATTCTCATCGATCATCGACAATCTCCCATTTGGCAAAAGCAGGTGTTCCTGAACAATCTTTGATTAAGATATCTGGACATTCAAGTAGCAGCTCTATCAAACCATACTTGCACTTCGATAAGGAACATCATGCAAACATCATAAAGGGACTCAGAGTTGATAATTCGTCAACTGCCACCGCGGTAACTGAAGCAAAAAGGACGGACTCGGGAACAACTGTGATTTATAATAATTGTACCTTTAATTACAACAATTTAGTTTCAATCCCGTGTGTTACAATAAAGTATTAGTGGAACTATCGTTTATGTATCATTCTGTTTTATTTTCAATATCTATCTTCTCTGAATGTTATTTGAAATTACTATTAAACAAATTTTTACTATACATCTGAGTCACTTTTATTCAAGAATTATAACTAATAATAAAAATTGTAGATATTGCACAATGTACATTAAAATTGAAAAACAAGTTCAAAATTGAAGTTTTTTTTTTATTTTTTTATTTTTTGCAAATATTTGGAATTTATTGTTAATTAAGAAAAATCATTAGAATTGAGGCCAGATGGCGTTAATTCTGATTATTCTTCCGTATACGAATAGTAGGCTAACAATGTTAGCCTACTATACAAGCAACTAAAATTTGGAACTCAAAATATTTTATTATTCAACGTAGTAGTAGTCTGTATATTTATTACCTTTACGCGTTTATAAATTATCCAATTAATACATTTCCTATCACTCAAAATAAAATATATATAATATTATAATATAAATAAATAAAACTAAATAAATAATTCAATACAATAATTGGCTTTTTATCCCTCCCCACATATTGTCCCTCTTCTCCACTCAACCTTCTTCATCCATTCGATCCCTCTTCCGTCCTCATTTAAAATTTCTTCTCTACTCTCATCTCTCTTTCTCAATTCTACGCATTCCTTTAACAAATGCTCTATCGTTTTTTCGCCACACATCCTGCATACTCCATTCCTATCTTCACTCCAATATTTATTCTCTCTCTCCTCATTTCCACATCTAAACCTTACAATTATCACTCTCTCTTTTCTACTCGCTCTTCCTAGGTACTTTGGCATTTCTTCCGTTATTATTTTTTCATACTTCCCATCATATCACGACTCCCTAATTCTCGTTCTTCTTTCCTGCACTTGCACATCTCTATCTCTCTGCACTAATTCATCTGTCATTACTCTGCCTCTCTCTCGCATTCTTTCTATCTCCGCGCCTGCATACCCGTTTCTTTCGAAATATGCCTCTCCTCGAAAAACACTCTTGCAGAATTCTGCACTCTCCTGTCTCTATCACTCTCTCCTCAAATCTTATTGCTCTTTTTCCTGATTCTATTCTTATTCCATCTCTCTTTGTTTCCTCCATCACTATATACCCCGGTGTCTCTCTCTCTCTACTCCTAGCACCCATTTCAAATATTTTCCTTGCACCCCTTCCAAACCTTCTTGCTCTCTCCATCCCCATATTTCCGCTCCATACATGATCACACTTTTCACCAGACTATCAAACATCATTACTCTCCTTCCAAAATCATGTCCAAATTTTCTCACCTCCTATTCCCCATATAATACCGCTCCTATTATCTTATTTGCTTTTTTCACTAACTCTCTCACATGTGCTGTTGCTGTGTTTCTTTCATTCATCATATAACCTAAATACTTAAATTCTTTCAGTTCTTCAATTCTCTCTTTCTCCCAACTCCACTCATTTACTTTTCTCCTACCGGCCCCTTTTCTGAACACCATCATCTTGGATTTCTCTACATTCACCGTCAACTTTTTCCTCCTCATAATATATTGCCTCCAGACGTCAGTCCGAAAACAGCAAAACTGTCAAGCGAGTCCTGGGCGCTGACTGGAGAAGTCACCCTACCGGTGGCGTCAACAGTTGGCAAACAGGGCCTATCACTTTTGCCGCCAGTAACATCATTGCTGGCCGTCGAAAAAGATTAAAAAGGTTAAGAGGTCACATGATCTAAAACCTGCGGACAAACAGCACAACGCAACGCAACGTGATCCCCCTATAATTACTGACTTTATCTTTTTCTCCTTTCTTATACACCGTTATTCACGAAACAATACGAGCCTACCGAAATTTTAGATGCAACGAACAGTGCATTTGCACAGGTTACATGGATTAAGAAAAACAATTCTTCAAAAACTTCAAAAACACATAGTGTGCGCAATTAGGTAACAATAGATATTGTCAGTGTCAAAATTTTAAATTTACAGTTTTAAAAATTCACTATGCAACTAGTAGATACGTCACGGAGTCAAAACAAAGGTGGATGGACGGTGAATTGCATCTTGCAAGAACATTATTTAAATTTTAGACGAGCTGATCGAGAACCAACAATTCCTTCCCTCGTGTGTAGTTGTCACTTCAAAGATGAGGATAGAGCTAGTGGTCCTACCATATTTAAACATAATATTGGGAAGCAATTTAGCTTTGAGAGCCCAAAGAAGAAGAGTAAAACAATTAAAAAGTGTGTATTTACAGAATTCAGTGCTACTATTGTAACAGAAGCAGCTAGTGATCCTGAGGAGACGATTGAGGCCGAAATTGAAAGGTTTCAGCAGATTGTTGTTTCATATGCAGAACCAGGACCTCTGTAATACAACAGCCTCCACAAGTGGCAACAACAAAGGCAATATTTGCTGTTATGAATAGAGCAGAAAATTATTTTTTGCATACCTGCCTCTTTGATGCCCCATCCGTTATCTTCTAAGTTTGCTAATTTACAGTTTCTCTTAATATAAGAGAAGTGGAGTAGTTGAACAAAGAATAATATTTAGGTATAAGTAGTAAATAAGTAATTACAGGTTTGTACATAAAGTTTTATTGTAGATTTAATTCACCAGAAATGTATAAGTATAATAAAACACTTCCATGGATGTTCTTTACGCACGCTTCAGTTCTACTAATCTATACAATCATGCTGTCTGCTGTTGTCCAGATCATCAGAAAAGCCTTATTTCTGGACGTAAAGTGCAATTGCCCTTGAATTTGGTGATAGTAATCATGATTTTGATGTCTTCATCATGAAATTCGATAATGTACTTTTTAGCAATACCTGTTCTGTAAGTCATCATTCACTGACAAATATCTTTCATTGTAAGCGGCACTTTTTAGTCAGGTGCAAGTTACCATGGTTACCTTCCAATAATATTTTACTTACAGTCCGTGGACTGTAAGTAAATATCACATACCAACGTATGTTATTCGTGTTCCATGAAAGAAATTTCACCAGAGGAAGATAACACTAAGACAAAAAAATAAACACATTCAGTATTTTAAGCGTCGTTTTTATTTAAAGTAATATGGAACTGACAATAATATAATTGGTCATTGTTTTTACAGTAAATATTGATTTAAAGGTTTATGAATTTCTTCCTTTATATTTTCTTCTATATTCGCGTTCGAAGTGCTTGAATTCTATTCTGGATGATGGGACGAGACAGCTATAGAGAAGTGCAGACATCTATCTCTTCAAGAAATGAACTGCCTTCTCTACTGTTGACTTGAAAGATTTTGTTGGACACTTGTATTTTATTTGTTACTGCACATAGCTTTCGGCCACTGTTGAGGACTTCCTTTTAAGTTGAAGAACATCAGCTCCGTTGTTAGCCGGGAGAGAGCAGAGGTTCGGCGAAAGGAGTGCCCAGTATATTTTTCCGCATTTGCTAAATGTAAATATTTAGCGATTTTTCTAGGAATTTTAGCAAAAATATTTCGCCCAACTGCTTGATTGACACACTTCCCGTTATAAAATCTCAAAAACAATCTTCTATTTTCCGTATTTTGTGGTCTCAAACTCACATATTTTCTAAATAATTCCAAGCATCGAAAATTTTCATTATCCACAATGGAGAAAACTTCTTTGTTGATGGCTTTTTGAATCAGGTATTTTAACCAGGACAAAGTTTCCTTGGTCTGCAATGTCATCTACAGTTATTTTACATAACTCATCTTTGCGACAGGCCCGTGCAATTCCCATAATAGCGACCACTTTCTTCATAAGATATATTTCGTTCGGTGCTTCAGTCAAGAATCTTTCAATTTCTTCTATAGTAAATATTTCACTTTTTTTTGGACGATAACCAATATTTTTATTCTTCAGAAATGCTTTCAACTGTAAATATTTTGAAATATCGACGTTATCGTTAAGAGAAATCGTAGAACGCAGCATTGAGTATTCACACCACAAACTCGATGGGGATGAGTACTTTTTAGACTTCTCCAGGAAATACGCCAACAAAACTGACTCTTCGGTATGGTTATTCCCTTTTTTTCCTTCGCTCCACCTTCAAAACAGGTAACTTCGTACCTTTTTTTTGACTTTATAGGTAACAATGATGCACAAGCAAAACTTGTAGCCTCTTCAATATCATCCATTTTTCTATTTTCTACTTGAAAAACCTTCAGAACAGTATTGAAGCGTTGATTTTCCAACAAATGTTGATTTAAAGTGATGTTTTTTTGTTTTGTATCTCTAACACGACACAAACGCCACACAAATTTTTAATTTGACAACAATCTGACGTTTATTGATTTTTCATAAAAATAAATTCAGAAAATGTTTTGCTTTTTCTTATTTGTGCAGGTATTGCTAACAATAGCTTACTAACCTCAAACTGTAAGTTCTTTTTTTGGTCTCGAACGCTTAGGAAACCTCGGTACCCTCGGTTTCCCAATCTTGCATTCTCGCTCAGGGACGTGGTGTTTCTCCACTTGTAAGGACATTTCACCTCTAAAATTCCACACCAGACGTTAACGAAAATAATATTTTGGAAGTGTCCTTCCCGAATCCAATGCGGATTGTCCTGAGCATAGTAATGACAATTATGCTAATTTACACCCCCGTTATTGCTAAAAGTTGCTTCATCGCTAAACAAGACATTTTGCAAAAAGTTTTCATTAAACTGGATTATTTCCCTGAAGAAACGGCATAACTCTAACCTTTTGGGAAAATCGGTCACTTTTTAGTTCTTGAACCAAGGTGATGTGGTGAGGGTGGAATTTATTGGCCCTCAAAATTCGGCATACTGATGCCTGGCTTATCTCAACCATTCGTGCCGTCTGGTCAATATGTGGTTCTTCTGTCACCATCTCTAAAACGGCTACTTCGTTATGTTCCCCAGTTGCAGTCCTTTCCCTAGGCGTAGTAACTGGAGGCCAATTCAGTCTCAACTGTGCCTCTAATTTTTTGAAAATTTTATCTGTTGGTTCTCTTCCTTCAGGGTAACGCTCTGCATAAACCCTAGCAGCAAGAGAAGCGTTTTTCTGTATTCGCCATAAATTAAAAGCATGTCGGTTTTCTCGTCATTGGAATACATTATTACCAAAACAATAATAAGGTCAAAATAGTTGACACTGACAGTATCTAATGTCATCTAATAAATTAATGTGCACACTATGTTTTAGTTTTAAAAGAAATTGTTTTTTCAATCCATGTAACCTGTGCAAATGCAATGTTGGTTGCATCGAAAATTTCGTCAGGGTCGTACCGTTTCGTGAATAACCCAGTATATAGGGCATATTATCCCCTCCTTCTACTCCTGGGGGAATCCCTCTCCCTTCCACACTCCATTCATTACCTCTAACAACCTGTCAACTTCCCTTTCAGTTCCATATATCCACACTTCATTCTGTATACCGTCCCTTCCCGGTGCCTTTTTCCTTTTCAGTTTTCTTAGTTGTTGCTCTAATTATTTTCTTGTTATTTCTTCTATTTCTTCCACTCCTTGTTGTCTTTTTTCATTTTCTTGTCTGTTTTCATCACCCCCCAGCAGCTCACTGAAGTACTCTTTCCATTCCTCCATAGTAATTTCATCTCCCACTCTCTCTCTCTTTTTCTTTCTTTCCTTATTTATGTATCTCCATACCTCTTCTTCCGTCTTTATAGCCCTCATCTTTAGTTCTTCTTCCATCTGTTGCTTTTGCTTCTTCTCTTTGCATATTAATTTGTACCTCTTGCGTGCTTTCTTGTATTCTTCCTTAATTGCTTTTTCCTTTTTCCAACTTCTTAGTTTCCTTCTTGCTTCCTGCTTCCCTTCCCTGCATTCTTTATCCCACCACTCGTTTCGCCCCATCTTCTCACTTATCTCTATCTCTTTTTTTTCTGTTGCGTTTCTTACGTTATCGCTCAGTTCCCTCACCTTTTCGTTTATCTGTGTTTCTTCGTATTTTGCCTCCCTAAGTCTTGCTCTATAATTTTCTTTTCCTTCTTCCGTCCAAATATTCTTCACAATTTTTCTTCTAAACTCATTCACACTTCCTCTATCTTTCTCTCTTCCTTTTGTATTCACTTCCAAAGGCATGTGGTCCGTCTCCATTCTTTCTCCCACCTTGAATTTCTCTATTTCATCCCATGCTTCTTTATTCACCATAACATAATCAATAACTGTCTCCCCTCTTGGTCCAATATACGTGTACTCCCCTTTCTCATCTCCTATGCAATTCCCATTAATTATATCCCACCCTCTTTCTGCTATTAAGCTAATGAGTACTCTCCCTTCTGCGTTTTCTGTTCCATCTTTTGTTGATCTCTTCTATCCGTCTTCCTTTTCTCCCAATTCTTGCATTAAAATCCCCCCCAATCACCAAAGTTCCTTCGTCTTACTCTTTTACTCTCTTCTATTATTCTCTTCGTTTCCTTCATACTTCTGCTGTACACTGTTATAATTCTCCATTTTCTCTGTTGAATTTTCACCCTTCTTTCCATAATCCCTCTTTCTTCTTTTGCTTCAGTTCCATTTTCTCCTTCCAGTCCCTCTTTCACCCCCATTATTATCCCACCTTTAGCTCTCCCTTTCTTGCTTCCCCTCTCTGCATATTGACACTTCCACTTAAAATGTTTCAGCATTCTCTTTTCCATTTTTTCCCACCCATTTTCTTCCACAGACGTTTCTACCATTCCCACTACGTCAAATTCTCTCAAATACTCCCAAAATTCACTGTCTTTGTTTTTTATTCCCGCTACGTTCCAGAATACCATTCTTATCTCTTCTTTCATTTACCCGTTTGTTGTTTTTCTTTTCTCCTTTTCTCGATTTCCCTGGCTTATTTTTCTCCGTTTTCCAGTTTTTTTTCCTTCTCCATCTCTCTGCTTAGCCTATATTTTTCCAACCTTCTTTGCACTCTATCCTCCAGTTTTTCTTTTCCTCTTCCTTCTTTTCTGTTCATTTCTTCCATCTCCTTCTTTTCCCATCTTATTCTTTTTCCTTCTTGTCTGGTCTTGTTTTCTGTTTCCTCTGCTATGTTTTCTTTGTTTCCCCTACTGTCGCTATTCCATTTTGTCGCCTTTTTCCATTATCCTTGTCCGTGTATTTGGGTCTCTCTTCTACCTTAGCGAAACATTTTCTTTTCCAGTCTCTTACTTTTTTCGTTCCACTCTTCTTTTCCTTTTGCCTTTCCGTAGCCTACTTTTATTCGTCCCTTCTCTTTTCTTTTCCATTGCTTTTATCCAAATATGTCCTTTTACCTCCCGCTCCGTCCTTGTCAAGTAATTCTCTATGAAGATTTTATTCTGTTTCCCTTAAAACTTTCTTATTTTTCATTATTTTAATTTCGTCCTCCCAGTTCTTTAATTCTACCAGTGTAGTCGTTTTCCTTAGTTTTATCACATTTCTCACATCTACTTCTTTTTTGATTATTTCTTTAATAAATGCTTTTGCCTCGCTCGTAATTTCCTCTCCTTCTGTCTTTTCACTCTGCCATCCCTTGATTATTATAAACTCCTGGACAGAATTAACGCACCACTGCATATATTTTGCGTTATTCCAAAATAATGATGATTCTTAGTTTTTTAGCTATCTTACAAGTAGGCTGTGGACCTACTTCGACAGCTCATGTAAATGCAGTCAACAAGGTTTTTGTTTTAAAAGTGCAATTGCAAATAAAAGCATTTTTAGCAAAAATTGATATAAAATTTGATCGGATTTTTTTTCTTTTTAAGCTTTTATTGATAGTGTCAGTGCGACTGTACTACATTTTAGTAATGAATCGCAGAACAAATTTGTCAGCGGAGGAAGCAGTAAGAGCATCAACTTTGCTGAATAAGGGACATTCGATGCGCCATGTTGCTAATGTGATGGGAAGAAACAATTCCAGCATAAGTCGCATGGTTAAACGATTTAATGAGACAGGTTCTCACTTACGAAGGCCGGGACAGGGCGAAAACGGTGTACTAATCCAATAGATGAGCATTTTCTTAGACAACCTGCTCTAAGAAGCAAGAGAACGACTAGTACCATCCTAAAAAAGAGCTCTTAGCTGTTTGCAATCTTCCTGTATCTTCCCGAACGATTAGAAGGCGCGTAAATGAAGCTGGATTGGACAGCAGAAAACCGTCCAAGAAACCTCTGTTCACCAGAAAGCACAAAATTCAAAGATTGTGTTTTGCGAGAAATTATCAAGCTTGGACTCTTATCAGATGAAACGAGGATTAGCCTTAAGTCTCCTGATGGACGTGAGAGTGTCTGGAGAAGGCCAGGAGAGAGATTTGCTAGTTGCAACATTTGCTGTTTGGTGGTGGCTTTGCAATGTTTTGGGGAGGCATCTGTTTCGATGGCCGCACAGAGTTGGTCCCTATGCGTGTTAGGTCAATGAATGCGAATTTTCAATCGCTCGGCAAGCCGTGTTCTTCCACGAAAACTGGGGTTAATTAAATGCCAAATTAGTAGCGATAAAAGAGAGAACCGTTTCGGCGAAAAGCACGTTTTCCGATGAATGAAGAGAAAAACAGAAACACGTCTGCACTCTACAACACCCAAATTGAAGATTCTTATTATTCAACGTAGTCTCCTCTTAAATTAACACACTTTTTACAGCGATCCTGCAGCGCCTCTAACCCTTAAAAAAAATCTTCTTGCTCCACAAACCAGCTTTCCACAGCTTCTATGATTTCTTCATAGCACAAAAACTTATGTCCTTTGGAGTTTAGGGAATAGATAATAGTCTGATTAGGCTAGATCTGTAGAATAGGGTGGATGATCCAGTAATTCAAACCCTAAATCCCGAATTGTATTCATGGCAATGTGCGATTTGTGCACAGGTGCATTGTCCTGCAAAAACAGCACACCTTTTGCCAACATACCGCGTCCTTTTTCCTTGATTTTTTCTTTTAAGGTGAATAATAATGTGGAATAATAATCTCCGGTTATTGTTTGGCCGTGAAAGATCTTTTCCAGCGGATTTTTGGACTCGAAATTTCTTTAACCGTGGAGAACCACGGTGCTTCCACTCCATCGACTGCTGTTTCGTTTCTGAGTCGTAAAAATGGACCCAAGTTTCATTCATAGTAACAAGACGGCTCAAAATGTTTGGATCTTCTTCAAAACGGGCACAGATTGAGCGCGATGCTTCCAGCATTGCTCGCTTTTGATCAGCATTTAAACATTTGGGGATCCATACGAGATATTTAGTGTCTCAGCTATATGTTTCAGTCCAATTAGACGGTCTGACAATATCATGTCGTGAACTGCATCAATATTTTCGGGGGTAGACACCGAAATAGGTCTTCCTGGTCTCTTGTCATCTTCGACGGAAAGTTTTCCTCTTTTGAAAGACGCAATTTTTCACAGTCGCGTATCGGGCACTGATCACCAAGTGTTTCAAGCATATCTTCGTAAATATAATTACCCCGTAACCCCTTCAAATACAAGTACTTAATGACGGCTCGATACTCCAATTTCTCAATTTTCACAATGGGGGCCGACATGCTTTCTCTCAAATTTTACTCCTCAGCAATGATTCAACTTTTTGAAGTGAAATTTTACAATGACATTTCTAATAAGTCATTATTTGTTGCCATGGTAAAACGATTTTATTTTGTTCAAAGGAAAAGGCCAAGTCTAACTAGATATTTAAGTTACGAATATAAATACATAGTATGCTCAAATTTGTTTTACCTCCTAAAATATTTTTGCAGTTAACACAGGAGTGTGGTGTGCATTTTTAATCTTGATTTAATCCAAATTCGTAAAAAGTTAAAATAGGCTCATAAGCTTCACAAGCTTTAAATCTGGGGGTCTACCATTGAAACCGGTGAGTGAGTGACATGGTGTAATTGGTTGTCTACATTACCGTACTTCGTAGATTATTGAAAATAAACTTATTACGAAACTTATAACTTAGTCTAAAGGGCCTAAACCGTAGATGGTCCAAATTTGAACGTCTTTCAAGTAACAACGAAGTCTCCCACACTCTTTACAAGATTATCAAGCCGTAATAACACTCACAAAAGTGACGTCATTTTATTGACATTTCTCATCGTAAACAAACACACTTAAGAGGGTTCTCCAGTGGCAGGTACATTTCTGCCGGTCGAAGCACATTTTCTCGCAATATCTTTTTTTAATTTACAAATTTCACAAAATTGTACATTTTACATTTACATCATTTCTGTACATTTTTGCGCGCCGTTGAATATAACTTTTTTTATTTTTGAAGATTTTTCGTTGAAATCTTGTGGGCGTGTTGATAAAACATAGATCTTTGCAGCTACAGAGCTATTTTTTGAAATTTGTAAATAAAAAAAAAGATATTGCGAGAAAATGTGCTTCGACCGGCAGAAATGTATCTGACACTGGAGAACCCTCTTAAAGGGGTTGTGTACTGGAAAGCAAATAAATAGTAAAAAAAAACCTAAGAACAAATCTTCAAACGGGAGGTTCGTGCGATCAGCAGTTTTTGAAATATTAGAGACCAAAGTTTGGAGAGCGGTGTCTGTGACGTCATACCGACACATCGCCGGCCGACACGTAGAGCGCGCTTGCTGTGTTCTGGATTGTCGGCGACTTGAAAACGATAGCACATTAATTTTTGTGGGTTTACATTATTTCTCAATCTCCATGGCGTACGGTTTTGAACCAAGATACAGCAAAAATGAATTAAGTGAGTTGAAAAAGAAGCAGGATAATCTGCAGAACGACGAAAACCTTGCAAGATTAAATGATATATCTTGGTGTAGGTGCGGAAATTGTGTACCAATGCCAACACCAAAAGAATGTTTGTGTTGTGTTGAGAACGAACTAGTAAATGTTGTGAGAAATTAAGACACGTGTATTACACACCACGAAGCATTTGACAACATAGTTTTAAGTTTAGACTCTTTAAATTTGTCGCGCCATAATATTATTTTAAAATGTATTTCACAGAAAGAAAAGAAAAGGTATGTATGTACATCTTCATAATATACTGTTTTATTTCTGGAAAATGTATATGGATGAATCTAATAGACTATGGCGACACCTGGCTTATAAAAATTTTATTTCTTGGATCAACAGTTGGACATCAATAATTGGACGCCATAATAGAATTGTAATTCCATCGTGCGTGGTAAATTCAGTTAGAGAGAAGTATCCAGAAATAAACGAAGACTACACCGGATTTAGGGAATATTATGATGAGAATGATAGTTTACCGTAGCGTATTTTTAATTTTTATACCCAACAATGCTTGAATTATTTCTTAAGATTCCATTGAAAAATGTTTTGTTTTTGCTTCTTTTAAATATGGTTTCCAATGTTGGAAATATTTGTTGGTACCTACAAAATATAAAACCATATATTTATTATTATGTTTATCAACAAAAATTCATTTCTCACTTAAGCTAAGATTTCCTTTAAATCTTGAAAAATGTTTTATTTTTACTTCTTCTAAAGATGGAAATATCGGAAATTGGAAATATTTTGTGGGGCCTCCTACAAAATATAAATGTATTTATCAATGTATTACAAAAATTCGGGAAAACTACATCGAAAGTTAATGGTTTCAACAACACCTCATCAGTTTTAAACTTCTTCAGTATCATTTCCAACAGATTTAATTTCCATGTGTTATCCTTAGAAGCATATGTATTTTTGTAATTCCATTACTTTGTTGCCTTTGAGAATTGAATTTTAATCACCGCAAAAAAAAACGTAAAAACTGAACGCAAACGAAAGCTAATAAATGCTGCAGAAAGTGCAAATTCATAGCGCTGCAACTAGTAAGTGTGATCACCCGATGTCGGTATGACGTCACGCGCCATCGATGGCTAACTTTGTTGCTTCGCTGTTCAAAAACCAAAGGTCGTAACGACCTGCGGTCTTCATATTTACTCTTAGATATTTTTGAACTATTTTTAGAAATTTTTATGAAATTTTGGTATACAGCCCCTTTAAAGATCGATGACTCTCGTGAAATTTGACATTTCGCGTGAGTTGAAAAATTCAATATCTAAATACTCAAATAAAGTCTTGAGAGTGTTGTAAATAAACTAAACCTCTAATATTGAGTTAAAAAAGGAATAAATAGTTAATTTAGGGTTTATTCCACGCCTTGGTTAAGAAAGAGTGAGGTTATGTCTGTTTATTGTTTATGTAGTAGTGTGCATTGGATTAATTGCATTTTAACTGATTTTTAACTGTATTTTAACATTAGTTTGCTGTATAGTTTGTGCCCTTAAACAGCTAAAGACACCACCTCACTCACTCATCGATGTCAGTGGTAGACCCCCAGGGGGTGTTATTACTGGAGAAGTGTCAGACCAATTAAATAGTGGAATTGGACCACAGAAATAATCGAAAGTGTGTTGTTTTACAATAACATAGGCTTAATATAAACATTTTATTTCTTATATCTATATACACAATAACAAAATCATAATTAATAATTAAAGATTGAAAAATTAAGTGGCGGAGAATTAGACCTACAATGCTGGGTACTCCATACTCATTGTAAAAATCTTAAAAAAACAATCATTTAAGTACTTATTGTTAGTAGAGAGTGTATGTTTACTTACTTTTGTCTAACTTTTCTAAGGTGTTCTATATTGTACAGGAACTTAACAAAGTCATCCTCCATTTTGTCTTTAGCTGTTTAAGGGCACAAACTATACAACGAACTAATGTTAAAATACAATTAATCCAATGCACACCATGCACACTACTACATAAACAATAAACAAACATAACCTCACTCTTTCAAGGCGGGGAAAAAAAACACTAAATTAAATGTTTATTCTTTTTTTAACTCAATATTAGAGGTTTAGTTTATTTACAACACTCTCAACACTTTATTTGAGTATTCAGATAATGAATTTTTCAACTCACGCAAAATGTCAAAAAACTCACATACGACTTGCCGTTCGAGAAAAGTCATCGATTATTAAGCGAAATTTGTGTTTGTGTTTGTTTACGATGATAAATGTCAATAAAATGACGTCACTTTTGTGAGTGTTATTATGGCTTGATAACGGTTAAATGAGTGTGGGAGACTTCATTGTTACTTGAAAGACGTTTAAATTTAGACCATTTACGGTTTAGGCCCTTTAGACAAAGTTATTTTTTATTTACAATAATGTTCGAAGTACGGTAATGTAGACAACCAACAATACCATCACACTCACTCGATCGATTCAATGGTAGACCCCCTGTTACTAAAGAAAATGTTGTGCTCCTTACTTTGATGATATTCACCGCAAATAAAACAGAATGAATCAACATCATTATTACATTGTCTTGACGCCATTTTTTTATTCAGAGACACTAAAAAACGGTTGTTATACCTGTGATAGACGAGTAAAGGCTCATTACTGTGCACCACGCAAAACATGTGCAACTTGCCACCATTTTGTTTTAATGTGCTGCTACTTGTTGCTCATAAAATCAATTAAAATCTTCAAAACTTACTTATCGACGTAAAACTCGTAAAAGCAAACTTCGAAAAGTGAAAATGGATATTCTGGTTTTATTTTATGCATAAAATCGGAATTTATGCATTAAAGCAGAAACCCAAAAGAAAAAAAAAATTCGACCTGTGTTATCTGATTTTTTTTTTATTTGAAGTAGTCATAGCAATGGATATGTAGTGTGCGTCCTACACTGACAATACCACAGTAACAAACAACAACAATGAATTTACATTGTTAATTTTTGTCTAAATTATATTCTCAAGTAAATAATGTGAATATAAAAAAATATTCGATAAATTCATCAATTATTATTTGATATAAATTTAAATTTAAAAAAAAATCGTTGCTGTAATTCTTGAAAATTTGTTATTCCTCCAACAAAGAAACACAAGGGTCCCAAAAGTTGAGTTTTTGTGATTTACGATCTTATGATCAACAACGAGAGGCAGAGGCAGAGGTTCTTGCAAATAAATGCAAAGTGGGTGCTCGCCAATGTACGTACCTGATTTTAGCTAGTCTTTTCAACGATGCAGTTAAATAATAAGTTAATAACATTTCATGTTAAATTTCTTCTTGTTTCGTAAGACCGTTTCGTTTTTATAACAAAAAAGTAAGAAATTTAATAGTTACACATGAATCTACAATTTATTTCGAACATTAAAGAAATATTATTATCTCGTAATCTGAAGGGCTTGCACATTTTGATGATATGTTATTCCGAAAGGTTTGATTTTCTCTTTATAGCAAAAAAATGAAAATGAATGAACTAACCTGATAGTTACGTCACTGTTTTACGCACAAAAACCGACAATAGTTATTTGGATGACTAGTCCAGAAAATGATATTTTGCGAGTATGAGTGGTATTGCGTAGCCGAGGCGAAGCAATATTTTCTGGACGTGTAATCCACATAATTTTTTATGTAAATATTTGATTTTTTTGTCAGAACCACGTCAGACTTGTTTGCTGATATCTGATGTGCATTTTTGTTTCTGGAGCTCTCTGGCAAGCTCGACAGCTTACATCCCTCAGTCTCAGACTTCAGTCCAGTTGATCTCAGAAAAGCAAATGTATGCCTTTTGTATGTTCTTGAAGAAAACACTATGCATTGACTTATCCATATGCCTTCTCATGAGCATATCTTGCTCAGAGATTCTGACGTAGGCTGTAAGACGGAGCAAATTGAGCTCGGTAATAATTGAGTGGGGTCGAGCTCGCTCAACGTCAAAGTCAAGACCGAGTTCATCTGCTGCTCTTTGTGCCGCCCTAAACAAAAATGCCCAGACTCCCCGCCTCTCGTGATCGTAATTGCTGCTCGTTGTGCTGCCTTAAAGAAAAAGCCCCGATTCCCCGCTACTCGTGCTCCCTGACAAAGAGCAACAAGGGGTCCGAACTCCTGACGATTTGGAGGGTGTACTCAACATTATACGGTTATGAAGATACTCCAAACTCAAAAGTCCTCGACCTCCGTCATTTCTCGAAACGGACGACTTTGGATGCAGACTACGCTGTAAATGCATCATTTTGCATGTATCTCGATCAATCTGCTTCAACTCATCTACCAACCATTTAACTGCTCCAAACGAGTAGAGCAGGATCGGAACGGCAAGCATGTTTGTCGCAAAAATCTTGTTCTTCCCCGACAGTTCCGAAGACCAAATCCGTCGGAGTAGATCTTTGTACTTGCCGTGGAGAGACTCTTTTACTTTGTGTGACGCTGGAATGTGGTTTTGTTCCACACCCAAGTACTTGTAAGTCTCTCCGACGTTCAGATGTCTCAGAACGCTTCCGTCGATGAGTTGAGCATCTTCGTCGAAATACTCGCATCGTCCTCTTTTGAGATGAACCTGAGCGCATTTGTCCCAACCAAACTCCATGCCAATAGCATCTGTGTACTCCTGTACTATGCGCAATGACTGCGTCAGTTCTCGCTTACCGGAAGCATACATCTTCAAATCGTCCATATAGAACATGTGCGTGATCTTGTGCTTCCGGTCCAGTGGATCGGGTACCATAAGGCATTGGAGCAAGTGAATAGTCAGCTCATTTCAATTGTCGGATATTTCAAAGTTTTACTATTTAAAAGGGACTTTGCAAGGAGAAGCACTGAAGGTAAGTAATTGAGACGATTCAAGTTACCAATTCAAATTATTGAAATGGATTACTAACGTTTACTTTACATGTCTTTATTAATTATTGTTGCTACCTAGAAGGCGTAGAACCTAGACCTAGAAACGTATCGACCGCTTCTTCCATTACTACTAATGTGGTAATACTTATATCCTACTCTTACCTATTCACTCTCTCACTCTTTCATTCCACTAATTAATCAACATTTCATCTTTTAACCTTCCATCTACCACTACACCTTCCGCGGTTTGAAAGAAAAATTTGTAGTGAAGCTATTTGTGATATTTTAACTCACTAACAATAATTATTACGGTAGGTAATGGTACATGATACAGTATCGGATTACTACTATGCTAAAAAAAAATGTCTACGATAACAATAAAATATTTACATGCGATTGATTCTAACAATAGAAATAAACTAAAGTATTTACATGAGGTTGCAACCTAGTTAATAATTGTGCTGATTATCTAACTTTACAATTAAACATTCTAACTTTTCGAATAATACAATTTTGTCCTATTTTTGTGAATCACTAGGTCTTTTCGTTCTTTCCGCACTTTCACATTCGGACTTACTTCTATCACTTTAAAAGGACCTTCGTAAATTTCACTGAGTTTATTACTAGTCTCTTTCCGTATTAAAATTAAGTCACCTTTAGCGTAAATTACAGGGTTTGCATTCCTATCATAAACTTGTTTCCTATACACTTTGGAACGAATTAAATTTTCTTTCGCGTCTTGATGCGCTCTTTGTAGCCTAAATTTAAGTTCTAATGGATAGCTATCGAAATTATACAGGGGATCAATTTGAGTTGTCAAATTTGATGGAAGTTTACAACTTTTCCCAAAAACTAACTCGAATGGTGTATACTGAGTTTCAGTATGCACTGTAGTATTATAAGTGAAAGACCAATAAGGAACCCAAGAACTCCAATTTTCTGACTGATTGTCACACATGATTCGCAAATAAGAGCCTAAAACTTTGTGTGAATTCTCTAAGGCACCTATACTTTCGTGATGATAGGCAGTAGAATGCAATTTAGTAATTTTCAATAATTTACAAATTTCGCTTATTGTTGATGAGATGAACTCTGTTCCACGATCGGTTGCGATTTCGTTTGGGACTCCATATCGTAAAATAAATTTTTCAACAAAAGCTTTGGCGATAGTTACTGTCTCTTTATTTGGTAATGGATATGCTTCTACATATTTCGTTAATTCGCATTGCAGCGTTAAGATGTAAGAAAAATTATTTATGTCTGTTTCGATAGGACCTACTACATCAAGATTTTTTTTTTTTTAAAACCGAATTGGCTGTTGTTGTAATCACCATGGGTTCTTTGACTTTTTTACTATGTTTTTGTTTCTGACATTTGTCACAACATTTAACAAATTGGTTTATGTCATTTGTCATTCCTTTCCAAAAATAATATTTTTTAATATTGTTTGTGATTCGCTTCATGCCTGCATGACCACTGGTTGGAAGCAAATGGAAGTCGTTTAAAATAATTCTTTTCATTTTTTCATCTGTCACTTTCTTAACATTATTTATTACACATATTCTAGGTATATGATCATTATATTTACTTTTGTTTTCCTTCAAAAATTCATTAATCATACCTGCTAGCTTTTTAATTTGCTGCGCATTACCATCATTCTTTAAAAATATTAATTCATTAATTTTAATTTCTTTGCAAAGCAATCCTAAATCTTTCAACAGTTCGTCTCGCGTTGCTGTTGATAAAGAATTTAAGTTCATATACAAAGTAAATAGTGAAGGAACATATGTAAAATATTTTTTCTCTGACGACTTATGGTCTAGTTTGTTTACTTTATTAAATTCATCTTTTGATGATATTATTAATTCGAAACTATTTAATGGTTTCTTCAGAATTTCGACAACATTTGGATGGCCAGTCCGCGTACTGTCGGGATTCTGTTTCACCTCTGACTTGGATTCAACTTGTGTTCTTCTTGTTTGTGCCCTTGTCATCACACTCACAACTTTCTGATTCATTCTTTTTAATTCATCCGATGTCACACTCACACTTAAATTTTCATTCTCATTTCTATCATTGTTAGTATTGTCATGAGTATCGATAAGAACACGTGATAATGCATCCGCGGCTGAGTTATCACATCCTCTTACGTACTCTACTGTAAAATCATATTCTTCCAAACACAAGCGGAATTTTGTCAAACGACTGGATGGATCAGTCATGTTAAATAGATAGACTAACGGGCGGTGATCCGTTAAAATCTTAAATTTCCGTCCGTATAAATATACTCTAAAGTGTTTTATTGCCCAAGTTATGGCTAATAATTCTTTCTCATTCGTTGAATACCTAACTCCACTTTTATTCAAACTTCTGCTGGCATAAGCTACTGGTTTGCCATTTTGATTTGCCAAGACAGCGCCTAATGCAAGACCTGAGGCGTCTGTTTGTACTATGAATTCATTATTCTGACTTAAATTTGGATATTGTAGCACTGGAGGCTGTATTAAAGCATTTCTCAGAGTTTGAAACGAATTTTCACATTCCTCTGACCAATTGAATTCTACTAATTTTCTACTAAGTTTGTTTAATGGAACTGCAATTTTTGCAAAATTTGGAATATACTTTCTATAATAATTAGCAAAAGCTACAAATCTTTTTACTTCGTCCGAATTTTTTGGTGTTGGGTAATTTTCTAAGACTTTAGTTTTTTCTGGGTCAGGTAAAATACCTTCAGATGTAATGGTGTGACCTAGATATAAAATTTCCTTTTTTAAAAATTCACATTTAAATGGGTTTAATTTTAAATTTACTTTCCTGAGTCTTTGAAAAACTTTAGTTAAATTCGAATTATGATCGTGTAAATTTCTACCAAAAACTATTAAATCATCTAAATAAACAAAACAATTTTCATAATTCAATCCAGCCATTGCAATTGTCATTAACCTTGAAAAAGCACTGGGGCTCGTTTTTAACCCCATGGGCAGTTGTTTCATCTGATATTGCCCTTGACTCGTTGAAAATGCTGTTAATGGTCTGCTGGCTTCATTTAATTTTACTTGGTAATAACCTTGACTTAGATCAAGATGTGAGAAGTATACTGCACCTGATAATGAATCAAAAATATCTGTGATATTAGGCAGTGGGAACTTATCATCATGAATTTTTGTATTTAATAGCCTAAAATCAACTACGCATCTAAATTTCTTTTGACCACTACTATCAGTTTTTTTGGGAACCAATAAAATTGGTGCTGACCATTCACTTTTTGCTGGTTCTATTATATCGTCGTCGCACATTTGTTTTATTTGTTTTTCAATTTCAGCTTTTTGAGTATGAGGGACTCTGTAGGGTTTTACATAAACTGGTGTCGCATTTTCTTTTAATGTTATTGTTTGTTCGTAAAGGTTCGTGGTTGTTAATTTGTCGTTTGGTAAATGGAAAATATCTGCATACTTTGCACAAATGTTTATAATTTATTGACTTTCTTCTTCATTAAGTTTGTCGACATTAACTGTTCTTAAAACTTCTGTTACTCGATCAACTGAATTTTGTGTTTCATTAAATTTACAATACATTTATAGTCGCTTAATTTTTGAATTTCATACTGGACATCTTTTAATTGATTTTTTTTTTTCACTAACATTTAAAATTTTGACAGGTATTTTTCCGTCTTGCGGTCTTACTACTACTCCTGCTAAAAAAACTTGTTCGCATAGTTCTTTTGGAATTACTACGCAGTCTTCTTTTATGGAAACTGGGAGGTATTGAATTGTTTCACAACGTGGTGGAATTGTTAAAATATTACTCTGCTCCTCCCGGTTCTAAATTAATAGAAATTTTTCCGTTATTATTTGCCAATGTTAATTTATTATCTTCAGAACTGATTTGTCCGTTATATTTTTTGATAAAATTTCTACCTAAAATTCCGTCTGTACCGCAATTTAAATTTTTAAAAACGTAAAATTAGTGTTCAAAAATTTGATTTCTAATCTTTAATTTTAGATATGCAAAACCTTCTGAAAAAATGTTACCTATTATACCTTGAATTTTGATATTTTCTTTATGAATTTCAATGTGCGAAGGTAAACAGTTTAATTTAATAGCTGACAAACTAGCACCAGTATCTAGTAATAATTTAAGTGATTTTTCATTTACCTTTACTGTAATCCAGTCTATGCCGGACGCTGAATTAATTTGATTTATCTGGTAGGCCTCGAAAAAATGTTTCGGACTCGTTGTTTGTTTCTGTATAATTTACTTGTCTATGTGACCGTTCGTTTCGGTTCTTAAATTGAGTAGTGTTATTTTGGTAATTCCAATTTCTGTGATAGTTGTCTTTTTTGAATTGTCCGTTATTAAATTTATTGTGATATGAACCACGATTGTAATTTGAATTTGTAAAGGTCTTATTGTAATTTCGTCTTTGACTCAAATTTGAGCCGTTTTGGTTTCGACAAGAACCTCTGTAGGAACCCCTATATGAACCTCTGTGTAGACTTTTTGACATGGACATTATTTGAAATTGATTAGAACTTCCGGGTGCGCGTGAGTCGCTTTCGTCGATTGCAGCACTTATGCAATCTTTCAAATAGTCAAAATTTCTAGCCGCTAAAATAGTGCTAACACGTTGGTTTTTTAAACCATCTGAAAATTGCTTAATGGCTGCTTTCTCGTTTACCATTTTTAGTATCTTAAATGCCTTGTTATCTCCATCAGCTTGCGAGATCGTTAGATTGACAAATAAATCTTCAATTTCTTTACCGAATTCTTCAATTGATTTACTTCCTTGCATTGCACGATTTAATTTTGATTGTAATGACGTTGCTGATTTTTTGGTTAGTAAATGCTTTCTGATATCCGTTACTAAATCTTTGCTGACTCATAAGATACGTCTAATCTTAATTGCAGATAAACGCGTTTTTAAAACAAAGTTTATTAAATTTTGCTTGCTTGCATCATTTATCATCGTGTCATAGAGTTCAATGGCATCAATTAGTTGTAGTGTTGTCGTTTCGTCATTGTTTATTACTGGTAATAAATTGCATGCTACCTTCAAATCAAAAGCCATTTTGGAAAAATTATCTGGATTTTGTAATTCAGAATTTATATTTAAATTTTGTGTGATTGGCTCCTCAATATTTTGAGAAATATCAAAAGGTAAAATTTCGTTATAAATTTTGCCAATATTTGCTTTTAAATGTATAAATTCTTGGACCTCGGTGTCCGTACACACCTCTATATTTTTTTTTATATTTTCAATCAAATTGATCCGTTGTACATAAATTTCTTTAGCTCTTCCTAATTTCTTACTTAACCATTCACCCTTTCTTCTTTCTTTTCCAGCTTTAATTAAATGTGTCTTAATTACGCATAGCTCGTTGTCCGCGCCGATGAAATTGGCAGTAAAACAAAGTCGTACCAATAGAGGTAAAATGGCCACGAGAGGGACTTGCATCGCGACTTAATGGAAACTGTAATAACGAGGCATGAAACTCAAATAACTGTCAACCGTTGTCAAAATTGTCAAAATGACGTAAATAAAATAAGAACTTCAATAAAATTATCGACTCTTTGATACAATTTAATAAAACCAGTGTTCTATATTCCTTCTGGGTGCTCTTTTCCTTTTAGACTGCCGTTCATCAGATGACAGCAAAAATAGATAAATAAAACTAGCGACAAAAATGTTTAATAAAGATGAGGTAAGATTTGCATTATTATTCTAAATAACAGCTGGTTTTGAAAAAAATAAATCACACTTTTAATTTTGAGATTGGAATTAATTTGTTCCACGCCCTCCTAATTTTTCATTCTGTAACACTACTACAGTTTCCTCTAATGCGCGAGGTAGTGACATCTAGCGATATTTTGTCTGTTTTCCAAACGCAATGTTTTGAGCCACGGCTTCCTAGATTAAAAAGGGACGGTGTCCCTTCTCCTGCTGGTCGAGTTTGTAGTTCAGGGCTTTTTTTGCGTTCTGTAGAGAGCGCTACAGTACTCCCCCATAATGATTGACATGATTTTGAGGTTTAACCAATTTGACAATCAAAAACATTGTCAGTTTTTAAATAAAAATCATAATTAGCATTTTTAAACAGAAAAACGTCTTTAATGTATTGGTTACCTGCAAGATTAAGAATAAAACACGATAAGGAACACTCAAAAATCAATTTAATTTCAAAAGTTTTCTTTTTTTAGAGTAAACATTAGTACTTCTTTTTCTGAGGTTCTGAGTTTGTAGGTTGCAAAAGTTTACAAGTAATGGGGGTATCAGTTTGGATATTATGAGATGACAAACTGCGTTATAATGAAATTGACACTGGAATATAGGATTGGAAGAAAGGTAAGAAACAATTATTTTTCTTAGAATTGATTCCACATTTTGTTTTGGTAAACTCGGTAAAATTTGTACAATAACGTCAATCACATATTGGATCAAACCAACAAACCTCTCATTTGGATAATTTAGTTTTCCCCTGTCTTGATTATAAATTAATTCTAGCAGGGGGCTGGTTCTTCGGCTGACGTTGTCACGTAGAAGGGACAAACAGAATGCACAGTTTATGGATTCTTCTACTTTCATTATAAGGTAACCACAGAGAAAAGCAATGGCTGCTGATTCAATCTGCAGGTCACCAGAAAAACTGCCTGTGAATGTACTCATGTGTTCCAGTTTTTCCAGAATTACTTCATTTAAGGGAATATCTATTTCATCATTAGCATGGGATTTTTCAACAATTCTAACAAATTTTGCAGTGCTCACGTACTAAACATCAGGCACTGTGTTACTGTTGTTAATACTTCTTATCAGACCACTTCTTAAAATTTGACGCAACGCATATTCGGCTGCTCTGCAATCTGCTAAATCATTGGATCCACCACGAAGTCGGATATTTGCAAAAATCGATTCAATAGCGTCAGAGCTAAAACTTCTGGTTAAAACATAATAAAAATTTAGATCCTTCATCAAATATTGAATGCAGAGATATGTGCTGCGTGCAGTGAAGACTAAGGCCTCTGCAGTCTCTTTTGTTAAACCACGCATATCTGTTTCAGCCGAAGTAGATTGAATGTCGGCAATAAAATGAGGAAAGTCTTCATTCAACCAAGATAGTCGTGGGTCTTCAGTGTCAGTGTAAGGAGCGGTATTGGGATCTCGTCGATGGATATGCTGTGTTCTATTGCTGACGTCGTGAATTTGAAAATATTTGTACATGTTTTCCATAAATATAACTGTTGCAGTACAATGTTTAAAGAACGAAGATTGTTCACCATCATGATGAGCAAGATACTTCAAAGCGGCTGTAACTGGGGGCGAAAATATTTGAATGGCCAAATTTACTTTCATCTTTTCCAAATTTGAAGGACAAAGATGTTTCTTTGTTAAATATCTCACTGGCTTAATAATTAAATTTTCTTGAATTTCTGCTAACTTTTTGAGGTAATTTGCCGAAATTATTCCATTGGACGATGCCATGTCATGATCCAAAAATAAATTTCTTCCATTGTTTACGGCGTGGCAATAATCAAAACTAAAAAAAAGCTTGAGTCCAGGATTATATGGATGAGGCAAAAAATTTTGAAGTGAACCATTTCCAAAATGTTTAAAAAGGGCCACATGATATTTATGGTTATCAGCAACTATTCTTATAATTTTAAATCCACAATCATCAACTAATTTTAAAACATCTAATGTTAATTTGTACAAATCTTTGCTGTTTAATTTTCTGTGGAAGTAATAACCTGCCGGTATTATGTATTTAGTGGACAATCCATGTATAACATAACACAGAAGTTGATTTGCTACAACTGGCTTGCTTCCAATTTTGTCACCTTGTGATTGAGGTATTGTTTCTAAACCAAATATTTTATCATCAGCTTTTGAATAAGAGACGCCTTCATGTACAGCCATATCATCAAGGATCAAAGAACACACTTTTTCAGGTGTATTTAAATTTTTGATTTCTGAAAGTAAACGCTCCTTAATTAAACTATCATTTGCTGTTCCCATAAACTTTTTTAAAGTTGATTTGCATGGTAGTTTCAAAAGAGAATTTCTAGGAAATTCATAGCCTTTGGTAGAACAGAACCTCCAAGCAATGCAGTGCCGAATTGTGCTTTCAGACCATCTTGGAGTCTTCTTTTTGTAATTTTTTATTTGATCTAATATGAACATGGCTTGGGGGTCCATATGATTGGCATCTGATCTGATTTGCTGTACATACTTCCATTCTACGTTTTCAGAATTTTTTTCTTTTTTTATTCTAAGTTCCTCTTTTATTCGGTTGTTCTGAATTTGCAGTCGTTTTAATTTTTGCATAAGACATTTGTTAGTGTAAGCCAAATCTTTAATATGAGCACCTGATGTGGTTTGGGAACTCGCATTAACAACATTTACTGCTAGATTTTCTGAACAACTTGAACTTTCATTTGTAAACTGCAATTATTTTTGGTATTAATTTGAAGCGTATGTAATATTTTTTTATAAATAAACCTTAAAAATTGATGGCACAGCTCTTGAAACTAATAATTTTCTTTTCTGTGTAGTAACAAAACTATTTTCGGAAAAATGTTTGCTGCATACAAGAGAAGATTCGTTTAAAATAGCAGCATCTACAGTCAAAAATTTTAATACAAATTTAACATTTTTGGAATTTACCGGTATGTTGTGCTAAAATCTCTTTCCATTTCAAATTCAACTCCAAATTCGCAGGTAACGAATGGAACGAAACATTTTCGGTAGCTTTGCAGTATCTCACACAACACTTTCTTACTCGAGGCATGTTGCAAGGAATGCGATATTACATTGGCGGTTCTTTTTTGAATTTAAAGACGCTGTCAAAGTAACAGTTAAAAGTTCGGTTAAAAATTCGATAGATGGAGGTACAGTACAGTACATTGTCAGAAACAGCTTTTTTTCAAACTTGACCAGCCGTCCCTTTCTAATCTAGGAAGCCGTGGTTTTGAGCGATTGGCACGACTTGAAATTACTGTCATCGGCGCGGACAACGCTCATCATAAATACTTTGCAGTGACATTTAACAAAGTAAAAAAATTATTGTGAAATTGATGGCTTGCAAAAAAAAATTAACAGGAAATCTATTTCAAAATCGAGAACAACTAGTCAATAATGCAACTACAGCGATTTCACAATTTGGACAACTTACAGTGTAAAATTCGCAATTCCGCATTTCCTGATGTCTTCATCGGGTGCACTGAATTCGATGAGGCGATGAACTTCAGTTGTCGACCTAATTCGGAGATCCTCTTTTTATTTCTTTTCCGTTGTGATTAACCCATATTTGACAAATTTGCGGCAGGGTCCACTCTTTGACTTTTTGACAGGCTTCAGTCCTCGGCAGGGTCCACTTTTTGACTTTTTGACGTTTTGACAGGTTTTCGGCAGGGTCGCCATGAAATGGATTACTAACGTTTACTTTACATGTCTTTATTAATTATTGTTGCTACCTAGAAGGCAACGTATCGACCGCTTCTTCCATTACTACTAATGTGGTAATACTTATATCCCACTCTTACCTATTCACTCTCTCACGCTTTCATTCCACTAATTAATCAACATTTCATCTTTCAACCTTCCATCTACCACTACATTATCCAGTGGCGTGCGAGGCATTGGTAGATCGGTTTGAAAATAAGAGGTTAATAATTCACAACCATTTATAGTATTTAACGTTACAAGTCCGGTAGGTTACTTGTAACGAGTTAGACATTATGGACGAGGCGACGTTAGGAGCCGAGTCTAGAATGTCTAAACGAGTTACAAGTAACTACCGGACGTGTATCGTAATGTATTTTATTTCATACTGTAAGCCTGTCCTTCATTATTTTATTTCAAAAATCAAAAAATCACATTTTGTGAAAATTGCATCACCTTTGTTGTACATGTAAAACTTCATCAGTAGCCGACACATACGTTTGAAAATGTCAGATTAATGTCAGATTTGATTTATAAAGATGAAACTGTCCGGTAAGTGTTGCCTAGCGACACTTACCGGCTCTGCTACTGTAATAGCTTACCTACCGGACGGAAATTGATCCTTTAATGGAACATCTACCGGACAGTATGAAATAAAAGAATATCCACTCGATTCCCACGATTGTAAGGGAAACGCACAAAGAATTGCGGAATTTATATGAAACGGTAAGACATATTCTACGTGCGTTAAAGGCTTTAGGGGAGAAAACCTATAGTTGGGACACTTTATTAATCTTTATTTTGTGTAATAAGTTAGACGCTTATACCATGCGATCTTGGGAAGCTCAGCCTATTAGCGGCGAAACCCCTGCCTTGAAAGAATTTACAGATTTTTTGAAGGACAAATGCGCGTTGCTTGAAAAAGTCGATATGAATAAAACGGAAAAACGGTTGGTCCCTCAGTACGCGTCAAAGGAGAGAGGTCGTGCTTTGGTAAGTACCAAAAGGTCTTGCTATTGTGAAAAGTTGTTGAATTTATGCCCCCAAGAGAGAATAGAAAAGGTGAAGTCTGTAAAAATGTGTTTGAACTGTCTGAGACCTAACCATTTTGCACAGGAATGTAAACAACCACCTTGCAGATTGTGTCGTAAATTTCACAATTCTTTACTTCATTTGAATACAAGACAAGGTGTGAAAAGTGAAGTTTCTAGCGGTGAAGTGAACTCAGCCATCATTACTACGGACGAAGTACAGGCGTCCTCGAACTTTAGCGATAACACCGCGAGTACTCAACTGCATTCTAATGACCAGGTACTTTTGTCAACAGCAATGATTCGAATTAAAGATACGGGAGGTAGATTTCTTTTATTACGGGCCTTGCTTGATAGTGGAAGTCAGATTTCTTTCATAACTGAGACGGCTGTAGACATGTTAAAACTGAACAAGTTCAAAATAAAACGTTCCATTTCGGGAATCGGAGATAATACCAGAAATGTTACAGAAGCAGTTAATCTTGTCGTTCAGTCGGTCTTGGGAAATTATTCCAGAAGATTGACTTGTGTTGTAATTCCGCAAATCACAGGAGAGATACCATCATCTTTGGTAGATACGTCACACTGGGGTATTCCTAGTGGCATTACTTTGGCGGATCCTAAGTTCAATGAACCTAGAGCGGTTGATATACTTTTATCGGCGGAAGTCTTTTGGGAAGTATTATCACAGCATAAATACTAACCAGCACGATATCTCAATCGCGCATCGATATGCGCAATGTTCTGTTTTGGAATAAAACCTGCCAATTTCTGGCATAACTCGGCCAGAGCCGGACTCGGCGGAATGCTCAGCAGAACTGGTTTAGCGATCGATGCTCGCTTGGAATAGTTTGTAGCGACCAATAACGAAGACTAAATTTTGTTTCTTTTTATAAAAAAAATGAAATGTATTATAAAAAATCTGTTGACAGGAGTTTATTTCACACGATTTTTTAAATACTTAGTTTTTCAGGGAATGTTTAGATAAAATGATGGACCGTTTGAACGATATGTTTGATAACGTATTATTAACATTTACAAGACTCCACTAAACTAAGCGTACATTTTTATTTAAACTGAAGAATTAAGAGAATAATTGATGTTTTTTGTAATAAATTTCAATAATTTTTGTTCAACATTATTTTTTCAAAACACAAAACACTAAATGTTGGGTCTCATTTTCCACCAAAAAAAAAAAAGATATAACTACCAACCAACATTATTACAGAAATGATTAAACATGTTAGAGTACTAATTATATTCTGCTACTTCCAGACTATATCGTTTTCTTTGACTTTCTAAAAATACAAGAGTCCCGTTCTTGTCTCGACTTAGAGAAGTGCGTTTTTTTATAATTAAATCATGGGTAGTAAACCAAAAGGTGGAATGATTTGTTTTTACAAATATTTTCAAATACTACCCTGTCTTCTATTCCAAACTGGCGTCCTCAAGGTTAAATTTTCATTTTCAAGAGATCAACGGCGCCGCCCGAGAGATATCGTGCTGGTTAGTATTTATGCTGTGGTATTATTACCAAAACAAGTGAAACTAAACTATGATAAATTACGGCTCCAGGATACAAAATTAGGTTTCATAATAGGCGAAAGTGTAAATTTGGCCATTCAAACTAGTCTGCTTGTAAATTACTCTTCTGTGACACCAGAATCAGTCGAGGACAAAGAATTAACAAAATTTTGGCAGTTAGAAGAGTGTAATTTTAAAGCGGCACAGTTCTCTGAACAAGAATTATACTGTGAACAGTATTATGCTGGTACGGTTACACGGGATGTGTCAGGGCGATTCATAGTGAAAATACCCTTTAGGGCGGCCGCACATTTATTACTTTCAGATCCGATTGTCTGAAACGATTTAGAATCGGACGACTACCGCACACTACCGACAAAATACTTCCGATTGTATGAATTTCATTTGATTCAGCGGCGTTATACGTTACACATCTCCATAGAAAACACAAACAACACAAAGAATCGTATGTTTGCGGTACAGACATACAAAACCATTGCACAGCGCGCCTTTCGGTAGTCGGATCAGACTTTTGTCGTTCCGACCGGTCGGACGCACTGCGCTTGTATCCGACTCGGACGTCCGATCCGATATCGGATCGTAGGTGTGCGACAGTACCATATAAACTCACAGTTATATTAGCATCAGATGCTCGGACCCGACAATCGTTTCAGACAATCGTATCTGAAAGTAGGAAATGTGCGGCCGCCCTTAAGGACAACGTTGAAAAATTGGGAGAATCAAAACACTTAACAGTCACGCGATTTTATAAAACGAAAAAACGTCTGGCATCGTCGCCCGAATTGAAAGGGGACTACGTTCAGTTTATAAGGGAATACGAGCGGTTAGGCCACATGCGCGAATTAACATCCCAAGAGGAATTGCTGTCCGGTTTGCATTACTCTATCTACCGCATCATCCAGTCATTAAAAGTACTAGTCTGACAACAAAGTCTAGGATTGTATTTGATGCGTCTATGAAGACAAAGAATGGATTGTCACTAAACGACGTACAACACACGGGACCAACTATTCAGAACGAGTTGTTTACTATTTTATTGTCATTTCGTCAATTTCAATTTGTTGCGACGGCTGATATATCAAAAATGTATAGGCAAGTGGTAATCGATCCCACAGACTGTTGCTTTCAAAGAATTGTTTGGCGCGAAGCACCACGCGAAGAGTTGAAGGTGTTCGAACTCCAAACCGTTACTTACGGGTGCAGTTCTTCACTGTATCTTGCAATGAAATGTTTGTTTCAACTGGCCGACGAGGCAGAAACCACGATGCCGGAGGCGAGTAAAATCATAAGGGAGAATTTCTATGTTGACGATCTCTTGTTCGGAGCCGACTCTTCCAAGGAGTTCTCAAGCTTCAAGAACAAATTTCAATTATCTTGAAAGGCGGGGTGTTTGAGTTGAGAAAATGGCTTTCAAACGATCAGGAAATACTAAGCGCGTTTAAAGTTCACTGCGATACCGAAGCTAAGCTGGTTATATTGAGTGATACTGCGGAAAATCGAATGCTCGGTGTAATGTGGAATGCTGACGCGGATGTATTTCAGTATGACGTAACTGTTACTGATCTGACTGGCAACATTTCTAAACGTTCAATATTATCTTCCATCGCCCAACTATTCGACCCACTAGGGTTATTAAGTCCGATAATACTTGTCGCTAAATTAATTATTCAGAATCTATGGCGTTTGAAATTATCATGGGATGATACAGTGCCCAAACAAATTGCAAATAAGTGGTTGCGGTTTACTTCAGAATTAAACTCAGTAGGGAAAATTCAGGTACCTCGACATGTCGTAACCATTCCGTCCGAATCTAGATTCATGGGTTTGCTGATAGTTCGGAGGTCGCATACGGTGCGTGTGTTTATCTCAAATCCATAAATGAGCAAGGTGCGATATGTGTTCGGCTGTTATGCGCAAAAGGTAAGGTAGCACCAATCAAGAAGGTAACGTTACCTAGACTGGAATTGTGCGCGTGCGTACTTTTGGTCAATCTGATTCAAAAAGTAAAGGCATCAATTACCTTGTTGGTTGGTGAATTCTTTTACTGGTCGGATTCCACCGTAGCCCTAGGTTGGATAAAAGGATCCATCTCGGTTTAAGACGTTCGTCGCTAACAGAGTATGCGAAGTGCAGTCTCTCTCGGACAAGGCCGCGTGGAGACATGTAAGCTAGGATAATCCCGCGGACTATGTGTCTAGGGTATCAGCGAGGTTTCGAATTCGGAGTTATGGTGGCGTGGGCCCGAATGGCTTCGGGATGTTGACTCCAAGTTCATTGAAACTCCGATGGAAAATAATAATTTACCAGAACAGAAGCAGGTAGTTTTGTTAGAAACGGAACTAACAGAGTCAGATGTTTTTGATAAGTTTTCATATTTCTACAAGCTGGTGGGAATCACGGCATTATGTTTGCGTTTTTTTAAAAACGTGAGGTCAAAACGCGAAGTGAGATGCTTATTACCGAATTTAACGGTTAAAGAAATCGTATTTGCTCGCGAAAGGTTACTGAAGATAATGCAAAAGGAATGTTTTGCTTCAGAATATCATTTGTTAAAGAGGGGTGCTCAGTTGAAAAAATCGAGCTCAATTTTGAATTTGAATCCGTTCTTGTATGAAAACGGTGTAATGCGTGTTGGCGGCCGGTAAAAAGGTCACAGTTTCGATAAGGTTCATCCAGTAATTTTGAGCGCAAAACATAAACTCACTTTGTTATTGATGAAGGGTGAACATGAGCGCTTGCTTTATTGAGGGCCCCAACAGTTACTGTATTCAATAAGGGAAAGCTATTGGCCTATTGGAGGTCGCGCCACAGCAAAACGGGTAGTAAAATTGTGTAAACCGTGTTTTCGGGTAAAGCCTCAGGCGAGTCGGTACTGGGCATCTTACCTAATTGTAGAATGACCGCATTTATTGCACCATTTTATAATACCGGCATCGATTTCGCTGGTCCGATACTACTAAAGGATAGAAAAACACGAGGCTATAAAACTATCAAGGCGTATATTTGGCTCTTTATTTGTATGAGTACCAAAGCAGTACATTTGGAGTTATTAACGGAGTTAACGACTGAAGCATTTTTGGCAACTCTAAGAAGATTCATATCACGGCGAGGTAAACCCTCTAGTCTGTATTCAGACAATGGTACAACGTTCGTTGGAGCCGATAATAATCTAAGAAATCTGTTTGACTTTTTCAATGCTCAAGGAAATGAAATATCGCGATTATTAAGCAAAGATTTCATTGAGTGGCACTTTATTCCTCCTCTAAGCCCAAATTTTGGTGGGTTGTAGGAATCTGCAATTAAAATGACTAAGTTCCATCTGAAACGAGTTCTTCGGGAAGTTCGGTTGACGTATGAAGATTATTACACTGTTCTTGTGCAGGTAGAAGCAATCTTAAATTCCCGCCCGCTAAGTCCTCTCTCGTCCGACCCAACTGACCCAAATCCGTTAACCCCAGCTCACTTTTTAATCGGCAAATCGTTAACGGCTCTACCTGAGAAATCGGTAATCGAGGTTCCGCAAAACAGACTGAAACATTATCAGTTTCTTCAGCAACTTGTGCAACAGTTTTGGAAAAGGTGGGAACTGGAGTATCTATCCAATCTGCAAGTTCGTACCAAATGGAAGGAGAATTCCTCCAACCTGCTAAAGGAAGGAGTGCTGGTACTGTTGCACGAAGACAATGTTCCTCCCTTGCGGTGGATATTGGGACGCGTCACCAGGGTGATCCGAGGAGTGGACAATGTGATTCGTGTATTGGAAGTTCGCATTGGAAACACTATTCTGAAGCGCTCGGTTACAAAAATGTGTATGTTACGTGATGAAGACATTCAAACTTGTTTTGTTGAAAGTCCTTGAACGAACTTGTCAAGCCGGCCGGTATGTTAAGGCATTTGACTTAACTCCGGATTTATTTTCTTTGTTTTTTGAATATCTGTTTATTTATGTTCAACGTGGTTGGCTGCTGTCACAAAAAATTAAATTCTAATGTCAGTATTGTAGAAAATAAAGAGTACATGTTTTGGTTCTGTTACTCCGTACTTTGTATCTAAAATTGCATCGAAAGAGAAGAGTTGGGTACGATCGTCCGTTGACGAAAACGAGCTATTGAACACACTGAATACGAGCAATATCCTGCCTGGCGGTTCCTATCTATTTGTCTATTTTTTCAAGGCGACGTTCGAACTTTTTCTCAGACTCAGTGGTTCACCACGTTGGACCGAAGAAGAAAACCGCGTCGCCTCTCGATAGACCATTTCGTTCAGGAGCAGGATGTCTGCATCCCCAGGGAGGTTCCTATCGAGGGATTCGTCCGCTGCAACTAAGTCGTTGGCTTTGGGCGGTGGATTTTTATGGAGAGACTTTCTTTTGGAAGGCATCACATCTACCCGAACAGCCTGACGAATCTCCGGCTCCGGTTCGGGTCCTCTCTCATATTTGATTCGACGAAGGTAGGCTACATAATCGCGGAGTTTCTGTGGTGCGAGAAAGTGATGCTCTGGATGTCTCTCACCCCACAGAGCATGCATCCTTGCCATGTAACCAATTCGCCGTGGCTTGCTCGTCTCGTAGCAGTCGAGCAAGTCATTCCTGAGGTCGTTGGTCCACTCAGCGTCCATGGGCATTGCCTAAGTGGTCAACCGGTAAATCTCCGGAGACCCCACCACCTTCACCTTGGCCCCAATCCGAATGGGACCGGTCGTGGGGGTCTTTTCCTGTTGCGTTAGGAACGACAGTTTAGGGCTCCGACTGGTTGTTAGCCAAAAGGAACCTCGGCCTTAATGGGGTCAATATATATGTTGATCCCCCTGGTGCGCCAAAGGGCTACCGGTCCGATTTGCACCTTTAGCTCAGCTAGGTGGTGTCGCGACTGACCAAATATATTTTTTTTAATTAGACCAGAAGGAAATCCTCGTGATTCTGACCTTCACGAGATTCCTTGCTGGTCAGATGTTTAAATCGAACATCGTAGCCACTCTCCAATGCTATGGGTCATTTTGGGTCATCATGATAATAATGATCATAATATAATAATTAATATTATTATTCAGAATCGGCCAGGAGCATTCATTTGCCGGCCTAGAACTTACAAAAGTGATTGTAAAGTACTATGCCGGGAATTTAATGTTCCCGGCGGATTTTGAATGCTGCAAAACCGTCGGTATTGGCTGGCGGCATGAAAACATTATTAATAAATACAATAGACGGAAAGTTACGCGAAGTTACTACGATCATACTTCAGGATGAAAATTTGAGAGGTGAAATGAAACGAATGAAACGAAATGAAATAACGCAATGAAATGTTTTTTCAACGGCATCTCCGATTTCAACTTATAATTAAATAACTTATCTTGTACGTTCAGCTGCGTAGCGAGATTTTTACATGCATACGTGGAATCGAATTTTGTGAAAATTTGTCGAGCCGAGGAACCATCCGGTATTTCTCCCAACATTGAGGCATCTAGATGTTCGATGATTTGTCCTTTGGCCAATCGCTCCCATTTTCTCCACTCATCCGTCAAGTCCGCTGGTGGGTCTTCATCCAAAACACGTAGCGCACCTTCTTGTTTAATTAGGGCACGTACACGGTATTTCCACACTAAAATAGTTATCACCGTTAAACAACTTAATATTACGATTTGTGTCTTTTTCACTCGCCATTTTCGGTTTTTACCGTTCGTCTGTTTTCAGTGTCCCAACTTCACTGTGTCACTTACGCCCGCACTTTAAAGTCTTAATTAAGGCGAAACGCTCAGTCGCCTCAACTTTGGAACTGAATTACGGCCTTCATTGTTAGGCTATCTTAACGTATTGGGCATCAAAATTTGTAAAAAAACAACCTTTATCACGGCAAAACGTTGTTTGTTCAAAAAAACAAAATGAGAAGGTATTTTTTTTTTAAAAAACGTGTTAGTGCTTGATTTTTACTGATCTCTGTATTCGGTAAATGCAAGGTGTTTTTATAAATATTGCAAATAAATTTGCAAATTGTCCCCAAAGTTCGCTAGTTTCAAGTAATGTTGGCGTGGCTCAATGTAACACAGGCCCCGCCCCTCAACGGCAGGCAGACGTGTCGACGGCTGACCGTATTATATTTCATGTGTGCCGCAGCTCGTTCTTAGAAAGATAACAAAAAAGTAAAGTAAACACAAACTATCAGCTTTACAAAAGCGTTTGCCGGTAAATGGATTCAATATAGAGTGATATGATTTTATTTTCAACAATTAACAATTTTTCTCACTTTAATGGTGTACACTAATTTCTGTACATCCTCTAATTTACTATGTGGTATTGCATATCTGTAATTTTACGTTAATTTTATTATTTAAATATAAAATTGTACCAACTAAAATTTGTACAACAATTCTAATTGCGGAAGACTCAGAAGAAAACCCTCGAACAGGTCAATTTTGTTATCAAGGGGGAGCAAATTGTACCAAACTTTCAAGTCTTAGATGTCACCCTTTTAGCAAGGGCGGCCACCCCCTAACAAAATTCAAATAGCATGGGAAGTCATGTGATACATCATTTTAAAGCTTATTGAATTCTCTCTCCAGACCTACTATTATCTGTTTTTACAAAAAAAAAAAAAGAATTTGCAGGAGTTTTGCTCTGACCACCTACTTGTCGCTTCTTTTCATTCACTTGAATACTATTTGATTTAAAAAATTGAACATGTTTGCTTAATTCGCGTAGCGACACGACCTGCCCAAGGGGGCCCCTACCCAAGGGGACCCCAGTCCAATAGGGCTCCTACCCAAGGGGGCTCCTAAACACAGGGGCCCCATCCCGAGGGGGCCTTGCCCGAGGGTAGTTATAAAACAACATACAACGGCCTAATACCGTCTATTAATAGTATACATGTATTTTATTACAAGGCCAGAAATTGTCATTTTGCAAGTGTAAGCACAGTTTGTGGAGGAGAAGCGTTAGCAGTTGCAAAACAGTTTCTGGCCGTGTGATAACAAAACGTTTTCGGCCAACAATTTTTTTTTATTTATTATTCACTGTTGCAGAGGGGCTCTCATTCTCCATGGTGGCCCCCGTGTCTCAAAGAACCCCCTTGGCCCCCCTGTCGCCCTATACCAAGCCCCCCCCCTGTAATTTCCCCGATGTTTTTTATAGTTATTCTGCTATTCGGGCCGGAGACAAATCCAACGAACATAAAAGCAAAATAACTAATTTGAGGGAGGCCGAAATCTATATATTTAATCGTTGAACATGAATCGTTTGAAGCAAATAAAACAGTGGGTACTGCACAGATTTTTATAATAGTTTTTTTTAAATGAAAGACATTGATAAGATAGACCAGGTTCATTGATTATTTGCATGCCATTTTTCCACGGATGCCCGTCCATTGCAGTCACAAACTTCAATGAGCGAGAATCGTTTTAAGTAAGTGGTGCGTAAGTGGGACGCTCGGGGGGTTATAAACGTTCGTGGAAAAATTATCATAAAAATAAATTACCGAAAAAAGATTTATAACTTTACGGGCATTGTGTCTTCAGAAATTTTACGGTGTGTTAGCTGGGCTCCCAAAAATGAAGATTTCGTATTTATTAAAAAAAAATCTTCTACAAATACCCGGTATACAGCACGTTTACAGCAGTTGTGATTCGGTTTCCGATTTTGTTTTTAAATCCATTGCATTGCCTCCACATAAATTGGTGTTGAAAGAAAATGCAATTGTTAGTGAATGATACAAGAATGCGTGTTAAACGATTTCTTCTTCTTCTTGATTGCGAAATTTGAACCGGACGATCAACTGGGAAACATATTTTAATACCCAGAATTCATATTCTGGTACATGCCATTTTCCTTAAGGCGAACCTAATTTCCAATCATGTTAGCATTCGCTATGCATTAATAATTCACAAGGGCAAACCTTTAATAAGGTTGGGATTTTGTTATCACAACCTGTCTTCGGACATTGTTTCTACATTGCCGAGCAATTTAATCAGGGGCATCTTAGACCGCACAATAATGAACAAGTACTGTATGCAAAATATTTTATATAAAGAAATTATTCCGTCTTATTTTTTTTATTAATCAGACCTTTTTTTATTCAAAATCACAGTTAAACAACAAATTAAAAATTGTAATGTGTAATATGGTAACCAGTTTTTATTCAACACTATTTACGTAAGTATTCATTTTTTTACATTGTTTCGCTTACCAATCCAATAGATACCACTCGAATTTCGAGTGACTGGAGATCATTAGTACATAGTTATTTATTATACGAGTTTCTGTGTAAATTGGGTGCTTTCCGACACTAGGGTTTAAAGCACGAGCGAAACGGGTGCTTTTTTAAGCCCAGAGTGCCGGAAAGCTCCCAATCTACACAGGATAAAATTCATAAAACTTATGTTTATCTGACATTTTATTATTACATGACAGAGAGTGTTTACACTAGCGAAAATTTGAACATTCCAACAACGTCGAACTCTAAAAATAATGTGTACACTTATCGGACGAATTTTGGATTATTTCATATCGGCTCTAAACGCATTTTGAACTGATTTTGACAGGTATTTTCGCAAAGTAGAGTCGGACTTTTGTTCTTTATAAATTGATTGTGATCTAAATCAGGTATAGGTAGATTCAGACTGTAAATGACAGATGGGTTAAGTAATTTTTCTGTGGCGAGAATTGTACCATTGAGTGGATTGTGATTTTTGAATAAATTGCACAAGTAATTCAAAAAGTGCTGTGGCTAAAACACCGCGGCATAACGGACGAAAGAGGAACCCATGGAAATTACAAAATAAATCTAATCGTTACTACTCATTCTTCTATTTACTTAATATTACCCCTTCTCGACCTATCATCAGCTAAAGAAGTTTCATTTCTAACTTGCTTGACGACCACACACTCTTCTTCTTTTTTCTTGTATTGAAACAATATTTTCGAAATAGCTACTCTGCAGTGCCTAAAATTACTACTTGGGGTAGTCTAAAAAGAATATTTGAATAAAATACAGAAAATTGATAATAAACTGTTCTAAATGCTACAACTGCATATCTTTTTTCTAAATTTGAAATACAACAGGTTTCCAAGTTATTAATTTTCTTTGTGAATATTTTCGAAAAGTCGTGATCATTTAAAATTCTGTATCAGCATTATTATTAAATATTGAAGATTGAAATTTGACATGTCGATAAACATGTCTTTCGCGCACTGCTATAATACAATTGGATGTTCTTGTAGCATTTAGAAGAGCAAATTAAAATATGAAAAAATATATAAATATCGCAGAAAATAATTTTAGTCGATGCAGCTTTGATGGTAATCCATAACATTATTTTTATTTTTTTTAGTAGGTACCTAAAGTCACTATCCACGTCCTCGCACTATTGACGCACCCTGTAGACAACAGCTACCTACTTATAATTATAATTATTGTACATAATAGTACTATACTAATTGTAATCTCTACTCATTATTTAATATATTTATTACTTTCATTTTTCCGATTTCCCAAAAAACTATCAAACTCAAATTTTTAATTTATGAAATCATCATTTTATTCTTTCCCCTGGTACGTCATGAATTAAAAATTTGAGTTTGATATTTATTACTAATATTTATTTAATATCTGTATATTAATATTTCACCTTTTACACTCATAATATCAAACCAAAACCATGGGATCTGTTTACTGTCGGCATTAGAAAGTCGGCAGCGATAACAGTTCCAGGAAGCTTTCATTCTCAATTTCGAGGCGGCAGTTTTTAGACTAGTCCACGTGGACTTGAAATGTGCACGTCAAAGTAATCAGCCAATTGTAAGTTGTTTGAGGTAATAAATTGTCGACACATGCAACGCCCCATATGGTGTCACCGATTCGCTTTTTGTTTACACGCTGAACGGGCCAGTCGCCTTAATTGTTAAGTGTCTGGGCCGCATAAGCTATTGGAGATTATGGAATAAATGTAACAAATGAATCCTTTTTATACGCAGTGTTTAATTTGCTCTTACTGGTACAGAGTTTTATAAAGAACTAACTTAGTCTTCACACACAATCTGAGAAGCAGAGTATTCGTCATGTGTTTACATAATTTAAAATATTGTATTACAGTGCTGAGGAGAATGCTAGTTGAACTGATTTTTGTTCACATTTCCAACAGTTTTATTCAAAGGATCTGATTCTGAACTAGCACTCAGCAACTTAAGTTCTTTTTATCCAACACTTGTTTAATATGAAGTCATAATAATGCCGATTTTGAATGTATTATGAGGTGTATAAGACAGATGTGACTTATGAACCCATAATTAAACGGTTATCTAATTTGTCATAGCAACCAGTTCATAAGCCCACAGTTCTGAACGTCAAAATTTTTTGGGTTTTTATGAATGTTTTAAGAACTGTTACAGAAGGAGGTGTTGGATAATAGTATATTATGATACGAGTTTTATAAGAAGCATTTTGTCGCACGCACGGGTTTAGGGCACGATGAGCGTAGCGAGGAGTGCCCTAAAAGAGTAAGTGCGACAAAATGCCTTATAAACGAGTTATCATACAGTATTTTTTTTTTTACCTTTACTTTGCCACTTTTTATACAAAATAATCAAATTTCACAATCTAGGGAATTTCGCGGCGGTTGGCACGCTTGCGAGCTGCATTAACGGCGCCTATGAAAAAGAATTATTTTGAAACGTCAACACTCATATTTTTGTCCTTCCAAAAATGAGTTCTGAAGTTCTTCAATGTACGCCCCCAGAAATACGGGCTTTGGCGAAAATACGATAGGCAATTTGCTACCTTCAAAGTCACGCGAGGTATATGGAAAAACATACGCGCAATTTGAAAATTGGCAGAAGGAGAACACGTTCTCTACGATCTCCAAAAACATTTTCCTACCGTATGTATTTTGAGCTGCAACGCCACAATGTTGTCTTATACGATATTATATAATAAATCTTTATTTGCCCTACGGGCTTTCTGATTCCTATACATATACAAATAAACTTAACCAAAAAAAACTAAATAAAATTCACTATTTCTTCTCCCGTCCCCTTTCCTCTTCTCCCTTCTCCCTCCTCTTCCATACCTCTTTCATCCATTTAATTTCCGTTCCATCTACATTCAGTATTTCCTCTCTTTGTTTCATCTCACTGCACTCGTTCCACATATGCTCAATCGTCTCTCTTTCCTCATAGCACATTCTACACATTCTTCCTCCATCTTCTGCCCAATACCTATTTTCCCTCTCTTCATTTCCGCACCTAAACCTCGCCATCATCTTTCTTTCTTTCTCGCTCTCCCTCCCCAAATACTTCGGTACTTCCTCGATCATGCATCTTCCGTACTTCCCGTTGTATCTGGATTCTCTAATTCTTTCTCTCCTCTCTTGTCTATCCGTATCCTTATCTCTTTCACTTAGTTCTACATTCATCCACACGCCTCTTTCTCTCAGTCTCTCTATTTCTTTGCTTGCAAACCCATTCCTCCTGTAGTAATTCTCCCTATCATTCTCCTCTGAATTATTCTTTTTTTCTCTCCAGCACTCCTTTAGTATCCTACATTCTTTCCTCCCTTCCATCCTGTCTTCGAACTTGACCGCTCTTTTTCCCGCTTTCACTCTCAACCTATTCCTCTTGCATTCTTCTCTCACTATGTACCCTGGCGTTTCTCTCTCCACCCCTAGCACCCACCTCAGATATTTCTCTTGCACCCTCTCTATCTCCTCTTGTTCTTTCCATCCCCAGACCTCTGCTCCGTACAACAACACGCTTTCAATAAGACTTTCAAACATCATCATTCTCCTCTTAAAATCGCCTCCCCACCTTCTCTCTCCTATTCCCCATACACATCCTATCACCTTGCTCGCTTTTCTTGCCAGTTCTCTAATATGTGCCTTATCTGTGGCTCTTTCATTGAACACATACCCCAAGTATTTGAATCCTTTTACTTGTTCTATTACTTCTCCCTCCCACCTCCAATCACTCTCTTCGTTCTTCCTCTTTCTCTTATTGAACACCAGCATTTTTGTTTTCTCTACATTCACTTCTAGTCTTTTCTTCTTCACATATTTTCCTAAACTCTTTATCATTTCCTTCATTTCTCTTTCACTCTTTGCCACCATTACCATATCATCCGCAAACGCCAGGCTCCACACTTTTTTTCTACCTACCACACACCCCCCCCCTTGTGCTCTCTCTAACATTCCGTCCATATCTGCCACACACATCGTGAACAACAAGGGGCTGAGCGGGCAACCTTGCCTCACTCCCTTTGTTGTCACAAACCGTTCACTTTCCCTCTCCCCTACCTTCACTTTACTTTTTGTCTTCTCATATATCTCCTCCACCTTTCTTACCAGCCATTCATTTACCCCTTTCTCCCTCAGGCACTCAAACATCCTCTCTCTGTCCACCTTGTCAAAAGCCGCTTTGAAGTCTACGAATAATGCATACACCCTCCCCTCTTTCTTCTTTAACTCACTCTTCGTCAAATGGTCCAGGATGTATACATTATCCATAGTTCCCCTCCCCTCTCTAAATCCTGCTTGGCTGTCTGGTAATGCTCGCTTTTCCTCTACCTCTCTGCTCATCCTTTCATTCAGAATTGATGCATACAACTTGTACCCTGTGTTTAGGAGAGTTATCCCTCGGTAATTTTCTACTTTATTTTTTTCCCCTTTTTTGTAAATGGGGTAAATTACCCCCTCTCTCCACCCTACCGGAAATCCTTCTTCTCTCCACACCCCATTCATTACCTCCACCAGCCTCTCTAGCACTCTTCTCGTCCCATACATCCACGACTCATTCTGTATTCTATCCCTCCCTGGTGCCTTCCCTTTCCTCAGTTTCTTCACATGCCTCTCCACCTCTTCCATTGTAATTTCTTCTCCTTCAGGTTCTACTCGGTTTCTCTTCGTCTCTATTTCCGTTTTCTTTTTTTCCTTTTCTCCCTCCAGCAGCCTCATGAAGTACTCCTCCCACTCATTCATCGTTATCTCCTCGCTCACATTTTCTTTTTTCTTTCTCTCTCTATTAATATAGTTCCATACCTCCTTCTCTGTTCTTATTGCTTTTATCTCTTCCTCCTCTCTCTCCTTCTTCTGCCTCTTCTTCTCCCTGCATGTCTCTCTGTATCTTCTTTTCGCTTCTAAAAAGCCACTTCTGTTCCCTTTAGTCTTTCTCCACTTTCTTAGTTCTTTTATTGCTTCCTTTTTACTTTGCTCACATTCTTTGCCCCACCATTTATTCTTTCTTTTTGTTCCTCCACCTCTTACTGTTATTTCTCTTTTTGTCGCTACTTTTTCCAATATTTCTACCAATTCTTTCTCCATTTTCCCTACTTCTTGTTCTTTAAATCTTGCTTTTTCCAGTCTTCTCTTATACTCTTCCACCCCTTGCTCGTCCCATACTTTAATTATCACCTTCCGCATTTCCTCTATTTTTTCTTCTCTCTCCCCCTTCCTATACTTATCTCTATAGGCAGATGGTCTGACTCTACTCTTTCCCCTATTCTGAATTCTTCGACTTCTTCCCATGCTTCTTCGTTTACTATTCCGTAGTCTATCGCCGTCTCTCCTCTACCGCCTATGTAGGTCCATTCTCCTTCTTCGTCCCCTTGTTTATTTCCATTCAGCACTTCCCATCCTTTTTCTTCTATCCATTCCATCAACTTCTTCCCTTCCGCGTTTTCCTTCTTGTCTTTGGATTTTCCTTTTCCCTCTCCTCTCTCTTCTTCCCAATCCCTGGCTCCTCTTTCCCCAATTCTCCCGTTAAAATCCCCTCCCAGAAGCAGACATTCTTCCCTGTTGTCTTTTAATGTTTTTTCTATCTTGCTTATTGTTTCTTTCATCTCTTTGCTGTACACTGTCACTATTTTCCACCATTTACTGTCTATTTTAACGTTTCTCACCATGTGACCTTCCTCTTCTCCCTTCTTTTTAGTATTCTCTTTTATTCCTTTTTTTACCCACCGCAGCGCTGCAACTCACGTGTTTCCTTTTTTGCTATCCGTTCTAACCGTCTTTTCTTATTAATCGTTTGTGTTTCCTTCACACTGTCATTGTGAACGCAACGCCTCTAGCGGATTTTCGTCACTCATTTTGCACTATTTACGGCACTACACTTCGCGCAGAAAAATACGCAAACACAAAGAATGGGCACAGATAATCCCACTTCTAAAAATGTTAGGGATAAGAACCGCCAGATTTCAATAAAGGGTTTATTGTTGGTCTAATACAACCGAAATCTATATATATAAATGCGAAACTGATTTCTCACTGATCACCGCACAGCCCAGACCGTTGAGTGTTGAAATGTGAAATTTGGTAGGAACGTAGTTTTTAGGGCGTATAGGTGAACTAAGAAAGGATTTTTGAAAATTCCGTTTCTAAAGGGGTGAAAATGGGGTTAATTGGTTGCTCTAGACTCCAACTAAGTTGAAAACGAAAAACGGTAGAGAAGTGAAAATTCGTACCTGTACTCGCTTTTGAAAATAACTCGACCCCTTTTTGACGATTTTCCAAAAAAAAATTCAGACTTCGAAAAAGGGGGGGAAAGGGGAAAACGGTTTTTATAAAAAATTTCATAACTCGACAACTCGGCATGCTGAAAACGTGAAAATTGGGATTTAGACTCAGCTTTGAAAATAACTAGACCCGTGTTTGACGATTTTGCAAAAATTTCTTTACCGACCGAGAAAAAATTAGGGGTGGTTTACCCAAAATTCCTATAACTTGAAAACTGACAGTATTGCTGTCGTGAAAATTGGGATCTAGATTCTCCTTTAAAAAATACCGGACCCGTGTTTGACGATTTTCCAAAAAAAAAATTACCAACGACGGGAAAAGGGGAGGGTGGATTTGGGGGTGGTTTTTCTCAAAATTCTTATAACTTGAAGGTCGAAAATGTTACAAGCATTAGAATTGGCACTCGAACTCTCCTTTAAAATTAACTAGACCCGTATTTGACGATTTTTCAAAAAAATATTTACCAACCCCGAAAGAGGGGCGTAAATGGGGAGGGTAGTTTTCCTGAGAATTCTCATAACAGGAAAACAAATAGTGTTACATAAGTGAAAATTGGGAACTAGATTCTCTTTTAAAAAAGACCGGACCCGTGTTTGACGATTTTGGAAAAAAAATTACCAACGGCTAGCAAAGGAGAGGGTGGATTTGGGGGTGATTTTTCTCAAAATTCTTATAACTTGAAGGTCGAGAATGTTACAGGCATGAGAATTGGCACTCGGACTCTCATATTAAAATAACTACACCCGTGCTTGACGATTTTGCAAAAAAGAATATTTACAAACCCCAACAAAGGGGCGTAAATGGGGAGGGTAGTTTTCCTGACAATTCTCATAACAGGAAAACAAATAGTGTTACATACGTGAAAATTGGGATCTAGATTTTCCTCTAAAAAATACCGAACCCGTGTTTGACGATTTTGGAAAAAAAATTACCAACGGCGAGAAAAGGAAAGGGTGGATTTGGGGGTTAATTTTACTCAAAATGCTTATAACTTGAAGGTCGAGAATGTTACAAGTATGGGAATTGGCACTCGGACTCTCCTTTAAAATTAACTAGACCCGTATTTTCCCCAATTTCCCAAAAAAACTATTTACCAACCCCGAAAAAGAGGCGTAAATGGGGAGGGTAGTTTTCCTGAGAATTCTCATAACTGAAAACAAATTGAGATCTAGATTCTCTTTTAAAAAAGACCGGACCCATGTTTGACGATTTTGGAAAAAATTTACTGATAACTTAAAGGTCGAGAATGTTACAGGCATGAGAATCGGCACTCGGACTCTCATCTTAAAATAACTAGACCCATGTTTAACGAATTTCCAAAAAAAAAAAAATACCAACTGCGAAAAAAGGGGAGGGTGAATTTGGGAGTATTTTTTCTCAAAATTCCCATAACTTGAAGATCGAGAATGCTACAGACATGAGAATTGGCACTTGAACTCTCCTTTAAAAATGATTAGACCAGTATTTGACGATTTTGCTTGAGAATTGGCACTTGGACTCTCCTTTAAAAATAACCAGAAAATATTTAGAAACCGCAAAGAAGGGGCGTAAAAAGGGAGGGTAGTTTTCACCAGAATTATCCTAACTGCAAAACAAACAGTATATCATTAAAATATGTAAAAATTTTAATGTAGATTCTCCTTTTAAAAAGCCTGGGCCCGTGATTGACGAAAAAAATACTTTTTGTTATTTTTTTATTAAAAACTGCTTTAAGCCGTTGTACCAATTCCAAATATAAGCGCCAGTAAAGCCGACCCCAACTTACGCGGGCAAAGCCGCGGGTAATTGCTAGTAATCAATAATTCTCTCAAGAATGTCTCCTCGTTCTGGCCTGCTAATTCTCTCCCTGCAGTTTCTTATGATTTCAGCACAATTTGATACTCTCTAAATATCAGCAGGCGCCAAAACAATGAGTCATAATATGTTGAGCGAAAAGATTTAACAAATATGTTCAGTGACGGCGTGATCTCCAGTGGCGTCGTAACAATTTTTTTTTGTGGCGGACCCCAATATGCAGACTTACCCAACTGTTTTGATTAAGTCATTGACTTTCGCGGTATCTTGGCGATTTACAACTGCCATAAACAGCACCATGTCTGTATTTTCATTATTTTAAAAATATGCTATGCTTTTATTGCAACGGACGTGAATAAGATGACTGCGAGAACAATATGTTGACTGTGAAAACGCGTCAAGGTCAGAGAGTGGCGTTCGGTAAACGGGATTTCTTCCCGAAATTGCAGGAATGAGTTCACTATTAGACTTTTAGTTCATACAAATTTCGACTAAACTAAATTTTTGTGAATAAACATTCTCCAAGAAGTCCCCGTTTTTTGGGGGTGGCGGTAAAATGGAGTGAAATCCAGTTTTTATTGACAATTTATTTTTTAATTTTTGGATCTTACAATATTATTTTTGTAATAAGGCCAGCAGCGATAGTAACACCGCCGACCCTCAACATAAATCTTCCCAGCTCTTTATAGTCACTGTACAATTCAAGTGCAATTGATCTTGAAACATGAATTTCAACTATGGCACTCGTATTGTTGCTTAAAAATCGTGGATGTCTCTTGACCACTTCTCCTGTACTCCGATTCAGCTGAGATATCAGCTTGTTTACGATAGCGGGTTCCATTAGAGATTGATGGTGTAAAATTACCTAAAAATTATGCAATAAAATAATTCAAATACATACTACATTATAGAAATATGTTATACCGAAAATCCTTTAGTAATTGGAATAGCCAAATTAAAAACAACTATTCGCGCTTGAAACTGACAAGCAACCTGGACAGGGTTCCGTGGATCACATAAAACACTTCCCAGTGAAACATTCTGCATTTCAATTCCAGATAAGGTTATGGTTGCTTGGTCACCAGCAAAAATAACTGTCTGAGGCACCTCTTCTATATAAAGTGATTTAACCGCTAAAACTTCTCTGTTTGGACACACCATGATTCTATCGTTTACGTTTAAACTTCCGGTTTCCACTCTCCCAGAAACACAAAATCCTGAACCTGTGCCCTGAAATCAGATTTATATACTACAATAATGAAATGTATAAATTATATGTTGCCGATTTAAAATTTAAAATAATATACCCCCCTCCTCAACAAAAAAAAAAGAAAGAAAGAACTATTTATTTGCCTAGTAATCCTAGTGCAAGGTTATTGATTGTTAGTTATACAGTAATGTTTATAGTTTCAAACAGTTTTATTTAAAAGTATAATGAAAAGCTGGAACTAACTATTATAATAACAAAAACAGACATTTTGCGTAATTTTTTATTCGCGAATAGTTCAAAAACAGGTCGGTCAACTTGGCCCCCGACTTTTAATTTTTTAATATTTTATTATTGTAATCAATTGTGCTCGTTTTGTGCCCAATTGTGCCGCTGTTCGTTTCAATTGTGCTCCTCTCTAAATAACAAAAAAACGCGAAACAAATCCGGGGGCCAAGTTGACCGTCAGCCCCCGTTTTTTTTTTACGTTTTTTAAAAAATATTAGGCTTATTCAATTGTGCTCGTTTTGTGCTCAATTGTGCCGCTGTTTGTTTCAATTGTGCTCCTCTGTAAATAACAAAAAAACGCAAAACAAATCCGGGGGCCAAGTTGACCGTCAGCCTCCGGTTTTTTTACGTTTTTTTCTTTAATATTAGGCTTATTCAATTGTGCTCGTTTTGTGCTCAATTGTGCCACTGTTTGTTTCAATTGTGCTCCTTTGTAAATAACAAAAAAAACGCGGAACAAATCCGGGGGCCAAGTTGACCGTCAGCCCCCAGTTTTTTTACGTTTTTAAAAAAATATTAGGCTCATTCAATTGTGCTCGTTTTGTGCTCAATTGTGCCGCTATTTGTTTCAATTGTGCTCCTTTGTAAATAACAAAAAAACGCAAAACAAATCCGGGGGCCAAGTTGACCGTCAGCCCCCGTTTTTTTTTACGTTTTTTTAAAAAATATTAAAATAACATAATTTTGTAAATAACAAAAAAAAAACGCAAAACACATCCGGGGGCCAAGTTGACCGTCAGCCCCCGGTTTTTTACGTTTTTTTTCTTAAATATTAGGCTTATTCAATTGTGCTCGTTTTGTGCTCAATTGTGCTGCTGTTTGTTTCAATTGTGCTCCTTTGTAAATAACAAAAAAACGCAAAACAAATCCGGGGACCAAGTTTTTTTTTTAATATTAGGCTTATTCAATTGTGCTCGTTTTGTGCTCAATTGTGCCACTGTTTGTTTCAATTGTGCTCCTTTGTAAATAACAAAAAAAACGCAAAACACATCCGGGGGCCAAGTTGACCGTCAGCCCCCGTTTTTTTTACGTTTTTTAAAAAATATTAGGCTTATTCAATTGTGCTCGTTTTGTGCTCAATTGTGCCGCTGTTTGTTTCAATTGTGCTCCTTTGTAAATAACCAAAAAACGCAAAACAAATCCGGGGATTAAGTTTTTTTTTAAATGTTAGACTTATTCAATTGTGCTCGTTTTGTGCTCAATTATCCCGCTGTTTGTTTCAATTGTGCTCCTCTGTAAATAACAAAAAAAAAAAAACGCAAAACACATCCGGGGGCCAAGTTGACCGTCAGCCTCCGTTTTTTTTACGTTTTTTAAAAAATATTAGGCTTATTCAATTGTGTTCGTTTTGTGCTCAATTTTGCTGCTGTTTGTTTCAATTGTGCTCCTTTGTAAATAACAAAAAAAACACAAAACAAATCCGGGGACCAAGTTTTTTTTTTAATATTAGGCTTATTCAATTGTGCTCGTTTTGTGCTCAATTGTGCCCTTGTTTGTTTCAATTGTGCTCCTTTGTAAATAACAAAAAAAAAAAAAACGCAAAACACATCCGGGGGCCAAGTTGACCGTCAGCCCCCGTTTTTTTTACGTTTTTTAAAAAATATTAGGCTTATTCAATTGTGCTCGTTCTGTGCTCAATTGTGCCGCTGTTTGTTTCAATTGTGCTCCTTTGTAAATAACAAAAAAACGCAAAACAAATCCGGGGATCAAGTTTTTTTTTTAAATGTTAGGCTTATTCAATTGTGCTGGTTTTGTGCTCAATTATCCCGCTGTTTGTTTCAATTGTGCTCCTCTGTAAATAACAAAAAAATACGCAAAACAAATCCGGGGGCCAAGTTGACCGTCAGCCTTCGGTTTTTTTACGTTTTTTTCTTAAATATTAGGCTTATTCAATTGTGCTCGTTTTGTGCTCAATTGTGCCGCTGTTTGTTTCAATTGTGCTCCTTTGTAAATAACAAAAAAACGCAAAACAAATCCGGGGATCAAGTTTTTTTTTAAATGTTAGGCTTATTCAATTGTGCTCGTTTTGTGCTCAATTATCCCGCTGCTTGTTCAATTGTGCTCCTCTGTAAATAACAAAAAAATACGCAAAACAAATCCGGGGGCCAAGTTGACCGTCAGCCTCCGGTTTTTTTACGTTCTTTTCTTAAATATTAGGCTTATTCAATTGTGCTCGTTTTGTGCTCAATTGTGCCGCTGTTTGTTTCAATTGTGCTCCTCTCTAAATAACAAAAAAACGCGAAACAAATCCGGGGGCCAAGTTGACCGTCAGCCCCCGTTTTTTTTTACGTTTTTTTAAAAATATTAGGCTTATTCAATTGTGCTCGTTTTGTGCTCAATTGTGCCGCTGTTTGTTTCAATTGTGCTCCTTTGTAAATAACAAAGAAATTCGAAACAAATCCAGGGACAGATTTGACTTTCAGCCCGTTTTTTTTTTTTTTTTTCATTCAAAACAACAATTTAAAACACGTTGCGAGGACATTTGTGTTTATTATTATATAGATTTTAATTAGGAGAAAAATGATTCTTTTATGTTGGCCCTCCTAAAACCGAAATTTTATTTTTTAACCTATGCATCAAATTGTGTTATGATTGTGCCGAATTTTTCTGCAAATTTCATAAATTGTGGTGTTTTGAGGTATGCGATCTTAAAGGATGAGCAATTGTCCCGAATTTTGCCGTTTAAACGATAAATTTCGCTATAGCACAAAAAACCTTGGGGTGGATTAAGACAACATTCACCCCTCATTAACTTATTACTTTAACTAATAAATAATTGCATAGATACGTTTGTTAAAACTACAGTAACAATATTGTTCCTAAAAGATGATTAAGTTTAACGAAGGTTGGTGATTTCGGACCTAAGAAAAAGTTACGAGAGAAAGAACAAAGAGGGGTGAATTTTATCAATACACCTTTTTTTGCTGTAACTTTGTTACTAAAATAGCATCCTTCAAGTTGTACAATTTACCACAATTGCAAGGATTTCCAATGAAACATGAAAATTTTTGTTTATCAGTTTATCATTCACACGGCATAACTCAGCACAATTGCTCTCCTTATTTACTATACAGGTGCGTCAAGTTGGCCCCCCTTTTTAAGCGATTGTTTTAAAAATTATATTTTTGAATTGTGCTCGATTTGTGCCCTACTGTGCTGATGCTCGTAATTTTGTGCTAGCAATAAACAAAAAGTTATAGCCAAATCTTTTTGGGGGGGCTATCTTGACGCTCAGCCCCCCCTATATTTTGGAAATTTGAGGATTTTTTGACGCCAATCAATTGTGCTCGATTTGTGCCGGATTGTGCCGGTGTTTATTCACATTGTACTGGTCATAAAATTTGAAATATTTTAGAAAACGTTACTGGGTCGCACACTATCTGCTCAGTGACTCATACATTTTGGAAATTTGAGGATTTTTTTACGCCAATCAATTGTGCTCGATTTGTGCTCAAATGTGCTGATGTTCGTAATTTTGTGCTATCAATAAACAAGAAGTTATAGCCAAATCTTGTTAGGGGGGCTATCTTGACGCTCAGCCCCCCCTATATTTTGGAAATTTGAGGATTTTTTGACGCCAATCAATTGTGCTCGATTTGTGCCGGATTGTGCCGGTGTTTATTCACATTGTACTGGTCATAAAATTTGAAATATTTTAGAAAACGTTACTGGGTCGCACACTATCTGCTCAGTGACTCATACATTTTGGAAATTTGAGGATTTTTTTACGCCAATCAATTGTGCTCGATTTGTGCTCAAATGTGCTGATGTTCGTAATTTTGTGCTATCAATAAACAAGAAGTTATAGCCAAATCTTGTTAGGGGGGCTATCTTGACGCTCAGCCCCCTCTATATTTTGTAAATTTGAGGATTTTTTGACGCCAATCAATTGTGCTCGATTTGTGCCGGATTGTGCCGGTGTTTATTCACATTGTACTGGTCATAAAATTTGAAATATTTTAGAAAACGTTACTGGGTCGCACACTATCTGCTCAGTGACTCATACATTTTGGAAATTTGAGGATTTTTTTACGCCAATCAATTGTGCTCAATTTGTGCTCAAATGTGGTGATGTTAGTAATTTTGTGCTATTAATAAACAAGAAGTTATAGCCAAATCTTGTTAGGGGGGCTATCTTGACGCTCAGCCCCCCCTATATTTTGGAAATTTGAGAATTTTTTGACGCCAATCAATTGTGCTCGATTTGTGCCGGATTGTGCAGGTCGGTCAACTTTTAATTTTTGAATATTTTATTATTGTAATCAATTGTGCTCCGGGTATTTTTACGTTTTTTAAAAAATATTAGGCTTATTCAATTGTGCTCGTTTTCTGCTCAATTGTGCCGCTATTTGTTTCAATTGTGCTCCTGTGTAAATAACAAAAAAACGCAAAACAAATCCGGGGATCAAGTTTTTTTTTAAATGTTAGACTTATTCAATTGTGCTCGTTTTGTGCTCAATTGTGCTGCTGCTTGTTTCAATTGTGCTCCTCTCTAAATAACAAAAAAACGCGAAACAAATCCGGGGGCCAAGTTGACCGTCAGCCCCCGTTTTTTTTACGTTTTTTTTCTTTAATATTAGGCTTATTCAATTGTGCTCGTTTTGTGCTCAATTGTGCCGCTGTTTGTTTCAATTGTGCTACTTTGTAAATAACAAAAAAAACGCAAAACAAATCCGGGGATCAATTTTTTTTTTTAATATTAGGGTTATTCAATTGTGCTCGTTTTGTGCTCAATTGTGCCGCTGTTTATTTCAATTGTGCTCCTGTGTAAATAACAAAAAAAAAACGCAAAACAAATCCGGGGACCAAGTTGACCATCAGCCTCCGGTTTTTTTACGTTTGTTTCTTTAATATTAGGCTTATTCAATTGTGCGCGTTTTGTGCTCAATTGTGCCGCTGTTTGTTTCAATTGTGCTCCTCTGTAAATAACAAAAAAACGCAAAACATCCGGGGGCCAAGTTGACCGTCAGCCTCCGGTTTTTTTACGTTTTTTTCTTTAATATTAGGCTTATTCAATTGTGCTCGTTTTTTGCGTTTTATCTTGTCATCTTTTGAAATACATAACAGTTCTTTTATAAAAAAAAAAAATCAACCACTTAAGTACCTTTATAAGCATGCACAAAAGGTGCTAGGGACCACTTCTTTTAAGGACTTTATGGTTTCTATTAAATTTCAGATAAAACGGTTTTTCATTCGTAACCATTCTAGTTAAAGCGGTAACAACCTTTCAATTTCTTGTCTATTTTATGACCATAACATTGTTGTAAACCAGATTGTCAGCAAAATGATATTTAATTGTTCCTACTGGCAATATTTACTTATATTGTATGTGTTGTAATTTTATATAGACTTGACCGTTGGTTGTCGCCTTTCGACGGTTAGGACTAGGAAGCAGTGATACGATTGAGTGTAACTAATCGAAGTTTATGGATAACGAACGAAAGTAACGATCTTTCTGAAAGTCCAGTATGTTTGAGATTGAAAAAGGTTTGAAGTTGATTGGTAGAAATATTAGCAAGTAGTGGGATGAGTGTTTTGCATAAAAGGAACCAGTAGGGATGAATTAGTTAGTTGTTACCCTGATAATTGTTGTTACCGCGTTCGCGACTTACGATCATTGTAACCCAAGCGCTATTCTTGACATATATCAATTATTAAGTTTTAAATTAAATTAGTGATACTTTCGTGAGTGTTTTAATTCAACTACCAAAGTAAGAACCCTACAGTTTTATCAGAAGTTGGATCGTGATCGTGATTGCAATTTGGAAATTCGGTATAGTGATCGTTGTAAGGTTCGTGTGAGAAGTTCGGTGTCGTAATTTCGGAAAGTGCTAACTTATCTGTCGGTGTCGCGAAACGAGCAGTTGGAGCTGTCGATCGTTGTCGCAAGAATTTGTTATAAGAGCAAGAGTTGCCGATACTTATAACAAAATGGCAGAAGGTGGCGAAGGAAGTCCGAGATATGAAGAGGATTCGAGGGAACCTCGTTATTTCCGCAACGTACACGAAGTCTTACCAGATTTTGATCCTGTCAAGGGTAACATCTCAATAAGTCAGTGGATCGACAAAATTGAAGAATATGGAGAGATATACGACTGGGACGATATCTCGATGAGACATTTCGCGTTATCAAAGCTGTGTGGTGTCGCGAAATCATGGCGGGACAGTTTACCTCGAAGGGAGCGTAATTGGCAAGATTGGTGTGTGTTACTACGCGAAAACTTTCCCTGCGATCGGAGTGAAGTGACAGTGAGGCTTGAAGCGCAAAATTACAAGAAAAAAGGAAACCAGGATATTGTGGAGTATTTCTACGAGAAACTTGCAAAGTGCAACAGAGCTAACATGAGCGAAAAGGAAGCCATCGAGTGGATCGTGGATGGATTGAACAACATCAAGTTTCGAGATCATCTGGGACCATTAAGTCGGTATCACAAACCGTGCGAATTGCTTCCAGACATCAAATCGGCAAGTACCTATATAAGTGATAGTATTAGAGACAAACAATCATGGAAATCTTTCAATGGTGGTACGAACCACATTAATAAAAACTCAGTCAATGCTCATAAAGATTCAAGGGCGAGTGTTGCGAGTCAAGGCGGATTTAAAAATAGATGTAAAGAAATCATATGTTTCAAATGTCAAAAGAAAGGGCATTTTGCTAGGGACTGTGGAAAACAGAAAAGCGAAAATGTTGTCAGTAGTTCTAGTCACGGGAATCAGCCAGTTTTGCAAATTGGAGGCGATTCTCATGCTAAATATTTCAAAGATGCATGGGTCAATGGAAGGCCGACTAAATGTTATATTGACCTAGGGAGCAGCTGTGTTACCATTCGTCACGACAATTTAAAAGAAATGGGTCTCGCGTATTACGAAATAGATCTGGAACCTCTAGTTGGGTATGGTCAGGGAATCGTAAAACCAATGGGTTTAGTCACCGTGGATCTAACAATAGACGGGGTTACTGCAAAGGTCAAGGCACATGTGGTGCCAAACGACAGCCAGTTAGTACCTGTGCTGGTAGGACACCCCTATACGGAACAAAGTCATATAATTATCTTGAGTACCAGCAATGAACTGAAGATCAGTACAAATCTCACGGATTTAGGAAGCATTAAAAGCGAAGACATCAAAAAGTCGAAAATTTCTACCTATGAATCGGTGACAATTCCGGAGAATTACCTAGGGCATGTCAATATCTGTTCAACTCTGAAAAATGTTACCTTATGTGTGGAAGGAGGCATGCGTGAAGGAGGACAAGTTATTCCCCGATGCTTAATAACAACAGATGAAGAGGGAAAATCCATTTTACCTGTGCTCAATATTTCTGGTCGAGCACTCAACTTTCATAAAGGTGATACGATCACACGAGGAGAAGTTTGTGAAATGAATAGATCAGAACCAGAACAGAATAGAGAAGTAAATGAACAACCAGTAAATTTTGAAGAAATTAATACAGATCTAAAAGAAGATGAAGCAGACGGTGTTTTAAGATTATTAAATGAACACAGACATCTTATTACCAGAAACATGCGTCAGATTGGCTTGACGAACAAGATAGAAATGAGTATTACGATGAAGGACGATACTCCGATTTATTATCGACCTTATCGAATGGCAAATGTGGAGAAACAAAAAGTAAAAGAGATCGTACAAGAACTAAAAGATGCCGATATTGTAGAGGATAGTATCTCACCTTTCGCCAGCCCGGTCTTGTTGGTAAAGAAAAAGACAGGTGACACGAGGATGTGCATTGATTATAGGGCAGTTAACAAACAAACCGTGAAGGATCATTATCCCATTCCGTTGATCGACGATCAACTGGACCGAATGCACGGTATGAGATATTTCACAAGTTTAGATTTAAGTAGCGGTTACTACCAAGTTCCCATGAGTTCGGACTCCAAAGAGAAGACAGCATTTATCACTGCGGATGGACATTATCAGTTCAAACGAATGCCGTTTGGACTCTGTAATGCCCCATCGGTTTTTCAACGGCTAATTAATTTGGTGTTAGGTAATTTGCGATACGATGTGGCTATGGCTTATATCGACGATATAATAATTCCAAGTCGAACGGTCGAAGAAGGAATTAAAAACTTAGGACGGGTGTTATGCACATTGAGTGACGCAGGATTGACTTTGAACATAAGGAAATGCTATTTCTTCATGAGGGAGATAGAATATCTAGGATTCCAAATATCAGGTGCTGGAGTTGCACCAGGGGCTCGAAAATTGAAAAATGTGGAAGAGTTTCCAACACCTACGGACGTCAAGACAACAAGAAGTTTTGTGGGTTTGGCAAGTTTCTTCCGAAGATTCGTGAAAAACTTCGCTATTATCATAAGTCCCCTAACTGAGCTTTTGAAAAATGATGCTAATTTTAAATGGGGAGAAGCACAACAGAAAGCTTTTCAAGAAATTAAGATTTGCTTGACAAGCAAACCTATTTTGGCGGTCTACAATCCAAGTGCAAAAACTGAAGTTCACACGGACGCTTGTGCGGTCGGATTCGGTGCCGTGTTATTGCAAGAACAGACTGATGGTAGACTACACCCAGTGTCGTATTTTAGCAGAAAAACTACTAAGGACGAATCAAAGTACCACGCGTACGAATTAGAAGCTTTGGCGATCGTGAGTGCATTAGAGCGATTTCGCGTGTATCTGTTAGGCATCGAGTTTATAATTCGAACGGACTGTAACAGTTTGAAGATGCTCGCCAACAAAAGGGACCTTAGTGCGCGAATAGGACGTTGGTTTGTGCGGTTGTCGGAATTCAATTATCGTATTGAGTATCATAAGGGCACGAGTAACGTCGTGGCAGACAGTTTGAGTAGAAATCCATCTGGTGCGGCAAAAGAAATGGAACTGATTGGATTACCTGTGATGGGCATTTCGATCAATACCGACTGGATAGCGGCTCTACAAAGAAATGACGAAGAAATCTTAACTTTGAGAAAGAGATTGGAGGACGATGATGCAGAGTTGACGGGAAAATTCACTCTGTATAAAGGACGTGTCTACAAGGTGAAAAGCGGTACATGGAGGCTTTACGTTCCAAAGGATGTAAGAAGTGAACTCGTCATCGAAGCCCATAAATCTTTGATGCACCTAGGCATTGACAAGACACTGAGTAAGTTGAAGGAATGCTATTATTTTCCTAAAATGAGACAATTTGTGACCAGACACATCAATCGATGTCTTAATTGAAGACCCTGCAGCAACAAGGAGGTATCTGTAGTTTTATATACTTTTCAGGAGACCATAAAAAGTGAATAACCTGTTTATTATAAAAGACTGCTTCGTAATCTTTTGTGAGATTGGTTAAGACATGTAATGAACTACTTTTGACCACAATTAATGAAAAAAAAGTTTTGGCTTTAATAGATATATTTATGAAGAGATTGCAGATACCTCCTTTTTGCCACTAATGACATGATACACATACGACCATATTTTATAAAAAATTTATTTTTATCCAAACCAATTAAAATATGTATAGAACATTGTTCCAAATAACAGCAAGATCATTCTCTGTCAGAGAATTCGCCATCTTGAGTGACATCTGTCTCCTCATCTGCTGCTATTTGTCCTTCGTCCCAAGCCAGAGAGTTGTAGTAAGCAATGTCTGCTTCCGGAACGTACTTCTTTGCTAAGTGCATAACGTTATCATATTTGGCCTTTTTCAGGACAAGAGGACAAGAATACAGTAATTTTTTTTGGATGTTAGGGCATTCACTGGGACGTTTTTGAAGGACAAAATCATAGAAAATTAGGAAGTTGCCTGTTGAGCTGCATCTTATTTGCGTGATATGTTCGTTAGAATATTCAAATACTTTGTATTGTGAGATTTTAAATTTCTCTTTTTCTGTGCTGTAGGCAGTTTTTTTGAAAAATACGCCAAGTGTTTCGGCAAAATTAAAAATCATGTCTTGTGTGACAGGAACCACAACGAAATTTTTAGGGCTACTATCTTTATAGTGCTTAATATATTCCGAAGGTATAAAAATTCTTTCTATTCGGCGGACGTGTTTTTCAACTACGCCAAAACACCTGTCGCACGGTAGGAAGCTGTGTCCAGGTTCAGGGAATCTATGTACAATTTTTTGAAAGCGGCCTTTTCTAACCAGCGTATACAAATATTGCACTAGGGTGTTATTTTTGTTTTGAGCACCACAATTATCCGAAAATAGGTACAAAGTATTTACTTCCTTGCCTATGACATTTTCGAAATAATGATCCAAAAAACTTATGGTCTCATTGGGAGTCTTTCTTCCTGTTACTTCGTCATACATGTAAAAGTGAGCCTTGCTGTTCTTTGATGAGTAAATACAAAAGTTATACATCCATAACTGTCTCAAATAAAAGGCATCACCTGCAGGAACCTTTGGTAAAGGGGCATTTTGCTCATGATCAAAACAAAGAGTTTCAACATGTGGATTATCTTGAGCTAATTTTGTTTTATCCTTGAGGTCATCAAAGAACACTTTAGCCTTTGATTGGTGCAAAGTTTTTTCTGTTTCCAGGTTCTTAATTTGATCCTGTGAAAGATCGTCAATCCCTTTTAACTTATTATCTATTCTATCACACACTTGACATGTATCGGATCTCGGATGCCCAAAACTTATGTTAAAGTTGGCTTTAAAGTAACGAAAATAGAAATCATATGTAACTTTGGGTTTATGCGAACTTCGATCATCTGTAAACCAATATTTATAGACATCGGGCTCGTATATTTTCAAATACAACTCGTGCATTTTTTTCACATTGAGTTCAGGGGATAGGTAGTATTTCTTTGTATTTTTGGATCTACTATAATGAGAAGTTCTGCGAGGAAAGCTTTTGATATGGTCACTAACTTGCGACATTATTTCAGGTGGAATGCTGTTGGGTCTGTTATGGTGTTTACCCCTCATATCTAGAGGTGCAGTAGTGGCATTATTCACAGAAATGTGTGATGATAGTCGTTCTACCCTCTTAGTTGACACACCATGCACGGCACAGAAACCTTTCTTGCAAACTCTCTGTTGAAAGGTACCTAGCCGAACCTAAAAAAACGTGATAGATTGTTAATGTCACAAAGAAAGTAGTATAACATTATCTTACCATATATACAGAATTGGCTTTTTTACGTATCCCTGCACTTCTTTTTAAATTGATTGGCTTTCGTGTGATAAGGCCAGTAAGGTAAATGTCTTGTTTTAGTTTATCTCCTATTTCGTTAAAATTTTGGATAATTACTGCACGTTTTTCGAAACACATTTTCGAAGCACTTGTATTTACAACGGCAATCTTTTCCGGTTGATCTTTGCGGATTTTGTTTATTTCTAGAACTGGTGTGTTCTTTTCCTTCCGCCAATAGTCGATTTCTCGTATTTCTCTTCCACGAGGCTTCGTTTCTTGTTTTCCTTTTTTTTTCAACACGGGCGTCATGGTTATCGCTGTTTTCACTCTCACTGGAGGAAGGCTCGTAATTGTCACTAGATCCACCACTAAATGGCTCTAATTCACTTTCTGAGACACTTAAATCATTCATTTTTGAATAGTGGATTTTACACGGTGTGTGTGCAAAATTTTAGGTTAAGTGGATGTGTTTCCCACCAAAAGTATATATCGAACGTTTGGGGCAACATCAACGTATCTGCTACAGGTACAGCGTTGTTGCACCAAACGATGCAGGGGGTATGTGTAAATTGGTTCCCCCACTCAAAAATATAGTCGATAGGAAACTCTTTGTTGCGCCAAACGATAGAGCTATTATATTTGGATAGTATAACGCACATAACGCATTTTGGCCAAAAAGTGCAGATACCTCCTTGTTGCTGCAGGGTCTTCAATTGTTTGTACTACAAAACGCCTGTAGGAAAGAAACCTGGATTTCTACACCCACTTGATAAGGGAAATGCTCCATTTCAATGTATGCATATTGATCATGTAGGACCGTATGTCACTACCAGAAGTAAGAACAAATACATCATCGTTTTGGTTGATGGATTCAGCAAATATGTAATGTTGAAAGCAACACGTGACACGGGAACGATCTTGGTGTTGAAATTTTTGAAAGAATTTATGTCATGTTTTGGAAAACCTTTAAAAATTGTCAGTGATCGAGGAACCGCATTCACATCAGAAAATTTTGAAGAGTTTTGTAAGTTGTACGAGATACAGCACGACAAAGTGGCTACGAGTACCCCCCGTGCAAATGGACAAGTGGAGCGAGTGAATAAAGTGATCACTACATGTTTGGCATCGTCAACAGAAAACTTCGAAGGTGACGATTGGGATGAGAAACTCCATGAGGTGCAATGGGCATTGAACAATAGTGTGCATCGTGTGACAAAACGGACGCCACATGAAATCGTATTTGCACACAAGGGCTTTGGTCTATCGGAAAATCCATTGACGCAAGAGATAATGGAATTAAACAAAGAAGTCGGAAACGAAGAACAAAGAGAGGAAGTGGAAGATCTTTTGAAGAAGAATAGTGACGCAATGAAGATCCGTTATGACAAGAGCAGAAGAGAGCCACCAAGTTTTCAAGAAAAAGACTTAGTGTTGGTTAGAAGCGATGCGCCTAGTACTGGTGAAAGTCGGAAGTTGGTTCCTAAATACAAGGGGCCATACGAGGTTGTTAAGAAGCTGGATAACGACCGATACCTCATTCAAGATATTGAAGGTGAGAAGCAAAGTGCCAAGTTGTACAAGGGCATCATAGCAGTGGACCGTTTGAAGCTAGTGCCAAAGGATAATGAAGACAGTGAGTGAAAAAGCAGAGTAAAGTGCGCGAGTGTGATTCGTTTGTTTAAAGGAAGACAAGACTCAAATAGAACATTATTGAAATCTATGTATTACATTTGCGTTATGTCATGTTATGTATCTAGTGCATGCTTAGTAGAAATGCAACAATTTAGTTTTTAATGTATCGTTGATAGTGTTATTATAAGTTACATTATATAAGTTTCTTTGTAATGTCGTAAAATTCGTAGTTAGTGTAGGTCATAGTTCTCGAGGACGAGAAATGGTCAGGAAAGGCCGAAACTGTTGTAATTTTATATAGACTTGACCGTTGGTTGTCGCCTTTCGACGGTTAGGACTAGGAAGCAGTGATACGATTGAGTGTAACTAATCGAAGTTTATGGATAACGAACGAAAGTAACGATCTTTCTGAAAGTCCAGTATGTTTGAGATTGAAAAAGGTTTGAAGTTGATTGGTAGAAATATTAGCAAGTAGTGGGATGAGTGTTTTGCATAAAAGGAACCAGTAGGGATGAATTAGTTAGTTGTTACCCTGATAATTGTTGTTACCGCGTTCGCGACTTACGATCATTGTAACCCAAGCGCTATTCTTGACATATATCAATTATTAAGTTTTAAATTAAATTAGTGATACTTTCGTGAGTGTTTTAATTCAACTACCAAAGTAAGAACCCTACATATGTATGTTCAAAACTGCCTCAACTGTAGGACAGTTGACCATTTAACTTCCATTCCTAAAAATAAGAAATTTACCCTAACAGCTTGCTGTTTAAGCACTATTAAGCCAGAAGATTATGATACAGATAGATAAATTTCTTTGTTATGAGGTGAAATTTAAAAAACGAATATTCAAAGTTATCCCACTCTCCCCTACATCAGTTTCCCATATTTAAAGAATGTAAAGTAAGCAAATTTGGGGACGACGAAAAACAAATGAAATCAGACACCGACAGCATCACTTTACATTCAACACTTGACAACAATCTCTTCACACTTGATATAAACAAGCTTTGTATAGTAAATAAGGAGAGCAATTGTGCTGAGTTATGCCGTGTGAACGATAAACTGATAAATAAAAAATTTAATGTTTCATTGAAAATCCTTGCAATTGTGGTAAATTGTACAACTTGAAGGATGCTATTTCAGTAACAAAGTTACAGCAAAAAAAAAGGTGTATTGATAAAATTTACCCCTCTTTGTTCTTTCTCTCGTAACTTTTTCTTAGGTCCGAAATCACCAACCTCCGTTAAACTTAATCATAACCTAGAAACAATTGTTACTGTAATTTTAACAAACGTATCTATGCAATTATTTATTAAATAAAGTAATAAGTTAATAAGGGGTGAATGTTGTCTTAATCTACCCCAAGGTTTTTTGCTATAACTTTGTAATTAAAATAGCGAAATTTATCGTTTAAACGGCACAATTCGGGACAATTGCTCATCCTTTAAGATCGCATACCTCAAAACAGCACAATTTATGAAATTTGCAGAAAAATTCGGCACAATCATAACACAATTTGATGCACAGGTTAAAAAAATAAAAATTCGGTTTTAGGAGGGACAACATAAAAGACCCAATCATTTTTCTCCTAATTAAAATCTATATAATAATAAAACACTATTGTCCTGGAAACGTGTTTTAAATTGTTGTTTTGAATGAAAAAAAAAAAAAACTGGGGGCTGACGGTCAACTTGGCCCCCGGATTTGTTTTGCGTTTCTTTTTGTTATTTGCACAGGAGCACAATTAAAAAAAAATAGCGGCACAATTGAGCACAAAACGAGCACAATTGAATAAGCCTAATATTAAAAAAAAAAACTGATCCCCGGATTTGTTTTGCGTTTTTTTGTTATTTACAAAGAAGCACAATTGAAACAAACAGCGGCACAATTGAGCACAAAACGAGCACAATTGAATAAGCCTAACATTTAAAAAAAAAACTTAATCCCCGGATTTGTTTTGCGTTTTTTTGTTATTTACAAAGTAGCACAATTGAAACAAATAGCGGCACAATTGAGCACAAAACGAGCACAATTGAATAAGCCTAATATTTTTTAAAAAACGTAAAAAAACCGGGGGCTGACGGTCAACTTGGCCCCCGGATTTGTTTCGCGTTTTTTTGTTATTTAGAGAGGAGCACAATTGAAACAAACAGCGGCACAATTGGGCACAAAACGATCACAATTGATTGGCGTAAAAAAATCCTGAAATTTCCAAAATGTATGAGCCACTGAGCAGATAGCGTGCGACCGAGTAATGTTCTCTTAAATATTTCATATTTTATGACCAGCACAATGTGAATAAACACCGGCACAATCCGGCACAAATCGAGCATAATTGATTGGCGTCAAAAAATCCTCAAATTTACAAAATATAGAGGGGGCTGAGCGTCAAGATAGCCCCCCTAACAAGATTTGGCTATAACTTCTTGTTTATTGATAGCACAAAATTACGAATATCAGCACATTTGAGCACAAATCGAGCACAATTGATTGGCGTCAAAAAATTCTCAAATTTCCAAAATATAGGGGGAGCTGAGCGTCAAGATAGCCCCCCTAACAAGATTTGGCTATAACTTTTTGTTTATTGATAGCACAAAATTACGAACATCGGAACATTTGAGCACAAATCGAGCACAATTGATTGGCGTAAAAAAAATCCTTAAATTTCCAAAATGTATGAGTCACTGAGCAGATAGTTTGCGACCCAGTAACGTTTTCTTAAATATTTCATATTTTATGACCAGTACAATGTGAATAAACACCGGCACAATCCGGCACAAATCGAGCACAATTGATTGGCGTAAAAAAATCCTCAAATTTCCAAAATATAGGGGGGGCTGAGCGTCAAGATAGCCCCCCCAAAAAGATTTGGCTATAACTTTTTGTTTATTGCTAGCACAAAATTACGAGCATCAGCACAGTAAGGCACAAATCGAGCACAATTCAAAAATATAATTTTTAAAACAATCGCTTAAAAAGGGGGGCCAACTTGACGCACCTTTACTATACAAAGCTTGTTTATTTCAAGTGTGAAGAGATTGTCAAGTGTTGAATGTAAAGTGATGCTGTCGGTGTCTGATTTCATTTGTATTTCGTCGTTCCCAAATTTGCTTACTTTACATTCTTTAAATATCGGAAACTGATGTAGGGGAGAGTGGGATAACTTTGAATATTCGTTTTTTAAATTTCACCTCATAACAAAGAAATGTATCTATCTGTATCATAATCTTCTGGCTTAATAGTTCTTAAACAGCAAGCTGTTAGGGTAAATTTCTCATTTTTAGGAATGGAAGTTAAATGGTCAACTGTCCTACAGTTGAGGCAGTTTTGAACATACATTATAAGTAAATATTGCCATTAGGAACAATTAAATATCATTTTGCTGACAATCTGGTTTACAACAATGTTATGGCCATAAAATAGACAAGAAATTGAAAGGTTGTTACCGTTTTAACTAGAATGGTTACGAATGAAAAACCGTTTTATCTGAAATTTCATAGAAACCATAAAGTCCTTAAAAGAACTGGTCCCTACCACCTTTTGTGCATGCTTATAAAGGTACTTAAGTAGTTGATTTTTTTTTATAAAAGAACTGTTATGTATTTCAAAAGATGACAAGTTAAAAACAATGAAAGGCTTGAACGTCGCAGAACTTATTAAAAGAGTAGCAAGAAATTTATGGAAGGGGGCTGCTTCAAATAAGTACGAATTTTTAAATTTTTACATCGATAATAAAAAAAAAACAAAAGCTTGGAAACACTGAGGATAACTGTGGCAACTGTGGGTTACGGCTAAAAATTGCATTCAAACTTCAATTGAATAAGCCTAATATTTTTTAAAAAACGTAAAAAAAACGGAGGCTGACGGTCAACTTGGCCCCGGATTTGTTTTGCGTTTATTTTTTGTTATTTACAAAGGAGCACAATTGAAACAAACAGCGGCACAATTGAGCACAAAACGAGCACAAATGAATAAGCCCAACATTTAAAAAAAAACTTGCTCCCCGGATTTGTTTTGCGTTTTTTTGTTATTTACAAAGTAGCACAATTGAAACAAACAGCGGCACAATTGAGCACAAAACGAGCACAATTGAATAAGCCTAATATTTTTTAAAAAACGTAAAAAAAACGGGGGCTGACGATCAACTTGGCCCCGGGATTTGTTTTGCGTTTTTTTGTTATTTACAGAGGAGCACAATTGAAACAAACAGCGGCACAATTGAGCACAAAACGAGCACAATTGAATAAGCCTAATATTAAAGAAAAAAACGTAAAAAAAACGGAGGCTGACGGTCAACTTGGCCCCCGGATTTGTTTAGTGTTTTTTTGTTATTTACAGAGGAGCACAATTGAAACAAACAGCGGCACAATTGAGCACAAAACGAGCACAATTGAATAAGCCTAATATTAAAGAAAAAAACGTAAAAAAAATCCGAGGCTGACGGTCAACTTGGCCCCCGGATTTGTTTTGCGTTTTTTTTTGTTATTTACAGAGGAGCACAATTGAAACAAACAGCGACACAATTGAGCACAAAACGAGCACAATTGAATAAGCCCAACATTAAAAAAAAAACTTGATCCCCGGATTTGTTTTGCGTTTTTTTGTTATTTAGAAAGTAGCACAATTGAAACAAACAGCGGCACAATTGAGCACAAAACGAGCACAATTGAATAAGCCTAATATGTTTTAAAAAAACGTAAAAAACCGGAGGCTGACGGTCAACTTGGCCCCCGAATTTGTTTCGCGTTTTTTTGTTATTTAGAGAGGAGCACAATTGAAACAAACAGCGGCACAATTGGGCACAAAACGAGCACAATTGATTACAATAATAAAATATTAAAAAATTAAAAGTCGGGGGCCAAGTTGACCGACCTTTCAAAAACACGCTTATTAAGGTCTTCAATATTACCGAAAAAAGCTTTTTCGGGGGACAGCATACCCAACTGCTTAATTTGCACTTTTCCCTCAATAGTGCATGAGGAAAAGGCTTAATCTGTAATGTATTAACTTTATTCATCGTGCGGAACCGAGTCTCTACTTGCTGGATGTTAGTGTAAAGTGACCGGTGAGCCACACGATATAATGAACCTTAAGAGATATGCTATTCCCGCAGCCGAAACTCGTCGAGTCGGCGCATATGCAGCGTATGACGTCAGCAAACGACTGATTTTTAAATACGCTCACTTGATTTATACAGCGCGCCGTCGAAAAACGCATAAAAAAAGGTTTCACGAGAATATAAGCATCTTTCCTATCATCTAATGATGAAATTAATTATTTTATTATTGTTGCCTATAAAACTGAAGCCAAGAAGTCACGGTGAATAACGTAATACTGTTATCATTAAATGGTATAACTTGATCCAACAGCCTGGACTAGCAATATCGTAAATAATGTTTTGTGAATTTTAGTAATTTTTAGTTTTTTTTTAATAAAACAACAAATGGGGGTTCTGAAAAAAACCGCTTCTATTCAACGTACATGAACTTATCTACCATTACGAAAACAAGAGAAAAGGGTATGTACAAACTAACAATCCAAAACAAAGTAAACATTGCTAAATAATTATTTTACACAGACGAGACAGCCACTTCCCACTTCTTCATAACATAACTTCAAACAATTTCGAAAACGTCCAAAATGATTGTAAATCCTGACGTCCGCAACACAAACAATTAATCTGTTCCTTTCTTAATAGTCAATAATATTGACATTAACAATCGGTGAACGAAAATAGTTATTTATTATACGAGTTCCTGTGTAAATTAATAAAAAAAAAATAAAAAATAAAGCACCCAAATTTACACTTGAAAACTATACATACCAATTCTATGCCCAATTTGATGGAAAACATAATAAGTCCTATCACATTTTCTCGTCGGAGTTACCGTTTACGAGAAAAATGCAGAATCGCTTTATGACGTGTCGTTCGGGGGCGGTTTTTTGGGCAAAAGGAAATGAAGCTCCCCCCGGGGGAGTTGGAACTCTTCGGATCTTTATTTGGGTCCCTGCTGGGTGTTTGTAACCAAAATTTAAAAACTTTATAAATTATTTCTTCTAAAAAGTCTAATTTGTTTGGACTAGGAGCGCAAGCGGCATTGCCCAATTAAGCTCCTCCACAAGGGTGCCATTGCCCAAGGGGGGCCCTGTCGCAAGGGGGCTCCTTGTCTCACGAAAACTACCAAAATAATGTGTACACTTTTAACGGACGAATTTTGGATTAATCATATCGGCTCTAAACGCATTTTGTGTTGATTTCGACGGCTATTCTCGCAAAGTATACTCGCACTTTTGTTCCTTATAAATAAATTGATTGTGATCAAGTAGGTTCAAACTGAAAATAACAGATGGACTAATTTAATGGGTGTTTGAGTGCATGGATGGTGTATCAATGGGATTCTGGTGATTTTATATAGTTTTCAATAAAAAGTTGGCGTTTCACTTCTGTCGCGCGTGGACTCCACGCACAATTCTTTTTCAGTGTTTATTTGTGTCGAATAGACTTTACGGAGTGTTAAAGACTCATGGAAAATAAACAATAATATTTGTTCAACAAATTATAACATTCATAAAATTCAAATATAAGTTAATTATATTTATGTGTAGTATGTTTATTAAAGAACAAGCCACGTCTTCGTGGACAAGGAGGAAATATTGGCAACATACACGGAATTGACAATAAGTCTGCACCCGTTGGTTAAATAGAACGGCAGAAGATCAATTGAAAGACAATGCAAATTTAAGAGACCGGGTTGCAAACACAGGTGCAAATGAAAGTCAAGAGCAACGCAATGAACGACTTCGAGCTAATGTATTGACAAAGATAAGCGCGTCATTTTTTTTTTGTACTTCGGGCGTGACCTGGATGGTTATTAGATACAGTTGGACCCGTTGTTGTCGAGATCCAGATTTTTTAAATTTTCTGACCGATTTTGATGATTTTTTTGTACTTATGGTGTCACCTGATTGTTCTTAGCTACAGTTAGACCCGGTAGGTGGCGCTGTCAGATATAGATTTTTTTTATTTACCTTTAAAAAAAATCCCAAAACTCCGGACTGAGACTCGAACCCAGAAGTACGGTAGTATTTTTAAATTTAAATGCTGTAAAGAGGGAAAGTATGAATACATACATATGTAAAGGGTTTTCCAATATGGACGGGTCGATGTAACGATGTCTTACCCGTGTAAGACACGTGTAAGACATCGTTGGGTCGATGTTAACAGGCTGTGGCGGCCATGTTGTTTTGGCGGCGTCTCCCAAATCTGTTTTTTATTATTCAGTCATTGATGCCAAATCAGCATAGCAAGTTACACAATTGGGCAGCACGTCCAAATGATAAAACTTTATTATAAAATTGAGTGTTCGTTACTGCAAACGTTGCACGCGTTGCGCCCATTTTACGGTAGACGCGGTGGCCCTCCAAAGTCGACTCTCCAAAGCAAAATTACAGTATATGGTGTGACGCCAACCCACACGAGGGTCACCAGGTGGCAATCCATCGACAAAAAGTTACTAGTTGGGCCAGCAGCGTCATTAGTCCGTACTTTTTCGAAGACGACATTGGTGAGGCCATCACTGTCAACGCCAAGTGCTACCGATCGATGGTAACCAATTTTTTTGCCCGAATTGAACAATATGGACGTGAACGTGATGTTCGTTCGGTTTCGTGAAAAAAGCGCCTCCCAAATAATGGAAACTTATTCTTAGGGTTTCGTACCCTCTTCGTATTCGGTTCTTTCAGAGGAAAATTATCAAGTGAAGACGTACCATACGATTGTTTTAAACTAGCCATACGAATTCCCATGTTAGCATAAAATTATTATACCCCGTGTTAACTTTTGGTACAAACCCAACCAAATTTTTGCCCGAAGTATGTTTTTGGACACGATTTGTCTTAATTTCAATAATTTTGCTATCAAATTAAAAAATACTTCTAAAATAAATTGTCTTCACATTTTTGTTAATGTGTATTACATAGACTTTAATACCACAACCGATGTCTCCATTTCATTTGATTTGTGAAATAATAGATATTTATGTACCAAGGGCATAATGAGGATGTTTATATTCGAGGGCAACAGTTACAAATTCGAGGGCCTCCGGCCCGGGATTTTGTAAGTTGCCCGAGATTTATAAACATCGAGTTATGCCCGTGGTGCATACAACGTTTTATATTTCACTGCATTTGAATTTGTGAACTTTTAAAAAATATATAAATTTTGAATTTGATTTTGCTAAATTCCCTAGTTTGCGGTGGCTTGTATCTGTAAAGTTGGAAGCTCCCGTGAAACTGGAACGTCCGGAGAAAATAGAATTTTCGATAAAACTGATGCCTCCAACCTGAATGTTTCTTCATTTAAACATAGTATAATTTGATAAAATGTTCAATTATTACATCTTCATTTTATACAAATTGTACTTTTAACTTTAAATAAATAATAATAATAACATGGTTAAATTTTTTGAGGGCATTATGATTTATACGCCCTAGGGCATTAAAATAATGATTCAGTGAAATATAATAGTTAATTATTATACGAGTTCCTGTGTAAATTGGGTGATTTCGGGCACTAGGGCTCAATAAAGCACGAGTGAAATGAGTGCTTTTTTAAGCCCGAGTGCCCCAAAATCACCCAAATTTACACAGGAACGAGTGTAATACAACGTTTTATAGTTCGACATCACCGCGGCAAGGCTTTAAATTGCTTAAAATCCATAAAAATTGTGTGACGTTTATCTGACATTTCCTTATTGCCTGACAGAAGAGTGTTTAAACAAGCGAAAATTTGAATATTCTGACAGTGTCCATTTATAAAATAAATTAAAGCCCGAATTAGATATTGATTATTTTGAAAGGAGGTAACTTAATTTAAACTTTAAATTATAAAAACACGCATGTCATGCCCATAAGCATATCCATAGAAGTTGTAGTATCATTAGTATATCGTAACCGGTTATTCCAGTTTTATGTTACCTTTTATAAAAATAATAATTTGTGTACCGAGGCCGTGAAAGTTTTTTTTTCGCATCTATTGCTCAGATAAGGCTAAAAAAGCACTTTTGGCCGAGGTGTACACGACGTTTTTTAGGCGATGAAAATGTAAAAAATGTGTAACAAAGGTGTATGATTCAAATTCTTAACGTCTTAATCAGGATCTAATTATAAACAAGAAGAATGTTCTTAAATCCAAGTGGAGTAAATTTAAATTAAAAAATTTAAATATATCTAAGTCGAACTCCACAAACTTTAATAAGCGTAAAATTATAAATGGTACATGTTTCGGCAGAACACTTCTGCCATCATCAGCCCTTAAAGAATATAAAATTTTTTTTATATTCTTTAAGGGCTGATGATGGCAGAAGTGTTCTGCCGAAACATGTACCATTTATAATTTTACGCTGATTAAAGTTTGTGAAGTTCGACTTAGATATATTTAAATTTTTTAATTTTTTAAGGATCTAATTATGTTCAGTAGTAGCAGAATAACAAAGGTGTAGTTGGGGGTTATTTTTTAAAATGTTCATTAGTCAAAATAGGTTAAAGTCAACATACATTGTAATATTAAGGTAAGTACAAACCGGCCAACAAAATGTTGGCAACTAGTTGATATCGATGTTGGCAACATGTATCAACTAGATACGTCAACTAGATACAAGTTGTTGGATACTCAGCAACATCGGTCGGCATGATAGTAAAGAAATTTGTTGATTGTTGCTTGTATCTGCGTTTTCCATTTGAAATGGAAAACATCGCTCAATGTGCACTAGCACCAGCAGCACCAATCTCTTCTATTTTTTCGTCAACACAGATTTCGGTTTGGACGCGTAACATTGTTGACAACATGTATCCAGATACACGTTGCTGTAGCCAATAAACATGTTGCCGACATCCATCAACAAGTTGCCAACATTTTGTTGGCCGGTTTGTCCTTACCTTTAGGGTGAAAATATATATTCTAATCTCACCTTATATATATCGTTAACGGAGAATCTAAATGGTTTCGCAATGGGGCGCTGTGGCATACGGAAATTGTCTAAAATTAATCTATATTAATTTATAATTCAAAATGTATTTAAAAATACCAATGACTTCCAAAAGGCATGGTCCGTTGTACCATGTAAGCAACTCGTTTTCGGTCGGTTTCTGAATTAAATTTTGTCCAGTTAGTCCACTACAAGGCACAAAAGTCACATCAGCATCTCTGAATCCAGCTTGTTTTAAAAAACTTTTAAGTTTTTGTGAAACTTCGTTGAATCGCTCTTTTGACCATGAAACAGTATCTAACTTATTGATAGCGATTGCAAGTTGCACGACTCCTAAAGATCTAACAAGAAGAGCATGTTCTCTAGTTTGACCTCCGAAATCAAAACCTGTTTCAAATTCTCCTCTCGTCGCATCAACTACCAATAAAGCAACATCTGCTTGTGCAGCTCCTGATATCATATTAGGAATAAAATCTTTGTGACCAGGAGCATCGAGCAAAGTCACACGTTTTGTTATAGTTTCAAATTGAAATTGACCAACATCCATTGTTATGCCTCTGTCCCTTTCCTCTTTGGTTTCATCCAAAACCCATGCGTACATAAAACTTTGTTTTCCTGTCTTTTTACTCTCCTGTTCATACTTGTGCATAGTTTTTTGATTAACCTAAAAATATACTACATAATTTTCACGGCTTAAAATATGTTATTGCATGTAACAAACCTGTCCTAAATCGTATAACATACGTCCCATTAATGTGGATTTTCCCGCATCCACATGTCCTATAACGACCATATATAAACGCTCCTTTGAGTCTCCTCTTTCCTTCTCGTATTGTGTTTCAACGTCGTTTTGTTTTCCTTTGCCAGCACTCTTAGATTCTTCAGAAATAGATTCGTAAGTAAGAATTACTGGTGAATCTCTGCCGGATACGGGAGATTGTGAACGTGGTGTCACTGATAATTTTATTGCCTCTTTCTGACTTATTTCGAACCCTTTTGTGACGCTGGTAGTTCTTTTACTCCCAGATGCAACCACTTTTATGCTGGGAACTTTTGAGTCTACCGGTAAAATGAGGTAGTAAAAAAAATTATATATTTTCAAAAAATAGCAGACTATAATGCAAAAGTGACATTGGTTTTTAATTTGGTTACGATGAATATTAACGAAGATGTAAGCTTTACAATTTCATAAAGACATAATGCCACTAGAGCGGCTTTCTAGTTCTGACAATTGTTAAATTTAAGAAAATTAATTGAATAAGTATCGAATAAGTTTTCGAAGAACTGTCGCAAAATAGCATTTTTTAAGGTATTAAGTTCCTGTTGTGCAAGTCAACCAAGGATGGATGAAAGTTTCAAAATGCTAGCTCACTTTTTTTCTGATTTTTTTGGACCCTGACATGTCCAGGTTTTTAGGTTTGAGTGCGATATTTGATGCGTTTTTGTTGCAAATTTTTGCAATTACTCAATTCTACTTGTTTAAACTTGTTAACAATGTCCCCCGTGCAAAGGCGAGTTCAATTATTATTGCGGGAGGCCTCCACTGTAGAGCATGGCTGCATGGTTTGCAGAAGCCCAGCAGCGAAGATCCCCAGGTCGCGGACTTCAACGCCACGCCATAGCTCGTGAAGATCGCCGCTTATGAATTATAGCTATGAGGGACAATTTTCGACCACAAGACAAACCGCAAATCGGTGGAATGAAAAGCTGAAAAGACGAGCAGTGCCCAGAGAACAGTTGACCACCGTATCGATCTATTCTCCTCCGCTCACTTGCAGTGCTATCACCACCTAACACTTCAATTGAAAGACAGAACTGGGTTCAGGAATGGAATTCTGTAGTATTTTCTGATAAATACAGATCCTGTTTGAAGATGCATAACGGTCATAGGATGGTGAAGGAGTCGGCGTGAAAGACACAATATGCAATTTGAACATGATAAAAAAAGATCGTACCTCAAAACGACATCGATTAATTGATAGGATCCGTGCCCATACAAATTAATGAGTGCATTTATTGCACCGTAGTGGCCCCAGTAATTATTTTTTTTTTGTTAGAATGCCTTTTTTTTCTAGCATTATCATCAATTGTGGACTTACACTAAAGTATTTTAATGCAATCAAAACAATACAAAAAAATTATCAATTAGGGGTGTATTCAGTATATTAATACTAAAATTTTTATTAATTATTATGTAACGTTTGTAGATAAACGGAAAGAATGTCGATGAAGTTAGTAGATAAGTCCATTCATGTTGGTTTTCACCTACGAACAGAACCTTTTTTTCCTTCATAGTAAATTTCTCCCATGAGGCTTCTCTAAAAGGACAGCCATTCAAGTCAGAAATTAGTAATTAAAGTGATCATATTAATTGAAACATCTATCAATTATCTCTGTATTGCATTGACAATTCAAATATATGCCGCTGATTTCTAAAAAAAAAACGTAATTTATAATGATTACGGATGGGACATAAATGCGCCACAGTAAAAGTTACTTGTAAAATAACTGTAAAAATCTTTGAATTTTTCCAGAAAACTAAAAGTATTGCGGGTATACTATATCAGTCTAAGGATAATAAAAATGTTATGATTTATTCTTCCGTGAAAATATATAAATTCAGCGGAAATTTTTGATAAAAATTCAAAATAGGACGATTACGGATGGGACAACTCAAGTTTAAATTCAGTTATTGCAAAGATATAACGGTTTTATCGATGAAAGTAACGCAATAATATCTCCAAATGATCATTTACTAATGGAAAAATTGAACAATAATCTGCCACTTGCAAATATACACAAAGTTTTACTAAAATTTCGGAAAAGGTTGCACTTCCCGTGGAATGGCTGAGGACCAACTTATTGAATTGAGTACCGATCATATCTGGACTCAATATCAAAAAATACAGAGGACCAGATCTGAGTCTATTGAAGATGACCTCGAAAGTTGATGTCAAAGATGACATAAATACTTCTCATTCGATGTTCTTAAGCCTTTTTTTGAATAGATTTATTATAAATTTAGACGTTAGTGGCGTTCAGAGTCGCACAGGGCGTTTTTTACATGTAAAAAATATTACTTTTTAACTAGGTAAGAGGTAAGAGGTCTTGATTTCAAAACAGAAAAATACAAAAGTAAACGTGGTATAATATAGGTACATACATCAGAAACAAACATTTGCGAGGTTCTTTTGCTTGAAATAGTAGCCGTCAAAAGATGTGAATTACAAGTAGTGAACATAGGGGCTTTATTTATTGCCTTTTAATTTATAAAACAAACAAAAATACATCAGCTGTATTTGCAGTCGTGGTGTCCCGTGCCGCATGAAACTAGTGTAACCTACCGATACGTATACATACTATCGGATCTTCATAAATGATTCATACATCATGTTAGTCTGTGGAAAATAAAATTTACATGTAGATAAATGGAGAATTTTGACGTCCAAAGCCTACTGGATGTATGAGTAATTTATGAAGACCCTTTTTCCTATCTTTGCTGTATCTGTATCTTCGCTACTGAAAAATATAAATTGCGCATAGCAACGCGAATCGTGAAATAAGGAAAAATGAAGCCACGACAGCTACCGTCAAAAAACGACTTTTTGTAGTAATTGTGAACTGCACCTGATAATAATAGTGATAAATATGAAAGAAAGAAGTTGAAATTTTCATGTGATACCATGAAAATTGCAGTTTTAAATTCAATAAAACTATAAAATAGTAAACTTTACCACCCACAGAAATAAGAAATCTATCAAAATTCTCTCATAATCATTATTCCACGTTAAATTTGTAATTGTTTGAAATATGGATGAATATCATACCCAAGCTTTTGTTAGCAAAAAACGAATAAAGAGGTTGTTTCCATTCCTTTTTTATTTTGTATTTAGTTTTTTAGTGTCAGTTTTTAATATGTATAGTGATTGTTGATGATTATTATAAACGGTTTGGTATATTTTAGGACGCGTTACTTTTAACGTTTTGAACAATGGAAACAAACGTCCCAAACATTCCCTTTCGAAATTGGCTACTCATCTAGTAGGCTTAACTTCAACCCATTAGCGCCCAGTGGGTCGTTAACGACCCAAGTATTATTTTTCTTGTCATCTCTTATATTGGAAAGTCTCAGTCGGCAGTTTTGAATTCCTAGAAGGTTAGTAAATAGTCCAATTTATCTGGGAAATATAATAGTTACATATTATACAGTGCATCCTGCTTTTAAATAACATTGAGTTATTTTACCGCAATTCAAACGAACATGAGGTCCACAAACGTATATGAAGTGAATTGTAGACTGATCAGTGTGTCGATGTATAAACAATATAATAGGTGGATCGATAACGACCCACTGGGACTATGTACAAATGCTAAACTTTTTTTTTCAATCTCATTAGGGATACGTATTTAAGGTTTTTTTAATTTTTAGTCAATAAACTTTGAGGGCACTCGTACATATCGCAAATAATATTTTCTCTGTTGAGTATGTATGGTATGTCCCATTACTACATGAGAATTTCCTTTACTGAATTTAGAATTTAGTTATAAAAATAAGGTGCTTTGAGGAAATGCACTACTGCTCACAAGTGATCAACAATCAGTCGTAACGATCTAAGCTATTGGTTCCTAACCTCGTTACCCCATGACCTAAAAAGGAAACTCATTTACCCGATTAGTTAGGATTAGATATAGATTAGATAGTCGATTTAGGGATTTTTGTAGCGATTGGTAACTTCCACGTGCTATCACTTTCTATTTTTGACACATTTTATAATTTAAACTGACATTAGTGACAAGATTTAGACATTAGTGAAATTTCGTAAAATGTTCCGTGCCTTAGTGGCTATCAGGACATCGTAGATGATGACGTCGCGTTCGTTAATATGTCTATTAGAGAATCAAAATGGAGACAAATTACAAAAATAAACTTTTTGTCTGTGCTTTTATTTAGAAGTAATAATTATATATCGAATTTTCATTTATGTATGTATGTACATATTTCAAATTCCAGGGAAGTTTGCTTCGAAAACTGGTAAAGGCAGGGAATTATAAAACAAGATGGAAGTAAACATCGCGTTTACAAATTAGATTTATTTATGGCACAACACCTTCACCAAGTTTAAAAAGACAACCACCATATCACCCAGAACTGAATCCCATTGAGAATATGGGCAAAACTGGTTAACTGGGCAAAATACTATTTTTAAATTAAAAAGTCATGTGACAAAGACCGACGACGAATATACAATTAAAGATAGGAAATTATATGAGGCTTTAGAAAAATTTGAATACATATATCGTTAACACAGGGTCCTCTGATAACAGTTTTGGTGAAACTAATTATATGATACATATTTACAGCAATTCTCTACATCAAAAATACATACTGATTAATTGGTGACTGAAATGACAAAACTAAAATTGATTTTCTATTTTATTTTTGTTTACTTTTTTGTTTTTAAGTTACGTATTATGTTAAGAGGGTTCTCCAGTGGCAGGTACATTTCTGCCAGTCGAAGTACATTTTCCCGCAATATCTTTTTTAAATCATGGTGTAGCCCTACAGGTCTTTTTGATTGAATGGTTTTTTTTTTATATAAAATACAGGAAGTAAATTATATAAACAAAAACATTCAGTCTTTTTTTAAGTTACAAATTTCAAAAAAAAGCTCTGTAGCTTCAAAGATCTATATTTTATCAACACACAGACAAAATTTCAACGAAAAATCTTCAAAAATAAAAAAGTTACATTCAACGGCGGGCAAAAATGTACCACAATGTATGAGCCACGTGAGTTTTAGTTTTTTAAGATAATTAATAATATTAATGGCTAGTTTTATTTGCTTAGGTTATTTTAATTGTAAAAAAAAACTATGTAACTAAAAACCGACTGTGGAATTTTCCAAAATAGTATAAAAGAAGAGGTCCGTCTCAGCGGAGATGAGAGCTATTCCGGCAACGAAAATAGACAGTTAAGCCCTTGTCAGCATTTTATTTTAAAAGATACTCTCTACTACGTGAACCCTTTCTCCGCCATAGAAACCGAATATCCATTTAGGCCTAAAGACCCTCGCCGAAGCCCTAGTAGTCCGCATCGGCCGGTGTCGCACTACCTCCTGAGATTACAGCCCCCTTCTGCAACACCGCCCCTTTCCGTCAACTTAAAAACATTATACAGCTAAACTATTTTCTCGTGGATAAAATTCTTATTTATTCACTTATACCATAAATATCTATTATTTATCCATAGGCCCGGTCTTTTCACCTACAGATAAAGTTCCGGATAAAATTTATGTATTCTTCTTCAAAAATTCCAAATTTTTGAATTCTTTTGTGATCATCGCCTAAAAAACGTCGTGTGCACCTCGGCCAAAAGTTCTTTTTTGACCTTATCTGCATTGTCCTCGGTTCACGCCTCGGCCACAAACAGCAGATGCGTCCAAAAAAGCTAACTTTTACGGCCTAGGTACACAAATTACTATTATGATCGCTTCAGAGTTTCAAAAGCAACCGGTTTTAGATGTTTAGAGCAAATGGAAGCACAGTTACACCATCCAACTGATAGGTAATAACAGCATTACAAACCACATTATTCATACTTATATACATATTTTGTTCAAATTACAGAAATATTAAACGTGCTATTCAACCATTGGATCAACTTTTATTAACATTTTTTAACTCATGCTCCTCTTGTTTATAGTCTCTCTGCGTTTTGAAAGTTTTCTTTTTGATTTTTTTCAACTGCATTTCCAATTCATGGTCTTCCTGTCGTCTTTTTTTCATCACTTTGAGCGTTTTGTTTTCAATTTCGATCAATTCAATTTCTTGCTCGTTTTTTTTTTTTTTGTTAAAAATAATAAATCTCTGTTCCGCCTCTTTAAATTCAATCTCTACTTTGGGAGTCCCTTTTTTCGAGAGTCGGTTCCGTCTTCCAACTTTGTGTTGATTATTAATTTCTTTACTTCTTTACTTCCAGTTCTTCCAAAATTCTATTCCAGATCTCCGTTTTCTGCTTCCAGCATTCGGAATCCTTTTTTTTTATTTTCGTGTGTCGTAAAACGCGTTGAAATAAAAGCTGGACTTCGGTTCCGGAAAAGTTTTTTAAGTTTTTTCTTTTGTGTTTTCAATCCTCCGTTTTCTAAACTCCACAAAAATCAAAAGCAAAGAACTGACGCAAGAGGACGGTGTCGCCGGGACCCAAGAAGGGGGCTGTAGTTTTAGGCGGTAGAGCGACGCCGGCCGATGCGCACTACCAGGGCTTCGGCGAGGACCTTTAAATGGACGTTCCACAGTTTGGTCTTATGTCTGTTACTTGTTGATTCATTGTTGTTACAATAAGGTGAATGAGTTGGAAAAAGGCATTGAAGAAGAACAAAACTAAAACATGAAGATTAGGTAGTCTGAACAACACACTACCGTCAAACTGCAAAATAATTTATCGGAGATTATTTATATAATTCACATTCAAATCCTTAAAATATTTATTAAATCTTTGGGATTCACAAAGACAGTTATATATAACGTAAAAAATTAATTTACAGAAAGAACATATTAAGTATATATTTTAAAGTTTTTGACTAATTAACAATTGAAAACTAACAATTATGTTACTAATGATTCCTATTACATCTTTACAATTGTTTTATCAATTTTTTAAGTGCTTGATAATATTATCATCAGGTGAGGCTGTAGCAAAATTAAACATTGTCAACATTCTGTAACTACAATTATTGCCATTAATTTTTATCTGGTACTTTTTCTGGTACCTTTTGCATAAAACGCGTCCAAATTTTGAAACTGGTTTGACATTTTTCACATAGATGTTCAGAATGTCTTTAATGTCAAAAGATGCGTTCATCATTGTTTTAGTTTCAAATTCAACATCACAGTCAATGAAGGGAATTTCGAATTTTTCTCTTTTTATAACTTGTTTATGATTTGATGTGCTTGGTGAAAACTTCAAAGCTGTAGACAGATCTATTTGGTACTGAGTCAGTTTGGATTGTACAGGTACATTTATGTTTATACTGTTAATGCTATTTGTTATTTCATTAGTTTGATTTCTATAGTCAAGAGAAGCATTCTTTTTGAAAGAAGTGCTTAAATGACTTGACACTAGATCAGAAAGATTCTCAAAACATTTGCTTTCATTACTAGAATTTCCAACACTTAGTTGTGAAAAATTAATTTTAGAGAGTGTTAATTTATTTTGAGATAAACTATGCTCAGTCGTAATTAATGTACTTAAAGAAGGTATATTAAAACGTTTAGCTGACAAGGTCTCATTGTTTGTAAAGGGTGATAATTTAATATGTAAATTTACATCATCCAATTTTAGATTATCAACTTTTGAAGCATTGTTTGTAACATCTTACCTTCCCAAAAAAAAATTAATTAAAAAGGATATTTCAAAAAAAAACAAAAAATACTCACCTTTCTCCTTCTTTTCTGCTTGTAAATTTTTAAGATCCTTCAGTACTGCCTTGGTAGATTTTTCAACGTCATAATTGTGTACAAGTATGACATTTACCAAATCATTTCTGGACACATTTACTGGTCCCAATTTACTTTTAATTTCTTCAATACAGAATTCTAGTTTATCTTTATCTATATCTGAAAAGTCTGGAACCTGAAATTAGAAATTAAATTATTACAAAGCACATTTTTCATTCCAGGAACACTACAAAACTATGAAGGTATCCCATCCAGTGGCAATTTGTATTAAAGACCGCAGGTGCGTGAGCACCGCATACAATTAAAAGGATTTATTTTAACATGTATTTTCGATTTCGCGTCTACAACTGAGCTATTATAATACCCATTTGAGTGCCTTAAATGTAAATGACTAACTTCATACTCAAGCTACAGACAGGAGCACAAGTGAAAAGATGCCGACAGGCACAGAATAAGAAACCAAAATTTGAAATCTATATATACTGGGTTATTCACGAAATGGTACGACCCTGACGAAATTTTCGATGCAACCAACATTGCATTTGCACAGGTTACGTGGATTGAAAAAACAATTTCTTTTAAAACTAAAACATAGTGTGCCCATTAATTTATTAGATGACATTAGATACTGTCAGTGTCAACTATTTTGACCTTATTGTTGATTTGGTAATAATGTATTCCAATGACTAGAAAACCGACATGCTTTTAATTTATGGCGAATGCAGAAAAAAACGCTTCTCTTGCTGTTAGGGTTTATGCAGAGCGTTACCCTCAAGTAAGAGAACCAACAGATAAAAATTTGAAAAAATTAGAGGCACAGTTGAGACTGAATTGGCCTCCAGTTACTACGCCTAGGGAAAGGACTGCAACTGGGGAACATAACGAAGTAGCCGTTTTAGAGATGGTGACAGAAGAACCACATATTGACCAGAAGGAAGTGCCACGAATGGTCGAGATAAGCCAGGCATCAGTATGAATTTTAAGGGCCAATAAATTCCATCCTCATCTTGGTTCAAGAACTAAAAGTGACCGATTTTCCCAAAAGGTTAGAGTTATGCCGTTTCTTCAGAGAAAGAATACAATTTAATGAAAACTTTTTGAAAAATGTCTTGTTTAGCGATGAAGCTACTTTTAGCAATAACAGGGGTGTAAATTAGCATAATTGTTATTACTATGCTCAAGACAATCCACATTGGATTCGGGAAGGACACTTCCAAAATATTATTTCCGTTAACGTCTGGTGTGGAATTTTAGAGGTGAAATGTCCTTACAAGTGGATAAACACCACGCCCCCGAGCGAGGATCTCAAAAAATAGAAAAGTACATTATCGAATTTCATGATGAAGACATCAAGATCATGATAACTATCACCAAATTCAAGGGCAATTGCACTTTACGTCCAGAAATAAGGCTTTTCTGATGATCTGGACACCAGCAGACAGCATGATTGTGGAGATTAGTAGAACTGAAGCGTGGGTAAAGAACATCTACGGAAGTCTTTTATTATACTTATACATTTCTGGTGAATTAAATCTACAATAAAACTTTATGTACAAACCTGTAATTACTTATTTACTACTTATACCTAAATATTCTTCTTTGTACAACTCCTCCACTTCTCTTATTAAGAGAAACTGTAAATTAGTTAACGCCCTGCAAACTTAGAAAACAACGGATGGGGCATCAAAGAGGCAGGTATGCAAAAAATAATTTTCTGCTTTATTCATAACAGCAAATACTGGCTTTGTTGTTGCCACTTGTGGAGGCTGTTGTATTACAGAGGTCCTGGCTCTGCATGTGAAACAACAATCTGCTGAAACCTTTCAATTTCGGCCTCTATCGTCTCCTCAGGATCACTAGCTGCTTCTGTTACAATAGGAGCGGTTAATTTATTTCATTACACTGAATTCTGTAAATGCCCACTTTTTAATTGTTTTTCTCTTCTTCTTTGGACTCTCAAAGCTAAATTGCTTCCCAATATTATGTTTAAATATGGTAGGACCACTAGCTCTATCCTCATCTTTGAAGTGACAACTACACATGAGGGAATGATTTGGTTCTCGATCAGCTCGTCTAAAATTTAATTAATGTTCTTGCAAGATGCAATTCACCGTTAATCCACCTTTGTTTTGACTCCGTGACGTATCTACTAGTTTCATAATGAATTTTTAAAACTAATTGCAAATTTAAAATTCTGACACTGACAATATCTATTGTTACCTAATTGCGCACACTATGTGTTAGTTTTTGAAGAATTATTTTTCTTATTCCATGTAACCTGTGCAAATGCAATGTTGGTTGCATCGAAAATTTCGGTCGGCTCGTATTGTTTCGTGAATAACGGTGTATATATATTTAATCGTTGAACATGAATCGTAAAACAGTGTGTACTGCACCATTTTTATAATTTATTTTTTTTTTTAATGAAATACACCAGCAGTTACTTTTGATTTTCAAAAATTTCACAGGTTCATTAATTATTTGCAATTTGTTTTCGGCGGCCAACCGTCCATTACAGTCACCGACGTGAACGAGTGGTGGTCATTTCGTTCGTCAAGCTGGCGAACTCTACAGCTTGACAAACTTGGACCTTGAGATTTGGCTGCGCAATGGATTATGTAGTTTCAGGGTGGGGATCAGATCTCTGTCACGCTCAGTTTGGTTTAGACCTGTGGGTTGGACAAAAATCTGGAGTCGTACCAATCAGTACACTTTTTTACCTCAAAAAACTATCGGGGAAAATTCGGGAAGTTTAAGTCCGGCAGGGGTGGGCCGATAATCGAAATCATCAAAGTGCGTGAACGAGTTGCTGCTTCAACAAGAGTTAGTCTTACTTCATTATAAATAGTTGCCAAAGAAAGAAAAAAAATAAATACCGGACAAAAAAAAATCGTTTTCGACACCGAATAAAAAAAACGCAAAACGTCCACTAAACCGTTAGATTATTTCGATCAAGGGGTACTCCACCGCACAGTAACAAATTATCATATTACCGAAAACAGATTTTCAACTTTACGGAGAATTCACAGAAAATTCTGTGAAGATACAGAATATTCTGTGTGGCGAAACTTTTCGGAAGGAATTGCAAAAAATTGGATTTAGGTCGCGAAAAACTAAAACAAATCGAAAAATGTGTGAAAAACATGATACATATACGTCCACTGTTTGCGGCAAATTAAAAAGTACCATCAACAAAATCGGACATTTGTCTACATGTCACATTTTGAATTTTTACATTAATTCAATTAATTCAATTACCAATCACTCGAATATCGAGTGACGGGCGATCGCTAGTTTGCTTTTAAAATGAACTCACAGCAACGAAACCGCTTGAAGAGGCAGTGGTTATTGTACGCGAATTAAGAGTTGGGCGGAGCGGCAGGGGAGGGAAATACGTGAACACGTCACTACTCATAGGCGCACACAGTATTACAGGGTGGAAAGTTTAACTATAAGCTTTATAAGCTTTCCAATGATGTGTCGGTTGACATATCTTCCCATTTGAAAAAAAAAAAACTTAAGGGTCGTTACAGCCCCCTGAGTAAAAACAAAAGAAAGCTGATCAAGCTAAAAAGTGGCGATTTAAAAACAAAAATCGACGCGTTTCAAGAATTTTTCTCAAAATCAATGGCAGTGAAGATACTGAATTTATTACAGTTAAACTTTCCACCCTGTATATAGTATAAAAGGCTGCTCGTTTTGTTGGAGCTTGCAACGGAAATCTAAACGCATTATTTCTAGCTTCCTCCTGGCAGCATTCCACGACACGAGCAACAATTTCCCGCGCTCCGCTTCTAATTGTTTCATCCCTTCCGTGATTCATTTTTACGACGCGACGCCTATGTTTAAATTGCACTGAATGAATATAAGGCAATATAAAAGAACTGGGCATGCGCGAAAATGGGCACACATGTCAATTATTGCGTAGAACGTAGCTGGAACATATCGAAAACTTTATAGGGCGCCTATATTTTAATTCGAACCCTGTTTAAATGAAGCGAACGCTCAATTAGTAAACGCTCGTCATATTTACATGCCATTTTCTTTAGATAAATATTGGTTTCAGTTAAATTCCTTAGACCGCCCAACTTTAATTTCGCCTACAGTAGATGTTACGAAGAATGGAAAAACCACTGCCCACGTTCACTGGGCGTCAGTTGCAATTTTCTCGGTACAGTCCGTAGTTTCCTGCACCTAAAATTCACTAATCCCATTGTTCCCATTAGTGGTCCGGAACTAAAGGCTGTTTTTTTATTATTTGTCCACCACCTGTTGCATTATGTTTGTTAAAACAAAAAAACCTATATTGAAGTAAATAAAAAATTGTGTTGGTAATAACTTGGATGACATTAGATATTAGATGACATTTTTTATTATCACGTCAACTTGACAGGATTACTTAAACAAACATAACAACCTTTTGATGTTGGTTTTACAAAAAAACAGTTATGGGCATTGATAGAACCGGCACTCACAAATATCACCATAAATATGAAATAGATACAATTTGTCGCAGTCAGGGTATTGATGTTTTGCGGCTCCTTCCCATTGTCAGTATAACCCCATCGAACTGGCTTGGGATTTTTGCAAAAAATATAATAATCACATTAATTTAACAAGAAATTATAGGGAACTAACAATGAACTTGTGGGCCAAGGCAGTATCTAAGTACACTCCAATTATTTGGCAAAATAGTATAAAGCACTGTGAAGAAATCATTGCAGAATGTCCGAAATATTCCACCAATAATTATAAATCTAGCTGAAGATTCAGAAACTTTCAGAAACAGAGACTTTGATGGTGAGGTTCCATCTGATGACATAGATGAAGATTCAAACCATTCAGACTGGTTTCAGTAACGACAAATTAAACAGTCCGACGACGTTACGCTTTGTCCCATTGTTATTCGTTTGCTGTTCATATGAAGTCACTACAGACAGAGAAGCACACTTTATGTTGCATTTGTTGTTGTTACACTTTATTAGTATTAGTAGATTGAATAATAATTAATTTTTAAATTTATTACAATTTTTGAGTGCCTAACCTAATTTTTGTTTACACTGACAGAAAAAAACACCAGCCATGTTGCCACTTGTATTTTCGATCGAGGTTGCCACATGAGTGGCCAAATAATAAAAAAATAGCCTATATATGGGATGTTTATTTTGAAAAAATAAAGTACAAAAAAAATACCTTGAAATTACTTTTTGCGCCGCTAATGGTCCGTCAAATCAAAGAAATTGTCAGATTTTCGGCGTTTAAAGAAAAGATAGCATGTTTTATTCGGAGAAAATTGGCTTTTCGTGGCGCGTCTGTATTTGTCACAAAAAGCCTCACTTTTCCTCCTCATAAAACAATCTTGTAGGGCAGCTACATCCCGGCCTGTTCATAATTGCAGTTTGGGTGATGCTAATTCTCGCTTGTCGGTGTTTGTTAGGATGAATTTGGTGCATGAAAGCTGGGTCCTTATTTGTAGATGTAATTCTGTAACTTCAATCACTTTTGCCGATTTTCATCCACCAAGTAACTTACAATTGATAAAGTGATAATTCATAAATTGTCATCCTTGGAAACTTCAGATTTGACAGAAATTCCCACTGAGTGGCGTTTTCTCGACAACATTTTCATAATGCATTTTTTACTGAATGATCAGACCGGGGATTAGATACAGCTGGCCGTGCTTGTAACTATGAAACTAAGGTAACTACATTACCGGCTCTCAACGCGCGCTAACAAAAATTGGATAAACATAAATAAACAGGAACGAGTGTAATACATACAATGTTTTGTAGTTCGACACAACCCTAGCAAGTCTTTAAATTGCTTAAAATCCATAAAAATAATGTAACGTTTATCTGACATTTTATTATTGCATGACAGAGAGTTTTACACAAGCAAAAATTTGAAAATTCTGACAGTGTCGAACTATAAAACAGTTTATCCAAAATCGTGTCTAATAAGCGAATTACATACTATGCTAATTTGAGGGTGTAATGTTGATCATTACACACTCGGACTCACGGAATAGTCAAATCAACCAAATGCAAAACTATAGCAACCATTCCATAGGTCTCTGCTTTTAAGGGGAAATGGATAAAAACACAAAGGATTTAATTATTAGGAATGATTTTGGATAAAACTTAATATTGCACTCGTGTGGAATACTATATTAGGCACTTAAGAAAATTACCCGTTCGCTCTTCGAGCTCACGGGTAAACTTTTTCTTGCGTGCCTAATATAGTACATTCCACAGTCGTATAATAAATAACTATTAGTCCACTAGTGTTTTATACACCTCATAATATATTCAAAATCGGCATTATTAAGACTTCATAATAAACAGGTGCAGGGCCCGGCCTAGACCACTTTGAGTGGAGGGGTGTTTGTGGACAAAATGCCGACTTATAACGTGCAGTCAACAAAAATCGACAACGAAGCAAGCGTTGGAATCTACAGGTCATGTCTGCATTTTGATGACACGCATGCAATTTTGGTTACGGGTAAACAGTGACATGTCAAATGTCAGATGTAATACGTTCATAATAATACATTCATTTTTTAATCCATGGCTCACTTGGCGTCGTTTTTTGTTGAACGCACGATGTGAAGTAATAAAAATTGCCCATAAAAAACGAATAGCATTTACAATATAGCAAAAGCATAGTTATCTCCAGATCCACTGAACCGGTTGCAATGCAATTTTGCACACTTACTTGTTTTACCATAAGATCTGGAAAAAATCTGGAAAAGCATATTCTATCTAGCCTAAATTAAAATTCAATGAAATTTGTTTTTACTTTTGTGTTTGTTGTTTCGCGATCTGTCCAAAAACTAATTTAATGAAATTTGGACAGGACGTCTGTCGCGTCAGCTAATTTCGATATATCTAAATCTTTAATGAGTGGTGACTTACTGTTAAAAACAGTTCAACTTACTGTTGAAGACTCGACGAGTATTTTATCAGCGGTTTAGGTATTGCTAGATTATTTTAACGTTGAATTTGTTATTTTGTTAATTGTTATGTCTACTAGCCTAAATTTTGTTATGCATGTACGATATACGGCGATTATTATTATTATTATTTATTATTATTTTTAAAAGTACGTATTCTGATTTAGTTTTTGACCCATAGTGCCATTTAAGATTTTGGGGCTAACAGCTCCCTCGCGAAGAGGGCGAAATGCCGGAACTTGAAAGGAACCTGAGAAGATGTGTCCCTGGCAAACAAAATCGACCTGTTCGAGGATTTTTCAATCACAATAATAAATTCGGAGAAATCTGGACTGGGGAGTTTTAAATGGAACAGCCTGTATTTGTTATTAATTACTGTATAGTATAGTTATTTATTATACGAGTGTGGAATGTACTATATTAGGCACGCAAGAAAAAGTTTAATTTTCTTAAGTGCCTAATATAGTATTCCACACGAGTGCAATATTAAGTTTTATCCAAAATCATTCCTAATAATTAAATCCTTTGTGTTTTTATCCATTTCCCATTAAAAGCAGAGACCTATGGAATGGTTTCTATAGTTTTGCATTTGGTTGATTTGACTATTCGGTGAGTCCGAGTTTTTCTCTCACTAGTGTGTAATGATCAACATTACACCCTCAAATTAGCATAGTATGTAATTCGCTTATTACACACGATTTTGGATAATAGTAGATTATATTACAAGTGACAGAAATGCTTCATTGCCAGCGAGTGAGATCTTTGAATCACGAGTGCGATAGTACGAGCTTACAATGTCATTTCGGTCACGTGTAAGATACGACGTTTTATGCCCGACGTATAATTTCTTGTAAAAGTTAAAAATCAAAAAATTAATGAGTGTCAAAATGACGTTTCAAAAAATTATTCATGCCTTACCATTGTGTAACCAACCATAGTAATTCACCCCTTTTTATCATTATATCACTTGTGAGAGAAACACTCCATTATACCTTCCTTTTGCGTGGCAAAAATAGTCATCTAGATGTTAGTCGGGTATTAATTACTGCATAGTAAATATTTTATTGTAGTCCAGGCAATGGGTACAGAAAAGGGGGTTTTATTCGCAAAAGGTCGGACAGAAATGAAATCTGGTGGGATGGTAGACATGTGTCTCCTGATAGGTACACCTAAGTTTGCGACCTCGGGGGCTTGCCGCTCGAGGGGAAGGGGGGTAAAAACTCTGCACTCTTGTAAGTGCTATCGAAAAAAGTTCAAATAATAAAATATGTAGAGAACAAAATTGTGCGTAATTTTGGATCTATTAATTTTTTGTTTGCGACCAACATTTTCCGTTCTACGGGGCGCCAAAGTTGGGGGTTGATTTGCAAATTCCAACAGAATCATTCTGCGAGGATTACAACGAAGATCGACTTCAAATAATTCTGCAATATATTTTTTTTTCTGAAAGAGCAATCTTTTCCGAGTTTGTGGATGTCTCATTTGATGGATTCGGTTGCATATTACAAAATATATGATTTTGTTAAGGTTGTCATTTAGTGAGAGACAAATTTCTTCCGATGTTGAAGTGAGATAAAATTTTTAACATTCGTCGTGAGATGCTGTAACCTGGTGTAGAATAGTGGAACTAAAGTGTCTCGGTGAGACCTGCTTTGTGATATTACAGTGACCTGTTGCTTTTAGGGACCAACAAAATACCCAGTTAACCAAAGATTATTTTCTGTGTTATTCCGTACGTTCAAACTGAATATTGACCTGGGTGACCATATCTCTTTACAATAGGGTCCAACCTATTGCTTCTACCTACCCTCAATAAAACTAAGTAATAAATACCTCATATATTTTAAACGTTGTTGAGCGAATCCTTTTTCGCTTGGTGTGTAGTATTTATTGAATAAAGAAATTATGATAAATATAAAATAGCAATATTTATGGTGGCGTAAAGAAATGTATTATAAAAATATAGGAGTAATATTCTGAGAATATAATTTCGACAAAAATCAACAATGTGGATTCAGTGTTGTCGTTTGTTATTGATAAGTGACAATACAATACTGTGGTATTGTCACTGTGTAATGCTAGACTTTAAAACAATTAATTATTAATTAATTGCGTTATGTAGTTTTTTTAACACGTTCGCTACGGCCATTTAAAAAATAATTAATTAAAAAAAAAAGAAACGACTTCAAAAAAAAAAAACCAAAGTTAACTAAAAAGTAAAAAATAAAAATGTTCAATTTCAGAGTTATTTGTTGTTCCGCTTAATGTAATTATTTATTGTTCCGTTTAATGAAATTCAGAAATTATTGTTTATTATCTAATTATGAATTGTTTTATATATTTTTTTTTCTTCCTTTTTTCTCCGTTCCCTTTCTTTATCAACTCTTAATTCTTCTTTATTTTGAATTGCTTTTAAAATATAGGGAAAAAAAATTCATTCATCATACTCCTAAAAATGAAGCAACTTTGTCATTTTTTTATGAATAATCAAATGCTGATATGGGGTTTGTAATACCGTCTTACCCTGAAATAAGATTGCCTTTATCGACTTTTCACAACCGCATATTCAAATAATCAAAACTAAACCCGTGAAGTTCAATAATCGGCTGAACTCTCGGACAAACAACAGATGCATCCCAAAAAAGATTACGGCGTCGGTACATATACAAACTACTATAAACATTGTTGAGTGAACCCTTTTTTGCTTGTGGGGCATAGTATTTATTGAATAAGGAAATTATAATAAACATAAAATAACAATATTTTACCTGACCTGAGGATGATACCTCCCTGTAAAATAGGAAAAAAATTTCATTCTTTATACTCCTAAAAATGAAGCAACTTTGGCATTTTTTTATGAATAAACAAATGCTGATATGGGGTTTGTAATACCGTCTTACCCTGAAATAAGATGTCCTTTGCCGATTTTTCACAACCGCATATTCAAATAATCAAAACTAAACCCGTGAAATTCAATAAAAGTCAAGTCCGCTGCAATCAAAACTATCTTGATTTTTAGCGTGTGCAATTAAACCGGGGGGCGATGATCCTCTGTGTGTGGAGACAAGTCGTTACAGATTTCATTAGTTATTAATTGCGTTATGTAATGTTTTTAAGCAAATCGCTCGGACAGGTGAATTTTTTTATGCCACCTGCTATGCAATTAAAAAAAACATTTTTAATTTCTTGGCAAATAATTTCATTTCTATAAATTATTTCAATTAATAAATCATCTTGATCGCCGAAATATACAACGAAAACAAACATTTTTTCGACAAATTGCTAATTGTTTTTGAATCTGAAAATTTACATAACCAGTTTACAATATAATTAAGATATTTTAATTTACTTGTATATACATGTACAATAATCATGTCCTTTGTTTATTTGTATTTGCTTGGTCTCATCGTTTATACAGATACAAGCAACTTTTTTTGATAATTACTGCAAAGTATTTTTACTTATAACTGGTCTTGGGTCGGTCCGTATTTTGAGAGTTTCCGAATATCGGTATTCCGGAAGCTGGAAAGCATCATAAAAAAAACCTGCTGTGTTTGTGGGCTTTGTCTTCGCCGCACAATTTTATGATTTTATGGCGGAATGGTATGAATGGGTTCTATCTTATACCTGACCGTTCCCCTGACTGCTGTAAAATGCGACATCTTTCGCTCCAAGGCCACATCAAATTTTAAATTTTCTACCCAAGTTCCTACCCAATTATACAGCTTTCTGTATTATTCAAGCTTACTTCAGAAATAATTTTCCCGACAAACATTATTGAATTTTATAGACGAACAACAATGCTAAGGCACGTGAGTTTTTTTTCTAACGAAAGTTTAATTCTTGCTACAGGGTAACGTCTATTTGAAATTTACGAATTGTGCGTTGTTTTTCAGGAATACAATTCCAAAGACATTCATTTATACTCCTGAAAATGAAGCAACTTTGTATTTTTTTTATGAATAAACAAATGCTAATATCGGCTTTGTAATACCGCCTTACCCTAAATTAAGATGTCCTTTATCGATTTTTCATAACCGCATAGTCAAATAATCAAAAATAAACCCGTAAAATTCAATGAAATGGTGACATGTTTCCCGTGCATTTGATATAGGCTCTATCGCTGGTAAATGACAACCTTAAGTGTGCTTCTCCCTACTCCAAAATAGGTTCGAAGTCATCGGTTTTTCGTTTATAACTCGAAAACTATATGTCCTACCTAAAAAATCATCAATTATACAGCTTTCTGTATTATTCAAGCTTACTTCAGAAATAATTTTCCCGACAAACATTATTGAATTTTAAAGACGAACAACAATGCTAAGGCACGTGAGTTTTTTTCTAACGAAAGTTTAATTCTTGCTACAGGGTAACGTCTATTTGAAATTTACGAATTGTGCGTTGTTTTTCAGGAATAAAATTCCAAAGACATTGATTTATACTCCTGAAAATGAAGCAACTTTGTCATTTTTTTATGAATAAACAAATGCTAATATCGGCTTTGTAATACCGTCTTACCCTAAATTAAGATGTCCTTTATCGATTTTTCATAACCGCATAGTCAAATAATCAAAAATAAACCCGTAAAATTCAATGAAATGGTGACATGTTTCCCGTGCATTTGGTATAGGCTCTATCGCTGGTAAATGACAACCTTAAGTGTGCTTCTCCGTACTCCAAAATAGGTTCGAAGTCATCGGTTTTTCGCTTATAACTCGAAAACTATGCGTCTTACCTAAAAAATCCTTGGTACCAAAATTAAAACTGATAAAGTTTCCTAGAAGAATCTCCCCCTAAAGAGTATTCTAGGTTAAACCGTTTTTGAAAACCAATTTTGGTGGCTTAATTCGCTTGTTTAATATGCAAAAAAAAAAAAATCTTGAAATAAATGAAAATTTAAAATTTTTGGTTATGAAATGGATTGAAAATATCAAATTGCCGTCTCCATACTTTTTTATAATTACTAAAGACCGGATTATATGCAACATAAAAAGCTTGTTATATGTATACAAATATGCATGAAAAATGCTTGAAATATGCACGAAAATTGGCAGAATATGCGAAATTAAAAGATAAATTTTAGGAATCCCCAAAAAAAGAGAAAAGTAAGTATTCATTTTTTTTTATTTCAAAATCAGCATACAATTAGTAAATTATTTTTTGATAGGCGATAATAGGTACAGTAACATTAGGCAGTTAGGACAAGCTTGTTTATCTTTTTTATCCGTATCTGTAGCGGGTATCCGCATCTCTTTTCTATACGCACGATTCACATAAACCACCCGATGGTTGCAGTTCCTACGTCGGAGTATCTCCCCAGATGGACGTATCCTTACCAAAATACGGAAAAGGCTAGGAGCTATACGTATTAAGATACGGATACGCGCTACGGATACGGATAAACACGTTTGTCCTAACTTCCTATTATATGACATTAAAATTATTTAAAATTTTTGTAAACGTAAGCAATGAAATATTTTTCTAAATTTTCAGTGGTAAGATTGTGTCTACGATAATTTAGAATATTTTTGTAAGTGGAAAAGGTTCGCTCCACATCCACTGAGGTAACTGGGCAGAATTTGAACTTGGGTGCTATGTTAGCACTTATAGTTTCTGGCAAAAGTTCTGCCGTCCCATTAATGAAACTTTCAATTTGACACAAACTTTGAAAACCTGGGATATTGTTCAATGTGTTTTCAAACTTTTCTTTAAGTTTATACCTTTGGCAACGTAGAGTTCATTTGGCGTATTTTATTCATTGTTTGGATAGATTCAGTCAATGAAGTAAAAAGTCACAATTATTACTCAATAGCTAAGCCCTTATATTTTGTGACTGTTATTAAATTTGGTCGAATTTCGGAACGCAGGGTGAGTGAAAAATATTGTAAATGTACCGATAATATGCATCATAACTAGATCTTAGGTAAAATATGCTATTACCGCTGAGAATGGCTAAAATATGCAAATGCATATGCGAATATGCAAATGCATATAATCCGGTCTTTAATAATTACCAACAAAATTTGAAATCAATCGGCACTAACAAACTAAAGATATTTAAAATAATGGAAAATTTTAACATGCGTTAGTGAAGACTCAAACCCCTCCATCGCCATGTGATTGCTTGAAACTTAAAGACTTTTTACATAGGTGGTGCACCCGACGATTGTCATTAAAGTTACTAGATTCTACTAACTTTAATTGTCATATTGTCATTTGAGTATGTTTAAAATCTGCAGGAAATATTGCTCATACCCATGTCCATGTCATAATACCCAAGGGCCCCATGTCCATGTTTTAATAGTTATTTTGCTATTCGGGGCGGAGACAAATCCAACAAATCAAAGATCATAAAAGCCGTAAAAGAGAGGCAAAAACTTCAATTATATGCAGAATTTAATGGAGAACATAAGTCAACATTAAATTCCCCGCCTAGTACTTACAAAAGTATTATATTGACTGGCATGAAATTAAATACTTTTGTAAGTACCTACTAGGCCGGCAATTTAATGTTTCCGGCGGATTTTGAATCCTGCAAAACCGTCGATACACTTTAATGCAGGTAGGTACATACCAACAAGAAAAAATGAAATCCCCAGTTACCTACTTTAGTTGAATTAATAAAATTAATATGTAATAATTTTTTACTTTTTAAAAATTATTTAAATTTGGCGGCATAACATACAGAAAATGTTTTGCGAGTACTCGTGTTGCTTCGCCTCGGGTAGCACCTCGGCTACGCAATACGACTCACTCGCAAAATATCATTTTCTGGACTAGTGATCCAAATTACTATTGCTTGGACTAGATTTTCATTGGCACATATCTCAAGAACGATTCAACCTAGTACCTTTTTAAGGAGTGATTTTTGTAGGAAAGTTTCAGCTTTAATTTTTGTTCCAATGATTTTTACGTAGGGCAGTTTTCGAGTTATAAGCGAAAAATCGATTAAAAAAAAATAGACTTTGAACCTATTGTGGAGTAAGGAGAGGCACACTTAAAAAAATCATATCTTGTGTAATATGCAACCAAATCCATCAAATGAGACATCAAACTGGGAAAACATTGCTCTTTCAGAAAAAAAAATACATTATCAACATTCCAGACTGTCTGTGATTTTGCATTTGACTGGTAAGGAAATTGTAATACATACAGAGCGATAAAAAACTAGAAATAATAAACGTTCAGTAAAATTTGGTTTTAATAGTTAACAAAATATATTAAAATACATACTGGACATTTAAATTTTCTTACTAAACAAAACCGAATTTTATACTGAACAGTTTATTACAACTGAAAAACAAAAAGTATTTCCTATCTGACTGCAAAATGCACGCCTTGATTGAGAAATTGAGACCCGCGACAAGAAATCCGTCTATCGATGAGCGTTTGTTTATATTAGATTCCAAGTGTGGTGGAACATAAGTCACTCAACGCTTTGGGGGAATGATAAATAACATTTAGTAGATTATTGGGAGGTTGTTCAAAAAGGAACCTATATTTCAACTATAGTACACTGTAAGATGGTTTCTTAGTTATTCTATTAGATAATAGGTATCAGCACTTCCTTAACCAAAAATATGAGATAGTCATGGGTCGACTTCTCTCTCAACGTGGCCCTTAAAAAAGTTTAAATGCTTTTTCTTGAAATTGATTGTCTAGTGCCCTTTAATATTTGACTGGATGAGCATTGAACACCCTAAAGGTTACCACAAATATCCCAAATCTTGTCAAAAATTCAATTCCCCAAGTTGTGTCCCCATATTAAAGATACAATTACATTAAAAATAGATACCATGTTTGTTTCATCTTCTTCTTGGATATCTTGTTCAGTATTAATGAATTCTGCAATCTTTGGTTGATCCCTTGAATTTTCTCTATTGAAAATAAATTGTCTGTGACTTGGTGAAATGTAATAATCATCATCCACAGAGTGTCCATATATATCATCATAGCCGTCGTAATCTTAAAAGAAAAAAAATGCATAATGAAAAATAACTATTCATTGACCTTCAATAAGAAAAACTTCTTTGCACAGTACCTTCAGAATAATCCATATTTCGAACATCTCTATGTCGCGACATTATTATGTTGGTTACTCTAGCTGGAGATACCTATTTTTAAAATGTAAACATTCTGTATTCAATGGATATTACATTAAATTACTTAAAATATAGCCATACAACAAAACTGCTGAAACTACGTAATTTATAAACTTCACACTGGTTCATCACTGGTTTGACATTTGAAAGCATACGTATAGGTAGACGTAGGTTATACCATAAGTAATTTTTTCGCGAGTAACTGAGAAGAGTAGCTGCCCAAATCCAAATTTTAAAATTAATTCCTGGAATCTATCGGTGAGCATTTAGCAAACCGTTCTTGAATTTCAAATGTATAGAGCACTAGAAATGGCTTTTTTAATTCTCTTTAAAAGCGTACAATTCCTGAGAGCAATTTTTGTGATTTTTTTGTCATTGTAAAATTGCCTTCCATTTGTTACCATGCAAGTGTATTTTAGTGCTCTACTCTAAAATCGTCTTGAGCATGAACTAAATAACGCAAAGTACCGAGTGATTCAGAGGAACATTAATCAAAAAGCTCTTTGGAAATAAAAAAATTTTTTACACTATACGAACATCATGTATTATTGGTTGCATATACCATGAGATCATTTAATTAATAAATTAGTAAGACGAGTTTTTTATGCAATGGCAGAGAGTAGGTAAACAATAGAGGAACCATACAATGATGAAAGTCGTGTCACGAAAATGATTTTCATTCCCAGATGGCGTAACGAATTTTATCCGATTTTGTCGCCTCCTGCCATCTGTTAATCACAATTATAACTGTTTTTTACTCAGCGCCTTCTGGTGGTCGGAAACATAAGCTTAGCGGTTATAATGTTTGTGTTCAGATATGTGTAAACACAGGGGTTCCGATAACAAAACGATTGTTACCACAAAAGAACGAATGGCTTTCTAGAATTACGTTGCGCTGCAGGTCCAGATATAAACAATAACAAAAATTATACGACCACAACTAAGCAACTGAACTTTTAAAAGACTTGGAGCTGCATTTTTTAAGGTACTTTTAGACGGTCAGTTCAGTTTTCCGTTCAGTTTCAGCGCACTAGTATCGAAATATATTATGTATTATTGAACATTTACTACTTTTACCGAACGTTTATTTTTTTGTCGAGCGTTTATTCCTTTTTTATTGCTCATGCAGAAAAATAGTATCTTTGCAACCTTTGTTCCGGTTGAAAATGTACGAATAAATTGTTAGATTATATTAAAAACAATAAGTATAATTAATAGTACAACGTGACCCGACAAATCAAATATCAATCGAAATGCTCCGTCGGGCGTCAGTGTCGTACTGCTCCTGCAGCAGCGGAACGAGTCGACCCGTGGGCGTACTGCTGACCAAGCTTTCCAGGATCTGGATTGCGTACAAAAAGTAACTGTTTGTCCATTTTATAACAAATTCAGATAAACAAACTGCTAAAATTAAATATAGTATATTGTGCAACCACAATCGACAACGCCGCACGAGTTGCACATACTATTTTTTAATGTGAATGCGGAATAAATGCCAGTATAAAATTGGGGTTCAGGAGCGAATACTCGTTAGGGTCAATGGGCAAATTCAGTTTTAATATTTCGATTGTGTTTTTTTTTGTCCAATTTCTTTCAACGTAATTTTTTATTTAATTTCAGCAGTTTGTTTATCTGAATCTGCGTGTGCAAGAAGTAAACTTGTCGCACCCAAACAACCGTTTGGTGTCAAATGGGCAAACAGTTACTTTTCAACCTTAATAACAAAGTTTGCACAGATACTATTTTTCCGCCTGAGTAATAAAAAACAAACGTTAGAACGAACCCACATTGGCCTACACTTGCCATGCCGTCTGTAGCCCGGATAAGACTGATAAGACTCCCCAAATCAATAGTCCAAGCAAATTAGACTTTTTAGAAGAAGTATATTTTCCCTTTTAAGCCTCAATCAACTAAACTCAATAAATATGCATTAATAATTATTATTATCATATCATTGAAGAAGTTGTTTGGGAATATTTCATTCGAACTCCTCCGAAACGGCTCGACCGATTTTTATGATTTTTTTTATATACCGGGTGTCCCAGAGGTGTGTGGACCATCAATTACGCCCTTATTTTGAAAGATATCAAAACGGGGTTTTTGGGGGACGATAGCCACACGATACCTTCACAATTTAAAATTATTAGAAATCATATACAGAGTGTCCTAGTATTAGTAATATACCAAAATTATGTTTTTTTTTTAAATGGAATGCCCTGTATATTAGTTGGTGAATTGAAATAGCAGTTAATGGTGAGCAAAATGATATAAGGTACTACAGGTTTATTATGGATGGTTCCTGAGTTATGAAGAATTTTAGGTCAAAATTAGTGCTTTTTTAAAAAAATGCAGAGACCATTCCAACAGAGATAACTGAATACTTTTCTGTCAATAATTTTTTATAGACCCAAATTTTAATACACACTGTTTGAAAGTCATCTAAATTGACATTTCTATACAGGGTGTACGATTTCGCAAAATCTATAATAACTTTTTTTTTCAAATGGAACACCCTATATTCCATTATACCACCAAATAGCATTTTTAATAATCTTTCTGTCAATATATAGTTTGCCTCGGCAAATGTTAGTACTTTAGATAATCAAGAAGAATGTTCTTAAATCCAAGTGGAGTAAATTTAAATTAAAAAATTTAAATATATCTAAGTCGAACTCCACAAACTTTAATCAGCGTAAAATTATAAATGGTACATGTTTCGGCAGAACACGGCAGTTTGTGGAGTTCGACTTAGATATATTTAAATTTTTTAACTTTAGATAATGTTTGCAAAAAACGTAGAAAACTTTCCCAAATTGATGAAATCGTGTATTAAGATCAGATCGCCTTGGACTTGTTTTTTAGAGGAAATAATACCGTCAACTTAATACGTTGAGCCCCGGGGTATGAGAAACAAAAATTTGTTCCATTTGATATTCAAAAGAGTTTTATAATAACAAAATTAATTAAACAAGAAGAATGTTCTTAAATCCAAGTGGAGTAAATTTAAATATATCTAAGTCGAACTCCACAAACTTTAATAACTGTAAAATTAATAATTAGATATATTTAAATTTTAATTTTAAAATTAATTAAGATTGTATTTTTCCATTGAATGTATTTGTTTGATCTCCCACTAATGGCCAATGAAAATTTTGCTCGGGAAATTGTACATTTTACTGTAGATTCGTCGTATTTATGTGTATCAAAAAAAGAAATTCTTTCTTTAAGATTGTCAGTTAGTGAGAAACAAATTTCTTCCTACGTTTAAGTGAGATAAAATCTTGAATGTTGGCTGCGAGATGCTGCAGCCTCGTTCAGAATAGAAGAACTAAAATGTCTGGGTCGGATTTGGTTTGTGGTATTACAGTGTCCTTTTGCTTTTGGGGACAAACGAAGAACCCATGTTATTTGGAAAATTTAAAAATGAATATTGATGACCTGGATAACCTGGGACTTTCGCCGTAATAAAGGGGTCCACTCGTGATTTACTCATAGGTCTCTGACAGAAGGTTCTCTTGCGGCATGTACATTCCTGCCGGTCTTTTTTGTTTCTGAACATTGTCGCTTGAAATTTTGATAGATCTTTGCCGCTAGAGAGCGATTTTTTGAAATTTGTAAATTTGAAAAAAAGATTGCGGAAAAATGTATTGCATTGACCGCACGGAGAACGGGGTACAGTTAATTAATACTTCTCGTTCACTGGAATCAAAATTGTTCTGATTCTTGACATGTGCAATTAAAACAGCGTGGGGATGATTCACTGTGTGTGGAGACAAGTCGTTGCAGATTTCATTCCGATTCATTAGCGACGTGTTCAATATTAACATTATTAACAATAATAACAACAATGAATTATTAATAATTAACAAATTCATAATTAACAATTATGTTTGATTTGAGGAATATGTCCTGTGAATTTTTAGCAAAATTGATTGAATTGTATTATAGATTATTTCAGTCATCATCGTTTACAACCCATCTGGGACTTTTAAATTTTTGGATTGTAGTGATAATTCGATAATCCTCCATTTTCCAAAACTAAACCGGTGAAATTCAATAAAAGTCAAGTCCGCAATCAAAACTAAATTGATTTTTGGCGTGTGCAAGTAAAACCGCGCGGGGATAATTTACTGTGTGTGCAGGCAAGTCGTTGCAGATTTCATTTCGATTCATTAGCGGCGTGTTCAATATTAATAATTAACAAGAATAATTAATTATTAATAATTATAAATTAATGAAATTTATTGAATTATTTTCAGTGCGGATTACAACGAAGATCAACTTCAACTTTGGTTGCATATTACAAAGGAAATATTTTTTTAAGTGTGCCTCTCCCTACTCCAAAATAGGTTCAAAGTCGAAAAATTCTAACTTTTATCGGTTCTTCGTTTATTACTATAAAACTGTGTCCTCCGTAAAAAATTAAAGCTGATAAAATTTCCTACAAAAATAACCCCTTAAAAAGGTACTGGGTTGAATCGTTCTCGAGATATGTGCCGATGAGAATCTAGTCCAAGCAAATTAGACTTTTTAGAAGAAATGATTTATAAAGTTTAGAAAATTTGGTTGTGAACTCCCAGTAGGCATCCAAATAAAAATCCGAAGAGTTCCCACTCCAGCGGGGGAGCTTCATCCACTTTTGCCCAAAAAACCGCTCCCGAACGTGACGTCATGAAGCCTTTCTGCCTTTTTCTCGTAAACGGTAACTCCGATGAGACTTATGTTCTACATTAAATTCTGCATAAAATTGGTCTCATGAAGGTTTTGCCTATCTACCGCCCACCATCCCACCAAATTTTATTTCTGTCCGACCTTTTGCGATGAAAAACACAAAAACCCCCCATTGCCTGGACTAATATGAAACTGACTGAAGTAACTTTTTATGTAATTAAATAAAGTGGCGGATAAATTTTCAAGGAACTGTTGTTGAACTCTTGTATCGAACATAAATGCGAAACTGGCGAAACTGAGAGATACGAAGGCGCTGAACGGACATGAATGGAAAAATAATTGTAAACGATTTTTTTTCTGGCAATTCCGACTTTTTTCTGGCAATTCCGACTTTTTTCTGGCAATTTAGACTTTTTTCTGGCAATTGCGACAGGGGTGCTGTTTTGTTGCCCAAACTTAAAAGATTAAATACTGTCTACATTTTGACTATCACGTACAGGGAAATACGACCTTCTTGTTGTATGTTTCTTTAATAATAATATTAATAAAATAATAATAATAGAAGTTTGTCCAATCTGAAAATCATTCCTGCCTGCCGTAAACCAGCAGAGACCCTTGCGGCTGGAATGCAGAAAGCAGTCATCTTGGGGTCGTTGCGTCTGCTCAGGGCACATGATTTACGGGATTCGTAGCTACTGACCTCATGGTTTGAAGGAGTGGCTATGATGTATGAACAGGACCTGACCAGCAAGGAACCTCGTGAAGGTCGGAATCACGGGGAACTCCCTTCTGGTCAATACGAAAAAAAAAACAATAGAAGTTTATTTCCAACAGACAGAATGTCTATAGTGGTCGAGCGCATAGCACGAGGCACCAATTTCAGTGATCCACGGAAGTTACCGTCTGTAAAAATTTGTTTTACTGTGGATCATTCAAATTGGTGCCTCACGCTACGCGCTCGACCCCTTAAAGAAACATACTCCAAATATTTTATGCTAGACTTCGCCCCTTAATAAAGTCATTATTTATTTATTATTATTTATATGTGGACAAAAATGTGGACAGTATTACATATTTCAAGTTTGGGTAACAAAACAGTGTCATCGTCCTACCTCTGTCGCAATTGCCAGAAAAAAGTCGGAATTGCCAGAAAAAAAAAGTGAGAATTGTCAGAAAAAAGTCAGAATTGCCAGAAAAAAGTCGGAATTGCCAGAAAAAAAAATCGTTTACAGTTATTTTTCCATTCATGTCCGTTCAGCGCCTTCGTAGAGAGAGCTCAACTAAACACACAAAACAAAATTTATGATTACTTAGCACTCTGCGTTCCGAGAAATGAATGAGCGTCTCAAATTAGGTACCGCCATGCCTATATGCGTTTGAACCTTGCTAGTAGAAACGACACAGATCGAAGATGCCTGCCGAAAAATTAAAGACCCAAAGAAAAAGGAGTACAGGTAGTACATTCAAATAAAAGGGAAGTACATTTGCAGTACATTTCCTCCGGAGTACAGGTCATAAAATAAAAGTACAAAACTTCTAAAAGGAGTACGTGTGATCAGCTTTATTTGTTATTAAAAATGCTGTAAAAATTAGACTGTACAAAAAATTATCGTACCACGAGCATATTTATGTTAGTCCCCCGGACGGCTACCTTCCGTTCTCCAGTGAAATAACATGAAAGCAATGGCGTAATATAATCGTGTACTCGCCGTCCTACACTGCTCGAAAACCGTGGCATCGCGTTGATGCAACCCGGGGCTCAATGTGTTAACAAAAAAAAAATTCAACAACGTAATAAAATCAAGATACATTTTGGAATTAAGCAGTAATTGAGAAATAGGTACATTTTTCGGCTACAACTGACAACATTAAAAGTTATCGAAATGCATATCAGATTACTTTCTTTGCGTAGACCACGTAATCAATTGTATTGTATCTCTGTATTGTATTACAAATTGCGATAGGTTAGTAATCGGAAAAAAGGATTACAGAACGCTGTATAACTGCTCAATCTAAATCATCGCTTATGTTTCTCACTCACAGAGAGCAGCATGTGCTGAACGACTTTTACATTACATGCTTAAAGGTGGCTGATGGTTCCTCTATTCTATTAAATCCTCTTGGGCAATGGTCCAGCCTGCAAATTAAAAGTAAAATAATTGAAATTTTTAAGATTTGAGGTTATGGCAAACTGTGACGTTTATGTTTCTCATGATAAATTGTTTTAAGGGGGCACTGATCTTGGAAGTTTGTGTTGGTGAATACCGCAAACTTCGGAATAAGACATAAGATACCCACGTGCGGAAAATTTTATTGTTGATACCTGTGGTTGATATCTATAAGCTGACCATTTATTGTAGACGAGAAAGGAGTACATAGTAGCATAGATGAAGGAGTTAAAAAGATTGCCAGGCTAAACGGAACTACGTAGCCAATGAAGTTAGTTAACAGAAATGAGGGACAGAGGGCGCAGGCAACAGATTTCTAAATAAATTGTTCTGAAATGAGAGTTCCGTCTCGTGCGGTATCTAGGGATCGATTGACTGATTTTGCCGCTGCCGCTGTGTAGATTTCTGGACATCGCCCGTGTCGTTTGTCAGATATACTGGTACAAAAAAATTATGTATATTGGCAGTATAGACGCTTATCTTGAACATTTTTTCTCCAATGGGAAAATAATAAGACCTTTTGTTTTTGTTGGTAAAATTTGATTGTTTACAGAAGCGTGGTTGCCATGAAAGATTGGAGAGAACAAACCATCATTATGCAGTTTCTTCAAGTCAGTGCTGGTGTGGAAGCAACGATTAAGTGTTAAACAATAAAATTTTACCAGAAAAAATGTAAGGTTGATTTGAAAAATTTCAGAAACGAAAAATAAAATTTTGAAGGTTTATTAGAAATTTCCGTAGTAAGACCAAAAGAGACCCCGTTTTTTTTTTTCAAAATGTAAGAAGCAGATAATGATAGTTTGTATCGAGAATGTTTCGATATAAAAATGAACTATTGGTCCATAAGATACCCATTCAAACAATGTTATTGCGCGAAACAGATCATTGTTGAAGGAATCAGTAAAAGAGAAAGATATTATTAATAACTATTTCATCAAAATTATTACAGCACTTTTTCCAATTATTCTTGTAGTATTAATTTTCTGCATTTAAAAAACACCATATCAAGGATACAGTGGTATTCACATAAGATGGCGCACAAGAAATTCAGAAAAAAAAATCACATGCATTTGATACCACTGCCTTAAAAGCTTTCTATGATTACATACGTTTAGAAAGGCTAGATAGTATTGGACAGTCTCGTCATCTTATATTAATAACCCCGTATATAAAAAATAGTTGAAAGCAATTATGTACAAACAAAAACACAAGATTTATTAAGCAGTTAAAACGTACGAAATAAAAAAATTAATAAGAATAAATAATAACAAATAATTAAAAACATAAATGTAATCATTACAAAACATAATATTATAAGTATATAACAGGAGGTAGCCCACAACTGCCTCCCCAGCGGAAATGTGCTAGTAGTATACATAGTTTTTACGATGTAACTGTTGCAAACAAATATTTAAAAACTTGTTTTGGTTGTGTTGGTTTTAAAGAAATGAGACCTTAACTTTGGTTAATTATTTTATATTTTTGTAAAGTTTGGTTAAATACATAAGGTAGGCCATAAAATGCTTAAACAATTACTAAAAATGACAGTCTTAGTAGTCAAAAAGGAAACCTTATATCAATAAATATGGCAAGAATTTCATTTTGGATTTCAACTTCATCTTTCATCTAGCATTCTCTACAATGCACGTTTCCGGTGGGGAGCGAGTTGTGGGTCATCTCGTATACATAAGAAAAGCTATAGTTACATTTATATGTGAGAAATAATTTGCATTCGAGAACTACTTGTACCCCTATTAACACAACGTATTTTTTTTTACTCCCATGTAGTTTCTTTAAATAATCGAACTTCCACTGCATATCTAATTAGATATGTTAGGTGGCTTTGCTTACACAGGGTGAAAAAATTGGGTTGGTATTTCAATACACGTCTTAATATTTTTGTGGAAATGTAGTTCCTTATATTACGCCGAGAGTTGTTTTGTTTATAATAATGCACTGTTAACTCGAAGCATATTTTTAAAACTTCAGAAATTTGTGGCGACGGAATTCGCAGGTTACAATTTGTGGTATATAGACGCTGCTTTATAAGAGAGTGATTTTGACCTGAGTTTAGGTGGTCTTTGGTGAGCAAGAGTTTTTCATCACACGTTCGACATTTAAATTTCTTGAGACAATGGTGTATAATGAACCCAGCTGTATAACTTAAGGCACATGTCTCTAAAGTCGCAACTTCTCCAACTTTGTCAAAATGTGAACTTTCTAATTCACTTTCGGAGTCCGAATCAGAACTTTCAGCTAATGGGATTGCTAGATCATCGCCACTGCTAGGGCCTGGTCCACTGCTAGGGCCTGGTCCATTGCTAAGGCCTGGTGTTTCTATGGTCTGTAGTATTGCACACTCCACCATCGAACTGTCATCTGCTTCGCAATTTCCATTTGACGACGTGATGTCTAATTTTGAAACTAATGCATGCCGAAAATTAGACGAAACTTAGAAACAGATGGATTGCGTTCAAAACCTCTCTTGCTCCTAATAACAGAAAAAAACTATCAGTTTTTTTTAATTCCGGCAATTTGTCTAACGCGTTTTCTAAAACACTTCTCGTGAGAATATTTGTAGATGAAAGTGGTGTTCTTATTTGATTTGCACAAAACAGTGACGTACTATTAAGTGCGTCAAACACGTCGTTTATAAATTTGATAAATTCTGCTGTCGGGATCGCACTTTCTGGAAGCTGTTGTTTTTCCACAGCAGTCTTTATAGCAGCAGACATGGAGTTGCTAAAAACCTATGAGGAAAAACATATTGTAATCAAATTTTGCATCCAGGTGACATGCGCTCAATTTTCATTCCTAAAAAGTATCACTTCTATTGTAATATATAATTGGTTCTACACACAAACAATGATAATTTGTACTTTCTAACAAGCTTTTTACACTATTGTTTAGATCAATACAGGGTGATTCTAAAATAGATGTTGACAGTTGCCCCAAGTAGCTTCTTTTAAAAAATTATTATTATAATACCTGGCTTATTGGAGCCATCTTGAAGTCCATTTCATTTGGTATGGTTATTGTTAAAATTGGACAATACATACGAGGACTTTAAACGTAGGCTTCTTCTACGGCCGGTGTCAGATGAAGAAATTTTTTTCCGGATGAGGACCGTGTCAGGTTGATAGTTCTTCTCCTCATCCGGAAGAAGAACACAGGTCCGAGGACCTTTTGATAAAATAATAGATCGCCCTGTATATTTACTTATGCTAAAGGCGGCGTAGTTTACAAGTGTCCATTCGCGATTTGCAACCATAATTTTTGCAACGATTTATTATTCTTGATCCTTTGTTGAAGTATGGATAGCTGAAAACTAAGACTTTCTTTCGCCCAAATATGAAAATGGACATATGTAATCCCCGTCGACTTTATTTATTTACTACTGTAGGTAGGTATAACTAGCAAATACAAATAAAAAAATATGCAAATAGGTACCTGTATCGCATATTTACATCGCATACGTTGAAACGAATTTGGGTTGACATGACTATACCATATTTTGGGAATCGCTCTTGTAACCCCATTTTCATCCAATTTGTAAACTTCCCTAATGTACCGCCAAGAAATAATGTCCCCATCAAAATTAAAATCACTCCCCAGGAGTTGGTCACGAATACGTAAATCAGTTTTTTGACAGTTGATCTATTAGTGGTAGCTTGATCACAAACCAAAACCCTCACATCTAAATGGTTATCTATTAATCTTTGAAGACAATCCTTTATCACTATGTGTAGATCATCTGTTCTCATGCCTTTGTTCGTTACATGGAAACCAATTGGCATTTTCCACCGTTTTGCCAGACCTGAGATCATGAACACCATTGCCTCTGTTGCATATTTGTCAGTTCTCTTGTATCCAAAATCCTCGAAACCTTCCACCAGATCCAAGGATTTGTTGTATTGAACATGCTTTTTAATAGCCATCTCATCAAAAGACAAAACGCATAGATGGTCTTTCTCACTTGTGAGATGTTGCTTGATGGCTGATCCTATGGGTCTGTCGATATTCCTGGTTGGACTAGGATACCATTAAGCTTTGCTTTAAGGGTAGAAATGCCTGGAAGTACCACCCCTCGTGCTCTCATCTTCCTATAGGCAGCAGGAGATGTAAAATATAGCTCTTGGCTGAGTTTTAGTTGTTTTGGTAGCCATTTTTTTGTGTTTTTAGCCTTTTGCATATTTGCCAAAACTTCAGCTGTCGTGTTCTCCGGCTTGGGTTCTTTCTGAAGCCGTTTAACTTTACGGTTCAGGTAATAAATTTTTTTCTTTTGCTTCTTAATTTCAAGCGCTTGTCGACGAGCTATATTTATTAGCCGCTTTTTTCGAGGCGTGGCATTGGCTTCATCAAAGAGCTGTCTCTTTTTTAAAACATTTTGTGAAGTGTCCTGTATGTCGTCGTGGTCATAACCAAATTGACTGATTGACGGACTAACGCTGATTATCTCAACATCCAAAACATTTACGTATTTACGTACAAAACAACGTACGTCTTAGTGTATGATAGTCGCTGTTTATCTCCAAACAGTTAGTTTTGTCTACGCAACATTCTCTTTTATCTCCTTCTTTCCTATAATGTTTTATTTAATAATTAACATTGTATTTTTCCATTGAATATGTATATTTAAAAGGAAATTCTTTCTGTAGGTAAGTTATTTCTAAAATGATTTTTTCGGCGTCTGCCGATGATGTCTGCCGAAAAATTAAAGAAACAAAAGAAAAGGAGTACAGGTAGTACATTCGAATACAAATGGAGTACATTTGCAGTACAACTATCCTCCGGAGTACAGCTCATAAAATATAAGTACAAAACTCCCAAAAGGAGTACGTTTGGTCAGCTTAATATCTACTACTGCTTGAGTGTCGAGCGCTCGATTACTTCTCAGAAAGGCCATAAGATCTGCCGTCAATAATTTAGTTCGGAGCTCATTATCTTTATTTACGGATTATTATTTGAGTTTTCAGATTGTGGATTTGCCGAAATATAGTTATATTTAAGCTGACCAAACGTACTCCTTTTAGGAGTTTTGTACTAATATTTTATGAGCTGTACTCCGGAGAATAGTTGTACTGCAAATGTACTCCCTTTTTATTCGAATGTACTACCTGTACTCCTTTTCCTTTGTTTATTTATTTTTTCGGCAGACATAATCGATTTGTTTCGTTTCTATTGGCGATTTTCTACCCATAGACGGTAGGTAATTTGAGACACCCATTCGTTTCTGGGAATGCAGAGTACTGAGTAATCATATTATGTTTTGTTGATCTCTTTCTTAGTTTCGCATTTATATTTGATAGGAGAATTCAACAAAACAGTTTTTTGAAAATGTATCCTCCAGTTAATAAGCTAATTATTAATTATACAGGCTGTCCCATTTAAAACTCCCCAGTCCAGATTTCTCAGAATTGATTATTGTGATTGAAAAATCCTCGAACAGGTCGATTTTGTTTACCAGGGGCACATCTTCTCAGGTTCCTTTCAAGTTCCGGCATTTCGCCCTCTCCGCGAGGGGGCTGTTAGCCCCAAAATTTTAAATGGCACTATGTGTCGAGTGATAACTCATTTGAAAGGTATCGGAGATCTCTTTACAACTAACCACATCATTTGCAATCTTTTGGTGATTTGACCGCAAAAAAACGTCAATTTTTTATTTTCAAGATAATCCACATCTTCTGATGCTGTGTTCCACAGCAACCACAAAGACAAACATGTTATTGCTGAAATTAGGCTTATTGAAATTGTAGCATTACGAACAGTTTTGAAAATCGTCTGTATTTTGACATGGAAATGAATGGTGGCCATATCCAACATTTATTACGTTAATTTTATCATTTTATTAAAAAATAATCGTGTCGCATACTCTACATTAAGTTTTAACTCCTTCGCGCTATTTAGCAATCAAAATCAACAACCTAATGACCCAAAAATGTCAATAAATTCAATTTCAAAATTACATGTTGGTCTTTGTGGTTTCTGTGGGACATAGCATGAGAAAATGTGCATTATCTTGAAAATTAAAAATTATTGTTTTTACGGTCAAAACTGCAAGATATTGAAAAGTAAGTAGTTAGTTGTAGAGAGGCCTTCAATACCTTTCAAATGAGGCATCACTCGACCCATAGTGCCATTTAAAATTTTGGGGCTAACAGCCCCCTCGCGAAGAGGGCGAAATGCCGGAACTTGAAAGGAACCTGAGAAGATGTGCCCCTGGTAAACAAAATCGACCTGTTCGAGGATTTTTCAATCACAATAATCAATTCGGAGAAATCTGGACTGGGGAGTTTTAAATGGGACAGCCTGTATACATAAAGGAAAGCTCAGGGCAGACGCCGAAAAAATCATTTTAGCGATCTTATCCACAGAAAATTTCCTTACATACATATTCAATGGAAAAATACAATATTAATTAATTTTGTTGTTATAAAACTTTAAATACAGTAGATTTTGTTAACCTTGTTTTAATGTATCAAATTATTGTGTATTTACATTTCTAACATAATAGTGTTGCACATAATACCTCATTAATTTAACACATTAAAAACAAGTACTTATTGTACCGTAATGTTTTACAATAAAAATCCTACGTTAAAATTTAAAATTTGTGACACCTATATATTATATACCGGGTGTCCCAACTAAAATTTGTACCCCCCAACAATTCCAATTTCGAAAGACTCAGAAGAAAACGCTCGAACAGGTCAATTTTGTTATCAAGGGGGACCAAATTGTCCCAAACTTTCAAGTCTTAGATCTCATTCCTTTAGCCAAGGGAGTCACCCCCTTAAAAAATTTAAATGGCATGGGGGGGGGTCCTGTGATACATCATTTTAAAGCTTATTCAATTCTCTATCCAGACCTACATTTATAGATTCCTTTTTACAAAAAGAAAGCATGAATTCGATATTTTCCAAATCTACATAAAATACTCAACTAAAATTTGTACCCCCCAAAAATTCCAATTTCGAAAGACTCGAAAACGCTCGAACAGGTCAATTTTGTTATCAAGGGGGACCAAATTGTCCCAAACTTTCCAGTCTTGTATCTCACCCCTTTAACCAGGGGAGCCACCCCCTTGAATTGAATAAGCTTTAAAATATCACATGACCCCCCATGACATTTAATTTTTTTAAGGGGGTGGCTCCCCTGGCTAAAGCGGTGAGATCTAAGACTTAAAAATTTGGTTCCCCTTAATAACTAAATTGACCTCTTCGAGCGTTTTCTTCTGAGTCTGTCGAAATTGAAATTGTGGGGGGGTACAAATTTTAGTTGCGACACCCTGTGTACATTATACTACATTATACCCTGTACTACATTATAATTAATGCTTACGTAATATGCCGTGACCGTAGATGCTATACAGAAAAAAATATTTTTCTCTTTCTTATGGAATTATACATACAAATTAAACACAATAGTGGAGCAGAAAAAAAATCAGCTATTTGTTTACAACTGGAGCTTGGTTGTTTTAAAAATAGTATCGAGAAGTCGAATACAAAACAGCGTTTCATGTTCCGCGATATACAATATGCCCTACGTCATCTTTGAATTACTTCTCGGTTGTCTATTTTAAATTGTTCAAAAACATGGATTCACTTGAGCCAAGATTACTCGACAACCCTTTGATAGATTTAAAAAATCTTTTGTTTTATAAAAAGAAGAAAGTTCAACGTCGGTACTTACGAAGTCCTTTTTTGATTTTTTCCCTTTGGTACCATCAAAACTTGCAAAAATTACATATTTTTGAGCGTCTTTAGCAGTACCTATGGACTTTTCGAAAAAAAAAAGGACTTCGTAGGTACCGTCTTTCAACCTTTCTCAACGAGTCCTTATTTATTATTTTTTTTATTTGGATCAAAAATAAGGTCATAATCCTGTCCCACACAACACGTTGCAAATTCATAGCTGCAGTACCCCCTTAATAAATAATAAAGAAAATAAAACACTTATACAAAGAACATAGGTTTATTGAAAATTACAGCAAATGTTCAAAGTTTTCTCCCCCAGCTTCAATGCAGCTCTTGATTCTCCGTTTCATTTTTTCAAATGCATTTTCCAAAATCTGAAAGGTTATAGCGTTGCATGCATTAAAGATTGCCTCTTGCAGTTCTTCATTATGGTGCGGGTTATTATTAAATATGGTGTTTTTGAGATACCGGAAAATGATATAGGGCCCTATTCTGAAACTTTCTGGGTATATTAAATACTCGACTACTCGACGTGACATCGCAACTCACATGTTCAAGAACAAGTCCGGACTTCGAGACGAAAATTGAATGACACGATCGTCATAAAACTAACACCCAGGATTACCCTCTGGCTCTACACGGCCGTCATCAGACCGATTCTGAGCTACGGAGCAATTGTCTGGTGGCAAAGAGTCAGACAAAAAACAACGATGACAGGTCTCGGACGCATCCAACAGATGGCATGTGTCGCAGTGACGGGTGCCATGAGAACCACCCCGACCGCAGCTCTGGAGGCTATCCTGTGTCTGCCTCCCATCGATCTCTTCGTGGAGGGCATGGCACTTGCCTCTGCTCGCAGGCTGCGGCATGGTAACCTTTGGAAAGCTGGGAAGTCAGAATCTGTCCTGAATATATTCTTTCGACAAATCCTATACAGTGCATACGGAAACAGGAGAACATCCGAAGTTGGAAATTTCAATCTTCACGGATAGATCAAACACGAAAGCAGCCTCTGGAGCGGGAATTTACATCCCCGAAATGAACTGCAATCTTAGCGCAACCCTAGGGGAATGTGCCAATGTTTTCCAGACGGAGATCTACTAGACGCAATATCAGTGAAAAAACGATGTGCTTCTTCAGTCACAGTCGAGCAGCTCTCCGGGCTCTGGCCTGTGGCAGGATTACCTCCCAAGTGGTACAGGACTGCCATCTGGCACTGTCGAGAATAGCACTAAACAATGTCGAGGGCCGACGACCTGGCTCGACAAAAATCCTTGCTTTAAAAGAGCCAAGTCCTGTTTGCATTTGTCAAGGGACAGACTCCGCTTTTTGGTCAGCATGTGGATCGGACACTGCCGGCTAAATAAACACTTCCACGTGATGGGGGTAAACGACCCAACGTGCATTGGCAGTTTAGAGGAGGACGAGACTGTCGAACATATCCTACGGGAATGTACGGCTCTCGCCTCGACCAGAAAGTTCATACTTGGGGAGACATGGCCCAGCTGGGCCAATTTGAGGTGTACCTCGCCTGGAACCATCCTAGCTTTTTTCTACAATCTCGGATGGCTGGATGAGAGACAGGAATGAGGAACACGAGGGCGTGACTTAATGGGCCCGCGGTGTGGTCTAAGTGTCGGTGAGGAGAGCAAATTCCCTCACACCCCTTAACACCTATCTATCTATATTTTAAAATGTTTAGGGTATACCCACAGCGACACATACAAATGGAAGTACTCGTTACTTTAATTATATAGTTTGTTACAATAACACATAAGACATAACGAAAAAAAAACAATAATTACATAATAAATAATAATTTACATTACATCTATCGGTAAATCCAACCAAACCATACAATATTAGTATGTATTACGCTTAGATCGCTAGATCGCTTTTTATCAAATGAGTCCTGAATACGAGTTCTTCAACTTTTGGAATCGCGATATCAGAGGAATGGTGATTCGTAGGAAAAAAAATATGAAAACAATTTTTGTAGGTAATTGCATGATCTACAACTTTTGGCTGATCTTTTTTTATGATAACACTTACCGTTTACTTAGAATGCAAAAAATTGATACTTTTGACCTTTTACCTTGAATATTTTTTTTTTAGCAGACACCATCGGTGAAGATTTTTGATATTTTATTTGTAATAGTGAACTTAAGACCTGTACCAATTTTCAGTTCTATGCGAATTAATGTAGATTGAAATGTCTATTTTGACCGCACAGTCTATATATTTAATCGTTGAACATGAATCAATTTTAACCAAATAAAACAGTCTGTACTGCACCGATTTTGATAATTGTTTTTTTAAATGAAAGACATTGACAAGTTTTATGTCAAGATTACTTTCCATTTTCAACAATTTCACAGGTTCATTAATTATTTGCAAATCATTTTAGGGGAAAAGCGGTCCATTACAGTCATCGATTTAAATGAACGTGAATCGTTTTAAGTGAGAAGTTGCACAACTGTAGCTAAATATATCTTAGCCCCTCCCCTGAGCTTGAGTACGCAGGTTGTGTAGGGAACTTAAGACATGCTTATTAAGACATTTATCTTATCTCAACCATTCGTGCCACTTCCTTCTGGCCAATATGGGGATCTTCTGTTACCTTCTCTAACACGGCTACTTCATTATGTTCCCCAGCTGCAGTCCTTTCCCTAGGCCTAGTAACTGGAGGCTAATTCAGTCTCAACTGTGCCTCTAATTTTTTGAAAATCTGTTATCAATTATCTGTTGGTCCTCTTCTTTCAGGGCAACGCTCTGCATAAACCCTAGCAGCAAGAAAATCGTTTTTTCTGCATTCGCTATAAATTAAAAGCATGTCGGTTTTTTCGTCATTGGAATACATTATTACCAAAACAACAATAAGGTGAAAATAGTTGCCACTGGTTGACACCGACAGTATCTAATGTCAACTAATAAATTAATATGCACACTATGTTTTAGTTTTAAAAGAAATTGTTTTTTCAACAGTAATATCCCAAGTGCATGAAAATAACCGATTAAATTTTGACGTTTTGTCAAAATGTTTTGCTTAGAAATATATCGAGTAAATTTTCCACGTAACAAAAAACATTTTGGGTGGAAAATTTACGAGAAATATTTCTTAAAGCAAAACGTTGCGACAAAAACGGCAAAATTTAATCAGGTGTTTTCACGCGGGATATTCGGCATGATTATTTCCTGAATAAATTATAAATTTTGTGATATTTCACATTGTTTCCGCCTGTTGTAAGTCCAGTGACTAATAAATTCAGAAGCGATTAAATTTTGCGCGGCAAAATTTTGACATGGAATTAATCGCTGTAAAATGGGCAGAAACCATAGTAATTATAATTTTTTCGTTGCATGAAGGAAATAATCATATACAGAGTGAACATAAAGTTCCGCACAAAATTCATAATTTAGTTATGTAATGTTCTTGCGAAAAACGCTCGAACAGGTCGATTTTTGTTTTGTAACGAGTTTATTGTGACATACAAAATACACAACAGAGTTACATGAATTATAGATATATATATGTACAAAAATAGGCCAAACAGCGTCGAAGAAGATACAATTTCTAGTCAGACTACTACTTGAGAAGACCCAGTGATAAGGGCCGGCAACCAGGGCGCTTATCGGGGGTGCAACTGTAGGTAGAAGAGTGAGAGTAAGTCAGTGGCTCTCTTTTCTGCCTGTCGCTCCCGCAAGACCCAGTGATAATGACCGGTAACCAGTGCTTTTATCGGGGGTGCTGTTGGGGCTGAGAGACTGTGTCTTCTACCACAAACGATAAGACGGTTAGGACAACGATAAAAAGAGGCCAACACGAACGATGGCAGCGCGGCGCGAGAAGCAGGGTGAACTGGAGTTGAAGCGGCGGGAAAATTTAAACATCCTGTTCGTATGGGCCTTAAATTATATAACATGTACCCATCATCTTCCTCACAATTTCTATTGTAGCTTTTATGAAATATTAAATTGTTTTAGACAGTAGATTTCAATGCAATTGCGATTTGATGGCAGTTGCTTTTAAAAGTGTCGGTAATGTCACTGCCTTTATACCGTAGTTCATACCAGCGCTCACCGCAGCGCTGCAACTCACGTGTTTCCTTTTTTGCTATCCGTTCTAACCGTCTTTTCTTATTAATCGTTTGTGTCTTCTACCATTCCGAGGTGGGAACAGTCCTTTTATATGGAGGGTTGGTTTTCGGCGCAGGTCCGACTCTCGTAGAGGGTAGTGGTGGTAGTTGACGGTGGGTGGTAGGGCGAGCCAACCAGGCGACGGTGGCTCTAGCGGAGCGTAAATGTACTAATAAGTGGGACTGTTACAATCTCCCCCTTCAGAACGGTAAGGCGTCTCGACAGGTGTTCTGAATCTATGGTGCAGTCTTGCGTGGACGTCCTCGACGTCGTAGGGGCAGGACAGGCGTGATTTCTTCGGTGCCGGGCTCGTATCGTCACAGGGCGGAGGTATGGTAGGTGCCTAGGGGACGTTCAGGGGCATCTTGGGCTGCAACTTCATAGGAGCAGGGCCCCTTGGCGGTTAGTATGACATAGGGTCCGTCTCGTTTGGGGTCAAATTTAGAAGTGCGACCCTTTTCGGCTTGGCTGAGAGAATGGGTGTTGACGAGGACGAGATCCCCAGGGCTGTATAGGGGGGTCTCTCTGCGGGCTTGGTCCCAGTACTTTTTCTGCCGGTCTTGGGACTTCTCGTGTTGTTCTCGCGCTTCCTCAAGGTGATTTACCATTTGGAGTAGTTTCGGGGTGATCTCTGGGACGAAGTTCTCATTTTGGATGATCTGGCGAATATCATGCTGAACATCGGCGGGAGTGCGGAGGGGTCTCCCAAAGGTGAGGTAGGCCGCTGAGAACCCGGTGTTCTGATTTCGGGCCATGTTGAGAGCAAACCGGATGGCTGGTAACTTGGAAGGCCAGTCGGTATGATTAGTTCCTACTAGAATAGCCATTAGGGTCTTCATGTCCCTGTTTTTTCTTTCCACCATATTGGCTGCTGGGTGGTATACGGGGGTGAACTTTTGCTCGATATCTAGGCAGAAGCACAGCTGTTGCATCACTCCACTAATGAACTTGGTTCCGATATCGGATATGATTCGGCGGGGAAACCCGTATCTTAGGAATACTTCGTTGATCAGGACCTCCGCGCAATTTTGGGCGGTGGCATTCTTCAGGGGGTGGATTTCGATCCACCGGGAGCTACAATCCTCTATAATGATGATCCAAGTTTCGTCATTGGCAGTCCTAGGAAGGGGGCCAAATAAATCGATCGAAATAATCTCAAAGCGCTGGTGCATCACGGGTGTCTGTAACAACCCTGCGGGCTTCTTGTTATCATTTTTGTAACGTTGGCAAGCGGGGCATCTTCTGACGTAGTCTTTTATGGTTTGCCTCATCCCTGGCCAATAAAATCCTTGAGACAATTTATAAAAAGTTCTTTCTGTCCCAAAGTGGCCTGCCTCGGGAGAATCGTGGAAATCCTTCAGGAGTTTTTCTCGATTTTGCATCGGAACGACCAGCTGGGGTTCTTCGTTGTCGTCTTCGGACGAATATCTGTATAGCACACCCTGGGACAAAATGTATCCCCGGGCGGTCCAGCGGTAAGCTTCCTCAGGGTCGGGAGCTTCAAAAGCGGTGATGATTTTGTGCAATTCTGGATCGGTGAGTTGTTCTTTTCGCAATTGTTCGGGGCTTTTCTGCGGTAGTTCTACCGTTATGAGAGAGACTGGGCACTCCTCGGGCTTGTCTGATACAGGGGGTCTTGATAGAGTGTCGGCTACTACGTTGGCTCTTCCCGGCGCATACTCTATTCCTAGATTGTATGGTTGGAGCTGTAGTGACCATCGGGCCAAGCGTCCACTGGGACTTTTCAGGGACATTAGCCATCTAAGTGGTTGATGATCGGATCGGTGAGTATGATCGTGGAAGATTCTTCTAAATATCCTCTGAACTTCTGCACGGCCCATACTATGGCGAGTGCCTCGCGTTCGGTGGTACTATAGTTTCTTTCTGCCGGTTTCAGTAGGCGGCTGGCGTACTCAATAGGTTTCTCTTCTGGCCCCTCCTCCTGGAGCAGAGCCGCACCAATGGCGTATGAGCTAGCATCGGTGCGCAGCTGATAGGGTTTTGTCGGGTCGGACTGTCGGAGAATGAGGGCTGTTGTTAGAGCCGTGGAAATTGGTACGTGATCTCCGGTATCGATGTGGTGTACGGCCAGTGGCGTGGGAGGTCCTGTTTCGTTAAATAGATCCTGATTGTTGGCCAATAGGGTGCTTAATTGTTCTCGTTCGTGGGCGGTGAGGGCCTCTGCTTCGTCGTTTGGCCGAAGTCTTACTTCCAAGGTGGCTAGTTCCATAGCCGGAAACAGAATATTTTCTTCCTTTGACCGTGTGTGATTGGCCTGATACCATTCCATGTGTAGTGCCGCGTTCTCGTAGTTGTATGCAGTACGGCTTACGGTTTCTGGAAGCTCGCTGGGCGAAGGTGCGAACAATGGCAACGGTGCTGGACCATATCCGTTGGTGAGCTCGGAGACAATGTCACAGTAACCCGGAGTGCGAATTGGGGTTACCATAGGTGGTAAACAGAAGTCGGCGAAGATGTCGTCTAATGTATTGTTGGTTGCCTGCGGGTTGGTCGGGTCAGGCGCCTCGGCAAGAGGTTTCTCAATGTCGTCATCGAGTGGTAGTAACGTTGCCCGCGGTGTGTCCAGGCTTGAGGCGTGTACTGGAGTTGGCGTTGGTCGACTTTTCCTCGTCTGGGCGGTGAAAGCCCCGTCCTTCGGGACGAACCCGTAAACCTGGTGACGTTGGCCGTCAAAATGCCACTTTTGGTGGGCGTGGTTTATAACCAAACCCGCCTTACACAAGAAATCAATCCCTAGTAGGGTCTGTGCTTCGGGAGCATCGGGAATGGCAAAGAAGGTGGTCTCGATGGTACGATTCTTGAGTTGAACCGGGAGCGTGGCTACTTCGACAACCTTGGTGGTGGGGCGTCCGTCGGCTTGCACTAGTTGTACCGTTGTCGGTACGAAGGCATGTCCCTTTTCCACCAACGCCCTGTGCAGTTGGGAACTAGCGAGGCTCGTCTTCGCGCCACTATCGATGAAAGCGGTGACTGGAAGGTCGTGGATTCGAATGTCGACCGCGGGACGATGAACTTGGCGTAGGTCCATAAAAGCAGAAACTTACTGGGGCAGCGGCGGGCGTGCAGGTAGGACAATTTCTCCGAATGACTTCCGGTCGGCCGCATCCATAGCACTGTACCGTGGCCGGTGCGACGTGGTTTTGGTGCTGCGTTGGTCTGGTGCTGAGTGGTTCTGCCGGCGCGGTCGTCTTGTTTGTGTCGGCCCTGGCTTTCTGGCGGCACTCTCGGGCTTCGTGTCCGTAGAGCTTACAGAAATCGCACCGAATGCGACTTCTAGACGTGTCTCGGCCGGTTTTCCTGGCCTCTTGGCCGTCTTTTTCATTGGCTTCGATGACCCTGGCTTTGGCGAGAAGCTCCGCGAATGTTGCGAAGTCCGTTCGCGAGACTCGGTCGCGGATCGTTTGTCTCAACAAACCATAAATTAGGTCCAGTTGCCACTCTTCATCGAGCGGGCGAGAAAGTTGAGAGAAACGCTCTCTCTGGGTGGTAACATATTGGTCAGTTGACATGGTTGCTGATTGCTTGCTAGCGTATATTTCGCCAAATATCGGAAATTTGGCCGTTGTGGAGCGAATGCGTCGCGAATTGCCTGTACTGCGGCTTGAAACGTGGCGTACTGGTTTTTTACGCCGTTCCACCAGCGGTTTGCTTCGCCGGTTAATATGAGTGGAAAGCCGTTGAGCGCGTCCTGGTCTGAGATGGCTTCCACCTGTTTAAAAATAGTGATGGCTGTGAGGAACTCTTCCGTTGTCGCCGTGGAACGAGTCCCGTCGAAGCGGGCGGTGCACTGGGTGAACTGCCGTCCTGGCCTCTGTGGGTTTGCAATTCGGTTTAGCAGCTCCTGGAACTGTTCCGCTGTCATCTGGACCGCCATCGTCTGAGGATGGAGTCTTGGGCTTTTCCGCCGGCTGGGAATGATACCGCGAACACCCTACGCGGTTTACACTAAACTTTCTTCAATTCGGTTCTGATACGCGAACACCCTACGCGGTTTACACTAAACTTTCTTCAATTCGGTTCTGATACGCGACCATCCTACGCGGTTTACACAAAACTTTCTTCTAATCCGGTTCTAATACGCGAACACCCTACGCGGTTTACACAAAACTTTCTTCAATTCGGTTCTGATACGCGACCATACTACGCGGTTTACACAAAACTTTCTTCTAATCCGGGCGTGTTTTCGGCCTGGAGTTGGGCGCCACTTGTATGTACAAAAATAGGCCAAACAGCGTCGAAGAAGATACAATTTCTAGTCAGACTACTACTTGAGAAGACCCAGTGATAAGGACCGGCAACCAGTGCACTTATCGGGGGTGCAACTGTAGATAGAAGAGTGAGAGTAAGTCAGTGGCTCTCTTTTCTGCCTGTCGCTCCCGCAAGACCCAGTGATAATGACCGGTAACCAGTGCTTTTATCGGGGGTGCTGTTGGGGCTGAGAGACTGTGTCTTCTACCATTCCGAGGTGGGAACAGTCCTTTTATACAGAGGGTTGGTTTTTGGCGTAGGTCCGACTCTTGTAGAGGGTAGTGGTGGTAGTTGACGGTGGGTGGTAGGGCGAGCCAACCAGGCGACGGTGGCTCTAGCGGAGCGTAAATGTACTAATAAGTGGGACTGTTACAGTTTTTAAATTGCCATCTTCTGACATAAAAATTTTGTTGAAGACGTCATCTGTTTTTGAACTATGACACCGTCATCAATTTTTTTAAATGGCAACCACCAATTTTTGTTTGGATTTTGAATACAATTCTCTATTCAATAAGCGTAAAAAATTGCCACTTTGCATAACTTTTTTTTTTTAAATACGTTTTACATCAAAAATAAAAATTTTATTTTTTGAAAAAAATTGAAAAATAACAATAAATTTGGAAAGCAAACAACAGAAAATAAAAAACCATTTAATAAAATTTAACGCAAGTGCTCAAATTGCCACCCGCCAACTATTTGACACATTCCCAGACGTTTTTTAGCGCTTTGAACACCTCGTTCAATCACTTCGGGATTAATCTGCGCCATTTCACCACGAATTCGTAGTGAAATAGTACTTTTTCAAGAAATAAAAATTTAATTTTCTGAAGTAAAATTTGTAATTTTTTCAAAAAAAAAGTTATGCAAGGTATTTTTACTCTTGTTGAATAGAGAATTGAAAAGTGCATCTAAAACCCAAAAAAAAAGTTGGGGGTTGCCATTTAAAAAAAATTGATGTCGTAGTTCATAGTTCAAAAACAGATGACGTCGTCAGCAAAATTTTTATGTCAAATAATGGCAATTTGAAAACAAAAATCGACCTGTTCAAGCATTTTTCGCAAGAACATTACATAACTAAGTTATGAATTTTGTGCGGAACTTTATGTTCACTCTGTATAATACCATAAATCATAGAATTTTACCGACAAAATTTAATGATTATTAAGAAAGTTTGTTGCTTGGCAATTTCGCGAGTGACATTGACATATAAAAATAACGAGCCGTCAGGCGAGTTATTTTTTGTCAATGTCACGAGCGAAATTGCCCAAAGCACCAAACTTGAATAGAATAATCTGTCAATTTTCTAAGGCAAAATTATATCACGAATGGTATTCGACATGACTATTTCATGAATAAAAATTTAAACAAGAAACACAATTTTATTATTAAATTAAATTAAAAATTTATTTCTTTAATGGGTTAATTGGGCAGAAACCCATTAAAGAAATAAATTTTAAATTAAGAAATATGGACATAACCAACAATATCAATATTAAATTAAATGCAAATTTTAACAATTCCAAAATATTTCTTTTTTATTTGCCATTGCCTATGTGAAAAGTACAGTTATAATAATGAACATTTTCTTTTACATTCTTTGCATTCTACACATCCTTAGAAGTTTGTTTGGACGAGTCATTACTGTTCCCTCTCAAATTTTGAACAAAATTGTCATGGTGAACGGCGTCAAGTTAAAGATAGGGTTTTAATATTACTTCCTGTTCTCCAACCCTATTTGCGAGAATGATTTGTTATTTTTAACTTTTTGGCGTCAAATCCAAAATTAAGTGTAGATTCGCAGATTCTTTTGTCCAGGGTGTTTGAGCCTATTGGTGAGTTCTTAAACCACAAACCTTTCGTCCAGGCAGGATTAACAGTCAAGAACAGCGTATCGCTTATTTTTTAACCTCGATTCTCTAAAAAAATTTAAGTCATCTGACAGGACAAAGACTAACGTTTTCTTTATTTTTTATAAGCCATTTACTGGAAGCCAAAGCTTTAGACCTACCTTGAGTAGTTTTTGAAAAAATTGGATTCAATGCGACCAGTAAATTCGCGTTCATTATCTATTTCATCTTGAAAAGAGTGCATTTTGCAATTTACAGCTTTATTGCCTCGCCACGCAAGCTCGAATGAACAAACATGAAAAAAATTTCTTTGATGTAACCCTTCCGGATTTTCTTCATTACAGCTGTTTGCCATGGCATGAATCTTGTGTATTCAAGAGCTTCGACAGTCAATTTCCGTGTATCAGAATTTTCCTGAAGAAGTTATTTTTGGCATCACTAGCATTTCTAGCTTCCTTAAAACAGATATCGGAAAAAAGATTGATTTTGATATTATAATCCTTGAAATATTTTTCCTGGACCATTAATGCTGTTGTGTTCCATATTGATTTGACACTAGTTTCTTTGTAGTTTTTTCCGTTCTTTTTTTTCATGTTGAATACCCAATCTTGTAATATTTTTGCAATTTTTTCAGGTGTTGTTGTCGAAAGTAAATTATAATGCCGCTGCTCGCAAAATTCGGTAAACTGTTGCCACACTGACGCTTTAATTTTAATCGTATTTAGAGGTACCTACTGTCGCAGGAACAAGGTTTCCACCAGGTGACGGATGGGGTCCGCGACTCCTCGGTGGTGAAAACGTTGCCGGAGACATCGACCGACGTCGAAGGGGGTTGTCGGTCAGAGCGGAGGCTCGACCTGGTGCTCTGCGCCTCGACGTAGTGGTCCACCGGACCAGCAGGGTTTGGGGTCGACGAGTTGTTAAAGAGAAGACATCAGTTGGTTTTTGAATGCACTTTATTCAGACACAAGGTCCGAATAGAACTTCCTTCCAACCAGAAAGTGGCCTGCCTTTATACCTGCGACGGGGTAAAACCCGATCGCAGGTGGCGTCCTGCTTTCTGATTGGCTGTAGTCTATTCTGCCTTAAAACTAACATTAAACGAACTTAAATCTACTTAAAACTAAGCTTAAACTATAGCGCGAACGCTAAACTATACTATTACATTACTTATAACTAACCACTCGCGACTCAAAGCGTAAAAAACGCTTTATCGCGAGAGCGCGGAAGTGGGAGGGCCAAGCGGTAGACAGTATAAAGGTAAACCTTCAGCGGCTGGCGCCATTTACCGCTCGACTTCCGCTACTATCGCACGCTCGCTCCCTGTTGCAACCTCATGCTATGCCGCAACAGAAAGCGTGGTGTTTAAATCTAAACTTATTTAACTACTTAAAATTAAACACTACACTAACGAGAATCCGGTCGCGAATTCACTCCATACAACACTACAATGTTAGAAATGCTTTTTAATGTTTTCAATTATTATTGATAAATCAACGAATCTTAAATATTTGGAGCAGTTATTCTGTCATCTTTTACAACTGACGTTTGTAAAAATTATTGTAAAAATCGGTTTCTATGTTAGCGAGAAAACAAAAGAAAATTTGCCGCTGAAAAACAGCTTGGTTGCTTCATTCTCGCTTCCTATTGGTTGAACAACCCCAGCAAAATTTTAAATTAGAAATTTTATCAATATGAAACACGTTTTTGTTTAAAATGATGGACTCTGATTCGATGAAATTTTTGTGAATGAAATAGTCCGTTATAATATAATAAGAGTTGAGATTTTGTCGGAAAAATTTACCGATTGTTACGAGAGTTCGCCTAGCAACTTTGCGAATGACATTGTCATAAAAATCACGAAACGCAGTTGAGTGATTTTTGATCGATGTCATGAGCAAAATTGTAGAATTCGAGTCCACAATTGGTAAATTTTTCCAGCGAAATCTCAACTCGAATTATATTCCTCAGACTATTTCACGAAAACGCCCAAATTATTGATAATGTGGTGGGAAGGTGACAGAGGTAATTGAGGTATTTGACATGCAGTATGCTGCCACAGTGACTGCAGCAATTGTTATTTATTCGCTGAAAAATGAGGTACGTTGTGTAATAGCGACTGTTCATTGCTTCGTAACCCCCGATAAAATTTTGACAAGTTGATTTTTTCAATTTAAATTTTGATTCCATTGTTGAATGATCACATATGATTGGTTAATATATATATGAGTGAAATAGTCAACTTAAATTTTGATTCCATTGTTGAATGATCACATAACAATCATATGTTATGATTGGTTAAAATATGTATGAGTGAAATAGTCAATCCATATAACCTGTGCAAATGCAATGTTGGTTGCATCGAAAATTTCTTCAGGGTCGTACCGTTTGGTGAATAACCCAGTATGAGCTGTTTTTGTTTTTAGTAGGTAATAATTAGTTGTTCAATGTTAAATGATATATTATACATTTTTTTTTAACATACCTAAGATTTACATACATTATGAAATGAATACATATAGGGCCAAGGCCCACCCAATAATAATAAAAAAAATTACGCTTATTATTTATAAATTTTTGGATGGAGATGGGCATTGTGCCGAATATTAGACAACTCTCATGAGACTTTGGGGATGCGGCCGAGGTAAAGAACGATCCTACGTTAACTTTGAACAACATCGAAACGAAAACCGATCTGACTTCGGTTCAGGTACCGAGACTGGATGCTTGTGTGAAGTCATATTTTGAAAAGATCTCGGGTGTACCGCTGAGATGCACGGATTTGATTAAATACAAGATCGAACTTCACGACGATGCTACCCCAGTGCGCTCTAGGTATTATCGTGGAATTCGCCTTACCTGATGGTTCCCAAGAAGGATGGAACTTATCGTTTCGTAATTGACTACCGTGGGGTGAATGCTCGGTCCAAGAGGAAGACGTATCCGTTTGCCTAACATCTCTCATATACTAGATAGTTTGGGAAACGCGCAGTATCTTAGTAGTTTGGACATCCGAAGCGCGTACTGGGAGATACCAATGGAGTAAGGCGAGTAAGCCCATGACCGCATTTTCGGTTCCGGGTCGGGGGCAGTTCCAATTCCGGAGGATGCCATTCGAGTTACATTCGGCGCCGGACACTTTCCAAACTTTAGTAAATCGTTTATTTACACCTGATTTAGAGCAATACGTTTTCTCTTACTTTGATGATATAATTGTGTGCACTCTTGATTTTGAAACGCATGTGAAGGTACTGGAAATCGTCTTCCAGAAACTGTTACAGGCCGGTCTGACTCTCAAAGAAAGTAAATGCGAATTTTGTAAAACCGAGCTGCGTTATTTGGGATATTTTGTGAACCGTCAAGGGTTAAATGTAGACCCGCGAAAGGTCAGTGCCATCGTTGATATGCCTCAGCCAAAGAATGTCCGAGAGATTCGGCGAATAATTGGGATGCTGAGTTGGAACCGACGTTTTATACCGAATTTTTCTACTCTTTATCCCACTTTACGGTCGTGACGGACCACTATTCGTTACTGTAGTTAAATAATTTGAAAGATCCGTAGGGTCGCCTAAGACGTTAGTTCATGAGGTTGCAGAATTACGATTTTACGATCGTTCACCGGAAGGGCAAAGACAACGTCGTGCCGAATTGTCTTCCACGGGCAGTAGAACCATCAGCGCAGGTAAATCTCTTGAATGATGCGGACGATAGCGAGCGAACGTCGAAGGACAAATGGTACGCGGAAATGATGCGGAAGGTATTGGCCAACCCACTACGTTATCCTAATTTTAAAACGCGCGGTGGCAAATTGTTTAAGAAGGTGAAGGCAGACGAAGGTGTTGACGACCATGGGTGGAGACTGGTCGTTCCGAAGGAGAAACGTTTAGAGTTGTTAAGACGTTATCATGATGACGCGACGACGGGAGGTCATCTCGGGGTTTACAAAACGTACAACAAGATTCAACAGAATCATACTTGGCCGCGGATGAAAGCGGATGTGTGTCGTTATGTAAGGAAGTGTTCTGTGTGTACTAGCGTGAAACCGGAACCGAGATACCCCGCCGAAACGATGGGAACCCGACACATTAAATCTAAGCTGTGCCAGATGATCAGTGCCGATATTTTTGGACCACTTCCCCGGAGTAGTAATGGACAAGAGTACGTGCTCGTCAGTACTGATTATTTTAGTAAATTTCCGTTTTTCATACCAATGCGTTCACCAACGGCGCGCAAAGTAATCGACGAAATAGAACAAAGAGTGTTCCTGATGGTTGGGGTACCGGAGTTTATAATTGTGGATAACGGAGTACAGTTCGGTGCGTTAAGGACGGTCAAACATGAAGCCACGAGGCAGACACCCTATTTCGTGAATTTCGGCTGTGAAATGGTGTGTATTTGTTGGCCGACGAGAATTTCAGAGAATTGGGTAGATGGCACGTAAAAGATTTGAAGGCTGACCACACTCTCGCTGCCGACGACGAGTCAGATCGCGAAAACGGCGATGGTATCGATGATTATCACTCGGAGTAGATTTTGGACATAGTATTTGGGCTCAAACAACCTGACCCCTGGCTTAGGCCTAAAGCGCATGAATGGTTGTAGGGTGACTCTTGTCAGCAACACCCGATTGACACCAAGTAAATTTCGTTTGGTTTATTTGAATTAGTAAAATTGGGCTCAAGTAACCAGACCCCAGGAGTAGGCCTAAACCACTTAAATCAGTAAAACCACTCATGGTTACAGTGTTTTTGATTTCAATAACGCCAAGTCAATTCTGTTTTATCTTTGGATTTTGTTCTTTATTAGCTCTGAGAAATTTAGGTTTCGAGTTGTAGTGGATTGTTGTGGTTGCTCTCCGGTTGGTAGTGTTTGTTACGGGTTTGTTCCGGGTTGTTTCCGAGTAGTTCCGGGTTGTTTCCTGGTGTGTTCCGGGTTGGTTCCGGGTTGTTGGGAGAAGACCACACAATGTTTCGAATTCTCAGAGGAAGAATCTTATATTACCGAGTAAGATCTATAATTGTTTTGAAGTTGGGATGTTGTGAGGGCCTCATCGGTTTCCTCTCTTTCACAGTTCTAGGGTACCGGTCTCGCCGTCCGTTTATAGGGCTTCTAGAGCCGGGGGTTCAGAAACAAATTGCATAGGTGCGGATTGGACGGACGGGAGATGTATCAAATTATTTGTTAGTTTGAATTGATTTTACCGGATTGGTGTACCATGAACTGGGGAATGAGGCAACCGTTGGGTAGGCGGCAGTCCACACGGACTAGCATTCCGCATCAGGTTGGAAACCTTGGTGCTAACAATTATAGTTAGATCTGTCGAAATCCATTGGTTATTTAGTTTGTTAATAAAATTAAAATTTAAATATATCTAAGTCGAACTCCACAAACTTTAATAACTGTAAAATTACTAATGGAACATGTTTCGGCAGAACACTTCTGCCATCATCAGCCCTTAAAGAATATAAAAAAAATATGACATTGACCTAATTTTGAATTCAAAATGTGATTTACAATTTTAACGTAGTATGTTTTTGTAATTAAGTATTTCTAATTTTCAGACTTTTACTTAAAGAATAAATTCACATGTCTAAAATTGCGCTTCAAACGAAGCTATTCTCCATTCATTCTACTTTAACAATGGGGTATAATACACTTTTTGCAAAAGTGGCCAACTGGTGCACTTATATATACAGATTGCATGTGCAAAAGGATTTTGAGTTACGATGGATAGTTTTTGTTTAAAAAATGTTCAAAGTTCACCCGCAAGCCCCGCCTCCTCTTCATCGTTTGTGTCGGTGACGTCACCAAATGTGTATTTGCTCTTAAATGAATCTGAGTATTGTTTTCAACTTCAAGTTCATGGAGGTGACCGACTTGGCTGAAAAAATTACAAGGTTCTGAAACATTTACAGAAGTGGCTGTCTGTACAAGACCACAAATTATTATTCTTTTTATGGCATGGTGAACAGCTTGGGCATCAGTGACATCTTGAAAACCACACCTCATACAAAGAGTGCTGAACATGGCTTCAACAGTATCAGAGCGACCTCTTGTCAGAACATAATAAACTCCAACATCTTTAAGTAAATACACTCTGAAGTGCTTTTTGCGGTAAATTTTAAGGCCTTTGCCGTTTCTTGTGTTAATCTTCTCCTATTATTTTTTTCAGGGTAATTGAATGTTATTTACACAATGTGAAACTCCATTTTAAAGCCAATACAGCCAAATAAGGTGCACAGTTCTGATCTGTCTTATATATTGTGTTTGATCACTTACATCATGCAGTTGGAAAAAGGCATACATCATCTCCAAGAATTTGACTGTTGCCTCAGATCATGATCATGTCTTTGTGATGTATGGCTAAATAATTTAGAGCAGTTGTTACAGGGGGTGCAAATATTTCCACAGTTCTACGGACGTTCATTTTTTTCCATGTTTGAGAGGTAAAGGTGTTTTTTCATTAAAAATTTAAGAGGCTTTACAACCATGTTTTTTTTTGTAGGTCATACAGTGTTTTCAAGTTATTCGAAGAAATAATTCCTTCACTGGAGTGCATGTTGTGGCCCAGAAAAATTTTTCTACAGTTCTTTATAACATAGCAATAGTCAAAGCTCAGAAAGAGAGGCATGTTGCTGTGTAATGGATGTTTTACATGGGTTTTCAAACTACCATTTCCAAACAACTTGAACAATTCGACATTACATTTGTGGTTTTCTGAAATAATATAAATTGCAAGAATTCCAGCTGCTTTAATTTCTGATAGTATTTTCATTGTTAGATCAAAAAGCTTTTTACTTGTCAAATTTTTGTGAAAAAATTATACAACAAGAATTATGTACTTAGTAGAAAACCCATGAATAACAAAACAGCATTTTGTTGGCTAATATGTTTTGATTTCCAACAGTTTTCTCTATAATGTACACTAGGTTTCAAAACTTTCGCGTACACCTATGTTTTGCTGTATTAAATCAGGGTTGTAATTAATCAACTCTGACATTTGATCTTTTGAAAAGTCATAATGCTTCGACTGACGGAGCAAGATAAAGTTTTGATTCTTTCTAAATTAGAAGTTGAAGGTTGGTCATAAGAAGGGTTGCTACTCATTATGGACTTGATAAAGGCACTGTTCTACGAGTAAAGAAGACGTGGGAACCAGATGGGTTGGTGACTAGAAGACCATAATCGGGAAGACCCAAAGTTTCAAACGCGGTGCATGACGGAGCCCTTTTGGATAATTTAAGGTAAAACTCTTTCAATAGGGCCAAACAAGCAGTTTTTGAGACCAACTTTTTAGGATCGTAGGTAACAGCTTGCCGTCGTAATCCCATAGAAAATGTTTGGGGTTTAATTTTCGAGAAAATTTATAAAAGGAACTTTAGAATTGCAAATGCTGAAGAATTGTAGGAACTAATTCAAAATGCGTGGGAAGAGTTGAACGAAGACCAAAATGATTGACGAAACCTTATAGGATCTATGCCCAGAAGATTGAATGCGGTGCTAGAGGCTAATGAGGCCATGACAAAGTATTAAAACCTTTTCTAATATATTTGTATTTATTTTGATGTGTTCGTTTTAATTAAATTTCTGTTACCTTCTTTCTGTTTACCAGATACAGCTGCAATAAATCTTCCTTACCTTCTACAACAAACACGGATTACTGCCGAATTAAACGTCTTGTAAACGTCGTTGGTTTTTATCTTTAATGATTATGTATAAACTAATATAATGGATCGGTCCTTCAGGACACAAATTCCTAATTACGTGTTTTTTTTTATAATATGCAGAAGACAGTATGTCAGTGTCATCATAACCTAAATTCAAAATGTGGCATTCACACAACTAAATATTGGTAAAACCTTTGTTACTTGATTTTGAAGGTGTACGCGAAAGTTTTGAAAGCAAGTGTACATATTTTCAAATCCAGAGAATGTATCCTCCATTCTATTTTACTGAAGTTTTTCTTTAATTGCCATGTTATATGACGCTACACAATTTCTCAATACGGGATAAACAACTTGCCTCTGCTTCTAGTTTCCTTTTAATTCTGTCATTTCAAAACTCGGTTTTGTGCTTCCAGTACGTCTAAGCAGGGTAATTCGGCTGAAATATTTCATATATGTATAATATTCGTACCCTGTAGGTGAATGAACCATACACATGACACACTGGTGAATGGTCATTTCTGAACATTTTGGCTTTCGTTTGTTGTAACTTAAAATTTGATCTAAAATAAATACCGCATGATTGTGGATCATTTTTCAAGGCATCTTGTTTAATTGCTTTAATGGTCGTGTATTCTGAATTGTTCACTAAACTTTGCAAATCTTGTAGTTTTTTATTTTACAAAATATACTATTTTTTAAGTCTTCCTATTGACTGTTTTAGTGTTTTCATTTCCGCTTAGTATCTCTGTTGCGGATGTGGCTTCCACTTGTCAGGATGCGTCAAGTTTCTTAAAGATAAGATTTCTCACTGATTTTTCGTTCGATCACTCATGAGACCTAGTGTATTTTAGTATATATTTTGGCTCGCATTTATAAAAATAAGTATAAAGGCTAATGCTTGTGATTTTTCTAAGTAGGTAATATGTTACATACAGTCTCGTATTTAACATAAATGAGAACTAATTTTTCTTGCTAAATACTGAAGAGCAGAATCCATAATGAAACCTTCTTATCTGGTATTGTAAAGAATAAGTTTGGTTTTTTTCTTTAATGAAGGTAACGGATGAGCAGGAAGGTAAGGCATCAGAATAAACATCAGGTGTTTTCTTCTCGATGATGTTCTTTATGAATTGAAATGAAAATTACATGCCAGTGCTTTCTCAGGCAACACAATAAATTCTTGTACTGTATAAACAATTATTACAATTATTGTTAAATTCAACTGAAAATATGTAATTTTACCTGAATCCCTGGTGAAGTCTGGCATGAAGGCACGATGCATTTATTATGCATACGCGGCATTTTGTTGAATTATTAATATGAATACAACAACCAAAACTTGATAACAATAACACTAAAACTACAACACAAGATAACCAGAACAAGAATATATTGAAACAAGTAACACGAACAGTCACAAGACAAGAACAAAGTAGCTACAACAGAAGCTAAAATTCAAAGAATTAAATGTGAGCGAAAGGTAACCAATTAGATTCTTTTAAGTGTGAAAAGTTAATTGTTTATTTCCAAATTTAAAAAATCGCGGGATTTTTCCGTGTAGGCAGCGCTCGTGGAGAAACACTAGAACTGAGCCAATGTACAGGCCGGTTTAAGGGTGGGATCCTTCCGTGTTATTCTTCCATAAGAAATTTGAGAACCAATGTAAGGAAAACGACTGAAGCAATTCCAATGAAATTTTGACACAACAAAGAACAGGACACACTTTTTACTCTTATGTTATTTTGAAAATCCTAGTGCTAGTGGTTTTGCAAAAAAAAACAATTAAAAACCAGTCAAGTTTGGAAAAAATTGATGAGATTGAGACTTAATTTATGAAAGCCGTTATGGTGATTCCGAATCCGAAAACCAAAATAAATTTTGAACCGTGGTTTTACTTAAAATGGAGCTAAAAAATAAGGATCGGGAGGCTGTTCCAATAGAGACGTGGGTGTGAACTTATTTTACTGGGTCAACCAATCGTCTTTACTGCGTCTATCGGTACCTACTTTTTATTAGGGGTTCGCATAAATTATTGAGATTCAGACAACTTGCTTTATTTGTTACCCTCTTCATGACTATTATACAATCTGTTGTTTGCATACTATTATATTACTATCTTGTGTATTTGTAAATTTGTCACAGGTACACATTTTTTATTGCTTTGTTATGTTTTTCTGTTTGCCACCACTGTCAACTTAGTTACCTGATATTTACCCTTCCGAATGAAGATATTATGAATACGTAAGTTTTGGTAATTTGCGACAAGTCGCAGAATATAAAAAGGCGTAATGAGGGAGGTCTATTTACAAGCACGTCCCCACTAAACGTGCATAATGTGTTTGATGTGCCGACAACAATAAGAACAGACAAAAACAGATTATTTGTTCAGAGGCGTTTGCCTTTTCATTCAGGATTTGACGGTTTTTACAAATTTGGTAGTGAGCAGGTACAAATACTATAATTAATAATATGTTTTATTATAAATGTTATAAAAAAATTTACTATGAAAGTCTAAAATTATTTTTAGTTTTTTTTTTTATTGGAGAACTAGCTGATCCGGCGAACTTTGTACCGCCTCAGAATCAATAAATGTTGTGTTAACTTATCAGCTGAATCAAATTCAGTTTTTTTTTATCAAAGCATAATGCACACAACGCCATCTACTTACCGGAACCAGCATACAACGCCATGTTCATTTTTGTTTCTGTCATGTATCAAAGATGGCGTTATATAGGTACGGTTTCCATACAAAGTTTTGTGTGGAGTCCACGAGCAACAGAAGTGAAACTTTGGAGTTTACTCCTCAAAAATTGATTATCATTTTTAAAGCCCGGTACGACAAATTTTGATGGCCGGCGTTATTTGTTATTGTCGTTGCCCTGCACCAAGCTCCCGGACCCCAGTAATTTTTCCGATGTTTTAATAGTTATTCTGCTATTCGGAGCGGAGACAAATCCAACAAATCAAAGATCATAAAAAACGGTCCAGCCGTTCTTGAGTAATAAATCCAAGGGGGGGCCCTGGCCCCCATCTCCATGTGAATAATATTCTACCACCTATTCTCATACCTACCAAATATACAAAAAAAAAATCATAGAATAGAATAGAATATCTTTATTGTGTTATTACCTGAGCTTACACACGTCAAAAAAAAAAAACCAACTCAATTACAATAGTATAATTTTAAAAAATAAAATAAAATAATAAACAGATAACAAATAAATAAGTAGGCAATAAATAGGCAAGAGCAAACAAAATTAACTATGCACAAAGTTGGAGTGGGAAACTAAACGATAAAAGGGAAAGAGTTTCGGTCAACTCTCGAAATCATTAAAATTGTTGTCGAGGTACTCATTAAAAGAATAAAAGGCTTTGTCAATCAAGTATGACTTAATTTTATGGAGAAATGTCTTCCCATCAAGCATTTTAATTTGGTGCGGTAGCACATTAAAGAATTTAATGCAAAAATAGTGAGCGGCGTCTCTCGATTTAGTTAGTCTGAGATTTAGATAAGTTACATTCTCCGTTCTTGTTGCGTATGAGTGATAGGAGCTCAATTTAGTATAATTAGTAGAGTTATCATGGAGATATTTTAGGCACTTATAAATATATAAACAGGGTAATGTAAGAATATTGAATCGCACGAAGGATTCCTTACAATCTTCGCGATATCCCAAATTGGCAAGTATTCTGATACTTCTCCTTTGCAGTTTAAATAGTCTTGCAAGCGAACTAGAGTGTCCCCAGACTAAAATTGCATACTCTAAATGACTGTTTATTAGGGCAAAATAAATTATTCTTAAAATGTGTGCTGACAGATTATTTGCTAGGTGTCTCAGTAAAAAGATGTTTTTGGAAACTTTTTCTGCCACATAGTTACCATGTTTGGTCCACGTTAGATCTATATCTATGTATACTCCCAGGTATCTAGCCACACTCAAAAGTTCTCCATTATTATTAAACTCTTTACAATTGAATAAAAGATTAAGCGTTTTATTTTTGTTTAGGCTTAGACGATTTGCGATGTACCAATTTTCAGCGCGCATTAGAGAACTGTTCAGTTTGTTTCTAGCTACCTCCACAGAGGATCCAGAAGTACCGATAGTAGTGTCATCAGCGTAGAGAGTAACGTCCGCATTGAACATGTAACCAGGTAAATCGTTGACATACACTAAAAATAGTACTGGTCCTAAGATGGAGCCTTGAGGTACTCCATGGACGATGTTGGATAAATTAGACGTCATATTATTATAAAAGACTTGTTGACTGCGATTTTCCAGATAACTCATTATAAGTCTAACACTTTTCGGATGAAAATTGAAGAAATATAATTTTCTCAGTAGAATGTCGTGAGATAGACAGTCGAATGCTTTGCTCAGATCAAGAAAAGCCCCGGCATAAGTTTCTTTACTTTCAAAACTATTGATGACATTATTTACAAATGCAAGTATTGCGTCGGAGGTTGAAGAACCTTTGCGGAAACCAAATTGTTTGGAAGACAGTAAGTTATTGGTTTGTAAATGATTTACCAATTGATTAAGCAAAAGTTTTTCAAAAATTTTACTAAGAATTGGTAGAAGCGAAATTGGTCTGTAATTAGTGGGATTGTCAATGTCACCCTTTTTGTGCAGAGGTATGACTTTCGCGAGTTTAAGGCAGTCAGGGAAGACATTATCTTCAATACATTGATTAACAAGTTTAGTGAGTGGACCTACAAGTATGTCTTTTACAGCTTTTAAGTGAACAACGCTTAACCCATATGCATCTTTGGCTTTACTGTTACGTAAATTTCCAAGAGCATCACGAACCTCAATTTGGGACACGGCTTGAAAAAGAAAAATATTAGGAATACCCGCATCAGTCATCATCATATTGATGGGGTCAGAATTATTAGGTGATGGTAATGAGGATGTTATATTTTCAGCAATTTTAACAAAAAAGTTATTAAACATATCCGGAGTTGTTTGTTTTGATATTGCATTGTTTTTGGGTTTATTGTTTGGGATGAGTTTCCACATCGCTCTTGGGTTATTTTTATTTTCCTTTATATATTTGTCATTTGCTTCAATTTTGGAATTCTTAATTGCTAAGTTATATTTTTTCTTAAACCTAACCAATGCCTTTTTAAGCTCCATAAAAATCGGTCCAGCTCAAGGGGGCCCCCTGGGCCCCCATGTTTATGTAAAAAGTACTTTACGACCTATTCTCATATCTACCAAATGTACAAAAAAAAAAAAAAATCGGTCCAGACGTTCTTGAGTTATAAACCCAAGGGGGGATCCTGAGCCCCCCCTGTCCAAGTTTTAATAGTTATTCTGCTATTTGGGGCGGAGACAAATCCAACAGAACAAAAACAATGAAAATTGGTCCAGCCGTTTTCGAGTAATAAAATTAAGGCCCCCCTGGGCCCCCATATCCATGTAAAGTATCCTATGTCCTTCTCCTGGTTCTAAGCTACCTCCCCACCAATTTTCAGCCAAATCGGTTCAGCCGTTCTTGAGTTATAAATAGTGTAACTAACACGACTTTCTTTTATATATATAGATTTTTATCTACAACTGATTAATAATTGACGTATTATACTTGTAACTATGAATACTTAACTAGGTCTATTAAACACAGACAGCCAGGCCCGGTTTTTAAGAATTATTATTAACTAATATTGACAACTGTTGAAATTTCTTCTCAACGTCGAGTTTTTCACAAGGTTTGTTTTATTCTTTCTTTATTTCTTTATCTAGAACTGATTTAATTTACGTATTATACATGTAATCTATGAATACTTGACTAGGTCTATTGAACACAGACAGTCAGGCTAGGTTTTTAAGAATTATTATTAACTGGCCATGAAATAATGAATATTGACATTTTTTTCTCAACGTCAAGTTTTTAACAAGGTTTAATTTCTAATTTTGATTCCAAAAGTGCAGTTGTAGATAAAACGTCGTATTTCACTCGCATATAATGGTGGCTAGTATACACTCGAATGGTTAAAATCCTCGCCTGCGGCTCGTATTTTAATTTCCATTCTCGTGTATAATAGCCACCATTATATGCTCATTAAATAATGTACTATTATTTTGCAAAAATGGTGTAAAGCGGTATGTATGTAAAGCGTTGTTTCTTTATGTACGCTTAAAACTAAACTCATTTTTCAACGTCATTGATGAGCGGTGGGTGAAAAACTTCATGAGACCAATTTTATGCACGTTATGACGTCACGTTCGGGAGCGTTTTTTTGGGCAAAAATGAACGACGCTTCCCCCGGGAGAGTAGGAAAGTAGTAATAGGTGCACTTTTGATCTGATGCACTTTTGTCTGATGCACTTTTGTGTGATGCACTTTTGTCTGATGCACTTTTGTCTGATGCACTTTTGTCTGATGCACTTTTGTCTGATGCACTTTTGTCTGATGCACTTTTGTCTGATGCACTTTTGTCTGATGCACTTTTGTCGGATGCACTTTTGTCTGATGCACTTTTGTCTGATGCACTTTTGTCTGATGCACTTTTGTCGGATGCATTTTGATCGGATGCACTTTTGTCGGATGCACTTTTGTTCCCGGTACTTTTGATTGGAATCTTTTTACATCGACATGTTAAGACTTGATTTTAAATATTTATGAGAAATCATTAATTTCAGCCCTACTTACATTAAAAGCGGTTAATTTCCTACAATCAAGTTGTAACCTGCAAGGTTTTATCAAGTTGTAACCTGTATGGATTTATAAAATATCAATAGACCGTCATCCGTTTGGTTAAGATAATAATAGTTTGTCGGCATCTTTTACATCGACATGTTAAGACTTGATTTTAAATACTTGATGCGAAGTCGTTAATTTCAGACCCTATTTACATAAAAGCAGATGTTTCTTAAAAGAGTGCGTGGGAATTTAGTGCTGATAAGTAGAACCCAGTGTTGTATAAAAGCAGATGGGGAAACATTTACAAAAGCAGTTCCATATACGCTCTTAACCAGTGTGCAGTCTCAAGTAATTGTTTAATTTCAAGTTTTGAAATGTTGTCAACGCAAGAACTCTCAGCAGTGCAGCCGTCGTCGGCGTCTTCATCATCATCATCTAAACGCCGTCATCTAGAGGGGTCTGTTCCAAGTCCTAAAGTTAGAAAGCAGTCAAGGGAACCGATTCATCATCATTCGCCGTCATCATCACCTTCATCACCGCAATCACCAGATCAAGAAGAACAAAATGTTGAATATTCCAGTATATCTAACTTGAGGTTCTATTGTGAGAATGAGCAATACAGAGACGATCTGGTACGAGAAAGACAACAATGTCTGAACGAATGGATCGGTGATAATGATCAAGAGCTAGAGGTAGAAATGGTGCGCGCAGGTGAGCGGTATGAGTCGTATTTAGCGGAAAGAAAATTAATGGAATCGATGAAGAGTGAAGAAGGCCGACTGATCGACGGAAAATCATTTATTCTAACGAAAGGTGTTGACAACAAATTCGTGACAATTGGTGTAAATCCCATCGATAAATTCAAGGTATCCGTACGTATTCATAACAAGTCAGAGGGAGCAGCGATACTGATTGACGCTGATGATGTTGAACCGTTCCTACAGAAAATTGAATATATCGCCGAAACTTTTCAAAACGTCAAGGTGGACACAACACTTTGTACGTTGAAGAATCACGCCATCATTCAGAATAGTAGCTATCAAACGATTATGTTCTTACCGATGAGAAACACTAGGAATCAACGGACGTTACACCTATCACTGCAGACAATAAAACTATTGGGCAATTTGAAACATACAATATTGAAGGAGGTTGCTGTTAGGAAAGCGAAGGATTATTTTGGGTATCTTCAGCTTATCAACGACTTAACAGAATTCATGATGTCAAACAATTTGGTCGACGAAAAATCCGCATTGTTCAAAATGCTCGATGGCGACACATCCGATGACTCAATTGCGAAACAAGAGTTGGCTCTAACATTCCCGGATAGATTAAAATTAGACGTAAAAAGAAGAATCCATTATGTAGAAAAGTATAACAAATTGTAGATACTTGTAATAATAAAATAAAATAAAATAATAAATATTAATCAAACTTATTTCATTGTTTTAGTCATTTTAAGAAGGGTTCTAAGTTGAGACATTATTTTCAGGACCTACGTATTGGTTGGACAAAACGGTTTTATATTTACGCACAATTTATTTCACTGTTAGTCTATTTAAGATGGACTTGAGGTTCAGACATCCCTTCACAGCAATTATAGCCGGTCCCACGTCTTGTGGGAAAACGGTTTTTACAAAAACTTTTATTGACAATCTGAACGCTATGTGCGATACATCTTTTGCAAAAATATTATGGTATTATGATGAGATGCAGCCTCTTTATGAAGGAGAAAATGTCGAATACATCCAAGGTTTACCAGATATGAGTTCGTTCAGCGGCGTGCAGCCTAACTTGATTGTTTTGGATGATCTCATGAGTGAAACAGGAAAATCTGTGGTGGATATATTTACGAAAGGTTCTCATCATCGTAATTTAAGTGTTTTCTACATAACACAAAATCTATTTCATCAGGGTAGAGGTCAAAGAGACATATCATTGAACGCTAATTATATAATATATTTCAAAAACCCCAGAGATAAAATGCAGATTAACCATTTAGCGCGACAGATTTTTCCGGAAAATTCCAAGTTTGTGCAAGAAGCCTACGCCGACGCTACAAGTAGACCTCATGGTTATTTATTATTTGATTTAAAACAAGATACGCTTGAGGAATATAGACTTCGTACAAATATTTTGCCCAGTGAGCAACCATCTTATGCTTACATTCCGAGGAAAGGGCATAAATACAAATCCAAGTGATGATTTCGATCATTTAAAGACAATGTCTCGTACGCTTACGACCAACGCTGATACATTGAGATTTTTGTGCAAAACGAAACCTAAATATCGAAAAGCGTTATTAAAAATAGCAGATAAAGATCTTGTACACTGTATATGTGAGTGTGCTCATAACACACTACTCGGTAAAGTACCATTAACAAAGGGTCAAAAATCAAAATTATCTAAACATAAATCTTCACTTAGAAAATTAGTTAAACGTAATATATCGCTAGGAGTAAGAAAGAAGGTTATATCTCAAAAAGGCGGAGCATTTCTACCGTTACTTCTGGCCCCTGTAATATCGGGTGTATTAAGTAGTTTGTTTAACAGATAAATAACATAACAATAAAAAAAAACAATGGAACACGCTAAGAAAATGATTTTAATGGATCCATCAATGTATGAAAAATCACAGCAGATAAAGTCAACTTTACCGAATACATTATCAGCTCTGGACGACGAAATGAATAGTGTGTTATCTAATAAAAATCTGGACGATCATGAAAAATGGACAAGGTACAGTCAGGTTCTTCAACGTTATTTGTACACAATTAAAACAGCTCGTAAACCATTTGAAATATCGGTCGCTGATAATGAAGACGAAAGTGAAACCATCGATCCGTCTTTAAGCGATAGCGATATTTTGAGCAGTGTACCTAAAAAGCTTCAGTCTAAAGCTGAATTGTTTTTGAAAAAGTTGAAGAACGATAGTAACATCACATGGGATCGTAAAGGCGTTGTTCATGTTGATAAAACTATTATACCAGGATCAAATATTATGGATTTAATTAATGATGCATTGCGATTTAGAAAAACAACGCCGGACCCTCAAGGGTGGCAACTGTTTACCGAAGCGTTGAAATCTATAAATATGCCTTTTGAGCTAATGGGAAATTGGAAACGTCGAGCATTTATGACTAACAACCAACAGTTAGTTGAAAAAGGTGGGAATAGTTCAGCAGCACCGTCGAATTCTCAAGATAGTGATGATACAAATTTGAGATATAAACTAAAACAGCGTCAGAAAAATGATAGTAAAACGTCGATTCAAGGTGATCAAACAACGCCACGTGGTAGCGGTAATGGAAAAAAAATAAAGTGGTCTAAACTAAGTTTTTGAAAAATGAATCGCTTAAAGGAATATTATTACAATCCGTCAAACAGCACAGCTTTTTCTAGTAAACAAAAATTGTATGAAAAAGTGAAGAAAAATTTACCACGTTCTGATGTGGATGATTGGCTTCAAACGCAAAATACATATACACTACATAAGCAGATTACTCGCAAATTTCAGCGTAACAGATATCATGTCACAAACATTGACGATCTTTTTCAAGTCGATCTAATTGATTTACGAAACATAAACAGATACAACAACGGCATCAATTACTTGCTGGCCGTCATCGACGTGTTTAGTAAATATGCCTGGGTAAAACCGTTAAAGACCAAAACGGGTTCCGATGTTGCATCGGCTTTTGAAGACATTTTCTCAGCAGAAAAGCGCATACCTGTTAACATACAGAGTGATAAAGGAGGAGAATTTCTAGCTGGCAAAGTTCAAACTCTTTTTAAAAAGTATGATATAAATTTTTACGTCGTTCAAAACCCCGATGTTAAAGCAGCAGTGGTTGAAAGATTCAATAGGACCCTCAAATCCAAAATGTTTAAATATTTTACATATAAAAATACGTATCGATATATTGACGTTCTACAGGATTTTCTAAACGCATACAATAACTCGGTACACAGAACAATAAAAATGGCTCCTGTTGATGTTAATCAAGATAATGTATTACAAGTTTACCGTCACACTTATAAAGACAAAATTATCAGGTCACTTAAAAATACGTATAATGTCGGTGATTACGTTAGAATCTCAAAATATAAGCATAATTTTGAAAAGGGATATGAAAGTAATTGGAGCCAAGAGATTTTTAAAATCGTTCAAGTTATACTGAGGAAACCAGTAGTTTATAAAATCACAGACTTACAAGGTGAACCAATAGAGGGCGTATTTTATCACCAAGAACTACAACGTATCAAGTACTCACCAGATGACAGCTTTCAAATCGAAAGAGTGTTGCGCAAAAGATATAACAAGGGACGTAACGAAGTATTGGTTCAGTGGCGAGGTTACCCTGCAAAATTTAACTCATGGATCGCTGCAGAGAATTTAATGCAGATATGAATGGTGAAGGAACAGAATTTTATTTGACGCTACCTAGTAACAGTTCCATGACGTATTTTCCGGAAAATAAGACAAGCACATTCTGCACTCAATTACCAAAGACTGTACATCTAGAAGGAACATGGGTCGTGGGAGTATCGGAAGTAATATTCCCGTGTTCCATAATCACACTTTGTGAAGGCGAGAATATTGTATATTTTAAATACGTGTTCGATCTAACTACAGCACCAGAATCATTCTTTAACGATGAACGTTTGCAACATTGGGTGGAGGCTAAATTAAAAACTGGAAAATATAAAACCGTAGATGACTTGATCGCCAACAAGCATAAATTCAAAGAGGTCGAGATAATGCATAAAGAAAAAATCGATTCGGGAAACTATGGAAATGTCGACGACATTGTGACTGTATTAAACTCACATCCCAGACTTATTCGTGAAAACGTAACTTTTAGTGTTCAAGCTCGAACGCTAAGAACCATGGTTGCTTGCAGTAGTTCTCATGTAGCTGGGCTTTATTTAAATCCAAAACTCGGATTGATGTTGGGATTCGAGCCTGATGAAAATATTTTGAATAAAATTTCGAGATATGCTTCAAATATATTTGTCGGTTTACCCTCGCAGATATATCTTTATACAGACATAATAGAGCCTCAGGCAATAGGCGACGTGTACGCTAAAGTAGTACGTGTAGCAGTAATTGACAGCAGGAACTATGTGTATGGTTCTCATCAAGTACAAACATACATCAACCGCACTACATACCCGTGATGAAGCGTGAATTTGAAAATATATTAGTGGATATAAGAACGTCTACAGGTGATCTGGTACCATTCCAATTTGGAACTTCGTGTGTTAAACTGCATTTCAAAAGAAATTCATAATGGTGTACATCTGTCCCTATCACCAATATTATAAGGACCAGGCAGGCAGCGGTATTGGAGGTGCCATATACAGGGGTAGTGTTTATCAACGGGGTCACGGGCTGGGGAGTTTTCTCAAGGGGCTTTTTCGGACTGTAACGCCATTATTCAAATCGGGCTTAAAAACGCTGGGGAAAGAAGCCTTAAAAACCGGGTCAATTATTCTGAGTGATATAGTAGATGAGAGACCTGTGAAGGAATCGCTTCGTACACGTATTGGTGAATCGGTACAAAACCTAAAACGAAAAGCCAATGATAAAATTAAAACCTTGACAGGTTCGGGTTGTATAAAAAGACGGCGAGTACAGAAGAAAAATCACAAAGCCACAGCCAGTCGGCAGAAGAAGAGTCGCTCATCCGATATTTTTAAATAAGAAAATTACACTTACACAATGTCGTTCCTGCATATGCATTCCTGTGAGTGCGCTAAATCGGAATTGGATCTCTTTGCTCTACCACCCACACAGACAACAATTGAATATGGTCATTGGGTTCCCTTTAAAAATGTGTCATCTTTATCAGACGAAGGTCCTCTAGAATTTGTGATTAACGGTCGTGGTGACGAGTTTATCGACCTTTCGCACACGTTACTACAGGTGATCGTTAAAGTGACTAAAGACAATGGGGCCGTCCTTGATGAAGAAGATGATAATGTAGCACCTATTAATAATCTGTTACCTTCGATGTTTAGTCAGGTGGACGTTTATATGAATGAAAAATTGATTTCGCCACCTAACAATACTAACGGTTATAAGTCTTACATTGAAACATTACTCAACTATGGGCACGAAGCTAAAAACTCACATCTAACAGCTGCTTTATGGTATAGCGATACACACTCAAAATTCAACGACTTAACAGATGCAAATCAGGGATTCAAAAAGCGTAAGCAGTATGCGGTTGCGAGCAAACAAATTGATCTCATCGGTCGTTTACACGGCGACATTTTTAATCAAGAAAAGTTTTTGTTAAACGGCGTTGATTTAAGAATAAAACTTGTACGCTCCAGAGACAGTTTCGTCTTGATGTCGTCTTCTACAGGAAAATTAAAAATTATGGATGCAACGTTACTAGTGAGAAGAGTCAAAATAAATCCAACAGTTCTACTTTCTATTTCCAATGCACTTGAAAATACAACGGCAAAATATCCGATTACGAGAACCGAAATTAAAGTGCTGACATTACCATCAGGAGTGCAGTCGAAATCGTTGGATAATGTATTTCTAGGCCAACAGCCGAAAAGAATCGTAGTAGGCTTTGTAACAAATAAGGCGTTTAACGGCCATTATGGATCTAACCCGTTTAATTTCGAACATTTTAAAATGAACTTTTTCGCATTGTACGTAGATGGCATTCAAATACCGTCAAAACCTCTTCAGCCTGATTTCACTGGTGGTAATCCTCTCTTTGTCAACTTGTACCAGACTCTGTATGCAGGTACTGGAATACATTTTTCCAACGAAGGCAACGATGTAACCAGAGAAAGTTTTCCCAATGGCTACTGTCTGCTAGCCTTCGATCTAACACCTGATTTATCGGCCAATTGTTCGACTCATTGGAATTTAGTTAAAAGCGGAATTTAGAAACAATTAACTGTATCGTATATGCAGAATTTGATAATGTAATTGAAATTGATAAAAATAGAAACATTATTATAGATTATGGTAGTTGAATAAAAATAAAATGTATTAATTCTTTCCATTAATTTTTTCCTTCACACGTTTTATTCGAGTCCGCAGCCGCCACCGCCGTCGTGCCCTGGGTTCCAAGCCGCCGGGTTTCGCGCCGCGTTCGGGTTCCGCGCCGCGTTCGGGTTCCGCGCCGCCGTATTCCGAGCCGCGTTCGGGTTGTTCCGCGCCGCCCGCCGCCCCGCCGCCTTCACTACATAGCACATGGTAGGGATGGGGTGCGTTCAAAGCATATATATATATATATATATATATATATATATATGCTTTGAACGCACCCCATCCCTACCATGTGCTATGTAGTGAAGGCGGCGGAACCCGAACGCGGCGCGGAACCCGAACGCGGCGCGAAACCCGGCGGCTTGGAACCCAGGGCACGACGGCGGTGGCGGCTGCGGACTCGAATAAAACGTGTGAAGGAAAAAATTAATGGAAAGAATTAATACATTTTATTTTTATTCAACTACCATAATCTATAATAATGTTTCTATTTTTATCAATTTCAATTACATTATCAAATTCTGCATATACGATACAGTTAATTGTTTCTAAATTCCGCTTTTAACTAAATTCCAATGAGTCGAACAATTGGCCGATAAATCAGGTGTTAGATCGAAGGCTAGCAGACAGTAGCCATTGGGAAAACTTTCTCTGGTTACATCGTTGCCTTCGTTGGAAAAATGTATTCCAGTACCTGCATACAGAGTCTGGTACAAGTTGACAAAGAGAGGATTACCACCAGTGAAATCAGGCTGAAGAGGTTTTGACGGTATTTGAATGCCATCTACGTACAATGCGAAAAAGTTCATTTTAAAATGTTCGAAATTAAACGGGTTAGATCCATAATGGCCGTTAAACGCCTTATTTGTTACAAAGCCTACTACGATTCTTTTCGGCTGTTGGCCTAGAAATACATTATCCAACGATTTCGACTGCACTCCTGATGGTAATGTCAGCACTTTAATTTCGGTTCTCGTAATCGGATATTTTGCCGTTGTATTTTCAAGTGCATTGGAAATAGAAAGTAGAACTGTTGGATTTATTTTGACTCTTCTCACTAGTAACGTTGCATCCATAATTTTTAATTTTCCTGTAGAAGACGACATCAAGACGAAACTGTCTCTGGAGCGTACAAGTTTTATTCTTAAATCAACGCCGTTTAACAAAAACTTTTCTTGATTAAAAATGTCGCCGTGTAAACGACCGATGAGATCAATTTGTTTGCTCGCAACCGCATACTGCTTACGCTTTTTGAATCCCTGATTTGCATCTGTTAAGTCGTTGAATTTTGAGTGTGTATCGCTATACCATAAAGCAGCTGTTAGATGTGAGTTTTTAGCTTCGTGCCCATAGTTGAGTAATGTTTCAATGTAAGACTTATAACCGTTAGTATTGTTAGGTGGCGAAATCAATTTTTCATTCATATAAACGTCCACCTGACTAAACATCGAATGTAACAGATTATTAATAGGTGCTACATTATCATCTTCTTCATCAAGGACGGCCCCATTGTCTTTAGTCACTTTAACGATCACCTGTAGTAACGTGTGCGAAAGGTCGATAAACTCGTCACCACGACCGTTAATCACAAATTCTAGAGGACCTTCGTCTGATAAAGATGACACATTTTTAAAGGGAACCCAATGACCATATTCAATTGTTGTCTGTGTGGGTGATAGAGCAAAGAGATCCAATTCCGATTTAGCGCACTCACAGGAATGCATATGCAGGAACGACATTGTGTAAGTGTAATTTTCTTATTTAAAAATATCGGATGAGCGACTCTTCTTCTGCCGACTGGCTGTGGCTTTGTGATTTTTCTTCTGTACTCGCCGTCTTTTTATACAACCCGAACCTGTCAAGGTTTTAATTTTATCATTGGCTTTTCGTTTTAGGTTTTGTACCGATTCACCAATACGTGTACGAAGCGATTCCTTCACAGGTCTCTCATCTACTATATCACTCAGAATAATTGACCCGGTTTTTAAGGCTTCTTTCCCCAGCGTTTTTAAGCCCGATTTGAATAATGGCGTTACAGTCCGAAAAAGCCCCTTGAGAAAACTCCCCAGCCCGTGACCCCGTTGATAAACACTACCCCTGTATATGGCACCTCCAATACCGCTGCCTGCCTGGTCCTTATAATATTGGTGATAGGGACAGATGTACACCATTATGAATTTCTTTTGAAATGCAGTTTAACACACGAAGTTCCAAATTGGAATGGTACCAGATCACCTGTAGACGTTCTTATATCCACTAATATATTTTCAAATTCACGCTTCATCACGGGTATGTAGTGCGGTTGATGTATGTTTGTACTTGATGAGAACCATACACATAGTTCCTGCTGTCAATTACTGCTACACGTACTACTTTAGCGTACACGTCGCCTATTGCCTGAGGCTCTATTATGTCTGTATAAAGATATATCTGCGAGGGTAAACCGACAAATATATTTGAAGCATATCTCGAAATTTTATTCAAAATATTTTCATCAGGCTCGAATCCCAACATCAATCCGAGTTTTGGATTTAAATAAAGCCCAGCTACATGAGAACTACTGCAAGCAACCATGGTTCTTAGCGTTCCCAATGGCTACTGTCTGCTAGCCTTCGATCTAACACCTGATTTATCGGCCAATTGTTCGACTCATTGGAATTTAGTTAAAAGCGGAATTTAGAAACAATTAACTGTATCGTATATGCAGAATTTGATAATGTAATTGAAATTGATAAAAATAGAAACATTATTATAGATTATGGTAGTTGAATAAAAATAAAATGTATTAATTCTTTCCATTAATTTTTTCCTTCACACGTTTTATTCGAGTCCGCAGCCGCCACCGCCGTCGTGCCCTGGGTTCCAAGCCGCCGGGTTTCGCGCCGCGTTCGGGTTCCGCGCCGCCGTATTCCGAGCCGCGTTCGGGTTGTTCCGCGCCGCCCGCCGCCCCGCCGCCTTCACTACATAGCACATGGTAGGGATGGGGTGCGTTCAAAGCATATATATATATATATATATATATATATATATATATATATATATATATATATACGTTTTCCTATCAAGTCGAGATCCGAACAAAACTTGGACAACCCGAGATCCACCAGAAGGGAAAGGATTTTTCAAGTACATATTGTATAAAAACATTATAAGCGATATCTAGAGTTCAAATAACTAGAGAGGGGAAACTTTTTCACACTTTGAATTTTGTGATAAAGGTCGAACAAAACCAGATCCGTCATAAATGCAATACAACCCGAGATCCGACAATGTATAATTAAAGGCGTATAAGATAAGGTGAGGTCCGGCGACGTTGCCATTGTTTTGTTTAGTAAAACAACACGTGGAACGTATTTTTGTTCTTTATGCAATTTGAATTTCGATGAAAAAATCACAGCACTTTCTTTCTGAGGTCCTATGTACCTTTCAATCTTTTAAAAATACATCTCCATGTCAATAGTATATTTCAAACGAGTGCGCTGTCATGACACTTTTCAGGGGCGAGGGTGAATTTTTGCAGCCCGAGCCCCTGAAAAGTGACAGGACACGAGTATTGAACAGCGTTTTTTGTATTTGTTCCCGCAAAATGAGAAAAAGTTACAAATTTACATCAGATTTTGAGGTTAGGTTGATAGCTGCCAAATTAAATACATAGGATGTAATATTTATGTATGTTGTTATGTATTTCATTAAGCATTATGTGTTTCACAAAACGAATACAAAATAGTATATTTCATACGAGTGCGCTGTCATTACACTTTTTAGGGTCGAGGGCGAATTTTTGAAGCCCGAGGCGAATGCCGAGGGCCGCAATGATCCCGAGCACCTGAAAAGTGACAGGGCACGAGTTTTGAACAGTGTTTTTTGTATTCGTTCCTGCAAAATGAGAAAAAGTACAAATTTACATCAGATTTTGAGGTTAGGTTGACAACTGCCAAATTAAATACATATGATGCAATATTTATGTATGTTGCTATGTATTTCATTACGCATTATGTGTTTCACAAAACGAATACAAAATAGTAGATTATTATACGAGTTCCTGTGTAAATTGGACGCTTTAAGTCACAAGTGGTTTATAAAAGCACGAGTGAAACGAGTGCTTTTGTGAACCACGAGTGGCTTAAAGCGTTCAATCTACACAGGGACGAGTGTAATACGACGTTTTATCGTTCGACACCACCCCGGAAAGCCTTTAAATTGCTTAAAATCCATAAAAATAGTGTGACGTTTATCTGTCATTTTCATTATTTCATGACAGAGAGTGTTTACACAAGCGAAACTTTGAAAATTCTGACAGTGTCGAACGATAAATAATATTTTAATCTTGCAAATAATTTGATGTTAAATAGTTTGCCCTGACATTCCTCAATATTTTGTCCTGTAACTTTGTTACCGGAATTATTTACGGGTTGCCACATGTGATATAAATAATAATCATTCTAAGACTGTAATAGACGCAATATTTCGTACGAAAAATTACTGAAATGGCATGAGGAAATGCAGAAATAACATCCTCAAGAACAGCAGGAACAAAAGGGGATATTGTAAATAATGTAAGAGGCACAAGATATTTCGTATTTCTGCAGATTCTCAGAGCCCTGATAACCTAATCGGAAAAGTTTTTAACTTGGAAAATATTGTCAAAGAAACACGTAGGCACATGGGGCGCATTTGTAATAAATAAATTGGCTACGAATTTGCAATTGACATTGTAAGCTATTGCAAATGTCCCAGTTCCACTATAAATAATATTTGAATAAATACACGTCTTTAAAATAAATAAATAAATAATAATCCAAATTTCAGCCAAACGCTTCAGTTCCGAATTTTTATTTCTTTTAATCTTTTGATGATTAAGGACTTTTTGGTTAAACTTTCAACGATATTTTACACACAAACTATTTTAAGTTACAGTAAATTGTCTATAAAGCGCTTGTTTGTATAATTTTTTTGTACGAACAAAAGTTTAACTTGATTTCAGCAGAAATAAGCGGAGGAGAATTATTATACGCATGTTCTATTAATTTGAGAATTTGAGGTATGGTTAGACATTGAAAACGACCTTGAATTTTAATTGAGCAATAACATGTTAAAATGTCTTACTTAATGACTGGTCATCTAGTAGGCATTATAAAACAACGATATATTTAAACCTAAAAACCTGTAAACCTCAGTTTTAAATTTTTAACAATTTTGTTTTTGAGATCTTGTGTAAATTTGAACAGTACCTGACTTAAAAAGTAACTTAATAAAGGACCTGACCTGACCTTACCTTACCTTATCTGACCTGACCTGACCTGACCTGACCCGACCTGACCTGACTTAAAAAGTAACTTAATAAAGAAGCCTTTACCATAAATTGGATACAAAATTTGAACATCTCGAAATTACACCATATTTTATTTATTTAGGTCCTCTAATGAGTTATTTGACATTTCCAAACCAAATATTTTCTAATTTTTACCGACTACAAAAATGGAGGGGGTTCTATGTTCGGCTTTATGTATGTTTTTTTCCTTTTATGTATGTTCACCGATCTCTTAGTCAATTGTAGATCTATTTTGAATATTTAAAAGGGTCGAGATGATCCCATTGTCACCAAGTCAGGAGCTGATGAGAAGATCTCATGAAAATCTAGGGAAATCCTCAAATTTTTCCTTCGTTTTATGTATGTACCGTTTTTTTACCGACTTCAAAAAAGGAGGAGGTTCTATGTTCGGTTGTATGTTATGTTTTTTTTTCCTTTTATGTATATTCACCGATATCTCCTTTAATTGTGGACCGATTTTGAAAATTCTTCTTTTATTTGAAAGTGTATGCTCCGGAGGTAGTCCCACTGTCAGCAAGTCCGGATCTGATGAGGGGATCCCATGGAAATCGAGGGAAATTCTCAAATTTTTCCTTTTATGTATGTTCACCGATTTCTTCGTCATTTGTGGATCGATTTTGAAAATTCTTCTTTTATTGGAAAGGGTATACTTCGGAGGTAGTCCCATTGTCAGCAAGTCCGGACCTGAGGAGGAGATCGCATGGGAATCGGGCGAAATCCTAACATTTTATAATTATTATGAACTCTCTCAAATGCAGTCGTTTAATAATTATGCAGGTCTTTGCGTCTGGGAGTCATCATTGCCTTAGATTTTTCAGGTTGTAATATTAATTCATCATTGTTTCAGTATTTTTGGTTCTAATTTTTTATCGTTTGCGTCTTTTATCTTCATTTTCAACCAGCCGTGGTTTCCTCATTCGAGCAGCGTCCTTACTAGGTCCACCCATCACTTAAAATTGTAAAATAATTAGCTTTTTAAAAAAAAAGAAACCGACTTCAAAAAGCGAGAAATAAGTCAGTACATGTATTATTACTTGTGCTACCTACTGATCTGGTTGAAGTCGATGCCAAGCCAAAAAAAATAGGTAATAGATAGATAGGCTGTCCGCTCCCGTCACATCGCAACTCCCACCGCGCGCGCGCCGGAATGCGTGAGCGTGGGTGGGGGGCTCGCGCTGAGCAAAACATCCCAAACGGGCAGACATGTGCGGGGCAGACGTCGTTGATGGCCTGATATTGAATTTTTAATGCGCTATAACGTTGTTGATATATTTGTATAATGACAATAGGTTATAAATTTGTTAACCTCTTTGGCTTGGCACCGATTTCAAACAGATCAGTAGGTAGCACATGTAATAATACATGTACTGACTTATTTCTAGCTTTTTAAAGTCGGTTTCTTTTTTATAAAAAAGCTAATTATTTTGTTCTTTTTGAAATTGAAACTTTTTTTAGCGCTGTAGTGAGTCCGAAAAACTGAAACGGAAATAAAAGTGAAACACTTTAGTAGTGGTAGTGGGGATGCGTGTGAATGAAACGGCTAGGGTAGTAGGTTTATGCCTCAAGGGTCCCGCTGTCTTGGGTCCCCTCAAGTTTTACTAGAATCCAAAGTGAAATCTTATCCCCACGACGTTTTCACATCAAAATCTACGGCGCGGACCCGCACTGCGCCTTTACGTATTTTTTTGAACTATTGATTTTGGCCTCGTTTTATATATTTTCGAACCCCAGAAATTGATTTGCGTTGTCTATTTTTCTTTATCTTTCTTCGTTTACGAAATACCACCTTGAAAGCAATGAAATTTTCGCGAAAAAGTAAGTAACAATTTTCTCTTTAGAACTTTAGAACAAAATATTGAAACTCGTCGGTCTCACACGACCATTTGGCAAGTTGAAATTTCGAAATTTTGAAAGCCGAAAAAATATTTTGACGTGAACTGTATTTGTAACTGTGCCTGTGTTTGTGCTATATCCACTGTAGATCTGAACCATAAATAAATCAAATCAAATCAAGACGTCTATTCGCTCGCCAAATACAGTGATAACCCGTCAAACTTTCTTGCGTTACAAATATCGTCAGATTTTAATCACTAATAACTACGAGACTATTTAATAATTCGTTAACAACGGTTTAGCCCACAACGGGTAGGGCATGTCTGTACGTATATCTGTCGTGCTGAATTTGTCATCTGTAGATAAATTAGTGTAGCGTGAAAATGTGTTTAGCTAGGAGGTTAATTCAGGTGTCATTGTAAAGAGCTTGCGAAGCTTTACTAGGACAAAAAAGTGAGAATTTGTCCCCGGCGATGTTTTCACGACAAAATCTACGGCGCGGACCCCAACTGCGCCTTTACGTATTTTTTATTGTTTCAGATAAATAGCTTCCATTTATGTGTCAATAATAATAAAATTCTTACAATAATTACCTAACAATTTTGCCTTTAAATTGAGTAGTTGCTAAACAGTCAATTTTTTGTGCATACGGTTGTATTTTTTCTAAACTGGTAATAATTATAGTCATAATTTTATTCTGCAAAATATATTAGTGTTATTCGAAGAGTGAATATTACAGTTCAGCGCGTTGTATTGTGATTTAATTCTACTTAATCTTTGTTCGGCTACCAGTCGACGTTGCCATGTCTACTGGATCTCATTTTGTGCATAATATATAAACTCCGTGTATACTACTGCAGCGCCCTCTGCAGCAGACGTTTACTAACTAAATTTGTATAAAAATTCATAAAAATGGTCAAAATGAGATCCGGGCTAAAATTGGCAGAAACATTGTTTACACTGTTTTAAACGATTTGGGCACGATATACACGTAGAAACAAGTTGAGGTCCGTTTCGGATCTCGCCTTGCTAAAACGGAGCCCGGCTTGTATACAAAATCTCACAAAATGATCTCGACTTGTACAAAAACATATATATATATATATATATATATATATATATATATATATATATATATATTACAACGTTTACTGGTTTTTTATTATTAGTGTGAGAGCAATCGCATTTATTTCATCTCAACAATGCTCAAAATATTTATTGATTTCCAAGGGTTTTATGTTAACTCTGATTTTATTTTCAAAGAACTGGTAATCGTATCGAACGACAGCGAATCGCTATGTAGACACATCGTGTTTAAAGAGCCATACGAATTTTCAAAACTAGAAATTCGCGATAGAGTGACTGTCAAGTGGCTGACGAGAAACTATCATGGCTTAGACTGGTGTGAAGGCGACACGCCGTATGATAAATTGTCGGAGATTTGCAATCAACTAGTCTGGTTGGGCAGACATAATAATTGTTAAAGGAATGTCAAAAGAAAGATTATTATCAAAGTTTATCAATCAAAAGTTTATTTTGGACTTGGAAAGTTATGGATGTGTCAATTTTCAAAACCTTCGAAGCATGTCCAATGAGATGTGTGCTTTACACAGTGATAAAAATCATGCGTGCGCTCTTCAAAACGCTAAGAACATGATGTGCTGGTACAATGAACACCAGAGAGCTAGAGCGGTGTCTGACCAAGATAGCAACGATGACGACGACGAAGGCACCGATACATGCGGCTGTTTTTGCTAATAATAAAATCCCATTACGTGCACCTACACCTACATTTTTCATAGTCAACGATGATCCCGATTACATGCGAGGAAGTCATTGGTGTGCAATTTACGTCGATGAAAACAGATTGGGGTATTTTTTCGACAGCTTCGGACGACCACCACGTAAAAACCATGTGCGTTTTTTAAGAAATAACTGCAGATATTGGAGCTACAACACGTTACAGCTGCAGGACATGGCGTCAACACTATGTGGAAACTATTGTGTGTTATTTCTACTAAACTTTGCTTTAGGTTACAGCATAGATGATTTTATGAAAATGTTTTCAAGTAATACTAATAGGAATTAAAATTTAAATATATCTATGTCGAACTCCACAAACTTTAATAACTGTAAGATTACTAATGGTACATGTTTCGGCAGAATACTTCTGCCATCATCAGCCCTTAAAGAATAAAAAAAATAATTTTTTATATTCTTTAAGGGCTGATGATGGCAGAAGTATTCTGCCGAAACATGTACCATTAGTAATCTTACAGTTATTAAAGTTTGTGGAGTTCGACATAGATATATTTAAATTTTAATTTAAATTTACTCCACTTGGATTTAAGAACATTCTTCTTGTTTACTAATAGGAATGATTGGATATGCGATGAAATATTTGAAATGTATTTTTTCTAAAGAAAAATATATTTTAATTTAACATAGAAAACATTTTTTAATTATTACAAATTTACAAGTCACATTTTATTATTATTAATTATTATAAACCTATCTATTAGTCAAAATGGCACATGTATAAGGGGTGGTATCGCTCAATCACGATAACCGAACGGTACGGTATCGTAAGAATCATTTAACCTACGTCTCTTTGTATAATTTACACTGTATTTTTTGGTCATTGTTCTGGTCAAGACGTTGTAAACCTTGTCTCGGGTTATCATCTTATCGACAGTGTGTACATTTAACTCAGGGTCCTCGTCACATACCAAAGATTTAATTCTATCAAAGTTAATAGTTTTTGAGTTTTGATGGTTTAACGTAACCCCTTTTACCTTACACACTGTCTCGTACTGGTTTTTAACAGCATTCCATATTTTATATGCACAATTTTTGGGGCCACCAGAAACAAACTCTGTAATATAGCTCCCGGCCCCATAATCGGCTAACTCGTCTGTCAAATCCCCAAGAAATCGCCTATCGGAGGGATCCATTCGCCATCGTTCGCTGTAAAAAATACGCTGTCGGTGTCGTAATACAACACCCTACGACCTAACCGTTCTAAATACTTATACAATTCCAGTCGTGCAGCGGCCGTTGTATAACTTGCTATTGCCACGTTTACAGTTCGCGATGGTTGAATATCCTCCGATATGCGATCCCACGTAACGAGAACAGTTTCAGGATTAACGGGCGTTATGCTGTGTACGACAGACGACGCTGATGTCAAAAGCTCAAACAATTTAAAAGCCTGATCAAATATAGAGGTTTGCTGTAAATTATCCTTTTGACCAAATTTACCCCAAAACGAGTTGAGCATAATTTTGGCTAGGAAACGTAACCCGGGATTTTTACATATTTTCTCACGATCTAAGTGAATACCCTCGCGCTCAAAATACTCCTTAATGTAACGGTCCTTATCATCATCTGTATGACACCACGTTGGCCACCCACTACATTCTTGCTTTATTTTCAGAAACCTGTTAACATATTCTGAGAACAAACCGCCTGTTTTTTTAAGTTTGTCATATTGTACAGTTTCATATTCCCATATCTCCAAATATTGGACTATTTCATAATTGAGCTGTATGGCTTTACGTAGTTCGTCAGCGACAAACGTACCGGTGAATTGACGTTCCTCGTTGGTGTGTTGACATGCTTCAACGTTACATTGTTCAGCACATAAGCGACACAGTGGAAACGTCAATTTACCGTTACATCTATACGGTAACACCGGATGATAGAGATTCTGAGGTGGTAATATAGTGCATTTTATAAAACCGTCAACCGTATTCATATTAACATTGCGACACTCTTCGGGACCTACAAAAATATTCGTGGGATGACCAACAGGATATTTACCGTATTTGTTAACAAACGGGTAGAGCGAACACACGTCGTAGTACAAGATTCGCTCGCCCGGTTTGCATTTGTGGTACAATTTCGAGGCGTTGGTACGACCTCCGTAAAAACTGTCACGAGGATTCAGAGGCGTACTCCCCGAATTTAAAATTTCATCGACAAATTTTTTTACATCGTTATTTTCGGAAAACATTTTTCGGAACTCACACTCCCACGATGTTACTAGGTTGTAACCAGCCCTTCTTATGCGATCATGCTTGAACATTGTACGTTCTCTACGAATCGCCATAGTTTCATTTTTCTCGGCCAGTTCGCTGCCGTTACAAGGGAAACACCGTTGACACCCGTGCCAAAAGCAACCGTCAAATTCGAATACGGTGTTGGTCGCGTGGCAGAAACCGTCCACTAAAAGATTTTCCCTGAGCCTTATCTCACGACCGTTGCCAGCGTGATCAATATCTACATTTAAAAGTTCAGCCTGCCATCGTAACCAACATATCGCAATCTTGCTTTGACGATCGGTTGATCTATAACCCCCATTCGGCATTATCCCTATCATGTCGGGCTTTAGAAAATTTCTACGAAATACCAAGTTGCAAGCCGCCGCTACCGTGATGCATTCAAGCAACGGATCCACGTTACTCGTTTCCATAAAACACTCGCGAAACCTCAGACAACTCAACCTTAAGATATCAACATCTGCTTTACAGTATTTTACGATTTCCACAGACATGTTAAAAACATACTTACTTCTCACTAGTTCGTTGTACCACTTCATAAAATCTTCGCGAGCCGTTGATTTCATAGTATCAGCACCATAAAATTCAACACCAGGTAAAGGACCCACATAGTTTTGATTTAACGAAGTGTTAAAATAATGTGGAAAATAGCCTTTAACATCATCTAGGCTAAACGCTTTAGGTAACTGCGATAAAGGCATCTGAAGAAAATTCAAACTATCAATAAAACGAATTGATTTACCACAGTTAATTGACATCAATTTGGTACCTGTACGTATAATCTCCGGATGCCAACGATTAACGTTTGAAAATAACTTTCTCACTATGAAACAACCGTCGAAACCTTTCATGTTGTGAGCGATGGTTGTGATATCGAAAATTTTGGATTTTTCGCTGATGTACTCCAACAATGCATCAACACAGTTGTCTCGGTATATATGCTGTCTTACGCCACACTTGGGACAGTTATTACTAATCACTTTATCGTGCACGCATTCGGTACATACATTCTGTGTGATACATAGATTGGGAACGTGTAAGTGTATGGAATCGCTAATTTGAGTGTCTTGGGTTGTCTCGATATCATAGAACACGAAGAGCCAAGGCCGTTTCTTTGATGTGCGAGTGTTATCGAGTGTGTCAGGTTGCATATAACAACGATGACGTTTCAGCTTATCAGCACGGCAGGTTTGACAATAAGTTACGCCGCATATGTGTGGATTTTTTTTTGATCTTCTATGGTTGATTATTTCCGAACATTCGGCACATCTTTTTATCTTCTCACAAACTTCCCCTATCTTATGTTTTCTATAGCAGCCATCACCTCTAAATACTCGTAAACAGTCTTTACACTGAATTACCAACTCCGTTACCTCACACGGTGGTGACATCATACAGCAGGAGCATTTAAAAGGACATTTTTTATGATGATGTCTACCACTATACCCCACTAAGCAGTACTCGCAAAAGTACGAGCATGAAAAAGCCCCAGTTAAACTAATGATCATATTAAAATGACCGTTTTCCATCAATAAGTTTAAACGCGGCTTATCGATCTGCAAATCTCCTTGAAAATAAACCGACGAGCCATTGCGTCTGTCGTACACAACAATTACATATTCGTTTTTCAACCACTCTTGGAAACGCTGCACATGCTCGTATCGAGCACCTTGAGTAATGTCAATATCAGCCTGCTCGCAAAGCTGTATAGCCCTGGTTATCAACGTCGCGGCACCTCGCACCCCTTTGAATTGTTTTAAATTTTTTATGTTATAACCCCCTGAGTAATATTCAATAGCAGCCACTAGAGCAGCTGCTAGACAATATTGTTCAGTTTCGACCACGAATATGCTATTTTTGTTAAGGCAATGCTGTTTAAACGGCACGCATTTACCACCCACCCATGAGTAACCGTTCCCGATGGCAGGTCTTACAACGTCTACATAAATGACCATTTTGTTATTGGTGAAAAACGATGCATTACTTTGTAATACCTTGGCCAGTACGTCCATCACAATTTCAGCGTTCATCTGCGAGAGCTTCCTGTCCGGAAATTCTTCATTATCAATCCGGACACCAACCATATCATCGGGCTGAAATCCACGGGTGATATAGGCCAACAGTTCACCGAAAGCGTTCTGTAAACGAAAATATACACACGCTTATTATAATGAATAGAATGTTCTTCTAGTAAATAATAATAACCATAAAAATTCATTTAAAACAAACCTTAAGCCAAGTGAATGGGACCTCTTCCGTGTTGTTTTCTTTAAAAACAAATTGTAATCGTCTCGAAGATAACCCAAACTTTTTTATGTGGGCACTAGTCTCGCCTTTTTCGGTGAAATAACGATGCTCAAGTGATCCCCTTTGAGTGCCTCTAGCATATACATCATCTGTTAAACACATTTTCAATATTACAACGTTGATCACACTTTTGATAAATATTATTAATCATTACCTGTATTGTTCTGATCGCCGCCCCTTTGACATGACGTACCCTCACTAGACATCGACGTCATTCTCACCTCATTACTGTGACCTAAAATTATTTAATCAATTAATTAATTTAATTAAATTTATTTATAATGTGTATAATATATTATAAACATGTAAAATAAAATAAAAAACGTACCACCAGTCGACGAGCCCGACGCCTTTTCATACTGGGACACCTGAGACATTCTACCAGCTTTTTTGGGTAGATAATCTCGGAAATCGGAATTTTCAGAGGTAACATCAACATTGTCGTTGTTCGTTTGCATTTCTATATGAGTAAAATGTAAATTACTTATTGCATCTTAATATAATATAAATAGTAAAACGATGATAATGATAATATTAACTTACCCATCTGCCTAATTTTTGCCACAATCTGATCATAACATTCACGATCGCTGGAACTCATTTCGGCATTTTCAAAAACAACTTGAATGTCTATGTAATCTAAAACGTCGCGCAAAACCGCTAGCTCGGTAAACATATTCGTTCGGAATAATTCAAAAATGTTAGACAGAGGTAATTTCTTTAAAGAGTCGTCAAAAGAAGCCATTGTAAATACTACACCGATAAACACTTGTCAGTGAAAACTGTTCAAGAGTATATATGGAACTGATGCTTTGATGCTTTCAACCACTCGCTTTTATACAAGTCGGGTTCTCCTATGAACATAAAATTCCCACGCATAGAAATAACCATTTCCCATCATCGGGGCTGCAATAAATTCTCGAGATAATTTATTTCATCGCAAGTTTTGGAAAGGGATCCGCCAACTCTTATCAGGGGCTGACCGGATGACGACTTTTGATAAATGTATAAGCCATCTGGCAACAACTTGCTAAGAGGGGCCTTTTTCACACCATTGATAATAGCAGCCATGCAGATTCCCACGCTCTCTTTGAGAAATATCCGCATTTATGTAAATATGGGCTGAAATTAATGATTTCTCATCAAATTTTTAAAAATCAAAGTTTGATCTTTTATGAATCCATACAGGTTACAACTTGATAAAACCTTGCAGGTTACAACTTGATTGTAGAAAATTATTCGCTTTTATGTAATCAAAAGTGCATCAGATCAAAAGTGCATCAGATCAAAAGTGCATCAGACAAAAGTGCATCAGACAAAAGTGCATCAGACAAAAGTGCATCAGATCAAAAGTGCATCAGATCAAAAGTGCATCAGACAAAAGTGCATCCGATCAAAAGTGCATCCGATCAAAAGTGCATCAGACAAAAGTGCATCAGACAAAAGTGCATCAGACAAAAGTGCATCACACAAAAGTGCATTAGACAAAAGTGCATCAGATCAAAAGTGCACCTATTACTACTTAGGAACTCTTCGGATTTTTATTTGGGTGCCTTCTGGAAGTTCATAACCAAAATTTTTAAACTTTATAAATTATTTCTTCTAAAAAGTTTAATTTGCTTGGACTAGATTTTCATCGGTACATATCTTGAGAACGATTCACCCTAGTACCTTCTTAGGCATATGGTTTTTGTAGCAAATTTTATCAGCTTTAATTTTTGTTACAATGATTTTTACGTAGGACACACAGTTTTCATGTTATAAGCGAAAAACCGATAAAAGTCAGAATTTTTCGACTTATTTTAGTGTAGGGAGAGGCACATTTAAAAAAATCATATCTTTTATTGTAATATGCAACCAAATCCATCAAATGAGACATCCACAAACTCGAAAAACATTGCTCTTTCAGCAAAATTATTTGAGAACGACCTTCGTTGTAATCCGCGCTGAAAATTTGATTTTGTTGGATTTTGCAAATCAACCCCCAAATTTGGCGCCCTGTAGAACGGAAACTGTTGGTCGCAAACAGAAAATGAATACAACCACAATTTTGTTCTCTACATATTTTATTTAAACTTTTTTTCGATAGCACTTACAACAACGGCGCTATTTTCCGAAAAGCGTCGCGGTGCTGTGTAAAATTGGTCTTGCTCCTTTTCGAAAAGCGTTCATGATCATTGATATCTGCAACAAAATTTAACTCGAAGCGGAGCAGCGTTTCATCGTTTCTAAAACTTCTTCATCTTGATAGTTCTAGGAATTGTTTAACTAATTTCACAAGTATACAGGGTGTGTCGAAAGTCTCGGGGACAGGCTCTTAGGTGGTCATTCTATAACATGTTGATAGTTCAAAAACTCAATTTTTTTTTTCTTAGCCTTCCTCTTTATGCTATCGCGTTCCAATGATGCAAAAGTAACATGGTTAAGATATTAGATTTATTGGTAATTATGCAAAAAAATTGGGATAACTCCACTTCTAAAATAGTATTTTCTGAATTTAACTTTTCTAAATCAATGTAATAGCTAAAATAAGTACCTTCTTTAGTGTTAAATTACACAAAAGAAAACAAGAAGAAAAGTGGCAACATTTGGCTGTTGTTATAGTAACTTAATTTCTTTCAACGATTGACAGTTTGTCAAAAAATTGGCGTATTTTTTGCTCTCGTTGTGTCTTGGTGCAAAAATGAATTTCACAACAAGGGAATACTGTGATATGCATTTAGTTCTTGGTGAAGCAAGAAATAATGCAGCCATTGCTGCTGAAATTTATGCAGAAGGGTTCCGAGGACGACGACTTCCCAGCATTAACACCATTCGGTGAGTAGATCAGTAGATTAAAGACTAAGGGAGAACTAGAATATATATAGAACTAGAATATTTTGGTATGATCATTTTTATAGAAAATCTTGTAGTTTTTTGGAACGTTTATCCGACAGTCACCCCTTTTTGGATCGGTACAAGTGGAAGTTGTACATTTCACAATTTTTTTTCATTAGAAAATTGCTATGGATATAAGACTACAACAATTAAGAAAATCTTCTGATTGATAATTGTTCACAAAAGCAGATTTAAAAAGGTGTAAACTCAATTATTTCAGAAAATAAGCTTCAAAAAGATTTTCTTTCTTCATATTTATAATTCGAATGTAGGCAGCAACTTAGCGTTTTGTGCCTGTCCGAGACTTTCGACACACCCTGTATAAAGAGTAGATTATTATTATATGAAAATACCTTACTACTCTTCAGGTCACTACGTGGTCACTACAGGACTCTAAAATTGCACTATTCCTTAATTTTTAAGGACTTTGAATTTCTTTTCAGCGCTCTTCGAATTTTCAGGTTTCTGACTCAGAGATTCACTATTCAGGATTCTTTAGCGGTGTATATAAAACACCTTTGTAATTGAATACAATTTTAATTGATAAGAAACATGCCCTTGTTAACGCCACATGCGTCCGCTTGGGTCAAAACTTCAATAACTCATAGCCACCCTTAATCCGCGCGCCTCTCCCTGGCAAGATTGCACCCTTTGGCGCGCATATTTAAATTCCCCACATAAATTCAAACATACCCCCCCCCCCCCCGCCTTGGAAGGCAAAGCCTGACAATCTTAAGATAACAAAAATTACAGACTAATTCAAATTAACAAATAAAGCAAAATTCAAGATTAACTGTTGGCAGCCCTGCTAAGAAGGGATGCGCAGTCGAGAGAGACCGGCATCCACGCCATTGATGACTCCGTTCCGTTCCTTTGGAAAGTGCACATCATCCGGCACATTTACATTTTTCAATTTCATTTTATAAGAAGTATTATCATAGGTTAAACAGTAGAAGATAGCCAGACAATGTAGTTTAAAAATATGTTAGTTTTGGAAATGGAATTCAGCTGGCAGCACAATCGAATTTAATGTTTCAAATAAAAAAATACACAAAATGTGCATTATTAAATGAAACATTATAGAAAAGAAAGAGATAAAGAAGAATGTTGCGTAGACAAAACTAATTGTTTTGAGATAAACAGCGGGTATTAAACTCTAAGACGTACGTTGCACTTTCTGCGGATGCAATCAAAAGAGACAGCTATATGCCGGCATTGCCTGGCGGTCTACTTTGAAGTAGGTGATGACGGTCGGCGGAACAGGGCCGGCTTCAGTTTGATTTCAGTGTGCAAATATAAGATATGGCACCAAAAGCGGGTAATAAATGGGTTTTTGCAAATTACAATTGGGCAAAAGAAAGTTTTATTGTTATTTTTCATCAACTCATTCCAACAACCTATCAAGAATAATAACTGGTTGCAAATCGCGAATGGACACTTGTAAACTACGCCGCCTTTAGCATAAGTAAGTATACAGGCCGATATCTATTATTATTTTATTAAAACGTCCTCGGACCTGTGTTCTTCTCCCGGATGAGGAGAAGAACTATCAACATGACACGGTTCTCATCCGCAAGAAGAATTTCTCCCTCCAACACCGGCCGTAATTTTTGTCAATATTAGATCAGTGTTAATAGTCAAAGCAAATTAGACTTTTTAGAAGAAATAATTTATAGAGTTTTGAAATTTTGGTTATGAACTCCCAGCATGGACCCAAATAAAGATCCTAAGGGTTCCCATCCCCTCGGGGCAAGCTTCATCCCCTTTTGTCCAAAAGACCGCTCCTGAGTGTGACCAAGAAGCTTATCTACGTTTTTACCGACTATAAAAAAGGAGGAGGTTCTATGTTCGGCTGTATGTATGTATTTTTTTCCTTTTATGTATGTACACCGATATCTCCGTTAATTGTGGACCAATTTTGAAAATTCTTCTTTTATTTGAAAGGGTATACTCCAGAGGTGGTTCCATTGTCACCAAGTCCGGATTTGATAAAGGGTTCCCATGGAAATCGAGGGAAATTTTCAAATTTTTCCTTTTATGTATGTTCACCGATTTCTTCGTCAATTGTGGATCGATTTTGAAAATTCCTTTTTTAATTGAAAGGGTATACTCCGGAGGTAGTCCCATTGTCAGCAAGTCCGGACCTGATGAGGGGATCGCATGGGAATCGGGCGAAATCCTCACATTTTATTACCCACTTCAAAAAAGGAAGAAGTTCTATGTTCGGGTGTATGTATGTTTTTTTTTTCTTTTATGTATGTTCACCGATATCTCCGTTAATTGTGGACCGATTTTGAAAATTCTTCTTTTATTTGAAAGGGTATACTCCAGAGGTGGTCCCATTGTCACCAAGTCCGGATCTGATAAAGGGCTCCCATGGAAATCGAGGACAATTGTCAAATTTTTCCTTTTATGTATGTTCACCGATTTCTTCGTCAATTGTGGATCGATTTCGAAAATTCTTCTTTTATTTGAAAGGGTGTACTCCGGAGGTAGTCCCATTGTCAGCAAGTCTGGACCTGATGAGGTGATCGCATGGGAATCGGGCGAAAACCTCACATTTTATAATTATTATCAACTCTCTCAAATGTAGTCGTTTAACAATAATTATGCAGATCTTTGCATCTGGAAGTCATCATTGCCTTAGATTTTTCAGGTGGTAATATTAATTCATCATTGTTTCAGTATTTCTGGTTCTAATTTTTTATAGTTTGCGTCTTTCATCTTCATTTTCAACCAGCCGTCGTTTCCACATTCGAGCAGCGTCCTTACTAGGCTACCCATCACTTAAAATTGTAAAATAATTAGCTTTTTAAAAAAAAGAAACCGACTTCAAAAAGCGAGAAATAAGTCAGTACATGTATTATTACATGTGCTACTGATCTGGTTGAAGTCGGTGCCAAGCCAAAAAAATAGGTAGTAGATAGATAGGCTGTCCGCTCCCGTCACATCGCAAGTCCCACCGCACGCGCGCCGGAATGCGTGAGCGTGGGTGGGGGGCTCGCGCTGAGCAAAACTTTACAAACGGGCAGACACGTGCGGGGCAGACGTCGTTGTCGGCCTGATATTGAATTTTTGATGCGCTATAACGTTGTTGATATATTTGTATAATGACAATAGGTTACAAATTTGTTAACCTCTTTGGCTTGGCACCGATTTCAAACAGATCAGTAGGTAGCACATGTAATAATACATGTACTGACTTATTTCTCGCTTTTTGAAGTCGGTTTCTTTTTTAAAGAAAAGCTAATTATTCTCCTAAATGGTAACTCCGACGAGAAAATGTTTTAGGGCTTAAGTTCTTAATTAAATTCTGCATAAAATTGGTCTCATGGAGTATCATGAAGTAGCATATCTCCCACCCAATGCTCATAAATGACGTTGGAAAATGAGTATCGTTTCCAGCGCGAAGGTAACCCCCAATTATATCGAAAACCATTAGTGGAGCAAAAAATGTATAGAAACAAAATTGTTGAGAAGTTTTTTCTGTACAAGGTCCATATTGAATAAAACATTTGCAATAAATTGTTATTTGTCAAAAAACGGGGGTGGACCAATTTTTGCCTTCGCGCTGAAAATTCCACTCATTTTGCAACGTCATTTATGAGCGTTGGGTGGAAGGGAGGCAAAAACTTCATGAGACCAATTTTATGCAGAATTGAATGGAGAACAAGCCCGATAACATTTTCTCGTCGAAGTTAACGTTTACGAAAAAAATGCAGAAAAGCTTCATGAGGTCACACGCGGGGACGGTTTTTTGGGCAAAAGGGGAAGAAGCTCCCCCCGGGCGGTGGGAACTCTTCGGATCTTTATTTGGGTCCCTCTTGGGAGTTCATAATCAAAATTTTAAAACTTCATGAATTATTTTCTTCTATTCGTCGTTTTTTCGTATAATTTGCTTGGATTATAATGCTCTTCAAAATCTCCAAATCAGGCACGATTTTGAATATTTGATGACGCGTCGGCTCTGTCAGGATTGGCTGGATTTTTTTTCTGTTATTAGGAGCACGGGAGGTTTTTAACGCAATCCATCTGCTTCTAAGTTTCGTCGTAAGTTTTCGTCATGCCTTAGTTTCAAAATTAGACATCACGTCGCAAACTATACACCTGGGTTTATTGTACACCATTGTCTCAAAAAATTTTAATGTCGGACATGTGAAGAAAACTCTTGCTCACAAAAACCATCTAAACTCAGGCCAAAATCACTCTCTTATAAAGCAGCGTCTGTACACTTATCTGCGAATTCCGTCGCCACAAATTTATGAAGTTTTAAAAATATGCTTCGAGTAAAGTTAAAAGTGCACTATTATAAACAAAACAAGTCTTGGCATTAATATAAGGAACTACATTTCCACAAAAATATTAAGACGTGTATTTAAATCCCAACCCGATGTTTTCAAATTATTGTGTTGTAAGCAAAACCACATAAAATATCTAATTCGATATGCGGTGGAAGTTATTTAAATTTTGAAGATGAAAAAAATTCAAACTTAAATTCTTGCCAAAAACAAAAGGTCTTTCAAAAAGTATTTTCCCTTTGGAGAAAAAATGCCGACGATAAGCGTCTTTACTGCCAATATAGTTTTTTTGTACCAGTATATCTGACAAAGGAAACGGGCGATGCCCAGAACTCTACACACTGGCAGCGGCAAAATCGGTCAATCCATCCCTGGATACCGCACGTCCTCCACGGGACGATACTCTCATTTCAAAAGAATTTATTTAGAAATCTGTTGACTGCGCCCTCTGTCCCTCATTTCTGCTAACTAATTTCATTGGCTACGTACTTCCATTTAGCCTGGCAATCTTTTTAACTCCTTCATCTATGGTATTATGTTTTGTTAGTACATTGTTTTATTACAATACACTTTGGAGGAAAGCAAGACTGTTATTTCCCTCCCGAAGTACAAAACATAACAGTGGCGACGAGGTATTCGGATTGTGAACACAACAGTGCCGACAAAAACCAGCAAGGGTACATCTCGATCGTGACAAAATGGCGGAGTTACAAAAGGTGATGGCAAAATTCATGCAGCAACAACAGCAACAACAACAGGTGCAACAGGAGTTTTTCGAAAAACAACAGCAGGAGTTAATTCGGCAATTTACCACAGCGATGCGACAAACGGGAGAAAACATGGAAATGCGAATGGAGTCCCTAACCAACAGCCTCAGGGAGTTCGTTTACGACCCAGACAATGGACTCATTTTCGACGCTTGGTACACACGGTTCCAGGATCTGTTCGAGGTCGACGCAAAAGGGTTGGACGACCCTTCAAAGGTTAGGCTGCTTTTGCGTAAACTTAACACCACTTGCCATAGACAATATGCAGATTATCTCTTGTCTCAAGAACCCAAAGATATTAACTTTAAAGAGACAGTCGATAAATTAAAGCAAATGTTTGGCCGCAAAATATCTCTTTTTAACACACGCTACAATTGCATGAATATGCAGACACGCGAACAAAATTGTTGAACTTAATCGACAGTAAAGCAGATACTATCACCATAAATGATTTAGTAGTGGAATGCCAGAGGTTAATCAATTTAAAAAACGATGCGATGCTCATCCAAAGCCAAAAATCTAGTCAAGATGGATTCAAAGTTGCTATCGTCAAAGAAGCAGCGTACAAAAAGAGAAGTCCCACACAAGTGACATCAAGATCAAAGCCAGCTCACCAGTCAACTTCAAAGCCAACGCAGCCCAGGACGCCGTGCTGGTTCTGTGGTCAAATGCACTTTTCAAAGAACTGTCCATTCAAAACGCATGTCTGTAAACAGTGCAACAACCAAGGCCACAAAGAAGGGTACTGCAAAGCTGGGAGAAAGGGTCACCAAAAACAGGGAATGACAAGGGTTTCACAAACAAACACCATTTCAAGTGTGCAACATGTGAAAACATCGGCAAAACGCAAGTATATGTCAATATTCATAAATAACATGCCGTTAACACTGCAGGTAGATACGGGTTCCGATATCTCTATAATTTCTTCAAATTTCTGGAACAAACTAAATCAGCCAGCGACCAAATCCACCTCACATGTAGCCAGGGACGCATCAGGCAACATCCTGGATTTAATCAGCGAATTTGATTGTGAAGTCACCATCAAAGACTCCACACAAAAACAACGTTGTTTCGTAACGAGTAATCCCGATCTAAACATTATCGGTTTAGACTGGATTGAATCATTCCATTTATGGGACCAGCCATTTAACACGTATTGTCATCAAATCGCTGTATCCCACAAAACAAGCAGGGTAGAATCGCTTAAGCAGGAGTTTCCAGAAGTATTCAACGAGCAATTGGGACGATGTACAAAAACTCAGGTAACATTATACTTAAAGCCCAATGCACGTCCAGTTTTTCGAGCTAGGAGACCCGTAGCCTACGCTATACTTCCTCAAGTTGACGCAGAGCTTGACCGACTAGAACAAGCGGGCATCATTGCACCAGTCAATTATTCCGATTGGGCAGCCCCAATCGTCGTGGTCAAGAAAAGGAGCAATCAGATCCGCATCTGCGCCGATTTTTCCACCGGTTTAAATGAGTCACTGGAATTTCACAGACACCCATTACTACTCCCGGAGGAAATCTTTTCAAAATTGACTAATTGCAACATTTTTAGTCACATTGATCTTAGTGAAGCTTACTTACAGGTGGAGGTAGACAAAAATTCCAAACAATTTCTCACAATAAACACACATCGTGGTCTATACCAATATCAACGACTTCCGTTCGGGGTAAAGTCAGCCCCTGGGGTTTTTCAACAGATTATGGATTCAATGATAGCGGGGTTACCTAAGGTCGCCGCCTATCTGGATGATCTCGTAGTAGGAGGAAAAACAGAAGAGGAACACTATCGGAACCTAAAGAAACTTTTAGAAAGAGTACGAGAGTACGGATTTCATCTCAAGATGGAGAAATGCAATTTTTTCACAAAGCAAATCAGTTATTTGGGGCACATCGTCCCAGCCAAAGTGGAAGCAATTATCGCAATGCCAGCTCCATCAAATATCACTACTCTACGTTCTTTCCTTGGTGCTATCAACTACTATGGCAAATTCATCCCCAAAATTTATGTTAAACGTCATCCATTGGATCAACTACTACACAAAGATACTCCATGGCAATGGACAAAAACATGTCAAGATGCTTATGATCAATTGAAAGAGATTTTGACATCAGATCTGTTGTTAACTCACTATGATCCAAGACATGAAATCATTGTGGCAGCTGACGCTTCAAATTATGGTATTGGAGGTTGCATACTTCATCGAATTCCCAATGGAACAATAAAAGCTATCAACCACGCATCTCGCACACTCACAGTAACAGAGGCAAACTATAGCCAGATTGAAAAGGAGGCTTTAGCACTTATTTTCGCAGTCACTAAATCTTCGGCTCCAAGAAAGGTATTCCAGTATACACCGCAAATCGTTTACAGCGATGGGCACTCACACTGCTTGCCTATGACTTCAACATTGAATACGTCAACACCACAGAGTTCGGTTATGCAGATATGCTCTCTAGGCTCATCAACCAACATGAACAACCAAACGAAGATTATGTGATTGCATCTGTCAAATTAGAAGAAGACATCACACGAACATTTGAAGTAGCGTTAGAATTCACACCGCTTTCGTTTCAAGAAATCAAAAAAGCTACTGCCAATGACGCTACGTTACAAGAAGTAATGAAACATACACGATCGGTATGGCCAAAGAAATTGGAAACAGAACATTTGAAGCCATTCTTCAATCGACGCCAATCTATATCAATTGTTCAAGATTGTCTTATGTTCAAGGATCGAGTCGTAGTACCTGAACGCTATCAAGCAGCTGTTTTGAAAATGCTTCATAGGGGACACCCAGGCATGGAACGAATGAAATTGTTAAACCGTTCTTACGTCTATTGGCCCGGCTTAGATCATGACATTGAACAGTACAGTCGTGCATGTGACAATTGCCAAAGAGCAGCTAAACTGCCGACCAAAGTTCCTCTACAGTCTTGGAGCGTTCCATCCGTACCATGGCAAAGATTGCATTTGGATTTTGCGGGACCTATTGATGGAGAATATTTTTTGGTCGCCGTGGACGCATATTCCAAATGGCCCGAAATTTACCCCACAACGAGTATCACCGCACAACGTACTGTGACTATCCTGGAAGACATCTGCGCTCGCTTCGGTCTACCAGAAGTTATCGTCACGGACAATGGCACACAATTCACATCACACAGTTTCCAACTTTTTTGCAACAGTCATGGAATTCTACATTTCAGAACGCCTTCATATCACCCACAATCCAACGGACAGGCAGAGAGGTTCGTCGACACATTCAAACGAACCATAAATAAAATCAACAGAGGAGAGGATATTAGGAAACACCTGAACACATTTCTGTCATGTTATCGCACAACGCCAAATCTCAGAGTGCCATATAACGTGTCACCAGCAGAAGCCTTATTTGGAAGACGCCATCGCACCAGCTAAGTCTTCTCTTACCAAAAATGAATGAACCATCCTTTACGCCCCAAGGACGTCAAAGAAAACAGGAAAACCAATTTAACCGCAAACATTGTACAAAGAAGAGAGAATACAGCGTAGGATCTGCAGTATATGTACAAACTTATTCAGGAAATAAATGGACCTGGATTCCAGGAGAAATCATTGAACGAGTAGGAACAGTCATTTACAATGTGCAAATCTTCAAGGCTAGAAGACGACTGATCAGAGCACATGCCAACCAAATCAGAGCCAGATACCCGAAGACGGTCGAGACGCCCCAGGAGATGACACCATTAAATACACTGTTGGATGACTTTGACCTACACCAAGAACCAGAGAATCTCCTTCCAGAGGCTCCTGACCGAAACGAGCCTATTCTAGGCCTCAGCACACCTAACCAGGAACTTCCTATTACACATCCGACCACACCTAATCAACAAAAAGACTATTTTACAGATACTGTCCTAGTCCGACGTTCCACCAGGACACGACGAGAGCCCAATCATTTCCAAGACTATCAACCCATTTAAAAAGGGGAGGTGTTGGCAGCCCTGCTAAGAAGGGATGCGCAGTCGAGAGAGACCGGCATCCACGCCATTGATGACTCCGTTCCGTTCCTTTGGAAAGTGCACATCATCCGGCACATTTACATTTTTCAATTTCATTTTATAAGAAGTATTATGTTTTGTTAGTACATGGTTTTATTACAATACACTTTGGAGGAAAGCAAGACTGTTATTTCCCTCCCGAAGTACAAAACATAACATTAACAATAGAGCACACAAAATGAAACAATTAAATAACGAAGCATTCAAAGTTATTTCTTCACATAAACCGTCGGAACACCTCACTCCACAGGCAACGCGCAGATTTTTGCAACTGCTCGCTTAATCGTCCCAGTGGAAGTTTTCACCGTCACTACCCTTACTACTCCATCAGTCCCAGGATGTAACTCGACGATTCGTCCCAGCTTCCATCGCAAAGGAGCTATGTTGTCCTCTTTAAGCACCACCAATCGCCCGACTTGTAGACTCATGCAGCCCACTTTCCACTTTGTTCGCAGTTCGAGTTCGGAGATGTATTCTTGTAATAAGCGAAGTACACATTTCTTCAAACGTAAATATATTATTGCCCATACTTTTATATAAAAGTTTTTTAAACGATTTTACCCCAGCTTCCCATAACCCACCCATTTGAGGACTATGAGGAGGAATAAAACTACATTTTATTTCATCCTGTGCGCATTTGTTCACGATCAAATTTTCAGTATTTTTCAAAAACTCGAATAATTGGTTTCGCGCACCAACGTAATTCCTACCATTATCCGAATATATTCGTTTAGGATTTCCCCTTCGGGAAATAAACCGTCTGAGACAAGCAATGAAGGCATCCGCTGTAAGGTCTGACACCGACTCGAGATGTATCGCTTTCGTCGCGAAACATAAATACACACACGTAACATTTTGAAATTTTACACCCGCGACCCTTCCGATCTTTAACCTGTAGAGGGCCTGCATAATCTGTCCCACACACTGCGAATGGAAAATCTGGAACAACACGTGGTTCCGGTAAATTACCCATCAATGGATATTCAACCTTAGGCAAACCACACATTCATGACTTATTTTTCTAGCTAACACCCGCCCTCCAATTGGCCAAAATCTTTGCCTTACTGAGGCTAACACTGCATGTGCACCTGAATGCCACAACCTCAGGTGCTCATGGCGAACAATCAGTCTTGTTAAAACATGTTTAGAACACAACAAAATTGGATGCCTTTGATCAATTGAAAGTTGAGCGTTATACAATCTTCCACGTACTCGCAAGGTACCGTTTCTATCTAGGAATGGATTTAATTTTAACACAGAACTGGATGATTTGATCTTGTGACCTTTGCTTAACGCCTTTATCTCTTGTTGAAAACTTTCATCTTGTGCTATTCTAAGAAGACGATCAAAGCCCGCGGTTATCTCGTCAATGGTTATGGTACCTGTCCTTTTATTTTCACGATTTCTAGCATTGAACATAAACCTTTCGCAATATCCTACCGTTTTTCGCAATTTTTCTAACGTCGAAAATTTTTCGAACGGAAACTTACATTCACTCTGAACTACTGGCACTGCGATCACCTTTCTCATTTCCGGAAGCTCGCTATCTAAAGTAATTTTTTGCTGCACCACAGTTTGTTTTCGCTTAACTGTCTGGGAGAAGCTCCTCGAGACAGCACATCAGCGGGATTCTCCTTAGTTCCTACATGATGCCATGTATGGGAACCAGAAAACGCCTGTATCTGAGCAACGCGGTGACTGACAAACGGTTGTAATTGGTGGGGGGATGCCTGAATCCAACAAAGTGCCACGGTAGAATCCGACCAAAAATGTATTTCGCCTACTGGGGTGTTGATGGAGCTGATGACCTTTTCAACCAACCTAATAAGTAACACCGCACTACATAACTCTAACCTGGGAATCGTGAGTGATTTCAGCGGCGCCACTCTTGACTTTGAACACAACAAGGAAACCTGTACCCCACCCGACTCAGACTCGCTCCGCAGATAAACACACGCTCCATAAGCCCTTGTGGACGCATCACAGAAGGCATGCACCTGTACCTTGACTTCTTTATCGATAATAACTCGTCGTGATACCTGGAACGAGTTCAACTCTGTTAATTGGGATCGAAGACTCACCCACCTCGTGTGTAAATCCAGAGGGACCGCTTCATCCCAGGATACTTTTAACGCCCACAACTCTTGAATAATTATTTTTGCCGCCACAATACAAGGACCAAGTAAGCCCAGCGGGTCAAATATAGCAGCCACTTGTGATAATATAGACCTCTTTGTCACCGGTGTTGAATTATTGAAACGGGTAACCTGATATGTTAACACATCCGACCGACTATTCCAGAATAAACCCAACATTTTTGTACTTTCCTTGTCGCTTAAATTTACACTTTCGTTTTTACTGCTTAATATCTCTGCATCCAGACCCCTTATAATTTCGTCACTATTTGATTTCCACTTTGTCAACTCAAAACAACCCTGTTTTAAAACGTCACGCACCTGAACTCCTAACTGAACTACTTCTTCAATTGTGTTGCCATCCATCCGGCTCGAAGGACCACAATTGATGTATATAAAACACCTTTGTAATTGAATACAATTTTAATTGATAAGAAACATGCCCTTGCTAACGCCACATGCGTCCGCTTGGGTCAAAACTTCAATAACTCATAGCCACCCTTAATCCGCGCGCCTCTCCCTGGCAAGATTGCACCCTTTGGCGCGCATATTTAAATTCCCCACATAAATTCAAACAAGCGGCTTGAACATTTTTTAACTCCAATACTCTTGGCATTCCTATAAAATTTTTCAAGGCCTACAATTTACTCTGAAATTCTAAGTGACATAGTTGTCTGAAAATCTACCTGTTGTAGAATTATTTTAATTTAAAATCCTTTATTTATTAAATTTGTATGTCTAATTCTACTTATTGTTAGACAGAACGCGTTTTGTCTGAACAAAAGGAATGAAATTTGTATTCCACTTTGGGCTTTGTTTAAAAAGCTTGGTCAATTGGCGATTTGTCCGTAACATCTATATTTTATAATTTCAAAATGTTGAATCTGCATGATGATTTTGAGGGACTAGGAAATACATTAGAGTTTGACATCATACATGACAATGAGATTGAGAATCATTTTGAAGAAAAAACGAATGCATAAATATTAATATTACTTAAAATTGTTGATTAAAATTTTGATAAAAAGTTTCCATGTCATTACTAAGAAATTTATTATCTAATAAGAAAAACGTTGATAATAATCCTGTTTTTATTTTTAAATCATAAACCTAAAATCATTTTATACATATAAAGATATATATACATATTAATTTGCAATAATGTGACAAGAGACTTCACATATCCGTAGTCTTGTCGGTGCGGGGTGCATCCTTGTGATTTGTGCGGGGTGTCGTCTATTCGACAAGACCAATCTCCAAGCTGAGGACTGAGTCTGAACAGATTGCAGCGTGGAACAATTGTACGCTACCGAGTACAACAACACCCTGCCAGGTACGAAAGTCGTTTACGATTCAGAGTTCCGACATCGAATTGGAAATTGCTCATGAGCGACCGTCAGGTCTTGTCGAGGACAGACCCTTCAATTTTTAACACGGTTCGAGGGTTTTATGGCTTCTACAATTTTGGTAGTAAGTTAGCAGGTACCCGGGGGAGGAGACAAATTTAAACAGACTAAAAGTCCGATTTAAGCGCCATCTACAGGCGCCTGTTAGGTTTATTCAACGAGGATCCCATCCTTAAATTTATCAAGAATGAGATATCCAGATTCAAAATTAATACCATCCAAGAGAGCTGCAACCCGTTCACCGCCAAAGTATGACAAATGCCCTGGAAGCCTAGCCTTTAGCGACCGTTACCGCCCGAGATGGATACGCTAGAGGGAGCTGGCGGAAGTTTCGGTGGGAACCAGGAACCACGCTTGAAAGGGCGGCAGTGGGTGTTCTGCTTCCGTTGAAGTTACACCACGTTATTTTGTTCGCTAAATTCGCCATTTTGTTAAAGCATAGTTATATCTCCACCGTTGAGCTTCCTTTTGTTTTAAAAAGTTGTACGCGTTCGTTCGACTTCGAAAGGGAGATCCATCTCGCGCAAGGTCCAGCTTTTGTTTAGATCGAGTCAGTTAAATTTCCACCGTCGCGTCCCCAAGCCAAGTGAGGTGATTGTATTCCTGTAAATAAGGTAACCATTTGCTCTATATTTTTCTTCCGACTCGCCGTCCGGAGAGGCCAGGAAATTGAGACGCTAGGACGTCATAAAACTCGCCATCTTGAAAATGGAGTCGTTCCTACTTTGCACCTACATGTCTTGTAAAGAATGCTAGCCTTTGTTTAAAATAATGTTCACTATTGCTACTAGAAGTCTTCCGTGCCTTCAGCCCTTCTTTTCTCTGCAGTAGCATAAATGACCAAGCTGACGAGTCACAGACACCCCGAATAACTTGCTAAAGTCGTTGTTGTAATTTGTTTTTAGTTATTGTTGTCAATTTCAGAAAGTTCCAATGTGCTGGTGACTTCTAGTTACAGGGCTCGCGCGTTCAATTCAAAACAAAAGGATTCCCTAACTCAAATTAACTAGATTGCCACTCAGATAAATTTGTTAATAACTACCTGTCTTTCGCTATGAGGCCGACAGCAGCTTGCGGTTGTTACAAAGCTATTTTGGTCTCTGTTGACTTGAATTAACCAACGCTCCGTAAGACCTGAAGACAAAAGGTAAAAGCTGGCCAAACGTCACACCTGAATGTCGGGGTTCTGAACGGTGCCTTATCGTTGTTTTGCGGCCCCTTGCGATTTCTCGTCGTTCGCTATTAACTGACATCTAGCGCTTATTCGACTCCGTGGAAGCCAAAGATCGGTTTTTAGCGTAGTTTGTGCATGTTGTAATGTTTGTAGTTACATTGTGCCCCGTTACGTGTTGCGCCCGCTGATGTCATCGCATTGTATCCGTGTCAAAATGGCTTCCAAACCAAACGTTGCGTTACTGTATATTTTATTTATTGTGTTTGTTCGTACATGTTTCGAGATAACAGAGCGACCAAATAGTGTTCAGTTCGTGGTCCGCGTTGCAGGCTGCTGTTAGGAGGAGTTAGGTGGCCCTACTTTCGGCGATACCTATGCCCATTGTCTCTTGGGTATATAGGGAGCCAGAAAAAGGGAGTTGCTACTAATTCCTTGAACCTACGAAGTCAAAGTTGCAGCACTGTTTTCGAGTTACTGACTAATTGCTTGCTTCACTAATCTTTAAAATACTAAATAACTAAAAGAATAGTCCCCGAGGGAAGTGCCGTTAACTTGGACTTGGTTTGGACAAGCCTCCAGAAAGATCAACATAACTATGTCTAGGAAAATTCCGTAATAAACTCATTTCTCTTGGTCCGTTAGATGTACAAGTTTGCCCCCATGATAGTAAACTCTCTACCATCTGGCCCCACTGACAGACAATTGTCTGGGGCACTTCGCTTTAGTCTTTCCATTGGATCTACCTGTGGTCCACCACTCTCCGTCTTACATGCACTCAACTTAGATAACTCCACGCGTTTCAATATTCTTGTGTTTCCCTCTCAGATGTTTCATCGTATCAGTCAGTTGTAAATTCCTGTAAACTACGAAAGCTCAAGGGTGGAATGTATTTAGCTTAACCTCACTTATCATGTACCGCAGGATTGTTAAATTGTATTATTGTTTATTATTTGCCTCAAATTGTTACTCTGTTGAAATCATGTAAAATTGTCCGTTGTTATTTATTATTTGGAATCATTATGGTTAACATTAGGAAATCGCATGTGTACCAACTGAATTAGAAGACACCAGAAATTGTTAACCACAGTACGCAATCACTAAACTCAAGACACTTCAAGTTGTTCAAACTGAATAAACATTTAAAACCATAATTTTTGTGTTATCAATTTGCGCTCCACTCCTGATTAGCTCTCGCCATGTATCCAAAGAATTTGGGGTTTGTTTTGTTGGGTAAGTTTGAATGTGCCGCCATTGCTTGTCTTGTAAAAAAATCACACAACGTAGGGTTCTGCTTTTTCTTTCATTGTCTGACGATCACTGGCCAACCTTTTCAATTTCGCGGTTTGTTTCAAATTTTCAAATTTGACGTTTGGTGACGTCATTGACATTTCATTTCATGTTCAAATTCAAAATGTGGCGGTAATGTAAAGGGGGGTTATCACAAGAAGGTCGTGGTTTTATCAAGAAGGTCGTGGTTTTATCAAGAAGGTCGTGGTTTTACCACTAAAAATGCCAGAAAGGCGGTTGGAGGCGCTGTAAAACGCGGAGAATTTAAAATGTGCACACCGCGTCCTGGGGTACGGGTTAAATAATAATTGAATTATTGAAAAAGACCATTGCGTTTCCAGCTTTTTGGCTGTCATCAGTACGATGCACTACTACTAGCAGAATCGCATACGCAAGAATTTAACGAAAAATTTAAAAAATTACATTCGGCATGAAATCGGTTATACTTGGTAAGGGTTATACTTCTTTGGTTTGCCTAATTTTTTCTTGAGTATATCCAAGAGGGACCCTTGCTGTATGTTCGTAGTCACTTTTTCTAACACTCCACGGAGCAACCACTCGGAAAACTATGTAGGGGAGATTGGGGCCAGTTTTCAACAGCAACGCGCATCAGCGCCGCCTGGTGTCTAGTTAGGTATACTACTACTAGAAAAAAAAACAGCTTTAGGCATTTTTTTTTTATTTTTGACCACCACCTGTCGCATTATGTTTGTTAAAACAAAAAAAAAACCTTTATTAATGTAAATATAAAATTGTGTTGGTCATAACTTGGATGGCATTATCTATAATTCGATTTTTCAAAAAGTCCATTGCGTTTCGAGCTTTTTGGCTCTCATCAGTTCGATCACGATGCACTGTTACTAGCAGAATCGCATACGCAAGAATCATCAATAAACCCATCATCAATAACTTTGGAAAAAATGTAATGAGAATAGATGTGTGCGTAATTCGCAAATTATCAATCGATCAAGAGTGCAGAAATTGCAGAAAAGCTACAACTCTGTGATAAAATAAAAATTGTCTTTCTATTAAAAAACTATGTAATAAAATAAAATAAAAAAATTAATTCTATGGTAAAATAAAATAACAAATAATTATATATAAAAAACAACAAATAAACAATATAAAAAATATTTACGAAAACGAGAAAAACACTGAAACAACAACTACACAGGTGTCTAAAAATTTTATTTTTTATTTTGTGACGATAAATGCCTCATTGTATTCAAATAAATAAAACCTACATACTTACACCATCAGAGACACACCACCGTCTTCAACAAAACCACACCTTGAAGTGATGGAATGAATTTTAATTTTAACGAAATAATTTAATGCAGCACGAATCTACTCCATTCTCCCCAACTTATTGGCGGGTCGTACCCAACTCATCAACAGACAAATCGCCAACTGCCATTTCATCAAGGCCCAGTTGATCAATGGGACATAACCTCAACGAACCAACACATCAGCGACCCAAGGACCCAACTCACCAATTAAGATTTTCATCAAAAAATTGTAACAACTGGAGACGTGTTAGTTTCATCAACTTTATTTTTTTTAACCGTCTTCAAAAAAAGGAGGAGGTTATCAAATTGGTTGTATTTTTTTAATGCTTGTTACCTCATACCGATTTGTAAAATATTTTTTTTATTTGAAAGATTATACTTTCAGATTAGTCCCATTGTCACCAAGTCAGGATCTGATCAGGGAATCCCATGGAAATTTATTTTTACAGTTTATAATGATAACTTTATTTTCGTTAAATATTACATTTTCTAAAGTATTTACCGTTGTCCGTGCCGATGAAATTGACAGTAATACAAAGTCGTACCAATAGAGGTAAAACCACCACTAGAGGGATTTGAATCGCGACTTAATGGAAACTGTAATAAGCAGTCATGAAACTCGAATAACTGTCAACCGTTGTCAACATTGTCAAAATAACGTAAATAAAATAACAACTTCAATCAAATTTTCTATGACAACAAAAATAAATAAATAAAACTTACGACAAAAAATGTTTAATAAAGATGAGGTAAGATTTGCATTATTATTCTAAATAATATTTGGTTTTGAAAAAAATAAAGCACGCTTAATTTTGAAATTGGAATTAATTTGTTCCACGCCCTCCTAATTTTTCATTCTGTAAAACTATTACAGTTTACTTTAAGGCGAAACGCTCAGTCGCCTCAACTTTGGAACCGAATTACGGCTTTCATTGTTAGGGTATCTTAACGTATTGGGCATAAAAATTAGTAAAAAAAAAACCTTCATCGTTGAAAACAAAAAAAAAAAAACGTTGTTTGTTCAGGAAAAAAAATTATTGCCAAAATGAGAAGCCAAAAAAATTTTTTTTAACAAACGTGTTGGTGCTTGATTTTTACTGATCTCTGTATTCGGTAAATGCAAGGTGTTTTTATAAATATTGAAAAATAAATTTGCAAATTGTCCCCAAAGTTTGCTAGTTTCAAGCAATGTTGGCGTGGTTCAAGGTAACACAGGCCCCGCCCCTCAGCGGCAGGCAGACGTGTCGACAGCTGACCGTATTATCTTTCGTGTGTGCCGCAGCTCGTTCTTAAAAAGATAACAAAATAGTAAAGTAAACAAAAACGGGCCAGTCGATTTAATGCGCGAGGTGGTGACATCTAGCGATATTTGGTCTGTTTTCCAAACGCAAGGTTTTGAGCGATTGGCACGACTTGAAATTAGTGTCATCGGCGCGGACAACGGTATTTACATTTAATTTTAATTCAAACAAAAAATATATCTTTTATGAAATACGTATTGCAGTTTGAAGTATGTATAACAAAAAATTGCGCTACTTGAGTTGTACGTACATACAGGATGGTCCCGATATAACCTGCCAAAAAAATTCTGGAATATTAGAAGGATACCACGAGTCCGGAAAACCCCTTTTTGTTAGGTCCAAAATAATGGGGATAAATTAACCCTTTTCCACACTCACTCGACGCTACTGACCACAAAAATACATAATCAGGGATTTATTGTTAGTGTTTGTAAGGATGACAATATCTAAGCAACCATACCTGTATCCTTTGTGACAAATCTGACAAATTGAATAAAATTAATGACATTTATTGAAAACGCTGTACGCTGTGTGCTTTACGTCTCTAATCTACAGACAAAAGGCTCATTTTGAAGCATGAGATGAATGAGAAATGAATAATAAATAAAATGGTGTTCGTCAAAGCGTTAAATAAATAAAATAAATGTAGAGATGATAGTGTGTGCACAGAACCAGTCTTACATAAACGTAAATGTAGGTTCACAAAAGTGCAACAGGACGAAAGGGTTCTTTCGGGAAAACGTCGCCTAGCCGCTCTTGCATTACCACGTGTTTAGCCATAGAGTAAATCCATATCGGAGTATTCTTGTTTTGTGAACTACATTTTGGATTCGCAAATTTAAAGTCAAACTTGACAAATTAATGTCATAGCTGTCACAGGTGCCGTTGCTAAAGGAATTGCAATTATTGTTGCAAAGCAACCAGAACTACCTGTTTGATCCCGATTAATTCATTAGCGTACAGCAAATTTGGACTAAATTTTCAATAATTTTTATCTGGAAAACAAAAAGACTTTTATTAGAAACTTTTTTTGTATCTAAGTTCTACTCATCGAAACCTTATTACTGGATTTTTTTATCAGGTTATATCCACCCTGTATATTGCACTATTTATGTGTGGCCTTGATTTTCAGAAGACAGATTTCGTAGCCTCGTTATTTCCGTGAACGATCTGTCGTCGTGTAGTCGGTTTAATAATAATAGTTTGTTGACGTCCAAATTTGACGAATTCTGGCTACCAACTTTTCAACCTCGGTGTTTCTGCTAGACGCCTGCGGCGATGAGTTTCTTTTTCGTATTTCGGATTCAATCAGGCTCGAACGACCATATAAGTTAACCAATGGGGTTTGATAAATGTTGCATTTGTGGTTTCATTAAACTACCTTGATTTTTTAATTTTTGGTTTAATTAATTTTTGAATTTAATACTTATTTGTTGTTCTGGTTAATGTAATTAAGAGAGCATTGTTTATTACTTAATTATTAATTGTTTTAAAATTTTGGATGAGTGGGTGATAATGAGTATGGATTGGTTATAAAATGAGAATATTGCAATTGTTTTTGTTTTAACGATTTATTAAGTACATATTGTTTACAGTGTTTTTTTAAGACCTTTTCACCAAGTTTTCTACATGTTTCAAATAAATCCATTGTGTTTTTACAATTTGTTGATTAAAATCTTAGTTGGTGAGTTGGGTCGTTGATATGTTGAATCGTTGATGTTATGTCCCGTTGGTCAACTGAGTGTTGATGAAATGGAAGTTGGTGATTTGTCCGTTGGTGAGTTGGGTCGACCCGCTTATTGGCAAAAATGCAACACTGTAAACATGTGTAACTTTGGTTGAAACTTGGCTAATAGTTCACCTAACCAGTGACTAGAGGGCACCGTTGGGCGTCTCCACTCATAGATAATCTAAAAATTTATTATTATGTATATAGAACGCAATCTCCATGTATTTTTATTTGATGTGAGCTTAGCTCCAAACCCATAGGTGTCGTTATTTAAATTCTTTCTTTTTTTTTTGTTACTATGGACCATTAATAATTATGGCATTTTTGTTTTAAACTTCAAACTAACAAAATGTCTAAATACAATTGCGCAGTGTTTAAATGTTTTGATTTAAAATCTTCTCGGCATCGGTTTCCAAATCCTACGAAAGATATGAACAAATTTAATCATTGGAAGGCTTTTTGCCAAAGTCCAAAAATTGCGAATTTAAGCCCGAAAGTAATTTACGATAATTATCGAATTTGTGGGAATCATTTTGTCAAAGAAGATTTTACGCATAACGGCACATTACTCAAAAATGCATCTCCCAAGGAAATCTGTGAATCTGTTTTTCAAGGTAGGGTTTACCAATTCCAGTAAAATTGAAAAAATAATTTATAATAATTCCAGTTCCATTGCAATCCACAAAATTGATCGAAATTAGCAACAATTCTGAATATCCTTTGAATCCAACAGCTTAAACTTAAAGTGTAGCATCACAGACTATTGCAAAACCACGAGTGAATGTAAAAATAACTGAAGAGGTAAAAAAGTTAAGAAGAACAGTTAATAGGACAAAAAAGAAGCTTATTTTCACGCACAAAGCATTACGTCTCGCCAAAAATTTTCGATGTAACTTAGATTCTGGTGTGCTAAGCCATGAAGCGGTACAATTTTGTTTATCCCAGTTAAGAAAACGCAACACAAAAGCTAAAGGAAACACAGACGACAAAATTCTAGCTTTGACAATGTATAAATATTCCGGGAAAGGTTATAGTTTTTTAAGAAAATTGTTTGCACTACCAAGTCGCCAAACAATAATGAAATTAAAATTTAAATATATCTATGTCGAACTCCACAAACTTTAATAACTGTAAGATTACTAATGGTAATTACCATTAGTAATCTTACAGTTATTAAAGTTTGTGGAGTTCGACATAGATATATTTAAATTTTAATTTAAATTTACTCCACTTGGATTTAAGAACATTCTTCTTGTTAATAATGAAATTGTTGAATGCGTTGCCTATAAATACAGGAGTAAATGATGTACTCTTCAAATATTTGAAGGACTGCTCTCTGGGAATGAAAAAACAGGAAAAATACTGTGTTTTGCTTTTTGATGAAATGTCCCTTTTACCGAATATTTCATATGACAGATATTCTGATAAATTTATGGGATTTGAGGACTTTGGTTACAAGGAGAGACTGGAAATAGCAAATTATGTTCTTGTGTTCAAACTACGTGGCATATTTTCGAAATGGCAACAAACCTTAGGATATATCTTTACAAATTCTGGAGTAAAAAGCACCGATTTAGTGGAAATTTTACAATTACTAATACAGAAAATTCAAGCATGCAATATTAAAATAGTTGCAACTATATGTGATCAAGGCTCAGCAAATCAAGCTACTATTAATCGATTGGTAAAAGAATCACCAAACCACCCTAAACGAAAACTAATGATCGGTGATACAAATATTATACCTATATATGATCCACCTCATTTAAGGTTGGCGAATTTTCCTGCGTTTGGTGGTAGGGACGAGGCGGGGTGAGCGGCCCAAATTTAATTGCCGGGAAGTGGCCCCGTCTAGCGGCCAGTAGCGGAAACTTGAGTAGCGTTTCTCAAAAGGGAAGATTTTTCTACAATAACGACATTGAAATATCCAGTTGGAATGTGTCAGATCGGCATTGGATCAGCATTTTGTGCTAAATTCAGAGTACAATCAATATTATCGAATGCACAATTGAAGATAATAATGATATCGGGTGTCTAAATAAAAATCTGGTCAAGATTGCTATGAAACCAATGCGGTTCACATTCGGCACGTCGTAGCTAATATCAATGTTAAAGTGTCAAAAATTGTGGGGAACCGAGGTGGTTTTCTTGAAATAAGGGGGCTCGAGGAGCCCCCGTCGAAACATAGAGCCCGAGAAGCTCCCGTTGGTACATAGGGCTCGAGGTGCCCCCGTCAAAGAATGGGGGCCCGAGGGGTCTCACTTGAAACATGGGGGCCCGAGGGGACCTTCTAAAAACTGGGGGGCCCGAGAGGGATCACTTGAAACATGGGGGCCCACTTGAAACATGGGGCTCCAAGAGGGCCCCTTCGGTTATCGACATTCAGAAATCGAAAGTTGAATTTGTTTAGTTCTAAAGTAGAAATTATACACTGTGTCCCTGGATGGGGTGCCCATCTTACAACTGTAGAAAACTAAAACAGTCAAACATTTTAATCAGCTTGTTTTGAGCGGTGGCCCCCTTGGTTCGGTCGGAGGATCCCTTGATTAGGCGATGGTAGCCCATTGGTACACCATAAATGGACTCAACACCCATTAAATTAGGCCATCTGTTATTTCCAAAAATTGTACGAATCGTTACGAATTATTTTGGTAGTTATGGTTGGACGGTGTCCCCCTGAGCACCCTTGATTCGGCGGGGCCCCCTTGGGCCCCCATGATTCGATGGGGGCCTACTTGGGCCCCCTTGTTTGGGCGGTGCCCCCCTTGGGCCCCCTTGTTTGGACGGTGACCCCCTTGGGCCCCCTTGGTTTGGTCCGAGGCCTCTTTGATTCGGCGGGGCTCCCTTGGGCCCTCTTGTTTCGGCGGGGCCTCTTGTTTGAGCGGGAACCCCCTGCTTGGGTGGGGGCCCTCTCTGTTCGGCAGGGGCCCCCTTGTTTGGGCGGTGGCCCCCCTGGGCCCCCATGTTTGGGCGGTGGCCCACTTGGTCCCCTTGTTTGGACGGTGGCTCCCTTGGTAGGGCGGAGCCCCCTTGGTTCGGTCGGAGGCTCCCTTGATTCGGCGATGATAGCAAATCTATTAAAAACTTAATTTCAACCAATTTTGTAAGATGGACCATTTAAGATGTAACAAATACCGCGTCGGCAACTTCAAAGATTTTCTTTATCTTTTTGTTCGATCACCCGACTGAAATATTTTTGCCCTGTTTTTGCCATGTGAATTCAGTCCATATAACGTGTGCCGTATAGTTTATCATACCATGAATAATTGCGCCACCTCACGTAAAGAAGCTACACTAGATTGGCTTGTGTGGCACTCTAGAATGAGTCAGAACCATGTCAGAACTTGGTAAAATGTCGGTTCGTGCCTGGACTAACACAAATAGACATTGCATCTACACAGTTCATTTATTTTGGATAAGACGTCAAAAATATGCCTTGGTTTTTGAAGTTTTTTTTTTCAAGAATGGTTATTAGTTTCTTGAGTTCGTCGGGGGTCTCAAATAGCAATGAATTTTCTCAAACTTGCGTAAAAAATTATAAAAGTTGAACACAAAATACAGTGTTTTAAACTCCTTGTTTTTCCTAATACCAGCTGTTCCCAGATCTTAAATACCCTCTACGAACTCGAATGAAGTTTCCTGAATCTAACTATGTCACTTTTGTATGAATTGAATCAATAGTTTTCATTTCTTATCCAAAATACGCGAACGTGTTTTCGGTTCTTACGCCACCTTACTAGACGACACCTTTAATAAAAGGCATTCGCAATAACCTTATCACCAAAGATTTAGTTGGAAAAATTGATGGAGAAATGTGCACGGCAAAATGGCAAGATATAGAAAATGCATACATGATTGATGGATGGAGTGGTGAATATTCCATTATGCCAAAATTAACTGATCAACATGTTATACCAGCAAAAATTAGTAAAATGAAGGTTTCATATTGTACACAAGTCTTAAGTCACACAGTTGCTGCGACAATTCGTTTAATGGCAAAAAAACAGTAAGTAATATATTAATTCGTCTACAAACTATTATTATTAGTCTATAATGGTGTATACCCTTTTAGACGACAGAACTCAAGATGGAAATTTTAGTTTAGAGGAAAGAGCCCTTGAAACTGCAAAAATTGTTAAATTTTTTGACAAATTATTTGATAGTATTAATGGAGGTACGCTGAAGCCTCACGTCGGAAAACCTTTGAGAGGCGGAGTATCAAATAAATCACAGCATGCGAACTTCTGGAAGGAAGCAATAGAAACTTTGAAATCCATGTCGTTTGAAGGTAGCAAGCCTCCTTCTTTAAAAATTTTTATTGCAACACTTGAAGGTTTTATTGATATTCACCAACAACTGCAACACGACGGATTTAAGTTTTTTTTTGCCAAGAGCTTTCAATCAAGACTCTCTTGAAAATTATTTTGGTAAAATAAGAAATCAAACAGGCAGAAACATAAATCCAACGTGTCAGCAGTTTTCAGAGTCGTTCAAAACTCTTCTTGTTCAAGAAATTGTAGCTTGTTCCAAAGGTGGAAACTGTGAAAAAACCGATTTACCAAACATATGTTCTTTAAAATGCTTAATAGATCAGCCTATTAGAAAAAATCAAACTGAAAACAGATGTGATCCAGATTTTACTAATTTTAATATAGTTAAACAAATATGTTCTTTAAAAGACATTTATTTTCGAAAAAATGTACATGTTAACGTTATTTCATACATTGCTGGTTGGGTAGCAAAAAAACTAAAAAATTTATGTTCTATTTGCAAATCACAAATATTTAGAAATAGTACAATCCACAGCAATATCGATGACTTTACTTACGAAAAAGAATTTCAAGGAAAAATACCGTACAGATTGAAGTATTGTACAATAGAATTTATAAACTGTAAATAAAACATATAAAATAACCGCTATTCTATTAAACCACATAAACAGAACAAGAGGAAACAAGCGATTTATTACAAGTTTTATAAAAAAATCATATACAGTTTCAATTTATTTGTAGTCACAGGGACATTATAATAGATAAAATTGTTTCTAAAATAGTTGATTTAGCCATTTTTAAATTCCTTAAAGGTATAAATAATATTTTGAAAGGAAAAGATAGTAGTAGACGATGTAAATATAAAAGTGTGTTGTTTGACAAAGCAAAAAAGATGTATAATGCTAGATGTAAAAATAAATCTGTTTGAACAAAATTTTGTTTGATTTTTTATGTCCAAAGAATAAAGAAAATTAAAATATTGTTATGGGTACGAAAAATAAATTAAAAATAGTTGGCACCAAGACGACAGATGGCGCGACAAATCTAGTTTTAAAAATTGAGGAAAGTTTGCGTTCTATATTCAATACTAAATTTTTAGGTTATCTATGTCTCCACTCCATAGTCTGCTGCACAAACGATTAATAAGAAAAGACGGTTAGAAGGGATAGCAAAAAAGGAAACACGTGAGTTGCAGCGCTGCGGTGAGCGCTGGTCTGAACTACGGTATAAAGGCAGTGACATTACCGACACTTTTAAAACCAACTGCCATCAAATCGCAATTGCATTGAAATCTAGTGTCTAAAACAATTTAATATTTCATAAAAGCTACAATAGAAATTGTGAGGAAGATGATGGGCACATGTTATATAATTTAAGGCCCATACGAACAGGATGTTTAAATTTTCCCGCCGCTTCAACTCTAGTTCACCCTGCTTCTGGCGCCGCGCTGCCATCGTTCGTGTTGGCCTCTTTTTATCGTTGTCCTAACCGTCTTTTCTTTTTAATCGTTTGTGGTCTGCTGTTTGCCCTATTGAATTGACACGCTTTGATTGATGCCTGACAGTTGACATGGTTGAGAGTAGTACACAACATTAAATTTTAATAAGGGCTTTGGTTGGGCTTTCGTTTCGCGAGTACGATCACGTTGCGATTTCTGTATTGAATGATTCAAAGTGGATTCAACAATAGACTTCAATGTGTTGAATGTACCTGTTTATTGGGGTTTTCAATTATTAGTTTAGGTGTTTTCTGGTTTACAGCTCATCTTGCACAGTTCCAACAGCTAGCTCACTTTGTGGTCGTTTGAGTACGATGCGATGGCTTAAAAATTGAGATCTAGCAATTAAAGTTTACTACTTTGCAATTCAATGGATTACTTAGTAACAAGTTATGCCGAAACTATTAAAGACCGTGAAGGTGACGTCTTTGAAATATTCTCAAATCTTTATAATTCAGACCTGTAAGTTTTTACCATTATAATTTTTTTGTAATTGAATATTTGAACATGTTTGCTTTTAGGACGTCAATTGAGTTTTGGTTAAAGAACCAATTCGCACACAAGGTCGTAAAAAATAATGCTACTTCAAAAATACTCAGAACAGAAGGAAACTCATTTTATGCTAAAAAAGACTTCATCAAAAGTTTAAATCTTTATACAAAGAGTCTGTGCTTTTCAACACTTTATAGTGAAGAATGTGGTTTAGCATTGGCCAATCGATCGGCAGTTTTTTTTGAAATGAAGGATTATGATAACTGTCTTAAGGATATTGAACTATGTTTGGAAACACTGTACCCTTCTAACTTAAAACCAAAAATATATATAAGAAAAGTTGAGTGCTATTATGCATTAAATCAGAAAGACTTGTTAGATAAGTGTATATTAGATTCATTTAGTATTTTAGAAGCTGAAAATATTCCTGACAAAGGTATGTATTTAATTATATAACTTCTTAATTTAGTAATTTATTACATTATCTTTGTAAATGATTCATACATCTAGTAAGATTTGACCATCATCCCTCCCTCTTGGTTATTTAAACTCCTGTTATTTTGAACTCTTGGTAATTTGAAATTTTTCTCTGGTCTTTTGAGTGTCAAATTATCGAGAGTGGACTGTATTGTAAACTCAAGAGATATATCGTACGGAAGTGGAGTTTTGGGGCATATAAAAAACTTGTTAAAGACAAACCGCACTAGTTTATACGCGTACCAACACTTGGCGGACAGGGACGTATTCAAATAATTAAGGTTTCAGTAAAAGACATGTTCATTTCTGCTAGTAACACTTTCGATTTATGCAGTGTTATTGAACGTTGTATTCCCTGTATCATACTTCAATATATTGCACTTTCTTATGACACACACTTATACTTACCTTACCACAAACTGCACCTTCTTGCACTACGCGGCAATATGAATGTAATAAAATAATAAATTAAAGATGGACACACCTGCACGCGTTCGACAAGTCCGACCAGGAGTGGCAAAAAAATTGTGGAAGCATTGAAATTGCTTTAGTGTAAATAGTGTAAACAGTAGGTTAATTTGTGAAAAACATTTTAAACGCTCAGATTTTATTGTTAATAATCAAAGGAAGTTATTAATAAAAACTGCCATTCCCATTTAATATCAACAAGAAGGTAAGTACATGGCGTTTTAAAAACAATTTTAATGACAAAGTGAAGAAAATGTTGTGAAACATCTAGATTTTTGTCGAAAAATGTTCAGATTTATTTAAAATTATGAAAGAAGTTGTCACATTTTTCTATTAAAGGTTTATTTTCAAATTTGAAATACCTAAATAGCTAAGTTTAGAATGGAAAGTTACAATTATTTCACTGTTGTACAATTTTAATAAAACAGTTTGCTGACTATTTATTATCATCCATTAATAGTCGCGTCAATGAAGTCTTTTTCTCGGAAGTCCTCAGAAACAGCTCCGATTTTGATGTTTTTTTTTTAATATTTCCTTTTTTATATTATTTATAATCAGAAACCTTTTGGAGCGGGGACATAACTATTAATATTATTTAAGCAATATGTATGATATTTATCTAAAAAAAAATAGTTTTGCGTTTTTTTTAACAGACTTCAAAAAGGGAGGAAGTTATCAATCAATTCGGTTGTGTTTTTTTTTTAATGCTTGTTACCTCAGAACATTTTTATATTTATATTTCATTTATGTTCACCGATTTCTTCGTCAATTGTGGACCGATTTACAAAATTCTTCTTTTCTTTGAAAGGGTATACTCTTAAGGTGGTTCCATTATCAAAAAATCAGGATCTGACCAGGGAATCCCATGGAAATCGAGAAAAATACTAAAATTTTCGCTCCCTTTTATTAACCGACTTCATGTATGTTCACGAATTTATTCGTCAATTGTGGTCCGATTTTCAAAATTCTTCTTTTATTTGAAAGGGTATACTCTTAAGGTGGTTTCATTATCAAAAAAATTAGAATCTGACCAGGGAATCCCATGGAAATCGAGAAAAATACTAAAATTGTCGCTCCCTTTTATTAACCGACTTCATGTATGTTCACCGATTTATTCGTCAATTGTAGGCCGATTTTCAAAATTCTTCTTTTATTTGAAAGGATATACTCTTGAAGTAGTTCCATTGTCAAAAAGTCAGGATCTGATCCGGGAATCCCATGGAAATTGAGAAAAATCCTCAAATTTTCGCTCCCTTTTATTAACCGACTTCATATATGTTCATCAATTTCTTCGTCAATTGTGTACCGATTTACAAAATTCTTCTTTTCTTTGAAAGGGTATACTCTTGAGGTAGTTCCATTGTCAAAAAGTCAAGATCTGATCAGGGAATCCCATGGAAATCGAGAAAAATCCTTAAATTTTCGCTCCCTTTTATTAAACGACTTCATCATGTATGTTTACCGATTTCTGCGTCAATTGTGGGCCGATTTTCAAAATTTTTCTTTTATTTGAAAGGGTATACTCTTGAGGTGGTTCCATTGTTAAAAAGTCAGGATCTGATCAGGGACTCCCATGGAAATCGAGAAAAATTCTCAAATTTTTCCTTCCTACAAGTATTGATGAACAATTTTTAATTATTTTATTTATAAATGCCTAAAATAAATAATCCACAATTCATAATAATTTTATAATTTACTTTCGTATGTTATTTGTAGAATAAGTATTGCAAAACTATTATTTTTATATAAATATAAATAGTGTTAAAACAATATAAATAATTATTTCCCCACTTCAAAAGGTTTCTGATTTTGAATAATATATAAAAACAAACATTCACAAAAAAAAATCATTAAAATCGAAGCTGTTTCTGAGGACTTCCGAAAATTGCCTGTTTTATGTATTTATTAGTCGGGTTTCTTTGATTACCAACTCTAAAAGGACTTTAAAGAAATAAATTTAAGATGTAGAAAAGTTTAGTATGTATTTTACTTTTCATCTCATTTTATTAACATAAAATTTTGAGAAAAAAATATATAACAGAAATAAATATTGCGAGGACGCGGCGGTGGCACCAGAAGTCGGATGTCAGCGGATGATGTATCTACGGATCTGGTAATGTGTTTAATAAAATTTAGTAATTTTTTAAATCCACGAACCTGGCCAGCTCGGGCTACGTTACAATTTTAATCGCTTATTATTAAAAGGAACTAAGTCATTTTACTAGATTTTGAGAAGAACGGAAAAACTTTATTACTATAGCAATATGAAAATTAATCAGAAATTTAAGTTAGTGTTTGATGATTTGTCTTATTTCATGGCAACCTTTTCTAACTAGAAAAGAATACAGAATACAGTCACCAAATGATCCGTCTTGGCCATTTTAGTAGATAGCAAAATGTCGAAAAAGTGACCTGGTTTCTTTTAATAATAAGCGATTCAATTATAAAATTTGAATCAGTTTTCTTCTAAAAAAGCTGTTCATTCTTGTTATCAAATGTTTTCTGAATGTTTAGGCGTTTTGAATGATGATTATGTTTCACAACATTTTTTTCCATTATGGTTTTGAGGATCTCGACACCTATATAATAAAATATTCTAATCTTACTGGTACTCATTTAGGACCAGGATCAGGACATCTCGAGATATTATCCGTACATATTCTAGAAAATTGCAAAACTTAAGCGACAGTGCAAATATTGCACCTGAAGTTTTAAAATTATTGTCTGGACCATCTAATGAACAGGCGTTTTTTTACAATGGAAGAAGAAGTCCAAGTTTATGGAGTATATCCACGGAAAACTCAAATGTCAGTGATCGTATTCTAAATATAACGAGTGAGCAACAAAATTCGTGATCGTAGGAGGCTCTGAATAAAAAATTTTGAGTCGATTATTGATCGATACGATTGTGTAAAAAGTCATCGAGCTGTCAAATCTGATTCAAATTTGTGACAGTCAGAGAAAATAGGTTAAAAGTAAAGTAAAAGAACCGATGTACGTTTAGCCAACTGCGATCACGAATTTTGTTGCTCAGTCGTTATGACCAGTCCCACTCAAACCAAAATAAAAAAAAGTGCAAATCATTATTGATAAAATTTAAGACAATAAAAAATAAATTAAAGGCTAGACAAACTCAAACTTATAGATTAAAGGAAAAAATCACTAGTTTTTCAACTGGCTCTATTTTAAATAATTTATAAAAAAATAAAAGTTCAGCAGTTCAAACATTTGTAAAAATGCAACTATATCATGAGAAGTGTCCGAAATGGTCGCAGGCCGAAAAAGATCTTGCCCTTTCAATACATTATAAATCACCGGGAGCCTACAAATTTATGTTGTATGATTTAAAATTTATTTTGCCATGAATAATTCGGACAATTCAAAATTGGTTAAAGGTATGTAATTTGAGAACTGGGGTAAAGAACAATTTAACTAAACGGCTTTCCTTAAAAGCTAAAACTATGTCAGAACAGGAAAAAGTCTGTATTGTTTTATTGCACGAAATAGTTTAACCAATCCCAAGATATTGGGATATCAAGATTTGGGAAGCTTGGGCCGCGAAGAAAAACTTGACACGGGTTTAGTATTTTTAATTCGGGGATTATTTTACAATTGGAAAATACCTCTAGGCTATTTTGCGTCGGCTGGACCACTTATTAGTACCCATTTGATAAAAATCGTGTGGGATGTCATTGTAGGATTTAAAAAATTATCATTCCACCCAAAAGTGTTGGTTTGCGATCAGGGATTGAATAACCGCAAAGCTTTATTAAGCCTATTAGGCGCAACAAAGGCCCAACCTTTTTTTGAAATTGAAGGTGAAACTATATTTAGCGTGTTTGACGCACCTCATTTACTAAAAAGTAACAATTTTATGGATCCAAAATTACAATTCATTATAGAAGGAAATTATATTTCTTGGGATGATGTGACAAAGACTTACAAACTTGACCAGAAAAGTATGACAACCCGAACTTTGTTAAAAATTACTCCCTGTCATATCTCGCCAAATAGTTTTCAAAAAATTAGAGTAAAATATGCTGGTCAAATATTCAGTAAAACTGTTTCTGCAGGAATTGAAACAACTTCAAAAACTGGGGAAGTTAATAGTTTGACGGCATTAAATACTGCAGCATTTATAAATAAAATAACTGATATTTTTGATGCTTTAGATAGCAGGTCCTTAAATGACCCACATTCTCACAGAAGACCTTTATCAGTTTATAATGGTACATCATTAGAAATTATTCAAACAGTTTTTTTTTTTCAAAACAAAAGTTTTCGAAAATAATAAAAAAAGAAATAATATTCATTGTTTAGAGGGATTTCAGTGGCCATTAAGTGCTATTTTATTACTTTGGGCTGATTTAAAAAAAGACGGAATCAAATATTTATTCACAAACTATTTAAACCAAGACCCTCTTGAAAATTTTTTTTCGGTTGTCAGAAATATAGGAGGTTATAATTCAACTCCAACAGTGCGACAATTACGAATTGCCATGCAGCATAATATGAACATACGCCTTCAAATGGCTTCCGACTCTGGGAACTGTTTGTAGCTGAAGGTGAAATACTTGACATAGTAGAAGTAGAAGTAGAAGAAAATATACCATTACTAGCTGACCCGGCGAACTTTGTATCGCCTCAGAATCAATAAATGTTGTGTTAACTTATTAGCTGAATTCATTTTTTTATCAAAACATAATGCGCACAACGCCATCTCCTAGCATTGCCGGAACCAGCATACAACGCCATGTTCACTTTTGTTTCTGCCATGTATTCCGATGTTTTCATAGGTATTCGCCCCCGCAAAGAAAAAGAAAAAATGTGTGTGGAGTCCACGCGCAACAGAAGTGAAACTTTGTAGTTTACTCCTTAAGAATCGATTTTCATTTTTAAATCCCGGACGACAAATTTTGATGGCCGTCGTTATTTGTTATTGTGGTGCCAGGGGGGCTTTGTTATTGTCGTTGCCCTGTACCAAGCTCCCCGCCCCCTGTAATTTTTCCGATGTTTTAATATTTATTCTGCTATTCGGGACGGAGACAAACACAACAAATCAAAGATCATAAAAATCGGTCCAGATGTTCTTGAGTAATAAACCCAACGGTTCCCCCTGTCCATGTTTCAATAGTTATTCTGCTATTCGGGGCGGAGGCAAATCCAACAAATCAAAGATCATAATAATCGGTCCAGCCCAAGGGGCCCACCTGGGCCCCCATGTCTACGTGAAAAATAGTTTACCACCTATTCTCATACCTACCAAATATACAAAAAAAATTTCATAAGAATCGGTCGACCCGAAAAATCGGTCCAGCCCGAGGGCCCCCTCTGGGCCCCCATGTCCATGTGAAAAATAGTTTTAAACCATCCCTGGATTATGTCGATCAAAACAAAAACAAAATATTCAAATCGGTAAAGCCGTTCTTGAGTTATAAAATTACAACGAAAAGTGGCATTGATTTTTATATACAGACCGTTTCAATCGAAACGAGCCACCCTAAATAACTTTTTAGAAAAAGAGATTTAAGAAAAATCTAAAAACAGGTCAATTTTTATCTCGAGGGGGACATGTTTTGATGCAATGGTAAGCAGGATTGGTGCAACCCCATACCCCTGACAGGAGCAACCTCAATTTTTTAAATGGGGAATAGGGGTCGAGTAACATGTCGTTTGAAAGGTCTTTTAATTGTCTTTTCGGCCACATAATTATTTTTTCATTTGCATAGTCTATAATATTGTAATTTACGTAATTTTACGTCAATCTCATAATTTTTTATATTCTTTAAGGGCTGATGATGGCAGAAGTGTTCTGCCGAAACATGTTCCATTAGTAATTTTACAGTTATTAAAGTTTGTGGAGTTCGACTTAGATATATTTAAATTTTAATTTAAATTTACTCCACCTGGATTTAAGAACATTCTTCTGGATTAAATAATAAATATTATACACAGAACGTAACTATTCTTTTTATTTATTATTGTATTTATTACATACAATCGACTGAATCTTACCACGTCAAAAACCATATTCGCTGTTTTGTTCTTCATTTATTTCACTTAATATGGTAAACTCATTAGAGCAATTTTTGCCCGCAATTCGACACACAAGGCATTTTATTTTCTTTACATAAGCACCGTGTTGTCACACACCCTAAAAACAGAAATTTGATCCAATTGCCGACAGCAACGCTAACACAAGATACAGACCTGTTTTGCAAGAGCAAAAACATATTTCGATCATATACACTGCGTTTCCAAAAAAAAAAACACCCTGAAGGAGTAAACGTAGAATTTTAAAATTTTGTGTAAATACTTAGTACATAAACAGAAACAAATGATTAAATTTTGAATGCAATCGATTACTTGTAAAAACATTTTTCTTATGAAACACCCTGTAGACCCATTGAAAAAATGTGGAAAGAGGAACTTTACCGATTGACTGGACGAAGGCAGGAATATGCCCCTTACACAAGAAGGAAGACAAAAAAAATAGTAGGAGAATACCAACGCAGGTTTTAGTAACAATTGATCAGCAACAGAACAAATCTTCACATTGAAAGAACTGCAAGCAAACCACCTATATCGGGTGTCCCAACTAAAATTTGTACCCCCCAAAAATTCCAATTTCGAAAGACTCGAACAGGTCAATTTTGTTATCAAGGGGGACCAAATTGTACCAAACTTTTATGTCTTTGATCTCACCTCTTTAGCCAGGGGAGCCACCCCTTGGCTACATTTATCGATTCCGTTCTACAAAAAAAAAACATGAAATCGATATTTCCCAAATCTACACAAAATACTCAACAAAAATTTGTAACCCCCAACCATTTCAATTTCGAAACATTTAGAAGAAAACCCTCGAACAGGTCAATTTTGTTATCAAATGGTGTGATACATCATTTTAAAGCTTATTTAATTCTCTATCCAAACCTACTTTTATCGATTCGTTTCTACAAAAAAGAGCATAAGAATTTGTTATTTTCCAAATCTACATAAAATACTCTTGATTTGGAAAATAACAAATTCATGCTTTTTTTGTAGAAACAAATCGATAAAAGTAGGTTTGGATAGAGAATTGAATAAGCTTAAAAATGATGTGTCACACGACCTTTTAAACTTTTTAAGGGGGTGGCTCCCCTGGCTATAGGGGTGAGATCAATGAGTTGAAAGTTTGTTACAATTTGGTCCCCCCTGATAACAAAATTTACCTGTTCGAGCGTTTTCTTCTGAGTCTTTCGAAATTGGAATTGTTGGGGGGTACAAATTTTAGTTGGGACACCCGATATAGGGTGGTTTTATATTCATAAGAGTTTGCTTGCAGTTCTTTCAATGTGAAGATTTGTTCTGTTGCTGATCAATTGTTTCTAAAACCTGCGTTGGTATTCTCCTACTATTTTTTTTGTCTTCCTTCTTGTGTAAAGGGGCCCACTCACACAGAGGGAAACCTCAAGACTTGAATGCACGGGGTACGGGGTACAGTTAAAACTTCTCGTCTGTGGGCAAAATTGTGGAATGCGCATTCTTCCCCGCTGGAATCAAAACTGTCTTGATTTTTAGCGTGTGCAGTTAAACCCGCGCGGGGAAACTTCACTGTGTGTGGACAGAAGTCGTTGCAGATTTCATTCCGATTTCATTAGCGGCGTGTTCAATTTTAAGGACTACGAAATTAAAGTAGAAAACTTTAGGTCTTCGTAGTTTCTTCCGGTTGCCAGGAAACTTAAAATGGCAGTTAATTTATCGTGTACTGATATGGCTGGCTCAATCGAGTATCTTGTTATTTATGTAAAGGAGTAACCAAATTTAATAGCTCAAAAGTTTCTACATCCATTCTTAAGTATTTATGCCAATGATCAGCAGGTTCAAGCCGCAATTCTTTCAAAAGATTAACATGAGAAAATTCATTCCGCTTTTGGAGCCATTCTTTAGTCCATCTTGATCGTCGACTTTTTTTCTTGGAATTTTCTTTTTTAATAACACAAATGCACGCCACTGTCATACCGTAAATGTCTTTTTTGGTTAACATCTCAATGCACAACTGACACGCTACTAACGTGGAAGACTGTGTGTGTGTGTGTACGCTGAGAGGGTACAGTTTTAACTCAAGGGAAGCGTGTGCGGGTTTAACTGTGCAATCTTCTCTCTGTGTGAGTGGGCCCCTTATGGGGCATATTCCTGCCTTCGTCCAGTCAATCGGTAAAGTTTCCTCTTTCCACATTTTTTCAATGGATTTACAGGGTGTTTCGTAAGTAAACGACAATACTTAATACACTAACTCGCAGAAGCTAAAGAAACGTTATTTTGCAGTTTTTTTCTTAAAAATTTAAAATTAAATTTTTCAGCAATTTTTTCGTAAAACATGACAAGACAAATTTGTAATAATAATAGAACGCCACTGAGTGAACGTCATATTTGACAAATTTCTCGCCATGGTCTAACATCGATAACTTGATATATTCTTTAGTGCAAATTCATTTTCTCTTTCTCTTGGTCCATTTAAAACCATCGGCATCTTTAAACCAGATGTTTTAGAAAATAAAAAACTTCCCAAGACATTTCTTTTATCGTTGATATTCATAATCTCGGAGATTGACGTTTACTTATGAAACACCCTGTATATAATCCATTTCATAAACTCACGACATGTCAAAGTGGCGTTAAGTTGTCAAGCGTAATAGTATTTAATATAAGTGTCAAAATACTGCATTGTCAGCGAGGGAATTTTTGAATCACGAGTGATACACATCCCACGAGCTTCCAATGACATTTCGGTCACGTGTGAGATACGACGTTTTAAGCCCGACGTGTAATTTATTGTAAAACATAAAAAATTAAACAAATATGTTTTAATTTTTAATGCTTTAGACCACACGACTCAAGTAAAACTTCCGTTCGCTTCGCCCGATCACACTTTTCGTAACGCTCTCGTCACGCATTTACCAGTTTACTCCCCAAGTCAAGCGTGCGTAAAGAAGTTTTAATATGAAATTATCAAAATGACGTTTCAAAAAATATGTCTTACCATCGTGTAACCATAGTAATTCACCCCTTTTAACATTATATCACTTGTGAGTAAAATGCTACAGTATACTTTCCATTTGTGTGGAAGAATAAGTCATCTAGACGTTGGTAGGGCATAATACTAATTATATACCAAGGTTGAGAAGACATTTTTCTTGGTTTATATTTACAATTTTTTTCATTACTAGCACATTTGTTTAACTTTTCTTCAAATGATAATCATGATAATGATATCCATGAAAAGCAAGTAGCATATGAAATTAAATCAATAGCTGTCATTTTTATTTTTTGTTGCGATGTTGCTAGTGTTTAACATTTCGCAAGAAATTCTGACTCCTCAGTTCTACATTGTTGAGCTATCAACTATCATTAATAATGACAGCAAATGTCAAGGCAACACATCAACTACGGCAGTAATCGTGCCAACATTGATGTCAATTGTTTTTATTATCTACTAGTAGGAGAGAAATCAATTTCTCAAGCATCAAACACGACATAAATAATGATGCTTTCTAAAGCTAGTAGTGAAAAAAAAATACTTATTTGGTTCCTGTAGTTAAAGTAATTAAATGTTGGTGACCATTACGAATTCAATTAAAAATTTGCTATAAGTTTAAAAAAAAAGCACCTGTTGATTTAAGTTTCTAACAAAAAAACACTGTTGATGTAATGTGAGATTCTCATAAGTCTTCATAACTTCGAATTGGCTTTGGATTTTCAATGAATATGTCAAAGTCACGCAAAAAGGTAAAGACGTTAATTAAATAAAATTGACTGACTTGACCTGAACTAACTTGCGAAACTGAAAGGATGTCCTATATTCCATGATTGAGCGTCTACTTTTGACACTGTCGAAACTGTATGAAGTTTCTATTAGTAATAACTTGTAAATATAATGACCATTATAAAACACAATTTTATAAGTTACATTATGATATTATTGTGCAATAGGTACGATTTTATTTAATGATAGTAAGTAAGCCTGTTTTTTTTTACAGAAAAATTCATTGTGAAGTTGCATCATATACAGAACCGGGAAAATAAACATCCCGCAATAGTAAATCATCAAGATCACACGTCAAGAATTCAGACATTTTCATATGACGAAAATCAGTTTTTGGCATACGGTTCAAAGAAAGTAAAAATGAGGTATTCAGTTTTATAATCATATTGATAATTTATTATTTGATTATTTTTCTAGGTATAATAAGAATAGCGGGCGACACATAGTTGCCGCTGCACATATCACTAGAGGCGATATATTGTTTGTTGAAAAGTCATTTATTTTTGCTCCAATTTTTAAAGAAAATAAAGAGTTCATTCCATTTAAGTGCTACTATTGTTTGGAGGATACACTAAGTAGCATTCCCTGCGAATTCTGTACAATTTGCACTTATTGCAACAAAAATTGTCGGCAGTTATCTTGGAGAAAGTTCCATCAGTGGGAATGTCAGGGAATGCAATCAAATATATGGTTTGATCTTGGCATAGCCTTTCCTGCTTTTAAAGCTATGTTACAAGGGACACAATCTGGATTTCAAACAATGGAATCGTCTTTTGAGGACGATGTGAAATGTTTTGGTGACAAAGAAGACAATTATCGTTATTTTGATAGACTACTTTCTCACATTGATAACAGAAATTCCGCTCCATTTTATGTGATGGCGGCCATAGTAGTATGTTATTTAGAAAAATATACGAATTTTTTTTCATGGCTTTTGAAACAACCGAAATGTCCGAAGAAAAATGAAGATAATTTAATTAGTTATATTGGCGGTCTCATAACTAAGCATATTGCACAACTAACCTGCAATTCCAGTACCATAGAACATTGGACATGTTCTTCAACAGATTCGCATCTACCAGATGTACTCACAACTGTTGCCTGCGGTATATTCCCATCTGTCAGCATTATGAATCATTCATGCAGGCCCAATATTTCAAATTAGTAAGTGGTTGTTAGATAAATAATTGTAACAGTTAACGAGCGCCATTTTTACATAATAGTTCGGGAGCCCGTGGCAATGGAATTACCGTCATCGCAGTCTAATGAAATTTATGGTACATATAAATCAGAAAACCTTGGCATGATAAACTCTCCATTGGTCGGAAGTTTCTGTCGTGCCTGTTATATTACTCTGAAGGGTATACGATTTAACATAAATTTACCGTTATCCTTCCGTTCCTTTTTTTTTAACGAAAACTTACATTGTGCTGTTATAATAATATGCACTTCCGACCAAAGAAAGTTTGTCATACCAAGGTTTTCTAATAAAAACACCTATGTATAGGTGCCCAAAATGTATGGAATAATGGTTCTGCAGCCGTAACCGTACATTTTATCACAAATCTTTCAAGACGAAATAATGCGCACATTGTGCATACATATGTCAGAAAAAATATTTTGGTTGTTTTTTGATTAAATGTACAGTTAGGGCTGCAGAACCATTATTCTATACATTTTTATTATACTTACCATACCATTAACAAATTTTTAATTTCATTTAATTATTTAGAATCTTTTCGACGGGATTTGCTCCGTCATACCGATCTTATTTTGTTTGTGTTGTCTTTGGCCATAAATTCTTACATGATTTTTCAGAAGCTGTGATGACGGTAAATTGATTTATTTCTTTATAAAATGAATATTAACGGGAAACTGAAATATTCAATACTTCAATACTATTCCTACTGAGAAATAGGGATTTTATAGCCTTAACTAGCTGACCCGGCGTACTTTGTACCGCTTCATAATCAATAAATGTTAACTAAAAGGATAATGCACACAACGCCATCTACTGGCATTACCGGAACCAGCATACAACGCCATGTTCATTTTTGTTTCATGTATCTGAGATGGCGTTACATATGGATTCCATACAAAATTTGTGAGAAATCTTTTTTTGTTAATTTTTCCGTTGTTTTAATAGTTATTCTGCTATTCGGGGCGGAGGCAAATCCAACAAATCAAAGATCATAAAAATCGGTCCATCCGTTCTTGAGTTATAAACCCAAGGGGATCCCCTGAGCCCATCTGTCCATGTTTTTATAGTTATTCTGCTATTCGGGGCGGAGACAAATCCAACAAATCAAACAACATATAAATCTCCAGTTCCAGTTCAAGGGGCTCCGTGGGCCCCCATGTCCATGTGAAAAATACTTTACGACCTATTCTCATACCTACCAAATATACCAAAAAAATTTCATAAAAATCGGTCAAGCCGAAAAATCTGTCCAGCCCAAGGGGGTCCCCTGGGCCCCCATGTCCATGTGAAAAATAGTTTACCACCTATTCTCATACCTACC